>LR990996.1:28787-628787 GCA_905163435.1 Mamestra brassicae
GCTCTAGTTAGCTAGCCCGCGCCGAGACGCATCTTTTGACACCTCACACGTGCGGCTGGCTCGCATAGAACGTCAAAATTTTTTAATAAATCTATAATCTAATTACGCAAGTACATACCCAAAATCCACCTGTAGGAGCCTTGTCAAAACAAAAATTGCAATAACTTTGACACTAGGATAGCTTTTTTCACGCGGTTTTTGACTGAAACGTTGTCCAATAGGCCTCCGCTTACCTTGTGACATATTTAAATTGACCCACCTGAAAGGAATTTTCAGTCACAGTACTTACGTGATTTTTTCAAAATTTAAAACTCTTCAAAATTTTTATCTTCATAACCGTTCGATTAATTTTCATTCTTTTTGCAGAATCGGGTTCTCGCCTATTTTACCTCGATTTCTAGGCGCATAGCGCGGTCTGAAATTTTGATTGGTCGCTGAAAACTCGATTTTTTCCTGAAAAAAGTGGTTTTTTGACCACTGTGCAAAAGTTTGTTATTCCAAATTTCTGAAAACGCTCTAGTTAGCTAGCCCGCGCCGAGACGCATCTTTTGACACCTCACACGTGCGGCTGGCTCGCATAGAACGTCAAAATTTTTTAATAAATCTATAATCTAATTACGCAAGTACATACCCAAAATCCACCTGTAGGAGCCTTGTCAAAACAAAAATTGCAATAACTTTGACACTAGGATAGCTTTTTTCACGCGGTTTTTGACTGAAACGTTGTCCAATAGGCCTCCGCTTACCTTGTGACATATTTAAATTGACCCACCTGAAAGGAATTTTCAGTCACAGTACTTACGTGATTTTTTCAAAATTTAAAACTCTTCAAAATTTTTATCTTCATAACCGTTCGATTAATTTTCATTCTTTTTGCAGAATCGGGTTCTCGCCTATTTTACCTCGATTTCTAGGCGCATAGCGCGGTCTGAAATTTTGATTGGTCGCTGAAAACTCGATTTTTTCCTGAAAAAAGTGGTTTTTTGACCACTGTGCAAAAGTTTGTTATTCCAAATTTCTGAAAACGCTCTAGTTAGCTAGCCCGCGCCGAGACGCATCTTTTGACACCTCACACGTGCGGCTGGCTCGCATAGAACGTCAAAATTTTTTAATAAATCTATAATCTAATTACGCAAGTACATACCCAAAATCCACCTGTAGGAGCCTTGTCAAAACAAAAATTGCAATAACTTTGACACTAGGATAGCTTTTTTCACGCGGTTTTTGACTGAAACGTTGTCCAATAGGCCTCCGCTTACCTTGTGACATATTTAAATTGACCCACCTGAAAGGAATTTTCAGTCACAGTACTTACGTGATTTTTTCAAAATTTAAAACTCTTCAAAATTTTTATCTTCATAACCGTTCGATTAATTTTCATTCTTTTTGCAGAATCGGGTTCTCGCCTATTTTACCTCGATTTCTAGGCGCATAGCGCGGTCTGAAATTTTGATTGGTCGCTGAAAACTCGATTTTTTCCTGAAAAAAGTGGTTTTTTGACCACTGTGCAAAAGTTTGTTATTCCAAATTTCTGAAAACGCTCTAGTTAGCTAGCCCGCGCCGAGACGCATCTTTTGACACCTCACACGTGCGGCTGGCTCGCATAGAACGTCAAAATTTTTTAATAAATCTATAATCTAATTACGCAAGTACATACCCAAAATCCACCTGTAGGAGCCTTGTCAAAACAAAAATTGCAATAACTTTGACACTAGGATAGCTTTTTTCACGCGGTTTTTGACTGAAACGTTGTCCAATAGGCCTCCGCTTACCTTGTGACATATTTAAATTGACCCACCTGAAAGGAATTTTCAGTCACAGTACTTACGTGATTTTTTCAAAATTTAAAACTCTTCAAAATTTTTATCTTCATAACCGTTCGATTAATTTTCATTCTTTTTGCAGAATCGGGTTCTCGCCTATTTTACCTCGATTTCTAGGCGCATAGCGCGGTCTGAAATTTTGATTGGTCGCTGAAAACTCGATTTTTTCCTGAAAAAAGTGGTTTTTTGACCACTGTGCAAAAGTTTGTTATTCCAAATTTCTGAAAACGCTCTAGTTAGCTAGCCCGCGCCGAGACGCATCTTTTGACACCTCACACGTGCGGCTGGCTCGCATAGAACGTCAAAATTTTTTAATAAATCTATAATCTAATTACGCAAGTACATACCCAAAATCCACCTGTAGGAGCCTTGTCAAAACAAAAATTGCAATAACTTTGACACTAGGATAGCTTTTTTCACGCGGTTTTTGACTGAAACGTTGTCCAATAGGCCTCCGCTTACCTTGTGACATATTTAAATTGACCCACCTGAAAGGAATTTTCAGTCACAGTACTTACGTGATTTTTTCAAAATTTAAAACTCTTCAAAATTTTTATCTTCATAACCGTTCGATTAATTTTCATTCTTTTTGCAGAATCGGGTTCTCGCCTATTTTACCTCGATTTCTAGGCGCATAGCGCGGTCTGAAATTTTGATTGGTCGCTGAAAACTCGATTTTTTCCTGAAAAAAGTGGTTTTTTGACCACTGTGCAAAAGTTTGTTATTCCAAATTTCTGAAAACGCTCTAGTTAGCTAGCCCGCGCCGAGACGCATCTTTTGACACCTCACACGTGCGGCTGGCTCGCATAGAACGTCAAAATTTTTTAATAAATCTATAATCTAATTACGCAAGTACATACCCAAAATCCACCTGTAGGAGCCTTGTCAAAACAAAAATTGCAATAACTTTGACACTAGGATAGCTTTTTTCACGCGGTTTTTGACTGAAACGTTGTCCAATAGGCCTCCGCTTACCTTGTGACATATTTAAATTGACCCACCTGAAAGGAATTTTCAGTCACAGTACTTACGTGATTTTTTCAAAATTTAAAACTCTTCAAAATTTTTATCTTCATAACCGTTCGATTAATTTTCATTCTTTTTGCAGAATCGGGTTCTCGCCTATTTTACCTCGATTTCTAGGCGCATAGCGCGGTCTGAAATTTTGATTGGTCGCTGAAAACTCGATTTTTTCCTGAAAAAAGTGGTTTTTTGACCACTGTGCAAAAGTTTGTTATTCCAAATTTCTGAAAACGCTCTAGTTAGCTAGCCCGCGCCGAGACGCATCTTTTGACACCTCACACGTGCGGCTGGCTCGCATAGAACGTCAAAATTTTTTAATAAATCTATAATCTAATTACGCAAGTACATACCCAAAATCCACCTGTAGGAGCCTTGTCAAAACAAAAATTGCAATAACTTTGACACTAGGATAGCTTTTTTCACGCGGTTTTTGACTGAAACGTTGTCCAATAGGCCTCCGCTTACCTTGTGACATATTTAAATTGACCCACCTGAAAGGAATTTTCAGTCACAGTACTTACGTGATTTTTTCAAAATTTAAAACTCTTCAAAATTTTTATCTTCATAACCGTTCGATTAATTTTCATTCTTTTTGCAGAATCGGGTTCTCGCCTATTTTACCTCGATTTCTAGGCGCATAGCGCGGTCTGAAATTTTGATTGGTCGCTGAAAACTCGATTTTTTCCTGAAAAAAGTGGTTTTTTGACCACTGTGCAAAAGTTTGTTATTCCAAATTTCTGAAAACGCTCTAGTTAGCTAGCCCGCGCCGAGACGCATCTTTTGACACCTCACACGTGCGGCTGGCTCGCATAGAACGTCAAAATTTTTTAATAAATCTATAATCTAATTACGCAAGTACATACCCAAAATCCACCTGTAGGAGCCTTGTCAAAACAAAAATTGCAATAACTTTGACACTAGGATAGCTTTTTTCACGCGGTTTTTGACTGAAACGTTGTCCAATAGGCCTCCGCTTACCTTGTGACATATTTAAATTGACCCACCTGAAAGGAATTTTCAGTCACAGTACTTACGTGATTTTTTCAAAATTTAAAACTCTTCAAAATTTTTATCTTCATAACCGTTCGATTAATTTTCATTCTTTTTGCAGAATCGGGTTCTCGCCTATTTTACCTCGATTTCTAGGCGCATAGCGCGGTCTGAAATTTTGATTGGTCGCTGAAAACTCGATTTTTTCCTGAAAAAAGTGGTTTTTTGACCACTGTGCAAAAGTTTGTTATTCCAAATTTCTGAAAACGCTCTAGTTAGCTAGCCCGCGCCGAGACGCATCTTTTGACACCTCACACGTGCGGCTGGCTCGCATAGAACGTCAAAATTTTTTAATAAATCTATAATCTAATTACGCAAGTACATACCCAAAATCCACCTGTAGGAGCCTTGTCAAAACAAAAATTGCAATAACTTTGACACTAGGATAGCTTTTTTCACGCGGTTTTTGACTGAAACGTTGTCCAATAGGCCTCCGCTTACCTTGTGACATATTTAAATTGACCCACCTGAAAGGAATTTTCAGTCACAGTACTTACGTGATTTTTTCAAAATTTAAAACTCTTCAAAATTTTTATCTTCATAACCGTTCGATTAATTTTCATTCTTTTTGCAGAATCGGGTTCTCGCCTATTTTACCTCGATTTCTAGGCGCATAGCGCGGTCTGAAATTTTGATTGGTCGCTGAAAACTCGATTTTTTCCTGAAAAAAGTGGTTTTTTGACCACTGTGCAAAAGTTTGTTATTCCAAATTTCTGAAAACGCTCTAGTTAGCTAGCCCGCGCCGAGACGCATCTTTTGACACCTCACACGTGCGGCTGGCTCGCATAGAACGTCAAAATTTTTTAATAAATCTATAATCTAATTACGCAAGTACATACCCAAAATCCACCTGTAGGAGCCTTGTCAAAACAAAAATTGCAATAACTTTGACACTAGGATAGCTTTTTTCACGCGGTTTTTGACTGAAACGTTGTCCAATAGGCCTCCGCTTACCTTGTGACATATTTAAATTGACCCACCTGAAAGGAATTTTCAGTCACAGTACTTACGTGATTTTTTCAAAATTTAAAACTCTTCAAAATTTTTATCTTCATAACCGTTCGATTAATTTTCATTCTTTTTGCAGAATCGGGTTCTCGCCTATTTTACCTCGATTTCTAGGCGCATAGCGCGGTCTGAAATTTTGATTGGTCGCTGAAAACTCGATTTTTTCCTGAAAAAAGTGGTTTTTTGACCACTGTGCAAAAGTTTGTTATTCCAAATTTCTGAAAACGCTCTAGTTAGCTAGCCCGCGCCGAGACGCATCTTTTGACACCTCACACGTGCGGCTGGCTCGCATAGAACGTCAAAATTTTTTAATAAATCTATAATCTAATTACGCAAGTACATACCCAAAATCCACCTGTAGGAGCCTTGTCAAAACAAAAATTGCAATAACTTTGACACTAGGATAGCTTTTTTCACGCGGTTTTTGACTGAAACGTTGTCCAATAGGCCTCCGCTTACCTTGTGACATATTTAAATTGACCCACCTGAAAGGAATTTTCAGTCACAGTACTTACGTGATTTTTTCAAAATTTAAAACTCTTCAAAATTTTTATCTTCATAACCGTTCGATTAATTTTCATTCTTTTTGCAGAATCGGGTTCTCGCCTATTTTACCTCGATTTCTAGGCGCATAGCGCGGTCTGAAATTTTGATTGGTCGCTGAAAACTCGATTTTTTCCTGAAAAAAGTGGTTTTTTGACCACTGTGCAAAAGTTTGTTATTCCAAATTTCTGAAAACGCTCTAGTTAGCTAGCCCGCGCCGAGACGCATCTTTTGACACCTCACACGTGCGGCTGGCTCGCATAGAACGTCAAAATTTTTTAATAAATCTATAATCTAATTACGCAAGTACATACCCAAAATCCACCTGTAGGAGCCTTGTCAAAACAAAAATTGCAATAACTTTGACACTAGGATAGCTTTTTTCACGCGGTTTTTGACTGAAACGTTGTCCAATAGGCCTCCGCTTACCTTGTGACATATTTAAATTGACCCACCTGAAAGGAATTTTCAGTCACAGTACTTACGTGATTTTTTCAAAATTTAAAACTCTTCAAAATTTTTATCTTCATAACCGTTCGATTAATTTTCATTCTTTTTGCAGAATCGGGTTCTCGCCTATTTTACCTCGATTTCTAGGCGCATAGCGCGGTCTGAAATTTTGATTGGTCGCTGAAAACTCGATTTTTTCCTGAAAAAAGTGGTTTTTTGACCACTGTGCAAAAGTTTGTTATTCCAAATTTCTGAAAACGCTCTAGTTAGCTAGCCCGCGCCGAGACGCATCTTTTGACACCTCACACGTGCGGCTGGCTCGCATAGAACGTCAAAATTTTTTAATAAATCTATAATCTAATTACGCAAGTACATACCCAAAATCCACCTGTAGGAGCCTTGTCAAAACAAAAATTGCAATAACTTTGACACTAGGATAGCTTTTTTCACGCGGTTTTTGACTGAAACGTTGTCCAATAGGCCTCCGCTTACCTTGTGACATATTTAAATTGACCCACCTGAAAGGAATTTTCAGTCACAGTACTTACGTGATTTTTTCAAAATTTAAAACTCTTCAAAATTTTTATCTTCATAACCGTTCGATTAATTTTCATTCTTTTTGCAGAATCGGGTTCTCGCCTATTTTACCTCGATTTCTAGGCGCATAGCGCGGTCTGAAATTTTGATTGGTCGCTGAAAACTCGATTTTTTCCTGAAAAAAGTGGTTTTTTGACCACTGTGCAAAAGTTTGTTATTCCAAATTTCTGAAAACGCTCTAGTTAGCTAGCCCGCGCCGAGACGCATCTTTTGACACCTCACACGTGCGGCTGGCTCGCATAGAACGTCAAAATTTTTTAATAAATCTATAATCTAATTACGCAAGTACATACCCAAAATCCACCTGTAGGAGCCTTGTCAAAACAAAAATTGCAATAACTTTGACACTAGGATAGCTTTTTTCACGCGGTTTTTGACTGAAACGTTGTCCAATAGGCCTCCGCTTACCTTGTGACATATTTAAATTGACCCACCTGAAAGGAATTTTCAGTCACAGTACTTACGTGATTTTTTCAAAATTTAAAACTCTTCAAAATTTTTATCTTCATAACCGTTCGATTAATTTTCATTCTTTTTGCAGAATCGGGTTCTCGCCTATTTTACCTCGATTTCTAGGCGCATAGCGCGGTCTGAAATTTTGATTGGTCGCTGAAAACTCGATTTTTTCCTGAAAAAAGTGGTTTTTTGACCACTGTGCAAAAGTTTGTTATTCCAAATTTCTGAAAACGCTCTAGTTAGCTAGCCCGCGCCGAGACGCATCTTTTGACACCTCACACGTGCGGCTGGCTCGCATAGAACGTCAAAATTTTTTAATAAATCTATAATCTAATTACGCAAGTACATACCCAAAATCCACCTGTAGGAGCCTTGTCAAAACAAAAATTGCAATAACTTTGACACTAGGATAGCTTTTTTCACGCGGTTTTTGACTGAAACGTTGTCCAATAGGCCTCCGCTTACCTTGTGACATATTTAAATTGACCCACCTGAAAGGAATTTTCAGTCACAGTACTTACGTGATTTTTTCAAAATTTAAAACTCTTCAAAATTTTTATCTTCATAACCGTTCGATTAATTTTCATTCTTTTTGCAGAATCGGGTTCTCGCCTATTTTACCTCGATTTCTAGGCGCATAGCGCGGTCTGAAATTTTGATTGGTCGCTGAAAACTCGATTTTTTCCTGAAAAAAGTGGTTTTTTGACCACTGTGCAAAAGTTTGTTATTCCAAATTTCTGAAAACGCTCTAGTTAGCTAGCCCGCGCCGAGACGCATCTTTTGACACCTCACACGTGCGGCTGGCTCGCATAGAACGTCAAAATTTTTTAATAAATCTATAATCTAATTACGCAAGTACATACCCAAAATCCACCTGTAGGAGCCTTGTCAAAACAAAAATTGCAATAACTTTGACACTAGGATAGCTTTTTTCACGCGGTTTTTGACTGAAACGTTGTCCAATAGGCCTCCGCTTACCTTGTGACATATTTAAATTGACCCACCTGAAAGGAATTTTCAGTCACAGTACTTACGTGATTTTTTCAAAATTTAAAACTCTTCAAAATTTTTATCTTCATAACCGTTCGATTAATTTTCATTCTTTTTGCAGAATCGGGTTCTCGCCTATTTTACCTCGATTTCTAGGCGCATAGCGCGGTCTGAAATTTTGATTGGTCGCTGAAAACTCGATTTTTTCCTGAAAAAAGTGGTTTTTTGACCACTGTGCAAAAGTTTGTTATTCCAAATTTCTGAAAACGCTCTAGTTAGCTAGCCCGCGCCGAGACGCATCTTTTGACACCTCACACGTGCGGCTGGCTCGCATAGAACGTCAAAATTTTTTAATAAATCTATAATCTAATTACGCAAGTACATACCCAAAATCCACCTGTAGGAGCCTTGTCAAAACAAAAATTGCAATAACTTTGACACTAGGATAGCTTTTTTCACGCGGTTTTTGACTGAAACGTTGTCCAATAGGCCTCCGCTTACCTTGTGACATATTTAAATTGACCCACCTGAAAGGAATTTTCAGTCACAGTACTTACGTGATTTTTTCAAAATTTAAAACTCTTCAAAATTTTTATCTTCATAACCGTTCGATTAATTTTCATTCTTTTTGCAGAATCGGGTTCTCGCCTATTTTACCTCGATTTCTAGGCGCATAGCGCGGTCTGAAATTTTGATTGGTCGCTGAAAACTCGATTTTTTCCTGAAAAAAGTGGTTTTTTGACCACTGTGCAAAAGTTTGTTATTCCAAATTTCTGAAAACGCTCTAGTTAGCTAGCCCGCGCCGAGACGCATCTTTTGACACCTCACACGTGCGGCTGGCTCGCATAGAACGTCAAAATTTTTTAATAAATCTATAATCTAATTACGCAAGTACATACCCAAAATCCACCTGTAGGAGCCTTGTCAAAACAAAAATTGCAATAACTTTGACACTAGGATAGCTTTTTTCACGCGGTTTTTGACTGAAACGTTGTCCAATAGGCCTCCGCTTACCTTGTGACATATTTAAATTGACCCACCTGAAAGGAATTTTCAGTCACAGTACTTACGTGATTTTTTCAAAATTTAAAACTCTTCAAAATTTTTATCTTCATAACCGTTCGATTAATTTTCATTCTTTTTGCAGAATCGGGTTCTCGCCTATTTTACCTCGATTTCTAGGCGCATAGCGCGGTCTGAAATTTTGATTGGTCGCTGAAAACTCGATTTTTTCCTGAAAAAAGTGGTTTTTTGACCACTGTGCAAAAGTTTGTTATTCCAAATTTCTGAAAACGCTCTAGTTAGCTAGCCCGCGCCGAGACGCATCTTTTGACACCTCACACGTGCGGCTGGCTCGCATAGAACGTCAAAATTTTTTAATAAATCTATAATCTAATTACGCAAGTACATACCCAAAATCCACCTGTAGGAGCCTTGTCAAAACAAAAATTGCAATAACTTTGACACTAGGATAGCTTTTTTCACGCGGTTTTTGACTGAAACGTTGTCCAATAGGCCTCCGCTTACCTTGTGACATATTTAAATTGACCCACCTGAAAGGAATTTTCAGTCACAGTACTTACGTGATTTTTTCAAAATTTAAAACTCTTCAAAATTTTTATCTTCATAACCGTTCGATTAATTTTCATTCTTTTTGCAGAATCGGGTTCTCGCCTATTTTACCTCGATTTCTAGGCGCATAGCGCGGTCTGAAATTTTGATTGGTCGCTGAAAACTCGATTTTTTCCTGAAAAAAGTGGTTTTTTGACCACTGTGCAAAAGTTTGTTATTCCAAATTTCTGAAAACGCTCTAGTTAGCTAGCCCGCGCCGAGACGCATCTTTTGACACCTCACACGTGCGGCTGGCTCGCATAGAACGTCAAAATTTTTTAATAAATCTATAATCTAATTACGCAAGTACATACCCAAAATCCACCTGTAGGAGCCTTGTCAAAACAAAAATTGCAATAACTTTGACACTAGGATAGCTTTTTTCACGCGGTTTTTGACTGAAACGTTGTCCAATAGGCCTCCGCTTACCTTGTGACATATTTAAATTGACCCACCTGAAAGGAATTTTCAGTCACAGTACTTACGTGATTTTTTCAAAATTTAAAACTCTTCAAAATTTTTATCTTCATAACCGTTCGATTAATTTTCATTCTTTTTGCAGAATCGGGTTCTCGCCTATTTTACCTCGATTTCTAGGCGCATAGCGCGGTCTGAAATTTTGATTGGTCGCTGAAAACTCGATTTTTTCCTGAAAAAAGTGGTTTTTTGACCACTGTGCAAAAGTTTGTTATTCCAAATTTCTGAAAACGCTCTAGTTAGCTAGCCCGCGCCGAGACGCATCTTTTGACACCTCACACGTGCGGCTGGCTCGCATAGAACGTCAAAATTTTTTAATAAATCTATAATCTAATTACGCAAGTACATACCCAAAATCCACCTGTAGGAGCCTTGTCAAAACAAAAATTGCAATAACTTTGACACTAGGATAGCTTTTTTCACGCGGTTTTTGACTGAAACGTTGTCCAATAGGCCTCCGCTTACCTTGTGACATATTTAAATTGACCCACCTGAAAGGAATTTTCAGTCACAGTACTTACGTGATTTTTTCAAAATTTAAAACTCTTCAAAATTTTTATCTTCATAACCGTTCGATTAATTTTCATTCTTTTTGCAGAATCGGGTTCTCGCCTATTTTACCTCGATTTCTAGGCGCATAGCGCGGTCTGAAATTTTGATTGGTCGCTGAAAACTCGATTTTTTCCTGAAAAAAGTGGTTTTTTGACCACTGTGCAAAAGTTTGTTATTCCAAATTTCTGAAAACGCTCTAGTTAGCTAGCCCGCGCCGAGACGCATCTTTTGACACCTCACACGTGCGGCTGGCTCGCATAGAACGTCAAAATTTTTTAATAAATCTATAATCTAATTACGCAAGTACATACCCAAAATCCACCTGTAGGAGCCTTGTCAAAACAAAAATTGCAATAACTTTGACACTAGGATAGCTTTTTTCACGCGGTTTTTGACTGAAACGTTGTCCAATAGGCCTCCGCTTACCTTGTGACATATTTAAATTGACCCACCTGAAAGGAATTTTCAGTCACAGTACTTACGTGATTTTTTCAAAATTTAAAACTCTTCAAAATTTTTATCTTCATAACCGTTCGATTAATTTTCATTCTTTTTGCAGAATCGGGTTCTCGCCTATTTTACCTCGATTTCTAGGCGCATAGCGCGGTCTGAAATTTTGATTGGTCGCTGAAAACTCGATTTTTTCCTGAAAAAAGTGGTTTTTTGACCACTGTGCAAAAGTTTGTTATTCCAAATTTCTGAAAACGCTCTAGTTAGCTAGCCCGCGCCGAGACGCATCTTTTGACACCTCACACGTGCGGCTGGCTCGCATAGAACGTCAAAATTTTTTAATAAATCTATAATCTAATTACGCAAGTACATACCCAAAATCCACCTGTAGGAGCCTTGTCAAAACAAAAATTGCAATAACTTTGACACTAGGATAGCTTTTTTCACGCGGTTTTTGACTGAAACGTTGTCCAATAGGCCTCCGCTTACCTTGTGACATATTTAAATTGACCCACCTGAAAGGAATTTTCAGTCACAGTACTTACGTGATTTTTTCAAAATTTAAAACTCTTCAAAATTTTTATCTTCATAACCGTTCGATTAATTTTCATTCTTTTTGCAGAATCGGGTTCTCGCCTATTTTACCTCGATTTCTAGGCGCATAGCGCGGTCTGAAATTTTGATTGGTCGCTGAAAACTCGATTTTTTCCTGAAAAAAGTGGTTTTTTGACCACTGTGCAAAAGTTTGTTATTCCAAATTTCTGAAAACGCTCTAGTTAGCTAGCCCGCGCCGAGACGCATCTTTTGACACCTCACACGTGCGGCTGGCTCGCATAGAACGTCAAAATTTTTTAATAAATCTATAATCTAATTACGCAAGTACATACCCAAAATCCACCTGTAGGAGCCTTGTCAAAACAAAAATTGCAATAACTTTGACACTAGGATAGCTTTTTTCACGCGGTTTTTGACTGAAACGTTGTCCAATAGGCCTCCGCTTACCTTGTGACATATTTAAATTGACCCACCTGAAAGGAATTTTCAGTCACAGTACTTACGTGATTTTTTCAAAATTTAAAACTCTTCAAAATTTTTATCTTCATAACCGTTCGATTAATTTTCATTCTTTTTGCAGAATCGGGTTCTCGCCTATTTTACCTCGATTTCTAGGCGCATAGCGCGGTCTGAAATTTTGATTGGTCGCTGAAAACTCGATTTTTTCCTGAAAAAAGTGGTTTTTTGACCACTGTGCAAAAGTTTGTTATTCCAAATTTCTGAAAACGCTCTAGTTAGCTAGCCCGCGCCGAGACGCATCTTTTGACACCTCACACGTGCGGCTGGCTCGCATAGAACGTCAAAATTTTTTAATAAATCTATAATCTAATTACGCAAGTACATACCCAAAATCCACCTGTAGGAGCCTTGTCAAAACAAAAATTGCAATAACTTTGACACTAGGATAGCTTTTTTCACGCGGTTTTTGACTGAAACGTTGTCCAATAGGCCTCCGCTTACCTTGTGACATATTTAAATTGACCCACCTGAAAGGAATTTTCAGTCACAGTACTTACGTGATTTTTTCAAAATTTAAAACTCTTCAAAATTTTTATCTTCATAACCGTTCGATTAATTTTCATTCTTTTTGCAGAATCGGGTTCTCGCCTATTTTACCTCGATTTCTAGGCGCATAGCGCGGTCTGAAATTTTGATTGGTCGCTGAAAACTCGATTTTTTCCTGAAAAAAGTGGTTTTTTGACCACTGTGCAAAAGTTTGTTATTCCAAATTTCTGAAAACGCTCTAGTTAGCTAGCCCGCGCCGAGACGCATCTTTTGACACCTCACACGTGCGGCTGGCTCGCATAGAACGTCAAAATTTTTTAATAAATCTATAATCTAATTACGCAAGTACATACCCAAAATCCACCTGTAGGAGCCTTGTCAAAACAAAAATTGCAATAACTTTGACACTAGGATAGCTTTTTTCACGCGGTTTTTGACTGAAACGTTGTCCAATAGGCCTCCGCTTACCTTGTGACATATTTAAATTGACCCACCTGAAAGGAATTTTCAGTCACAGTACTTACGTGATTTTTTCAAAATTTAAAACTCTTCAAAATTTTTATCTTCATAACCGTTCGATTAATTTTCATTCTTTTTGCAGAATCGGGTTCTCGCCTATTTTACCTCGATTTCTAGGCGCATAGCGCGGTCTGAAATTTTGATTGGTCGCTGAAAACTCGATTTTTTCCTGAAAAAAGTGGTTTTTTGACCACTGTGCAAAAGTTTGTTATTCCAAATTTCTGAAAACGCTCTAGTTAGCTAGCCCGCGCCGAGACGCATCTTTTGACACCTCACACGTGCGGCTGGCTCGCATAGAACGTCAAAATTTTTTAATAAATCTATAATCTAATTACGCAAGTACATACCCAAAATCCACCTGTAGGAGCCTTGTCAAAACAAAAATTGCAATAACTTTGACACTAGGATAGCTTTTTTCACGCGGTTTTTGACTGAAACGTTGTCCAATAGGCCTCCGCTTACCTTGTGACATATTTAAATTGACCCACCTGAAAGGAATTTTCAGTCACAGTACTTACGTGATTTTTTCAAAATTTAAAACTCTTCAAAATTTTTATCTTCATAACCGTTCGATTAATTTTCATTCTTTTTGCAGAATCGGGTTCTCGCCTATTTTACCTCGATTTCTAGGCGCATAGCGCGGTCTGAAATTTTGATTGGTCGCTGAAAACTCGATTTTTTCCTGAAAAAAGTGGTTTTTTGACCACTGTGCAAAAGTTTGTTATTCCAAATTTCTGAAAACGCTCTAGTTAGCTAGCCCGCGCCGAGACGCATCTTTTGACACCTCACACGTGCGGCTGGCTCGCATAGAACGTCAAAATTTTTTAATAAATCTATAATCTAATTACGCAAGTACATACCCAAAATCCACCTGTAGGAGCCTTGTCAAAACAAAAATTGCAATAACTTTGACACTAGGATAGCTTTTTTCACGCGGTTTTTGACTGAAACGTTGTCCAATAGGCCTCCGCTTACCTTGTGACATATTTAAATTGACCCACCTGAAAGGAATTTTCAGTCACAGTACTTACGTGATTTTTTCAAAATTTAAAACTCTTCAAAATTTTTATCTTCATAACCGTTCGATTAATTTTCATTCTTTTTGCAGAATCGGGTTCTCGCCTATTTTACCTCGATTTCTAGGCGCATAGCGCGGTCTGAAATTTTGATTGGTCGCTGAAAACTCGATTTTTTCCTGAAAAAAGTGGTTTTTTGACCACTGTGCAAAAGTTTGTTATTCCAAATTTCTGAAAACGCTCTAGTTAGCTAGCCCGCGCCGAGACGCATCTTTTGACACCTCACACGTGCGGCTGGCTTGCATAGAACGTCAAAAAATTGCCCGCCCACCCACCCTTTTGTCACTGGCTAGGCAAACTCCTCAGCTTTGGCAAAATCATTTTTATTAAATTTTCGGTTTATTTACTTTCTTTGTCAATTGTGCAGTCTAAAGGTATCATTAATCATTCTGGTAGAGGTCTATAGATTGACAAGTATCAACAATAGCTTGACTTTTATGTATATTTTAGTTATTATTGACTCGACTATATTTAGTCACTTAATTCTTTTGACTTTTATACTAATTATTACCGACTGATCCCCCATTTACAGGGATTCAGCCTTTTATTATTAAAGTTGTCCTCTGACATTGTGATCAAATCGTCCCGACTCTGATCATGTTTCGCACGCCGGCCAAACAAGACGCAGGCTCTCAGGGCTCCAAGAGCTCGCCGCGCTCCGCAGAGAAGGCTGGGCCTTCGCTTTTGAGCGTGAGGAGAAGCATCGGGGAATGGGAGGCCGGCAAGGCAGAGCCCCAGGCTAAGTCTCCGGCCATCCCAAGACCAAATGCTACACCACCACCACCAACCACCAAAAATATGCCCAGCTCTCTGGGAACGCGTCGGGCCTCTGCAGATGCTGCAGCAACAGCCAGAAAGCCCGAGCAGAAGTACCCCAACCTCACTGCGGAAGCGAGAGCTTGCCTAAATAAAGCCAAGCTTCATTTGGGCAACTCTCGTAACCTAAAAACTGAAATTAAGACGGAGGTTCTTGGGGCTATAAACCGGCTCTTCGAGATTGTGAAGGAGTCGGAGAAGGGGAAACATTCTGTAGCACCTGCATCCGCTCCATTGGCCGACGATACCGATTTGCCCATCCCAAGTGAGACAAACGGCAGCCAAAGGGAACTCCTTCTGAGGCTGGAGGAAAATAGTGCCCTTATCAAAGAACATCTCGCTAAAATGGACGACCTCAAAGATGCTCTTGTCACTAACACAGTTTCCCACAACACTGCTGAGGAGAGAACATACGCATCTGTTGCGGCTACGCTTAGAAGCCAGACAAGGGTTCAGGCCCCGGAGCGAGAGACGTTGCACTCCGTAGTTGTCTCCTCGGCAAGAGAAAAAGAAACAGGTGACGAGATCTTGGAGAGAGTGAGGAAGGCTGTGGATGCGAAGGAGGGTTGGGTCCGAGTGGAGCGCGTTAGAAAAGCGAAGGACAGGAAGATTATTTTGGGGTGTCGAACAAAGGAGGAAAGGAAGAAGATCAAAGAGCGACTTGAAGCAGTCGGCGAGAGCCTCGTCGTCGAGGAAGTGGCTAACAGGGACCCGCTTCTGATTCTGAGGGACGTGCTACTCGTACACAATGACGAGGAAATCCTCAAAGCCCTCAGGAATCAGAATCGGGAGCTCCTTCACGGCCTCGAGGGCGAGGATCTCAGAATGACGGTAAAGTTCCGAAGGAGGACACGCAACCCCCATTTAAACCACATTGTGCTCGGTGTTTCTCCCACAATCTGGAGGAGAGCCATTGAAGGAGGGAAGCTCCGGATTGACCTCCAGATTGTGCGCGTCGAAGACCAGACGCCTCTGGTGCAGTGCACACGCTGTCTAGCATACGGCCACGGCAAGCGGTTCTGTAAAGATCCAGCCGACCTGTGCAGTCACTGCGGCGGTCCGCATCTCAGCACGGATTGCCCGGACAGGCGGCTCGGCGAAGCAGCGAAGTGCATTAACTGCACCAGAGCCAAATTTGATGACACTGAGCATAGTGCCTTCAGCGCGGAGTGCCCCGTGCGTCGCAAGTGGGACTCGCTAGCCCGAGCCTCTGTAGCGTACTGCTAAGGGCCCCGCAGCTGCCTCCCAGTGCCAAATACTCCAGGCCAACCTGCAACGCAGCCAACTCGCCACCAATGAGCTCCTCTTGGAAGCGCAAACTCGCAAAGTGGCCGTGGCATTGCTCCAGGAGCCCTACGTGGGTCGGGTGAGAAGGATGAAAGGTTACCGGGGCGTAAGGGTCTTCCAGAGCTCTGAGGGAGGAGAAGGGACTGTTAAGGCGGCAATCGTTGTCCTTGACCACGACTTGGACATATTACAGTACCCGCAACTCACCACAAACAACATCGTTGTGGTGGGAGTCCGAACCAGAGCCTGGACGATCACGCTGGTGTCCTTCTACTTCGAACCCGACACGCCCGTGGAGCCATACCTGGAGCTTTTGCAGCGCATACAAAGAGAGATTGGCTCTAGCAGGTTGGTTGTTGGAGGAGACGCAAATGCGAAGAGCACTTGGTGGGGTAGCGGCAGCGAAGACACGAGAGGGGAGCTCATGTGTGGGGCATTGGATGAGTGGGGGTTGCATGTCCTCAACTGTGGAGACACCCCGACTTTCGATACCGTCAGGGGTGGTGTCAGGTACAGCAGCCACGTGGACGTGACGGCGTGTTCAGAGGACATGCTGGACCTGGTAGATGGCTGGCGTGTAGAAGAAGGTCTCACGAGTTCCGACCACAACGGCA
This sequence comes from Mamestra brassicae, assembly GCA_905163435.1. Classification (NCBI taxonomy): domain Eukaryota; kingdom Metazoa; phylum Arthropoda; class Insecta; order Lepidoptera; family Noctuidae; genus Mamestra; species Mamestra brassicae. The sequence continues at coordinate 45,690 of LR990996.1, forward strand.
TTGGTTTCGGCATTAATCTAGAAAAATCAAAAGGAATAAGAATAGAACGCACAACAAGAAAATACAATACCAAGAAGGCTAATTGGAGACAGTTTCATATGAAACTGTCTCAAATTATGCTGGAAAATAATTTAAATGTAGAAGCACTTACAAACATAACCGACATAGATAATTTAGAACAAACAATACGCACTTATACACATGCTATTACAGATGCATGTTCACAAACTATGCCTATAAAAAAGTCGAAAGAAATACTTACCATGCCGTGGTGGTCCGAGGAACTCGCTGGGATGAAGAGGATGGTCGCTACCAGGAAACGCCGAATCAGGAACGCAGCGCCGGTCCGGAGAGCGATGGTCGTCAGCCTGTACCTGAAAGAAAAGGAAAATTATGAGATGGCTGTAAGGAAGGCGATCGAGGAAAGCTGGAAGGGGTTCTGCGGTAAGCAAACCAGAGAGGGGGTCTGGCAGGGGATTTATAGAGTCATGGGAAGGGTTGCGAAAAGAGAGGAGGATCTGCCGCTGCGGATAGGAGAGGAGACCCTGGACGCGAGGGGCTCGGTGAGGCTGTTGGCCGAGACTTTCTACCCCGAGGACCGCGAGGAGGACGACAACACGGACCATCGCCAAATCAGAGAACTGGCAGCGATGGTAAACGAGTGGAGTCATGATGAACGGCATGACCCACCGTTTACCCAAAGCGAGCTTGATAGGTCCGTGCGGTCGTTTAACCCAAAGAAGGCCCCGGGAGCCGACGGCTTCACAGCGGACATCTGCTCTCAGGCCATTGACTGCGACCCTGCGTTCTTCCTGGCACTGCTGAATACATGCCTGGCTCACCACCACTTCCCGAAGTCCTGGAAGGAAGCGACGGTGGTTGTGCTGAGAAAGCCGGGCAAAGACTCGTACACCGTACCAAAGTCGTACAGGCCGATTGGGCTCTTGCCTGTCCTAGGGAAAGTGTACGAGAAGATGCTGGTTGCTCGTCTCAAATATTACCTTCTTCCAGGGATTAGTACTCGCCAATACGGTTTCATGCCCCAAAAAAGCACTGAGGACTCCCTCTATACTCTCGTGCAATACATACGCACAAAGCTGGAACAAAAAAAGATCGTCACGCTCGTGTCGCTAGATATAGAGGGAGCCTTCGACAGTGCGTGGTGGCCCGCTATAAAGTTACGTTTGGCTGAGGAAAAGTGTCCTGTGAATTTGAGACGAGTAGTCAGCAGCTATCTCAGTGGCAGGGAGGTCGTCGTGAGATACGCTGGAGAGGAGAGCAGGAGGTCGACCAGCAAAGGATGCGTCCAGGGGTCGATTGGGGGACCAATATTTTGGAATTTGCTGCTGGACCCACTCTTGAGGCAGCTGGAAGGCAGAGGTTTCTACTGCCAGGCTTTCGCCGACGATGTCGTGTTGGTTTTTGAAGGTGAAACGGCAGTGGAAATCGAGGGGCGTGCCAATGCTGCTCTTGAACATGTTCGAGCGTGGGGTGTCAGAAATAAGCTGAAATTCGCACCGCATAAAACTTGTGCGATGGTACTAACGCGGAAGCTAAAGTACGACACACCGCGCTTGAGCATGGGTGGGATCGACATTGGTATGTCCCAAGATGTCAAAGTATTGGGCCTTACGATCGACGCTAAGCTCACCTTCTGCAAACACATAGCTGTCGTCTGTAAGAAGGCGATAGCTATGTACAAGCAGCTGGCCAGAGCGGCCCGGGTTAGTTGGGGTCTGCACCCGGAAGTTATCCGTACCATCTACACTGCAGCGGTGGAACCGACCATACTGTACGCCGCAAGCGCATGGGCACCAGCCGCCAATAAGATAGGCGTTAAAAAGCAGCTCAATGCGGTGCAGAGAGGGTTTGCCCAGAAGCTGTGCAGAGCCTACCGCACGGTCTCCCTCAACTCGGCACTGGTGCTGGCTGGGATACTCCCTCTTGACCTTCGGATAAGGGAAGTTGCTTCACTTTACGAAGCCAGGAGGGGCGTGCCCCAGCCCCTACTAGGAGACAGGGAGGTTGAGCGGATGGCCCCAGCAATAGAGGCCCCGCACCCCGCGGAGCAGACCACTCTGCAGTTCGGCAGCCTGATAGACGAGGAACATTACCACAACCACAGCAATTTTGCAGTGCGTATCTTCACTGACGGCAGTAAGATTGAGGGCAAGGTCGGAGCGGCGCTATCTTTGTGGAATAGCGCCACCGAAACAAGGGCCCTCAAACTTACCTTGCCGTCTTACTGCACCGTCTATCAGGCCGAACTTTTGGCCCTGCAAAGAGCGGCTGCGGAGGCGCTCAAACACAGAGAAAGCACGTTCGGCATCTTCAGCGACTCTATGGCGGCTCTCCAGACCATCACCAACGTCAGTGCCCCCCATCCCCTAGCTGTGGAAACAAGGGACACTCTCAGACGCTGCAAGCTCCAGAACAAGAGTGTCTCCTTGTTTTGGATCAAAGCCCACGCAGGACTGGAGGGCAACGAGCGAGCTGACCAACTCGCGAAGGAAGCCGCCCTGGGGTCGAAGAGGAGGCCGGACTACGATCTGTGCCCCGTTTCATTCGTCAAACGGCAGATCCGTTTGGGGTCGCTTGACGAATGGAACGGCAGATATAAGTCGGGGGAAACGGCTTCGGGCACAAAACTTTTCTTTCCTGATGCGGTTGCGGCGTACAGTGTGGTGCGCAAAGTAGAGCTGACAAGCGTTACCACCCAAATCCTCACAGGGCACGGTGGATTCTCTGCATACCTGGAACGCTTCAAGTGTAAAGAGAATGCATCGTGCGCCTGTGAGCCAGGCATTAAAGAAACGGTCACCCATATCCTGCTGGACTGTCCCATAACAGCGACAGCGCGGTACGAAGCAGAACATCAGCTGGATACAAAACTCGTCGCTGAAAATCTGCCAGGCTTAATATTGGGACGAAAGCGAAAATTATTTTTAGAATATTGTAGAGAAATAGGAAATATAGTAATAAATAGAAATAAGATTAATTAATTAGGATACTAAATTATATCGTTAGAATATAGTATAAGTACCTTAACAAATAGAAAAAAAAAAAAAAAAAAAAAAAAAAAAAAAAAAAAGAAACGAGTAACACAGCTTGTGTCTTATTCCCTTTGTGTAGTGCAGGCAGAATGCCTTTGATAGTTTGTATTTTTGTAGTTTACCTCATAGATTTAAGTCATACAAATAGTCACTCGACGAACAAAATTTGAAATCGCTCAACACGGACTCTGATAATGTCAGAGGACAAATAGCGTGGCAGGAGTGGGTTTTAGAAAAAAAAAAAAAAAAAAAAAACCTAACCTAACCTAACCTAACCTTTTTTTTTTTTTTTTTTTTGATCTCGGGGGGAAATCCTCATGGAAATCCTCCACCCTGGGGCGGGTGGAGGGGTCTGTCAGACTCTTACTGACTAAAACCACCCCGGTGTTCCATCTCCCACCTACGCCGGGGATCGCGGGAACGTATGCGACATCCGCAATCCCCGGCTGGTGCCGGCCCGCCTCTGCGGGCCACCTCGCGTCGGCGAGGGGAGTGAGGTGTTTAACTCCCCTCGCTACGTCAAAGAGGGGCGCACGGGAACACCACGCGCCGCCACCTCGGGTCCGGATGAGTGGGGGGCGACGGACATCCCCAAGTCCGCCGCCCCTGGACCCAGTTAGGGGGGCCGGAAGAGGGCAGCGTATGCCCTCCTCCGACGCCCGATGCGCCTGCTGCGGGCAGGGAGAGCGGTTGTGATCTCCCTCTCCCTTTCCGCAGCCTCCTTCTGCGCGATAACTGTCTCGCAGAAGGAGACCACCGCGTCCCAGGACTCCTCACCGCCGACCATAGCATGAACTACGGCCGGCAGCGAGAGGTCACCGCCTACAACAGAGATGAGGGCACGGCGCGGCTCCTCCCAAGCTGCACACTCTGCAAGCGTATGCCGTGCCGTGTCCTCCCGACAGTCGACGCAGTGGTGGCATCGAGCGTCCGGCTCCCTGCCTATGCGACACAAGAACCTCCCGAAGCAGCCATGCCCCGAGAGGACCTGCGTCGCACGGAACGACAGGGAGCCGTGCCTTCTCCCGAGCCAGAGGTCGAGCACTGGCCGGATGGCCTCGATGGTGATGAGGCCGGCGGTAGGGCTCGAAAGCCTGTCCCGCCATTCCGCCACCAGGACCTCGCGCAGCTGCGACCGACGCAACTCCAGGTGTCGCTGCGTCAGTCGCTCGCCACGCGCCCGCGCGTCCTCGCGCCACCTGTGTAGTGACGCGAGCACTTTCGCCTCCAGGTCCCACGGCGGAGATCCGGCCAGTGCGCAAGCCGCCTCGTAGGAGATCGTGCGATATCCCCTGATGACTCTGACGGCCATCACCCTCTGCGGCCTCCGCAGAACAGTGATGGTGCTGGCCGTCAGGTCAGCCGCCCAGATCGGGGCCCCATACAGGGCCATCGATCGCACGATCCCCACGTACAACCGCCTACAGGCGGTGCTCGGGTCCCCCAGATTGGGAAGCAGCGTTGACAGCGCCCCCGCCGCGCCCAACAACTTGGGCGCCAGCCGCCGGAAGTGGGGGCCGAAATCCCACCGGCTGTCGAGCACCAATCCAAGATACTTCATGGTGGACTCGACAGCGATACGGGCCCCCCCGACCACAATGTGCGATCCCGGCGGCGGCGCTCGCCGGGGGCCATGAAAAACAATGGCCTCCGACTTGTTGAGGGCCACCTCCAGGCCGAGGCGCCGTATGCGGCTCACCACCTGTGAGACCGCAGCCGTCGCCAGCAACGCTGCCTCCCTGTGCGAGCTCCCCCGGGCAGTGACCAGTGTGTCGTCAGCGTAACACACCAGCTGCACTCCCGGCCGGAGCTCGCCCCTCAGCGCCCAGTCGTACCCGATGTTCCACAGGAGCGGGCCCAAGACCGAACCCTGTGGAACACCGCACGACATAGGGCGCTGGCATCTGCCATCGCGTCCCAGATAGGTGACACACCTTTCCGCCAAATAAGCCCCGACGACGCGGCGGAGGTAGGAAGGCACTCGATGGTATCGCAGTGCCTCCCGAATACAACTCCAGGGCAGGGTGTTGAAGGCGTTGGAGATGTCCAAGGACACCGCCAACAACACACCGCCCCGCGACACCGCTTCCTCCGCCAGGACTCTCACTCGGGATATCGCCGTCACAGTGGAGCGCCCTTGCCGAAAGCCGTACTGGCATTCGGCCAGGTCCGGCCCCTCTCCGCACAAGTGGCTGACGAGGCGGGCTGAGACTATTCGCTCAAACAGTTTTCCCACCTCGTCGAGCAGCACTATGGGCCGGTACGCGGACGGCGAGTCCGCAGGGCGCCCCGCTTTCCTGAGCAGGACCAGACGACCAGATTTCCACTGAGCGGGAAACTGGCCCTGCTCCAGGCACGCCGAGTAGAGTCCTCTCAGTCGGGGCTCCAGCTCCTTCAGAGCGAGTACTAACGCGCAGCCGTGAATCCCGTCGGGCCCCGGGGCAGTGTTCTTCGCCCGGAGCCGTGTCACGGCCGCCCTCAACTCTGGTTGTGTCACCTCTGGGACGCTGGCGTCCTCTTCGGGCTCTGCGGCTGTGGGCAGAGCCATCGGCGGCGGAGCTTGCTCCGCTCGTGCCGGGAAGAGGGCTGCGACTACGTCCTCCAGCAGCTCGGGTTGGAGACTCTCCGTAAGCGGGGGCGCCCATGGTCCGAGTTTCCCTCGGACCGAGCGATAAGGACGCCCCCACGGATCCCCGTTCAGAGTCTCCAACATCTCCTCCCTGGCTCGCGTCTTCGCCTCGCCGATGGCCAGCCACAGAGCCTTCTTAGCCGCGCGATACACCTCATACCGCGCGGCTTCTTCGTCAGGGACCCGACGACGTCTTCTCCGGTATCGGGTGTACTGGCGCCTGACCTCCACGCACGAGTCGCGCAACTGCGCGATCTCGGCGGACCACCAATACACCTGGCGCCTTCTGGGTTGTGTGCGAACCCGGGGCATTGACGCATCGCAAATTTGCGTCATCGCCCCGTGGAACCACTGCGCCTCCTCTTCGACGTCGACGGGTCCGGTCGTTGCCGACTCCCGGATCCAGGCCTGCACAATAGCAGCCTCCTCGAGTAGCTCCCTGTCGAGGCGCTTTCGCGCCCAACGCGGACCGTCCGTTCGCGGGGCCGTTGGATTGCGGCCGCCCGCGGTCTGGGGGGAGACGTTGAAACGGATGTATCTGTGATCCGACAACGTCTCCACCTCCACGGCGACACGCCAATCGCGGACACGGCTTGCGACAGAGGGGCTAGCGAACGAAACGTCCACTATAGAACCACCCCGCTGTCGCACGCACGTGTAGACCGAGCCCCGATTCAGGACGGTCAAGCCGGTCGTGACCGACCACTCCTCCAACGCCTCGCCCTTGACATCGGTGACCGGGGATCCCCACGCCGCAGACTTGGCGTTGAGATCCCCGAGCAGCAGCACCGGGCGAGGGTGGTACCGGTTCACGACGGCACCCAACTCGACAAGGAAGCTCTCGAAGTCGGCGAGGCTCTTGTTGGGCGAGAAATACGCCCCAACAATGCCAACGCCGTCCGCGAGGGCGGCCACCCAGCCGTGACCTCGGGACGGGTCGACAAGAGCCCCGCCGATGATGGCCACCGAGCCGTCCAGGTCACCCACCCAATCGTCTCGGGGGGGGACGTAATACGGCTCGGCGACCACAGCCACATGGATCGACCACTCTGCCATGCTCTGGAGTAAGAGATCCTGAGCCCTGGCAGAGTGGTTGATATTGCCCTGGAGGAAATGGTATTGTGCCATTATACACAATCCATTTCCTCGGCACCATTCTTAGACCGGGAGTCGGCCGAAGAGCAACCAGGCTGAGGGGGGTGTAAAGAGCCCCCAACAGCCTTGGTTGTCCCCTTCTTACTGCCCTTCTTTGGGGCGGGCGGGCAGGCCTTTCTGCCGACAACGTGCCCCGCGGGCCTCCCTGCATCCGTACAGAGGCTGCAGTTTGGCGTCGCGGAGCACGCTGCCGCCTTGTGGCCGGGCTTACCGCAGCGATAGCACTGCTCGCTGCGGTCAGTTGCGGCGGCGCACCGTGCCCTGACGTGCCCAACGTCAAGGCAGCGGTAGCACCGCATAGCCCTGGGTTGCAGCAGCTTCACTCGTGCTGCAACCCATCCCACCAATAGCCGTCCGCTGACGGCTATCTTGTTTGCCGCCGCTACCGGGCACTTCACCGTAATGGCGCCGAGCCCGGCAGCGTCGGCGCGGATCTCGCCCGCCCGCACGTCGCCCGGCGGACATCCACCGCTTCGAGCGACGGCCGCCACGACCTCCTCCGGGGTCGTCGAGTCGTCCAGGCCCTCGACGCGCAAATCGGCGGTCTTCACTGGCCTGGACACTCGGACGTCCTCTTCTTTGAGGACCTCCCTCAATTTGGCGGCCAAGATGTCCGCCTTTTCGCCACCCGAGGGTCCCGAGACCTCGAAGAGTCGCGCCCCCGTAACCGCCGACTTCATCCTGAAGCCGGTCGGTGTGCCAAGATCGGGGAACGCGACCTTGGCCTTCGCCTGCGCGAGGACCTCCTTGTAAACCTAACCTAACCTAACCTAACCTTTTTTTTTTTTTTTTTTTTTGATCTCGGGGGGAAATCCTCATGGAAATCCTCCACCCTGGGGCGGGTGGAGGGGTCTGTCAGACTCTTACTGACTAAAACCACCCCGGTGTTCCATCTTCCACCTGCGCCGGGGATCGCGGGAACGTATGCGACATCCGCAATCCCCGGCTGGTGCCGGCCCGCCTCTGCGGGCCACCTCGCGTCGGCGAGGGGAGTGAGGTGTTTGACTCCCCTCGCTACGTCAAAGAGGGGCGCACGGGAACACCACGCGCCGCCACCTCGGGTCCGGATGAATGGGGGGCGACGGACATCCCCAAGTCCGTCGCCCCTGGACCCAGTTAGGGGGGCCGGAAGAGGGCAGCGTATGCCCTCCTCCGACGCCCGATGCGCCTGCTGCGGGCAGGGAGAGCGGTTGTGATCTCCCTCTCCCTTTCCGCAGCCTCCTTCTGCGCGATGACTGTCTCGCAGAAGGAGACCACCGCGTCCCAGGACTCCTCACCGCCGACCATAGCATGGACTACGGCCGGCAGCGAGAGGTCACCGCCTACAACAGAGATGAGGGCACGGCGCGGCTCCTCCCAAGCTGCACACTCTGCAAGCGTATGCCGCGCCGTGTCCTCCCGACAGTCGACGCAGTGGTGGCATCGAGCGTCCGGCTCCCTGCCTATGCGACACAAGAACCTCCCGAAGCAGCCATGCCCCGAGAGGACCTGCGTCGCACGAAACGTCAGAGAGCCGTGCCTTCTCCCGAGCCACAGGTCGAGCACTGGCCGGATGGCCTCGATGGTGATGAGGCCGGCGGAAGGGCTCGAAAGCCTGTCCCGCCATTCCGCCACCAGGACCTCGCGCAGCTGCGACCGACGCAGCTCCAAGTGTTGCTGCGTCAGTCTTTCGCCGCGCGCCCGCGCGCCCTCGCGCCACCTATGCAGTGACGCGAGCACTTTTGCCTCCAGGTCCCACGGCGGAGATCCGGCCAGTGCGCAAGCCGCCTCGTAGGAGATCGTGCGATATCCCCTGATGACTCTGACGGCCATCACCCTCTGCGGCCTCCGCAGAACAGTGATAGTGCTGGCCGTCAGGTCAGCCGCCCAGATCGGGGCCCCATAAAGGGCCATCGATCGCACGATCCCCACGTACAACCGCCTACAGGCGGTGCTCGGGTCCCCCAGATTGGGAAGCAGCGTTGACAGCGCCCCCGCCGCGCCCAACAACTTGGGCGCCAGCCGCCGGAAGTGGGGGCCGAAATCCCACCGGCTGTCGAGCACCAATCCCAGGTACTTCATGGTGGACTCGACAGCGATACGGGCCCCCCCGACCACGATGTGCGATCCCGGCGGCGGCGCTCGCCGGGGGCCATGAAAAACAATGGCCTCCGACTTGTTGAGGGCCACCTCCAGGCCGAGGCGCCGTATGCGGCTCACCACCTGTGAGACCGCAGCCGTCGCCAGCAACGCTGCCTCCCTGTGCGAGCTCCCCCGGGCAGTGACCAGTGTGTCGTCAGCGTAACACACCAGCTGCACTCCCGGCCGGAGCTCGCCCCTCAGCGCCCAGTCGTACCCGATGTTCCACAAGAGCGGGCCCAAGACCGAACCCTGTGGAACACCGCACGACATAGGGCGCTGGCATCTGCCATCGCGTCCCAGATAGGTGACACACCTTTCCGCCAAATAAGCCCCGACGACGCGGCGGAGGTAGGAAGGCACTCGATGATATCGTAGTGCCTCCCGAATACAACTCCAGGGCAGGGTGTTGAAGGCGTTGGAGATGTCCAAGGACACCGCCAACAACACACCGCCCCGCGACACCGCTTCCTCCGCCAGGACTCTCACTCGGGATATCGCCGTCACAGTGGAGCGCCCTTGCCGAAAGCCGTACTGGCATTCGGCCAGGTCCGGCCCCTCTCCGCACAAGTGGCTGACGAGGCGGGCTGAGACTATCCGCTCAAACAGCTTTCCCACCTCGTCGAGCAGCACTATGGGCCGGTACGAACCTTTTTTTTTTTTTTTTTTTTTGATCTCGGGGGGAAATCCTCATGGAAATCCTCCACCCTGGGGCGGGTGGAGGGGTCTGTCAGACTCTTACTGACTAAAACCACCCCGGTGTTCCATCTTCCACCTACGCCGGGGATCGCGGGAACGTATGCGACATCCGCAATCCCCGGCTGGTGCCGGCCCGCCACTGCGGGCCACCTCGCGTCGGCGAGGGGAGTGAGGTGTTTGACTCCCCTCGCTACGTCAAAGAGGGGCGCACGGGAACACCACGCGCCGCCACCTCGGGTCCGGATGAGTGGGGGGCGACGGACATCCCCAAGTCCGCCGCCCCTGGACCCAGTTAGGGGGGCCGGAAGAGGGCAGCGTATGCCCTCCTCCGACGCCCGATGCGCCTGCTGCGGGCAGGGAGAGCGGTTGTGATCTCCCTCTCCCTTTCCGCAGCCTCCTTCTGCGCGATAACTGTCTCGCAGAAGGAGACCACCGCGTCCCAGGACTCCTCACCGCCGACCATAGCATGGACTACGGCCGGCAGCGAGAGGTCACCGCCTACAACAGAGATGAGGGCACGGCGCGGCTCCTCCCAAGCTGCACACTCTGCAAGCGTATGCCGCACCGTGTCCTCCCGACAGTCGACGCAGTGGTGGCATCGAGCGTCCGGCTCCCTGCCTATGCGACACAAGAACCTCCCGAAGCAGCCATGCCCCGAGAGGACCTGCGTCGCACGGAACGACAGGGAGCCGTGCCTTCTCCCGAGCCAGAGGTCGAGCACTGGCCGGATGGCCTCGATGGTGATGAGGCCGGCGGTAGGGCTCGAAAGCCTGTCCCGCCATTCCGCCACCAGGACCTCGCGCAGCTGCGACCGACGCAGCTCCAAGTGTTGCTGCGTCAGTCTTTCGCCGCGCGCCCGCGCGCCCTCGCGCCACTTATGTAGTGACGCGAGCACTTTCGCCTCCAGGTCCCACGGCGGAGATCCGGCCAGTGCGCAAGCCGCCTCGTAGGAGATCGTGCGATATCCCCTGATGACTCTGACGGCCATCACCCTCTGCGGCCTCCGCAGAACAGTGATGGTGCTGGCCGTCAGGTCAGCCGCCCAGATCGGGGCCCCATATAGGGCCATCGATCGCACGATCCCCACGTACAACCGCCTACAGGCGGTGCTCGGGTCCCCCAGATTGGGAAGCAGCGTTGACAGCGCCCCCGCCGCGCCCAACAACTTGGGCGCCAGCCGCCGGAAGTGGGGGCCGAAATCCCACCGGCTGTCGAGCACCAATCCCAGATACTTCATGGTGGACTCGACAGCGATACGGGCCCCCCCGACCACAATGTGCGATCCCGGCGGCGGCGCTCGCCGGGGGCCATGAAAAACAATGGCCTCCGACTTGTTGAGGGCCACCTCCAGGCCGAGGCGCCGTATGCGGCTCACCACCTGTGAGACCGCAGCCGTCGCCAGCAACGCTGCCTCCCTGTGCGAGCTCCCCCGGGCAGTGACCAGTGTGTCGTCAGCGTAACACACCAGCTGCACTCCCGGCCGGAGCTCGCCCCTCAGCGCCCAGTCGTACCCGATGTTCCACAGGAGCGGGCCCAAGACCGAACCCTGTGGAACACCGCACGACATAGGGCGCTGGCATCTGCCATCGCGTCCCAGATAGGTGACACACCTTTCCGCCAAATAAGCCCCGACGACGCGGCGGAGGTAGGAAGGCACTCGATGATATCGTAGTGCCTCCCGAATACAACTCCAGGGCAGGGTGTTGAAGGCGTTGGAGATGTCCAAGGACACCGCCAACAACACACCGCCCCGCGACACCGCTTCCTCCGCCAGGACTCTCACTCGGGATATCGCCGTCACAGTGGAGCGCCCTTGCCGAAAGCCGTACTGGCATTCGGCCAGGTCCGGCCCCTCTCCGCACAAGTGGCTGACGAGGCGGGCTGAGATTATCCGCTCAAACAGCTTTCCCACCTCGTCGAGCAGCACTATGGGCCGGTACGCGGACGGTGAGTCCGCAGGGCGCCCCGCTTTCCTGAGCAGGACCAGACGACCAGATTTCCACTGAGCGGGAAACTGGCCCTGCTCAAGGCACGCCGAGTAGAGTCCTCTCAGTCGGGGCTCTAGCTCCTTCAGAGCTAGGGCCAACGCGCAGCCGTGAATTCCGTCGGGCCCCGGGGCAGTGTTCTTCGCCCGGAGCCGTGTCACGGCCGCCCTCAACTCTGGTTGTGTCACCTCTGGGACGCTGGCGTCCTCTTCGGGCTCTGCGGCTGTGGGCAGAGCCATCGGCGGCGGAGCGTGCTCCGCTCGTGCCGGGAAGAGGGCTGCGACCACGTCCTCCAGCAGCTCGGGTTGGAGACTCTCCGTGAGCGGGGGCGCCCATGGTCCGAGTTTACCTCGGACCGAGCGATAAGGACGCCCCCACGGATCCCCGTTTAGAGTCTCCAACATCTCCTCCCTGGCTCGCGTCTTCGCCTCGCCGATGGCCAGCCACAGAGCCTTCTTAGCCGCGCGATACACCTCATACCGCGCGGCTTCTTCGTCAGGGACCCGACGACGTCTTCTCCGGTATCGGGTGTACTGGCGCCTGACCTCCACGCACGAGTCGCGCAACTGCGCGATCTCGGCGGACCACCAGTACACCTGGCGCCTTCTGGGTTGTGTGTGGACCCGGGGCATTGACGCGTCGCAAATTTGCGTCATCGCCCCGTGAAACCACTGCGCCTCCTCTTCGACGTCGACGGGTCCGGTCGTTGCCGACTCCCGGATCCAGGCCTGCACAATAGCGGCCTCCTCGAGTAGCTCCCTGTCGAGGCGCTTGCGCGCCCAACGCGGACCGTCCGTTCGCGGGGCCGTTGGATTGCGGCCGCCCGCGGTCTGGGGGGAGACGTTGAAACGGATGTATCTGTGATCCGACAACGTCTCCACCTCCACGGCGACACGCCAATCGCGGACACGGCTTGCGACAGCGGGGCTAGCGAACGAAACGTCCACTATAGAACCACCCCGCTGTCGCACGCACGTGTAGACCGAGCCCCGATTCAGGACGGTCAAGCCGGTCGTGACCGCCCACTCCTCCAACGCCTCGCCCTTGACATCGGTGACCGGGGATCCCCACGCCGCAGATTTGGCGTTGAGATCCCCGAGCAGCAGCACCGGGCGAGGGTGGTACCGGTTCACGACGGCACCCAACTCGACAAGGAAGCTCTCGAAGTCGGCGAGGCTCTTGTTGGGCGAGAAATACGCCCCAACAATGCCAACGCCGTCCGCGAGGGCGGCCACCCAGCCGTGACCTCGGGACGGGTCGACAAGAGCCCCGCCGATGATGGCCACCGAGCCGTCCAGGTCACCCACCCAATCATCTCGGGGGGGGACGTAATACGGCTCGGCGACCACAGCCACATGGATCGACCACTCTGCCATGCTCTGGAGTAAGAGATCCTGAGCCCTGGCACAGTGGTTGATATTGCCCTGGAGGAAATGGAATTGTGCCATTACGCACAATCCATTCCCTCGGCACCATTCTTAGGCCGGGAGTCGGCCGAAGAGCAACCAGGCTGAGGGGGGTGTAAAGGGCCCCCGACAGCCTTGGTTGTCCCCTTCTTGTTGCCCTTCTTCGCGGCGGGCGGGCAGGCCTTTCTGCCGACGACGTGCCCCGCGGGCCTCCCTGCATCCGTGCAGAGGCTGCAGTTTGGCATCGCGGAGCACGTTGCCGCCTTGTGGCCGGGCTTACCGCAGCGATAGCACTGCTCGCTGCGGTCAGTTGCGGCGGCGCACCGTGCCCTGACGTGCCCAACGTCGAGGCAGCGGTAGCACCGCATAGCCCTGGGTTGCAGCAGCTTCACGCGTGCTGCAACCCACCCCACCAATAGCCGTCCGCTGACGGCTATTTTATTCGCCGCCGCTACCGGGCACTTTACCGTAATGGCGCCGAGCCCGGCAGCGTCGGCGCGGATCTCGCCCGCCCGCACGTCGCCCGACGGACATCCACCGCTTCGAGCGACGGCCGCCACGACCTCCTCCGGGGTCGTCGAGTCGTCCAGCCCATCGACGCGCAAATCGGCGGTCTTTACGGGCCTGGACACTCGGACGTCCTCATCGTTGAGGACCTCCCTCAGTTTGGCGGCCAGGATGTCCGCCTTCTCACTGCCCGAGGGTCCCGACACCTCGAACAGCCGCGCCCCCGTAACCGCCGACTTCATTCTGAAGCCGGTCGGTGTGCCAAGGTCGGGGAACGCGACTTTGGCCTTCGCCTTCTCGAGGACCTCCTTGTAGGTAAGGCCCCTCTCGATAGCTGCGGGCTGCAGTGTTATCACCACAGCCGCAGAGCGTGGGGCCTTACCCTTTCGGGACCTCCTCTTTCTCTTGGGCGCGGGCTTGGGCTGAGCCGTTGCCGGTGGCGCCGCCTTCTTCTTGCGACCCCTTTTGACGACCGTTGTCCAAGCCTCCGTGGGCTGGGATGCGGTCGCCGGGGTCGCAGTCGAGCTGGGAGGGGGTGCTGACGCACCCTCCGCGGGCTTCTCGGGCCCCTCCGCGGGCTTTTTGCCCCCCTTACCAGCTTTGGCCGCCACGGCTGGCGGCCTTTGCCTTGCGGCCTCCTCCATCCTCCGTCTATCCGCCGCAAGCGGCGGCCGGAGGCTCTGGGCCGGGAGGAGTCTCGACTCTAAGGCCTCCAGGCGGGCATTCATCATGCCCCCGCACTGCTGCATGCAGATGCGGACGATCCGTTCGACGTCCGCATCGGTTGACAGTGCAGGGGCAGGGGCTGACGGCGGAGACGCAACTGCCCGAGAGCCGGCAGCTGCGGGAGCCATACGCTTCTTTGAAGGGGCGGACCCCCTCTGTGCGGCAACCTCCCGCTTGAGGTCCTCCATCTCTGCTCGGAGACGGCTGTTTGGCCGGTACGAACCTTTTTTTTTTTTTTTTTTTTTTTGATCTCGGGGGGAAATCCTCATGGAAATCCTCCACCCTGGGGCGGGTGGAGGGGTCTGTCAGACTCTTACTGACTAAAACCACCCCGGTGTTCCATCTTCCACCTACGCCGGGGATCGCGGGAACGTATGCGACATCCGCAATCCCCGGCTGGTGCCGGCCCGCCTCTGCGGGCCACCTCGCGTCGGCGAGGGGAGTGAGGTGTTTGACTCCCCTCGCTACGTCAAAGAGGGGCGCACGGGAACACCACGCGCCGCCACCTCGGGTCCGGATGAATGGGGGGCGACGGACAGCCCCAAGTCCGCCGCCCCTGGACCCAGTTAGGGGGGCCGGAAGAGGGCAGCGTAAGCCCTCCTCCGACGCCCGATGCGCCTGCTGCGGGCAGGGAGAGCGGTTGTGATCTCCCTCTCCCTTTCCGCAGCCTCCTTCTGCGCGATAACTGTCTCGCAGAAGGAGACCACCGCGTCCCAGGACTCCTCACCGCCGACCATAGCATGGACTACGGCCGGCAGCGAGAGGTCACCGCCTACAACAGAGATGAGGGCACGGCGCGGCTCCTCCCAAGCTGCACACTCTGCAAGCGTATGCCGCACCGTGTCCTCCCGACAGTCGACGCAGTGGTGGCATCGAGCGTCCGGCTCCCTGCCTATGCGACACAAGAACCTCCCGAAGCAGCCATGCCCCGAGAGGACCTGCGTCGCACGGAACGACAGGGAGCCGTGCCTTCTCCCG
The DNA here is from genome assembly GCA_905163435.1 of Mamestra brassicae. Lineage (NCBI taxonomy): Eukaryota > Metazoa > Arthropoda > Insecta > Lepidoptera > Noctuidae > Mamestra > Mamestra brassicae. Next base: position 60,946 of record LR990996.1, read on the forward strand.
AGCCACAGGTCGAGCACTGGCCGGATGGCCTCGATGGTGATGAGGCCGGCGGTAGGGCTCGAAAGCCTGTCCCGCCATTCCGCCACCAGGACCTCGCGCAGCTGCGACCGACGCAACTCCAGGTGTCGCTGCGTCAGTCGCTCGCCGCGCGCCCGCGCGTCCTCGCGCCACCTGTGTAGTGACGCGAGCACTTTCGCCTCCAGGTCCCACGGCGGAGATCCGGCCAGTGCGCAAGCCGCCTCGTAGGAGATCGTGCGATATCCCCTGATGACTCTGACGGCCATCACCCTCTGCGGCCTCCGCAGAACAGTGATGGTGCTGGCCGTCAGGTCAGCCGCCCAGATCGGGGCCCCATAAAGGGCCATCGATCGCACGATCCCCACGTACAACCGCCTACAGGCGGTGCTCGGGTCCCCCAGATTGGGAAGCAGCGTTGACAGCGCCCCCGCCGCGCCCAACAACTTGGGCGCCAGCCGCCGGAAGTGGGGGCCGAAATCCCACCGGCTGTCGAGCACCAATCCCAGGTACTTCATGGTGGACTCGACAGCGATACGGGCCCCCCCGACCACGATGTGTGATCCCGGCGGCGGCGCTCGCCGGGGGCCATGAAAAACGATGGCCTCCGACTTGTTGAGGGCCACCTCCAGGCCGAGGCGCCGTATGCGGCTCACCACCTGTGAGACCGCAGCCGTCGCCAGCAACGCTGCCTCCCTGTGCGAGCTCCCCCGGGCAGTGACCAGTGTGTCGTCAGCGTAACACACCAGCTGCACTCCCGGCCGGAGCTCGCCCCTCAGCACCCAGTCGTACCCGATGTTCCACAGGAGCGGGCCCAAGACCGAACCCTGTGGAACACCGCACGACATAGGGCGCTGGCATCTGCCATCGCGTCCCAGATAGGTGACACACCTTTCCGCCAAATAAGCCCCGACGACGCGGCGGAGGTAGGAAGGCACTCGATGGTATCGTAATGCCTCCCGAATACAACTCCAGGGCAGGGCGTTGAAGGCGTTGGAGATGTCCAAGGACACCGCCAACAACACACCGCCCCGCGACACTGCTTCCTCCGCCAGGACTCTCACTCGCGATATCGCCGTGATAGTGGAGCGCCCTTGCCGAAAGCCGTACTGGCTTTCGGCCAGGTCCGGCCCCTCTCCGCACAAGTGGCTGACGAGGCGGGCTGAGACTATCCGCTCAAACAGCTTTCCCACCTCGTCGAGCAGCACTATGGGCCGGTACGCGGACGGCGAGTCCGCAGGGCGCCCCGCTTTCCTGAGCAGGACCAGACGACCAGATTTCCACTGAGCGGGAAACTGGCCCTGCTCAAGGCACGCCGAGTAGAGTCCTCTCAGTCGGGGCTGGCCGGTACGAACCTAACCTAACCTAACCTAACCTTTTTTTTTTTTTTTTGATCTCGGGGGGAAATCCTCATGGAAATCCTCCACCCTGGGGCGGGTGGAGGGGTCTGTCAGACTCTTACTGACTAAAACCACCCCGGTGTTCCATCTTCCACCTGCGCCGGGGATCGCGGGAACGTATGCGACATCCGCAATCCCCGGCTGGTGCCGGCCCGCCTCTGCGGGCCACCTCGCGTCGGCGAGGGGAGTGAGGTGTTTGACTCCCCTCGCTACGTCAAAGAGGGGCGCACGGGAACACCACGCGCCGCCACCTCGGGTCCGGATGAATGGGGGGCGACGGACATCCCCAAGTCCGCCGCCCCTGGACCCAGTTAGGGGGGCCGGAAGAGGGCAGCGTAAGCCCTCCTCCGACGCCCGATGCGCCTGCTGCGGGCAGGGAGAGCGGTTGTGATCTCCCTCTCCCTTTCCGCAGCCTCCTTCTGCGCGATAACTGTCTCGCAAAAGGAGACCACCGCGTCCCAGGACTCCTCACCGCCGGCCATAGCATGGACTACGGCCGGCAGCGAGAGGTCACCGCCTACAACAGAGATGAGGGCACGGCGCGGCTCCTCCCAAGCTGCACACTCTGCAAGCGTATGCCGCGCCGTAACCTTTTTTTTTTTTTTTTTTTTTGATCTCGGGGGGAAATCCTCATGGAAATCCTCCACCCTGGGGCGGGTGGAGGGGTCTGTCAGACTCTTACTGACTAAAACCACCCCGGTGTTCCATCTCCCACCTACGCCGGGGATCGCGGGAACGTATGCAACATCCGCAATCCCCGGCTGGTGCCGGCCCGCCTCTGCGGGCCACCTCGCGTCGGCGAGGGGAGTGAGGTGTTTGACTCCCCTCGCTACGTCAAAGAGGGGCGCACGGGAACACCACGCGCCGCCACCTCGGGTCCGGATGAATGGGGGGCGACGGACAGCCCCAAGTCCGCCGCCCCTGGACCCAGTTAGGGGGGCCGGAAGAGGGCAGCGTATGCCCTCCTCCGACGCCCGATGCGTCTGCTGCGGGCAGGGAGAGCGGTTGTGATCTCCCTCTCCCTTTCCGCAGCCTCCTTCTGCGCGATAACTGTCTCGCAGAAGGAGACCACCGCGTCCCAGGACTCCTCACAGCCGACCATAGCATGAACTACGGCCGGCAGCGAGAGGTCACCGCCTACAACAGAGATGAGGGCACGGCGCGGCTCCTCCCAAGCGGCACACTCTGCCAGCGTATGCCGCGCCGTGTCCTCCCGACAGTCGACGCAGTGGTGGCATCGAGCGTCCGGCTCCCTGCCTATGCGACACAAGAACCTCCCGAAGCAGCCATGCCCCGAGAGGACCTGCGTCGCACGAAACGTCAGAGAGCCGTGCCTTCTCCCGAGCCACAGGTCGAGCACTGGCCGGATGGCCTCGATGGTGATGAGGCCGGCGGTAGGGCTCGAAAGCCTGTCCCGCCATTCCGCCACCAGGACCTCGCGCAGCTGCGACCGACGCAGCTCCAAGTGTTGCTGCGTCAGTCTTTCGCCGCGCGCCCGCGCGTCCTCGCGCCACCTATGCAGTGACGCGAGCACTTTCGCCTCCAGGTCCCACGGCGGAGATCCGGCTAGTGCGCAAGCCGCCTCGTAGGAGATCGTGCGATATCCCCTGATGACTCTGACGGCCATCACCCTCTGCGGCCTCCGCAGAACAGTGATGGTGCTGGCCGTCAGGTCAGCCGCCCAGATCGGGGCCCCATAAAGGGCCATCGATCGCACGATCCCCACGTACAACCGCCTACAGGCGGTGCTCGGGTCCCCCAGATTGGGAAGCAGCGTTGACAGCGCCCCCGCCGCGCCCAACAACTTGGGCGCCAGCCGCCGGAAGTGGGGGCCGAAATCCCACCGGCTGTCGAGCACCAATCCCAGGTACTTCATGGTGGACTCGACAGCGATACGGGCCCCCCCGACCACGATGTGCGATCCCGGCGGCGGCGCTCGCCGGGGGCCATGAAAAACAATGGCCTCCGACTTGTTGAGGGCCACCTCCAGGCCGAGGCGCCGTATGCGGCTCACCACCTGTGAGACCGCAGCCGTCGCCAGCAACGCTGCCTCCCTGTGCGAGCTCCCCCGGGCAGTGACCAGTGTGTCGTCAGCGTAACACACCAGCTGCACTCCCGGCCGGAGCTCGCCCCTCAGCACCCAGTCGTACCCGATGTTCCACAGGAGCGGGCCCAAGACCGAACCCTGCGGAACACCGCACGACATGGGGCGCTGGTATCTGCCATCGCGTCCCAGATAGGTGACACACCTTTCCGCCAAATAAGCCCCGACGACGCGGCGGAGGTAGGAAGGCACTCGATGATATCGTAGTGCCTCCCGAATACAACTCCAGGGCAGGGTGTTGAAGGCGTTGGAGATGTCCAAGGACACCGCCAACAACACACCGCCCCGCGACACTGCTTCCTCCGCCAGGACTCTCACTCGGGATATCGCCGTCACAGTGGAGCGCCCTTGCCGAAAGCCGTACTGGCATTCGGCCAGGTCCGGCCCCTCTCCGCACAAGTGGCTGACGAGGCGGGCTGAGACTATTCGCTCAAACAGCTTTCCCACCTCGTCGAGCAGCACTATGGGCCGGTACGCGGACGGTGAGTCCGCAGGGCGCCCCGCTTTCCTGAGCAGGACCAGACGACCAGATTTCCACTGAGCGGGAAACTGGCCCTGCTCAAGACACGCCGAGTAGAGTCCTCTCAGTCGGGGCTCCAGCTCCTTCAGAGCGAGTACTAACGCGCAGCCGTGAATCCCGTCGGGCCCCGGGGCAGTGTTCTTTGCCCGGAGCCGTGTCACGGCCGCCCTCAACTCTGGTTGTGTCACCTCTGGGACGCTGGCGTTCTCTTCGGGCTCTGCGGCTGCGGGCAGAGCCATCGGCGGCGGAGCGTGCTCCGCTCGTGCCGGGAAGAGGGCTGTCACAACGTCCTCCAACAGCTCGGGTTGGAGACTCTCCGTAAGCGGGGGCGCCCATGGTCCGAGTTTACCTCGGACCGAGCGATAAGGACGCCCCCACGGATCCCCGTTTAGAGTCTCCAACATCTCCTCCCTGGCTCGCGTCTTCGCCTCGCCGATGGCCAGCCACAGAGCCTTCTTAGCCGCGCGGTACACCTCATACCGCGCGGCTTCTTCGTCAGGGACCCGACGACGTCTTCTCCGGTATCGGGTGTACTGGCGCCTGACCTCCACGCACGAGTCGCGCAACTGCGCGATCTCGGCGGACCACCAGTACACCTGGCGCCTTCTGGATTGTGTGCGAACCCGGGGCATTGACGCATCGCAAATTTGCGTCATCGCCCCGTGGAACCACTGCGCCTCCTCTTCGACGTCGACGGGTCCGGTCGTTGCCGACTCCCGGATCCAGGCCTGCACAATAGCAGCCTCCTCGAGTAGCTCCCTGTCGAGGCGCTTTCGCGCCCAACGCGGACCGTCCGTTCGCGGGGCCGTTGGATTGCGGCCGCCCGCGGTCTGGGGGGAGACGTTGAAACGGATGTATCTGTGATCCGACAACGTCTCCACCTCCACGGCGACACGCCAATCGCGGACACGGCTTGCGACAGCGGGGCTAGCGAACGAAACGTCCACTATAGAACCACCCCGCTGTCGCACGCACGTGTAGACCGAGCCCCGATTTAGGACGGTCAAGCCGGTCGTGACCGCCCACTCCTCCAACGCCTCGCCCTTGACATCGGTGACCGGGGATCCCCACGCCGCAGACTTGGCGTTGAGATCCCCGAGCAGCAGTACCGGGCGAGGGTGGCACCGGTTCACGACGGCACCCAACTCGACAAGGAAGCTCTCGAAGTCGGCGAGGCTCTTGTTGGGCGAGAAATACGCCCCAACAATGCCAACGCCGTCCGCGAGGGCGGCCACCCAGCCGTGACCTCGGGACGGGTCGACAAGAGCCCCGCCGATGATGGCCACCGAGCCGTCCAGGTCACCCACCCAATCATCTCGGGGGGGGACGTAATACGGCTCGGCGACCACAGCCACATGGATCGACCACTCTGCCATGCTCTGGAGTAAGAGATCCTGAGCCCTGGCAGAGTGGTTGATATTGCCCTGGAGGAAATGGAATTGTGCCATTACGCACAATCCATTCCCTCGGCACCATTCTTAGGCCGGGAGTCGGCCGAAGAGCAACCAGGCTGAGGGGGGTGTAAAGGGCCCCCGACAGCCTTGGTTGTCCCCTTCTTGTTGCCCTTTTTTGGGGCGGGCGGGCAGGCCTTTCTGCCGACGACGTGCCCCGCGGGCCTCCCTGCATCCGTGCAGAGGCTGCAGTTTGGCGTCGCGGAGCACGCTGCCGCCTTGTGGCCGGGCTTACCGCAGCGATAGCACTGCTCGCTGCGGTCAGTTGCGGCGGCGCACCGTGCCCTGACGTGCCCAACGTCGAGACAGCGGTAGCACCGCATAGCCCTGGGTTGCAGCAGCTTGACGCGTGCTGCAACCCACCCTACCAAAAGCCGGCCACTGACGGCGATCCTGTTCGCCTCCGCTACCGGACACCTCACAGTAATGGCGCCGAGCCCGGCAGCGTCGGCACGGATCTCGCCCGCCCGCACGTCACCCGGCGGACATCCACCGCTTCGTGCAACGGCCGCCACGACCTCCTCTGGGGTCGTCGAGTCGTCCAGGCCCTCGACTCGCAGTTCAGCGGTCTTGACTGGCCTGGACACTCGGACGTCCTCTTCCCTGAGGACTTCCCGCAATTTGGCGGCCAGGATGTCCGCCTTTTCGCTGCCTGAGGGGCCAGACACCTCGAACAGCCGCGCCCCCGTAACCGCCGACTTCATCCTGAAGCCGGTCGGTGTGCCAAGGTCGGGAAACGCGACGTTGGCCTTCGCCTGCGCGAGGACCTCCTTATAGGTAAGACCCCGCTCGATGGCTGCAGGCTGTAGTGTTAATACCACAGCCGCGGAGCGTGGGGCCTTACCCCTTCGGGACCTCCTCTTCTTTTTCCTCGGCGCGGGCTTGGGCTGAGCCGTTGCTGGTGGCGCCGCCTTCTTCTTACGACCCCGTTTGACGACCGTCGTCCAAGCCTCCGTGGGCTGGGATGCGGTCGCCGGGGTCGCTGTCGAGCTGGGAGGGGGTGCTGACGCACCCTCCGCGGGCTTCTTGGGCCCCTCCGCGGGCTTTTTGCCCCCCTTTCCAGCTTTGGCCGCCATGGCTGGCGGCCCAGGCCTTGCGGCCTCCTCCATCCTCCGTTTGTCCGCCGCTAGCGGCGGCCGGAGGTTCTGTGCCGGGAGGAGCCTTGACTCCAAGGCCTCCAGGCGGGCATTCATCATGCCCCCACATTGCTGCATGCAGATGCGGACGATCCGTTCGATGTCCGCATCGGGTGCAATTGTGGGGGCAGGGGTCGACGGCGGGGAGGCAACCACCGGAGAGGCGGCAACTACCGGAGCCACACGCTTCTTTGAAGGGGCAGACCCCCTCTGTGCGGCAACCTCCCGCTTGAGGTCCTCCAGCTCATTACGGAGACGGCCGTTCTCCTCCCACAGCTTCGCCGTCTCCTCGGAGCTTGTTCTGTCAAGGAGGACCCCAACCGCCTCCCTGATGCCCTCAGCCGCCTCCTTTAGGGCACGGGTGAACGTGCCCTTCAAGCTGCCAGATTTTGTGGCAACTTTTAGGACAACGTCCACGCCGTCCAAAACTTGGCGACTGAGCGCCGCCGCCGTTAAGCCCTCTCCAGAGGCCGCTTGAGCGGCCCGCCGCTCTCGAGCCTGCCGAGCTAGCTCGCCGACCTCATCGGCAGCGACCGCCTTCCGCTGCGCCCGCTTTGCAGCGTTAGCTTCCGCCTTGTTGCTCTCCAGCAATAGCGGGGATGCAGCGGAATCGCCACTCAGGAGCTCGTCGCTCTCCATTCCTACTTCGGGCCGATCCATGCGGACCGCTGCCGCCGGGATCGGCGTAGCGGGCCGCAAGAACCGACCCCTCTGGTCGCGTTGTGGCATCACTGCGCGACCACCCCTTCTAGATGTCGGCACCTTGGCGGCCGACAACTCTTCCTCGCTTGAGGAGGGGTTTAAACCCTCCCCACGCGAACGCTTCCCCCAGAATTTGGAGGGAGTGCGTGAACCTCCTTGAGTCTCACTGCCGCTTCCGGCAGACGACTCGTCCATCACAGCCATTACTGGCCCGACAACTTTTTGATTTTTATTTTGGGTATCCATAAAGTTCCCACGAGTAGATATAGGTACTACATGTCCACCGGGCAGAGCCTAGATACCCGGTAAGCCTATATACTGCAGAGTGCGGCAGGTGCTCTGCAGGGGAAGCGCTAACGACTGGACTCCCTCCAGCCATGCATCCTCTCACCGCGCTTCAGAGCTTAGGATTGGGGGTTTTTTATCTTAGAGGTATCCATCCTCTGGGCCGGGCGGTTAAGCCGAGCCCCCGACGGCGGCATTAAGCATGCCTCCGTCCGCTGTCCGGACAACCCGACTCAGCGGACCCGCCGGGAACTCTCTCTTCAGGATTGCTCCGTGAAGAGAGAGCAACTGCCGTTTTGGTGCGCCTGCACCGCAGCGGCATTGGTCGCATCCTTCGCCAATCGACGACTGTCGATCGGACAGGAGCGACCCCAACTCAGACGTTCCTTCACAGTGCCCTCTGCGAATCAGAGGGACACGTGGAGGAACCGTCGTGGAGCAACATGCTCCCCCTCCCCCGCAGAAATTCGCCACAGACAATAGCCCCTCCGACATGGAGAGACTATTGGCCGTGCCCAGGGTGCACCGGCCCGACAACTGCTCTTTCCCCCGAACGCATTCGTAAGGAACCAGCAGCCGCCAGGCACACGAGGAGGTTTTCTGCACGCACCCCATGCCGCGCCGTAACCTAACCTAACCTAACCTTTTTTTTTTTTTTTTTTGATCTCGGGGGGAAATCCTCATGGAAATCCTCCACCCTGGGGCGGGTGGAGGGGTCTGTCAGACTCTTACTGACTAAAACCACCCCGGTGTTCCATCTTCCACCTACGCCGGGGATCGCGGGAACGTATGCGACATCCGCAATCCCCGGCTGGTGCCGGCCCGCCACTGCGGGCCACCTCGCGTCGGCGAGGGGAGTGAGGTGTTTGACTCCCCTCGTTACGTCAAAGAGGGGCGCACGGGAACACCACGCGCCGCCACCTCGGGTCCGGATGAATGGGGGGCGACGGACATCCCCAAGTCCGCCGCCCCTGGACCCAGTTAGGGGGGCCGGAAGAGGGCAGCGTAAGCCCTCCTCCGACGCCCGATGCGCCTGCTGCGGGCAGGGAGAGCGGTTGTGATCTCCCTCTCCCTTTCCGCAGCCTCCTTCTGCGCGATAACTGTCTCGCAGAAGGAGACCACCGCGTCCCAGGACTCCTCACCGCCGGCCATAGCATGGACTACGGCCGGCAGCGAGAGGTCACCGCCTACAACAGAGATGAGGGCACGGCGCGGCTCCTCCCAAGCTGCACACTCTGCAAGCGTATGCCGCGCCGTGTCCTCCCGACAGTCGACGCAGTGGTGGCATCGAGCGTCCGGCTCCCTGCCTATGCGACACAAGAACCTCCCGAAGCAGCCATGCCCCGAGAGGACCTGCGTCGCACGAAACGTCAGAGAGCCGTGCCTTCTCCCGAGCCACAGGTCGAGCACTGGCCGGATGGCCTCGATGGTGATGAGGCCGGCGGTAGGGCTCGAAAGCCTGTCCCGCCATTCCGCCACCAGGACCTCGCGCAGCTGCGACCGACGCAACTCCAGGTGTCGTTGCGTCAGTCGCTCGCCACGCGCCCGCGCGTCCTCGCGCCACCTGTGTAGTGACGCGAGCACTTTCGCCTCCAGGTCCCACGGCGGAGATCCGGCCAGTGCGCAAGCCGCCTCGTAGGAGATCGTGCGATATCCCCTGATGACTCTGACGGCCATCACCCTCTGCGGCCTCCGCAGAACAGTGATGGTGCTGGCCGTCAGGTCACAGGACCACCAGTACACCTGGCGCCTTCTGGGTTGTGTGCGAACCCGGGGCATTGACGCATCGCAAATTTGCGTCATCGCCCCGTGGAACCACTGCGCCTCCTCTTCGACGTCGACGGGTCCGGTCGTTGCCGACTCCCGGATCCAGGCCTGCACAATAGCAGCCTCCTCGAGTAGCTCCCTGTCGAGGCGCTTTCGCGCCCAACGCGGACCGTCCGTTCGCGGGGCCGTTGGATTGCGGCCGCCCGCGGTCTGGGGGGAGACGTTGAAACGGATGTATCTGTGATCCGACAACGTCTCCACCTCCACGGCGACACGCCAATCGCGGACACGGCTTGCGACAGCGGGGCTAGCGAACGAAACGTCCACTATAGAACCACCCCGCTGTCGCACGCACGTGTAGACCGAGCCCCGATTCAGGACGGTCAAGCCGGTCGTGACCGCCCACTCCTCCAACGCCTCGCCCTTGACATCGGTGACCGGGGATCCCCACGCCGCAGACTTGGCGTTGAGATCCCCGAGCAGCAGCACCGGGCGAGGGTGGTACCGGTTCACGACGGCACCCAACTCGACAAGGAAGCTCTCGAAGTCGGCGAGGCTCTTGTTGGGCGAGAAATACGCCCCAACAATGCCAACGCCGTCCGCGAGGGCGGCCACCCAGCCGTGACCTCGGGACGGATCGACAAGAGCCCCGCCGATGATGGCCACCGAGCCGTCCAGGTCACCCACCCAATCATCTCGGGGGGGGACGTAATACGGCTCGGCGACCACAGCCACATGGATCGACCACTCTGCCATGCTCTGGAGTAAGAGATCCTGAGCCCTGGCAGAGTGGTTGATATTGCCCTGGAGGAAATGGAATTGTGCCATTACGCACAATCCATTCCCTCGGCACCATTCTTAGGCCGGGAGTCGGCCGAAGAGCAACCAGGCTGAGGGGGGTGTAAAGGGCCCCCGACAGCCTTGGTTGTCCCCTTCTTGTTTGCCTTTTTTGGGGCAGGCGGGCAGGCCTTTCTGCCGACGACGTGCCCCGCGGGCCTCCCTGCATCCGTACAGAGGCTGCAGTTTGGCGTCGCGGAGCACGCTGCCGCCTTGTGGCCGGGCTTACCGCAGCGATAGCACTGCTCGCTGCGGTCAGTTGCGGCGGCGCATCGTGCCCTGACGTGCCCAACGTCAAGGCAGCGGTAGCACCGCATAGCCCTGGGTTGCAGCAGCTTGACGCGTGCTGCAACCCACCCTACCAAAAGCCGGCCACTGACAGCGATCCTGTTCGCCGCCGCTACCGGGCACCTCACTGTAATGGCGCCGAGCCCGGCAGCGTCGGCGCGGATCTGGCCCGACCGCACGTCACCCGGCAGACATCCCCCGCTTCGAGCGACGGCCGCTACGACCTCTTCCGGGGTCGTCGAGTCGTCCAAGCCCTCGACGCGCAAATCGGCGGTCTTTACTGGCCTGGACACTCGGACGTCCTCTTCCCTTAGGACCTCCCTTAATTTGGCGGCCAAGATGTCCGCTTTTTCGCCGCCTGAGGGTCCCGACACCTCGAACAGCCGCGCCCCCGTGACCGCCGACTTCATTCTGAAGCCGGTCGGTGTGCCAAGGTCGGGGAACGCGACTTTGGCCTTCGCCTGTTCGAGGACCTCCTTGTAAGTAAGGCCCCTTTCGATAGCTGCTGGCTGCAGTGTTATAACCACAGCCGCAGAGCGTGGGGCCTTACCCTTTCGGGACCTCCTCTTCTTCTTTGGCGCGGGCTTGGGCTGAGCCGTTGCCGGCGGCGCCGCCTTCTTCTTCCGACCCCTTCTGACGACCGTCGTCCAAGCCTCCGTGGGTTGGGATGCGGTCGCCGGGGTCGCAATTGAGCTGGGGGGGGGTGCTGACACACCCTCCGCGGGCTTTTTGGGCCCCTCCTCGGGCTTTTTACCCCCCTTTCCAGCTGCCACAGTCGACGGCCCTGGCCTTGCGGCCTCCTCCATCCTCCGCCTGTCCGCCGCTAGCGGTGGCCGGAGGTTCTGGGCCGGGAGGAGCCTTGTTTCCAAGGCCTCCAGGCGGGCATTCATCATGCCCCCGCACTGCTGCATGCAGATGCGAACGATCCGTTCAACGTCCGCATCGGGCGACAGTGCAGGGGCAGAGGCCGACGTCGGGGCCGCAACTGCCCGAGAGCCGGCAGCTGCGGGAGCCGCACGCTTCTGTTGTGAGGCAGACACCCTCTGAGCGGCGACCTCCCTCTTGAGGTCCTCCATCTCTGCTCGGAGACGGCCGTTCTCCTCCCACAGCTTCGCCGTCTCCTCAGAGCTAGTTCGATCAAGGAGGACCTCAACCGCCTCCTTGATGCCCTCAGCCGCCTCCTTCAGGGCACGGGTGAACGTGCCCTTCAAGCTGCCAGATTTAGTGGCAACCTTAAGGATCACGTCCACACCGTCCAAAACTTGGCGACTGAGCGCCTCCGCCGTTAAGCCGTCTCCGGAGGCCGCTTGAGCGGCCCGCCGCTCTCGAGCCATCCGAGCCAGCTCGCCGACCTCATCGGCCGCGACCGCCTTCCGCTGCGCCCGCTTTGCAGCATTAGCCTCCGCCTTGTTGCTCTCCAGCATTAGCGGGGACGCAGCGGAATCGCCGCTCAGGAGCTCGTCGCTCTCCATCTCTTCGGGCCGATCCATGCGGACCGCTGCCGCCGGGGTTGGCGTAGCGGGCCGCAAGAACCGACCCCTTTGGTCGCGCTGTGGCACCACAGCGCGACCACCTCTTCTGGATGTCGGCACCTTGGCGGCCGACAACTCCTCCTCGCTTGAGGAGGGGTTTAAACCCTCCCCACGCGAACGCTTCCCCCAGAATTTGGAGAGGGTGCGTGAGCCTCCTTGGCTTTCGCTGCCACTTTCGGCAGACTCCTCATTCTCCGCCATTACTGGCCCACCATCTTTTTTTTTTAGGGTATTTACTGAATCCATGTAGTTCCCACGAGTTGATATAGGTAAGTATGTCCACCGGGCAGAGCCTAGGTACCCGGTAAGCCTACATACTGCAGAGTGCGGCAGGTGCTCTGCAGGGGAAGCGCTAACGACTGGACTCCCTCCAGCCATGCATCCTCTCACCGCGCTTCAGAGCTTAGGATTGGGGGTTTTTTATCTTAGAGGTATCCTTCCTCTGGGCCGGGCGGTTAAGCCGAGCCCCCGACGGCGGCATTATACATGCCTCCGTCCGCTGTCCGGACAACCCGACTCAGCGGACCCGTCGGGAACTCTCTCTTCAGGATTGCTCCGTGAAGAGAGAGCAACTGCCGCTTTGGTGCGCCTGCACCGCAGCGGCATTGGTCGCATCCTTCGCCAATCGACGACTGTCGATCGGACAGGAGCGACCCCAACTCAGACGTTCCTCCACAGTGCCCTCTGATAATCAGAGGGACACGTGGAGGAACCGTCGTGGAGCAATACGCTCCCCCTCCCCCGCAGAAATCCGCCACAGACAATAGCCCCTCCGACATGGAAAGACTATTGGCCGTGCCCAGGGTGCACCGGCCCGACAACTGCTCTTTCCCCCGAACGCATTCGTAAGGAACCAGCAGCCGCCAGGCACACGAGGAGGTTTTCTGCACGCACCCCAACCTTTTTTTTTTTTTTTTTTTTTTTTTGATCTCGGGGGGAAATCCTCATGGAAATCCTCCACCCTGGGGCGGGTGGAGGGGTCTGTCAGACTCTTACTGACTAAAACCACCCCGGTGTTCCATCTTCCACCTGCGCCGGGGATCGCGGGAACGTATGCGACATCCGCAATCCCCGGCTGGTGCCGGCCCGCCTCTGCGGGCCACCTCGCGTCGGCGAGGGGAGTGAGGTGTTTGACTCCCCTCGCTACGTCAAAGAGGGGCGCACGGGAACACCACGCGCCGCCACCTCGGGTCCGGATGAATGGGGGGCGACGGACAGCCCCAAGTCCGCCACCCCTGGACCCAGTTAGGGGGGCCGGAAGAGGGCAGCGTATGCCCTCCTCCGACGCCCGATGCGCCTGCTGCGGGCAGGGAGAGCGGTTGTGATCTCCCTCTCCCTTTCCGCAGCCTCCTTCTGCGCGATAACTGTCTCGCAGAAGGAGACCACCGCGTCCCAGGACTCCTCACCGCCGACCATAGCATAGACTACGGCCGGCAGCGAGAGGTCACCGCCTACAACAGAGATGAGGGCACGGCGCGGCTCCTCCCAAGCTGCACACTCTGCAAGCGTATGCCGCACCGTGTCCTCCCGACAGTCGACGCAGTGGTGGCATCGAGCGTCCGGCTCCCTGCCTATGCGACACAAGAACCTCCCGAAGCAGCCATGCCCCGAGAGGACCTGCGTCGCACGAAACGTCAGAGAGCCGTGCCTTCTCCCGAGCCACAGGTCGAGCACTGGCCGGATGGCCTCGATGGTGATGAGGCCGGCGGTAGGGCTCGAAAGCCTGTCCCGCCATTCCGCCACCAGGACCTCGCGCAGCTGCGACCGACGCAGCTCCAAGTGTTGCTGCGTCAGTCTTTCGCCGCGCGCCCGCGCGCCCTCGCGCCACCTATGCAGTGACGCGAGCACTTTCGCCTCCAGGTCCCACGGCGGAGATCCGGCCAGTGCGCAAGCCGCCTCGTAGGAGATCGTGCGATATCCCCTGATGACTCTGACGGCCATCACCCTCTGCGGCCTCCGCAGAACTGTGATGGTGCTGGCCGTCAGGTCAGCCGCCCAGATCGGGGCCCCATAAAGGGCCATCGATCGCACGATCCCCACGTACAACCGCCTACAGGCGGTGCTCGGGTCCCCCAGATTGGGAAGCAGCGTTGACAGCGCCCCCGCCGCGCCCAACAACTTGGGCGCCAGCCGCCGGAAGTGGGGGCCGAAATCCCACCGGCTGTCGAGCACCAATCCCAGGTACTTCATGGTGGACTCGACAGCGATACGGGCCCCCCCGACCACATACGGGCCCCCCCGACCACAACCTAACCTAACCTAACCTAACCTCACGTGACCTAACCTCACGTGACCTAACCTCACGTGACCTAACCTCACGTGACCTAACCTCACGTGACCTAACCTCACGTGACCTAACCTCACGTGACCTAACCTCACGTGACCTAACCTCACGTGACCTAACCTCACGTGACCTAACCTCACGTGACCTAACCTCACGTGACCTAACCTCACGTGACCTAACCTCACGTGACCTAACCTCACGTGACCTAACCTCACGTGACCTAACCTCACGTGACCTAACCTCACGTGACCTAACCTCACGTGACCTAACCTCACGTGACCTAACCTCACGTGACCTAACCTCACGTGACCTAACCTCACGTGACCTAACCTCACGTGACGACGGCAACAACTTTGACACTAGGATAGCTTTTTTCGTGCGGTTTTTGACTGAAACGTTGTCCGTTGTCCAATAGGCCTCCGCTTACCTTGTGACATATTTAAATTGACCCACCTGAAAGGAATTTTCAGTCACAGTACTTACGTGATTTTTTTCAAAATTTAAAACACTTCAAAGTTTTTATCCACATAACCCTTCAATTAATTTCCGTTCTTTTTGCAGAAACGGGTTCTCGCCTATCTTACCTCGATTTCTAGGCGCATAACGCGGTCTAAGATTTTGATTGGACCTGGCTTCTTTCAGAGTGACAAGACATAAAAATAAATATTAAATAACTGTATTGGACTCGAATTTCAGGTGTCTGGACCGTAGTAGATTTTACTTTTCATTTATTGACCTGACAGATATCAAGCTATCTTAATATCTTTTCGATTTTATTTAATATAAGTATACTGTTTATGATTCCCCCCTTAACAGGGATCATACTAAGTTTCCTCTGACGTACTTTAGGACTTTCCTTCTAAATTTACAAAATGTTCGGGATCAGGACACCGGTCGTTAAGAAGACCAAAGCTGGGGAGGAGAGTTTGGATGCGGGGAGGTCAAACACTGAACAGGCGGGCCCATCAGTGAGGCGTAGTATTGGAGAGTAGGAGGCTGACAGGCGTAAGGTAGCACAGCCTCTCAAGACCCCAACCCCTGCTAAAATGGCCCCAATGATCTCTCCCCCCAAACTCAAGTCCAAGGCGGCGCTCTCGCAAGTGGCAAAATCTGAAGACCGACAGCAGCAGCAGACCGAAATTAGCTCGCCGTTCAACTCGCACCTGAATAGGACCTCGGAGGCGAAAGCCTGCCTCTCTAAGGCAAAAATTCAACTGGTGAGCTCTCGAAACTTAAAGAAGGAGATTAAAGTCGAAATCACTAAAGCGGTGGAGAGGCTTTACCAGTTGGTGAAAGAGGCAGAGGCCGAGAGAGGAACCGGTACCGAGTCGGAAGACAAAACACATGGTCAACAGGACCCGATGCCAAGCGCAGATGTTCCGACAGAACTCGTGAAACAGCTCATGGAGAACCTCCAACAGTACAACAAGGCGCTGGAGGAATGCCAACAGCATACGCGGGCTTTGTCGGAACAACTGAAGCATGCCTCACCTTACGTCCCAGGCCAGGGCCCGACCTTCGCAGAAGTTGCCAGCGCAAGGCAGCATTTCAAAAGGCCTCTTCACTCGGTGGTCGTTTCATCAACTAATGACCAGGACACCGGTGAAGAGGTCGTTGAGAAAAGTCAAGCGGCTGCGAAAGGCCAGGGACCAGAAGGTTGTGATCGGTTTTAAGACCCGGGAGGAGTTGACGAAAGCGACCGAGCGGATAAAGAGGTCAGGAAACCTGACGGTGGAGGAGATAAGGAACAAGGACCCACTCGTCATTATCAAGGATGTCCTCTCCTGCCACTCGGACGAGGAGGTCATCGCAGCCCTGAAGCGTCAAAACCACCACCTGATTGGAGACACCCCTGTGGAGGAGGTAAGGGTGACTGACAAATACCGTCGCAGGACGAGAAACACCCACATGTGTCACATCATCTTGCAGGTGTCCCCAACGATATGGCAGAGGCTGACGACGGCGGGTCGATTGCACATTGACCTGCAGAGGGTGAGTGTACTGGACCAGTCACCACTGGTGCAGTGCACTCGCTGTTTGCGGTACGGTCACAGTCATAAACTGTGCACGGAACCTGCCGACCTCTGCATCCACTGCGGAGACCCCCATCTACGTGTGGACTGCCCCTCACGGCTGACGGCGGAGACACCGAGGTGCCGCAACTGCGTCTTGGCAAAGATGGCCAGAACTGACCACAACGCTTTCGACAGCGAGTGCCCGATCCGCGTCAAGTGGGACGCATTGGCGCGCCTGTCGGTGGCATATTGCTGAGGTGGTCTCGGTGGCATCTGGAAACGACCCAACCGGCTGCACAAAATACCGAGTGATCCAAGCAAATCTGCAGAGGAAGAATCTAGCAACCCAAGAGCTCCTGATAGTGGCTAGCGAGCGCAGGGTTGCATTCGCACTGCTCCAGGAGCCCTATGTGGGCGCGATCAAAAGGATGCGAGACTACCACGGAGCGAGAGTCTACCAGTGCGCGGAACAAGGAAGTGGAACTGTGAAGGCGGCAATAGTCGTCTTTGACAACGAACTGGACGTGACACAGTGTCCGAAACTCACCACCAACAACATCACGGTGGTGAGGATCCGAACCCGCGCCTGGGAAATCGCAGTGGTATCCTTCTATTTTGAACCCGACCAGCCCATCGAGCCATACCTGGAGCACCTCAAGCGGATTCGCGAGGAATTACACCAGCTTAAAATAATTGTGGGCGGTGACGCAAACGCGAAAAACACCTGGTGGGGTAGTTCGGTCGTCGACGGCAGGGGCGAAGAATTTTCGGGAACTCTCGAGGAGATGGGCTTGCAGGTACTCAACGTCGGCAGCACTCCAACCTTCGACACCATCAGGGGAGGCAAGTCTTACACCAGCTTCGTTGATATAACAGCCTGCTCAACGGAAATGCTGGAGCTGGTGGAGGACTGGAAGGTTGAAGAAGGCATCACTAGCTCGGACCACAACGGTATTGTTTTTAAAATTAATCTGGAAAAGTCAAAAGGCACAAATATCAAGAGAACCACTAGGATTTACAACACAAAAAAAGCAAATTGGAGCAAGTTTCATGAGAAATTGGCCCAATTACAAGCAATTAAAAAATTAAACATCCTAGAAATAAACAAAATTAACAATAAATTAGATTTGGAAAATAATATAAACATATACATAGACACAATAATAACAACTTCCGAAGAAACAATACCTAAAATTAAAAGTAAACCAGTACTCACCTTACCGTGGTGGTCCACCGAGCTCGCCGAGTTGATGTCGGACGTCAAAACCAAAAGACGCCGCATACGATGTGCTGCACCGGTCCGGAGGCAAAAAGTCGTCGAAGAGTACCTGCAAGCGAAAGAAAAATATGAGTCCCACGCAAAAAAGTCACAGACTGAAAGTTGGAAGGCTTTCTGTGAAAAACAGGACAGAGAAGGGGTTTGGGAGGGAATCTATAGGATCATTGGGCGGACCGCCAAAAGACACGAGGACCTGCCTCTAGTGAGAAACGGAGTATCACTCAGCCCGCAAGATTCGGCTCTGCTGCTCGCTGAGACCTTCTACCCCGAAGACCTGGAACAGGGAGATAACGAGGACCACCGTCGGACACGAGAAGCGGCCAGTCGTGTAAACGAGTGGGCGCATGATGAACACCATGACCCGCCGTTTACGCTTCTAGAGCTGAGATCCGCGGTGGAAAGTTTTAACCCGAAGAAGGCACCCGGGGCGGATGGTCTCACAGCCGATATCTGTGCGCAAGCCGTTCTCCGGGATCCAGGGGTGTTCCTTGCACTGACCAATAAGTGTCTAGAGCAGGGTCACTTCCCTGGGGCCTGGAAAGGATACTTACACAACCCCAAAGTCGTACAGGCCGATTGGCCTTCTACCTGTCCTGGGTAAAATCCTTGAAAAAATGATGGTAGCTCGTCTAAAGTGGCATCTAATCCCGCGTTTCAGTACTCGCCAGTTTGGCTTCATGCCCCAGAAAAGCACCGAGGACTCCCTCTACACCCTGATACAACATATCAATGAAAAGCTGAGTCAAAAGAAGCTGATCACTGTTGTCTCACTGGACATAGAGGGAGCCTTCGACAGCGCATGGTGGCCGGCCATCAAAACCAGACTGGCTGAGGAAAAGTGCCCGGTGAACATTAGACGGATGCTAGACAGCTACCTCAATGAGAGAAGCGTCCGGGTCAGGTACGCTGGGGCAGAGTGCCAGCGACAGACGACCAAGGGGTGTGTCCAGGGGTCGATTGGTGGTCCGATCCTGTGGAACCTGGTGCTGGATCCCCTCTTGAAGGGACTCGAAGAGCGGGGCGACTACTGCCAGGCGTTTGCCGATGACGTGGTGCTCATCTTCGACGGGGAAACAGCACTAGAAGTCCAAAGACAGGCCAATGCCGCCCTCGAGTATGTTCAGAGGTGGGGCATCAGGAACAAATTAAAGTTTGCTCCACATAAGACCTGTGCGATGCTCATAACAAGGAAGCTAAAGCACGATGTCCCACTCCTGAGCATGGGCGGGGTCGACATTGGCATGTCAAAGGAAATAAAAATACTGGGGCTCACCGTAGACCACAAGCTCACTTTAAACACCCACGCTGCACACGTTTGTAAGAAGGCTCTAAACTTCTACAAACAGTTGTCCAGAGCAGCCAAAGTGAGCTGGGGTCTACATCCAGAGGTGATACGCAGCATATACACCGCTGCGGTCGAGCCGGTGATCTTGTATGCGGCCAGCGCTTGGGCGCCAGCAGCAAGGAAGGTCGGAGTTCAGAAACTCCTCAATTCAGTCCAGCGGGGTTTCGCTCAAAAGCTCTGCAAGTCCTATCGCACCGTTTCACTAAACTCCGCGCTCGTGCTGGCTGGGATACTCCCACTTGACCTCCGAATTCAGGAAGCAGCCGCACTGTACGAGGCAAAGAAGGGGGTGCCCCAGCCATCACTTGCGGGCCGGGAGGTGGAGCGGGTGGTAGCATTTGCAGAGACTCCGCCTAGAGAAACCTATTGTATCATTTTAGAAAATAAGAAAGTCAAAGCTATCCTACTGGCCTACTAATTGATTTATATTAAGTGTTTTAGAAATGTAAGGAAATAGCAAAGGATATTGGGTCAATAAGTCATTAAATAACTTTCAATAGTTTAATCATCAATATATTTAAATTTGTACTGCACATTTTATATTATACATTACACTGGTTATAATTATGGCAACAACTAGCCAAAACACCGAACCATTTATGTAAATAATGGTCCGTTATCATCATTCTTTCCAACATAATAACGATAGCAATCAAACATAATAACAATAGTAAAACAGCAAACATTAAAAAATGGTAATATAGTAATAATCATAATACAATAAGAGCAATTAAATAACTTAGCATTTAGCTGTACTGTAGGCCAGAGCTCCGTTCTGGTCAACTTCTCGAACAAGAATGGTTTCTGACACTCGGAGCTCCCCCTTTTATCATCGTGAACACAACTTTCACATTTCTGTCTACCGTCATCCAAAATATCAACGATATAAAAGGTGGCTATCCGTTTGTAATATTTTCTGTTTTGCTACATCATTCCTTAATATTTTAACTAGTTTGCTATTGCAGACAACTGAAATAACAAAAGATTTATTGAATAACGTTAATTAGGTATTACATACTTGTTACATGTTTTAGGTTATACAAAACATTATTATTTGATCACGTTTTAACAGTAAAAGGAATACTCATGATAACCATAACAATACCTATAATTAGGATAATCTATTACGTTCTTACGACAGATATTGGTGGCGAAAAGAGGATACGCACGTGACTCCCGCCTAATTACAGTTCTTGGCACTACCTACTTATGTAAAATATATTATATAATATCATCAACAGTTTTCGCAGCGCATGCGATGAAAGACATTTTATGACAATTTTTTAATACCTTGTGTTACATTATTCAAGTTTTAGTAGGGATCCCTAATTATTTCTGGAAATAAATATAGCCCATGTTACTCGGTGAAAATTTAGCTCACCTGTGTGTGGTGTGATGTATGTTGTTTATGTGTGTGTGTGTGGTGTGTGTGTGTAACGGTGAAAGAATTGTTTAAATCGGTCGAATAGTTTTTGAGCCAAATTGTAACAAACAAACAAATCTTTCCTCTTTATAATATTAGTTAAGATTATTACCTATCGATACTAATAAAAAAAAGAACTAAAAAGTCAAAAATAATTTAATTCTGATAAGAAATATACCATTTTATGGATATACATATGTATATATGATAGCGCGGGCAAATAAAACCCGTACCACAGACTAAAACAAACATCAAAACGGCTGATGACGCAACGGATATAGGTACGAATCAGTGTAACTAATAATTAAATAAGTGATTTTGCATTACATTATAAAATTTAAATTAAATTAAGTATTAATATCTTCTTATATCTTATATCTTAGGATATTGGAACATTGTTACTGTAAGTTCATTTAAAATAATTGTTACCTAACTAAATTTACAAATTAAAGTACTTATTTAAAAAGTGTTATAATTACAACTCAAATATTGTGCGAAATTACATTACTTTTACTAAATTAAACCTAAACTTTATTGTAAAACAAATGTCACCTGAAGTCGTTGCTGTGTGACGTTGATAGTTGTTTAAGCGTATAAATAGGCTCGCTCTAGACGCAGAGCGCAAAGTATTAAACTAAATTTTGAACTGTGTGCATCTTGTTTTTAAAAACTAAGTTGTGTGAATCATTGTTGGTTGTGAGTTATAATAAAATAAAAAGTGTTTATAAGATGTCTGATCGTTATTATTTGAGATCCCCGAGCCCTCCCGCTCTTACATATATAAGTATTATATAAGTATCCCATTTTTTAATACAAGCGCGTTGCACCTTCTTTATTTCTCGCCGCCAAAATGTGACACGCTTTTATTTTAAAAAATGTGATACAATGTACCTATAAAATGGTATATACCTTATCAGAATTAAATTATTTTTATTTAGTTCTTTTTATTAACTAGTAATTTAAGCTAGTTTTTAAAAATATTATTTTATCTTTATTTTAATTTTTTACTTTTTAGTATTTTTGATTCGGGATTTACTACGGCGTGCACGTAGCGGTGTTTTTCCGTAGCCCGTAGTAATTCGTAGTACGTATACATATGTGATGTTTTGAGCACTTAAAGTATTATGTCATGACCATCTTCCAGCTTCATTATCAAACCCTGGTTACCATTTAGAACCAAAGTACTCGTCAAGATGAATCAAACGAGCCAAAACTCGATCGGATTGTGTCGTTTAATAACGAAGTTCCTATGGCCACCTTCCAGCTCCATCATCAGACCCTGGATACCATCTAGACGCAAAGTACTCACCAAGACGAATCAAACGAGTCCAAATTCGATGGCATTGCGTCGTTTCATTATAGAGTTCCTATGGGCACTTTTAAATTCCTCATCAAACCCTGTTTACCATTTAGGACTAAATTATTCGTCAAGACGAATCAAAGGAGCCCAAACTCGATGCGGTTACATTGTTTTATTACGGAGATCCTATGGCCACCTTCCAGCACCATTAACAGACCCTGGATACCATCTAGACACAAAATACTCATCAAAAAGAATCAAACGAGTCCAAACTCGATAGGGTTGCGTCGTTTCATTACAGAGTTACTATGGCCACCGTCCAGCTCCGTCATCAGATCAGCTCCATGTCATAATAATTTTGCATTAATGCGCCAAAAAATTCAGCTCAATCGGTCACCGGGAAGTGGATCAAATTTAACTTGCAATATTTGATTACGGACAATCATCGGGACAGGTAAAACTAAATAAAAGCTTGTAAAAACACAACATCTATTTTATTGGACACTTCCTAACTATTTCATTCACAACGAATATCATTTTTTTAAACGAAAATATCATATTTACAATCACAAAACTAGTATTAGAAACTCAAGTAGATAGATGAAATTAAAAGACTGGACGCGGGCAGCCCTATCGCGTACTCACGTACCGCGCGGTAATTATTTCAAGGTTATGGCCGAGTCCCAATACTGGTACATATTTATACTGTGCCTATTGCGTGAGCGGTGAGCGGGGCGTCGCCAGTCGGCTCGATTTGTAAACACCGCTATCTCAGAAACCGTAAACAATTAAACCAGCACCTGATAAAATAAATCATGTTTGACTTAGCGAGAAATATTGGTAATACCAATCAAACTCGAAAAATATTCATTTAAGAATGATTTAGTGGGATAACAGTCGTGTATCTTGCGTGCGGTTAAAGGAACACGGCTTGCTCATGAAGACATTTCTAATAGCAGTTTTGTTGATTTTGGTCAGTACCTTCCCATTCGGATCCTTCATCGTTAATGCTGCCTAGACTCTGTCCTGACTCCCGATCCTGACTCACATAAATATGGATAACTTACCTGTTCGTGTTTTTGACTGATTTGTGTTACCTTAGTATTACATCATCAAAATTTTCGCAGTTATATCTGGATGTGGCGTAGTGAAGTAATGTGTTGCTACTCGCTGTTTGTGTTGCAGGTGGAGGCGAGCACAGCGGATGGCGACACCGTTGGTGAGTGCTACCATCCTATTTACAATCAACTAGTTTGGAACTAGCTCGTGTTAGCTGAACAGACTCAAAGCACACTAACACTTATTTGGATTGGTGACCTTGAATTATTGGGTTTTGTAATTGAGAATTTCTCAGCCCCAGGACAGAAATTTAGGTGCCCGTGCCGGGGTAGGTATCTGTAACTTAAATATAATATGGTAAAAGGCAGATGCTCCATATAACAGAATGCCCGTCTGCCTCTACCTCCTTTGTCTTTTCCTTTTTTTCACAAAACCACAAGAGCGAAACTTCAAAGTTGTGTCACGGTAAATTCCACTGTGGTTGTGTGTAGCAGCTCACGTTGTGAAGGGCCAGATAGTCGAACATTGTATACGAACACATATTAACGTCTTTTCACATGGGGGTAGGGAGAAACTACAAAACGCCACCTGCTACGAAACTCACACCTCGCTTTACTGAGGAACATCACTGTTTATCCATGCACGTCATGAATCACCACTAATAAGATCGGTGTGTGTTTACATAGGGCGATCGTACCCGGCGTTACCTCTATCTTGTGAATACTTTTTGTTAGTCTCCTTTCATTCCTCCTCTCAACATGACCAGTCCATTTAAGCATTAACTTTTGAACTTTTGGGGTTCTGCATGACCGAATCCATACTAATATTATGGATGCGAAAGTGTGTTTGTCTGTCTGTTACCTCTTCATGCTTGAACCGCTGAAATGATTTAGGTTGGGGGTGGTTTGGGATCTACCTCCTAGTGGAGGCTAACGGCACCACAGGCAAGCCCGGGCTACGGCTGAACGATCCCACTTAAACGGTAATAGGCTCCGCAAGGAGCTGCTTGGCTCGCGACCACCATCCCACCGGAGTCCGGCGCCAAGGATCTTGCTGTGTTCCGTCGGTGTGTGAGAGTGCCAGTGCCTTCAGGGGAGAAGGAAGTTATCAGTTGCGCTGTTCAGAACCGGTCTTGGTCTCTGGGCAATTCTTGCTGGGTAATTAATTTTGGAGGGTAGTGGGATCCGAAGTACGGTGCCAGCCGTTGACCGACGTAGGGGGCCCAAGTAGCACGCCAGCCACGTGCCAAAGGCTGCTCCGCCAACTCGCCAACAATCCCGGTATGCTCCACCGTGCCAGCCGGCAACTGGATGGGAAGACCCGGTGGCCATATCCAGGGGGGTTCAGGCATCCCCGCAGTCTCCAAATGATTTCCCCATATGTTGGATTAGTTGTAGTGTTACACTTGGTTCACTGATCAGCGCCTCGACAGTTCGACTTTTTCCCCCAACTACTCATAATAACTAAAATGACCAAAGCAAAAAAGAAGAAAAAGGTTTAACAACGGCTGCACTTCCTCCCACTTAAAGTGCTAGCGAGGTGCACATCAAGGGGTTGCACTCTAATCTCGGTTCGGTCAATCATCACCGCACCTGTTTTTCCTGACGTGGACGAAGATAACAACCCCGTTGGACGTGGCGTGCCTCGGGTTACTCTTTTGAACACAAGTTCAGAAAGCAGGCTGGAGTCGGTGTGTACGTCCGCGATGACATTTGTTGTCGTCGTCTCCGTTGCTTTGAGAGATCGGGTTTTTCTGCCATATAGCTACTTGTGGACACTGGCGTGGATAAATTTCTTTACATCGGCGTTTACCAATCGCACAGTGGTGACCAAGAAACAACAGCACTGTTCAATTTGCTCGTGGAGTCGACTGACGTAACCCAGCAATGGTACCCAACAGCGAAGCTCATTTTTCTGAGAGAGGTATGCCGCCCGATGCGCCTGTTGCGGGCCGGAAGGGGTTTGAGATTTCCCTCTCCCTTTCCGCAGCCTCCTTCTGCACGATTACTGTCTCGCAGAAGGAGACCACCGCGTCCCAGGACTCCTCACCGCCTACCATAGATCGAACTACGGCCGGCAGCGTGTCGACGCTGTCTCGAAACAACCACCAACTGTACCTCGTTGTGTGTGTCTCTTCGATGCCAGAGATCGCAGTTCACATTAAAGAGGTCCGAAAAGTATTGTGCAGTCGAGACGTGAACAAGGCCAGCAGGCCTGACGGCATTCCAGAGAGAGTGTTTTAGGCAGTGTGCGCCTAAACTGTCCCCTGTGTTGACACGCTTGTTCCGCCTCTCTCTTGAAAAAAAAACGGTACCAAAATCCTGGAAGCTTGCGAATGTACAACCTGTGCCAAAAAAGGGCGACCGTGCAGACCCTGTTCATAACCGACCGATCGCCATTACCTCCATTCTGTGCAAGGTTATGGAAAGGGTACTGAACAGTAAGTTGCTGACCTACCCTTGAAGAATGATCTCCTCAGTGACCGTCAATATGGCTTTCGCCGGGGACGGTCAATTGGTGATCTTCTTGTGTATGTAACGCACTGCTGGGGCGAAGCCAACGAGAAACACGGCGAAGCACTTGCTGTATCGCTTGATATCTTGAAGGCCTTTGACAGGGTCTGGCACGCAAGTATACTCAGTAAGCTTCCTGCTTATGGCATCCCAGCTGATTTTTGTAGCTGGATATCAGACTTCCTTAATGAACGGTCGATCCAAGTAATCGTTGACGGCTGCTCCTATGACCTATTGTTGTTGTTCTCTCTGTAACTCTTTTCCTGCTACACATCAATGACTTGCTTCAGCCCGGTATTGTTGGGTACGTAGATGACAGTTTGGTTTCAGAAATATGCATGTCCAGCGCAAAAACCAGCGGGGAAGAGGTTGGTTCCTTGAGAGAGGCCATGGTAGAGTGGACAAATTTGATCTTAAGCCTTGTCTCCCAGTGGGGTGATGACAATCAGGTCTCTTTTAACGCCAACAAAACACAAGCGTGTCTTTTTACCGCAAAAAGGAGTCATTTCGACTGAACTCCTACTTTTCGGGTGTAAATCTGTCCCTGTTACCGATCGGCTCGAGCTCCTAGGCATGGAGTTGACACCCAATCTCAACTTCGGTGGCACCATTGAGCAAAAAGCCTAAACTACGGCCAAAAAGCTGGGCATCCTAAATAGAGTGAAGCGATATTTCACGCCTGCACAAAGCATATTAGTAGTCATAATATTCAATAAAAATGTTTCTAGAGTCAAATAAATAAATAAAAGTACATGATTTTATCATTCAGAAATTCATCAATCGTATAGTAACATTTTTCTATTAATAACAGCACAATTTTTTTTTTTTTTAATAGTGTAACATCCAAATTTTTATGACATCTGGTAATTTATTGTAGATGCGCGGTGCCATAACCAAAACGCTCTTTCTCACTAAATCAGTCTTACAACGCTGATTACTTAAAGAGTTTGCGTATTGACTACTAATTGCAACATCTCGTCACGTTGACACTTTTTCGAATAATTTCATGTTTGTTTTGACGAAAACACTAATATCAAGGATACCTTCCTTGATATTAGTGTTTTCGTAAGGTAAGTATTTTCAGCGATTTAAAGAAAGGTACACAGTTATCATCAATTTTCAGACCACACATTGATCTTATGCATCTTTTTTGTGCCCTAAAAACGATATCCTTATCAGTAGAATTGCCCCAAAAAATAATGCCATGTCGCAAAATTGAGGTTATTAAACCGTGATATGCAACTAGTAGCGCATCCATATTTATTGGAACGAAGTTTTGGAACGAAGTTCCTTATCGCACGTTGTGAAAGGGGGCTAAACGGAAAAAAATCAGACGAAAAGTTGTATCAACACTTTTTTGATTGTCTTTTGTTTCCTTTATGTTTGAATTTCGAAGAAGAATGTGGTTTTAATTTTGAAATAAAGCACCAAAATATAAGATACAAATATTTTGGTGGTCATCAAGGAAAAAACCTAAACATTTTGCTACTTTAACTTCTTTTGGTACTGCAGTTCTTTGGTGAAAGTGCATTATTTTAGTTTTCTTTAAGTTTATAAATAAATTGTTTTCATTAAGCCAAGTAATTATGTCCGATAGTGTATTATTTATGTCACCTTGATAAATATTGCTATCAATACATTTCACTATGGTAGTACGTGTTTGCAGATGACACGTCTGCAAACATCACCATTTGGTGTTGAGTCACCATTGGCAGATCATTAATGTAGATTAATAAAAGAGGTGGTCCGAGGACGCTACCTTGTGAGACACCAAATTTTATCAATCTAGAAGGAGATAAAAAGCTCTTTTCTAATTTGGTTTTTTCACATACTTTTGCAATCTCAGTACATTGCATTCTGTTGAAGAGATACGATTCGAGTAGTTATAAAATATTACCTCTTATACAGGCGTAGCTACGTAGTTTGCCTAATAAGACATCGTACTTTACGTAATCGAAGGCTTTGGTCAATTCTGTGTAAATAGCACAAATTTATTGAGATAGCAATACAGAGACTTATAATTTTTTTTTTTTCGAAAATTTTGGAAAATACAGAAATTGGCCTATAATTCTTCAAATCAGTTTTTATATTTTTTGTGAAGCTGTTTAATAATAACTTTCTTCAAGTCTTCAGGATAAACTCCGTCATCAATGCCAAGGTTCATAATATGTGCTAACACGCGTGCTATAACATTATTTACAAATTTGATCACCTTTGTTGATACACCGTCAAATCCTACAGTACTTTTATTTTTAGGTGATTTTATAGCCGAAACTATGTCAGTTGATTGAACAGGCTGCATAAACATTGATTGCCTTGTCAAATTACTTAATTTATTGTCGAATTTTACATTAATTTTAATATTATTCTGGATTTCATCTATAAAATAGTTATTAAATGCATTCGCAATGTCAATAGGTTTTGAAAAGGTCAGATCACAATTATTAATAGTCATTATTTGTTCTTTAGGAGAGTTTTTTTTGGTCTATTAACTATTTGCCATGTAGTTTTCGACTTATTCTGCGAGGTTTTTATAAAGTAATTATTTTGAGATTGCTGTGTTAGTCTTTTAAATTTCTTTTATTGTTAAGAATATTTTTTTTAATTAGTTTTATTCCTTAATACAGGATTTAGTCTGTATGTACATAGTTCTTTCAAATGAAAGGGCTTGACTAGTCGAATACTAAACACTATGACAAATTTCAAATTCAAGATGACCGCTACCACAAATTGGCGAATTACATATTTTTTTCACAACTCCCTCAATATGGGTGTCAAATGAAAGGGCTTGACTAGTAGAATAATGTACACTATATTGAAAGGGAATGAGGAATATAAACTAACGAAATGAAAATAATATCTAAGATTTGTATGTTATGTATGTCTATACTAATATTTTTTTGTCTGATCAATGCCCTACATTGATGAGGAAAGTGGAGTGATGACTGGTACCTCGGACCTAACGAATTATTTTTTATTTAGCTTTTAGTACATTATAGGTAAATTAAGTTTAAAAAGTACGAAATAAAAATTAAATAAAAATTTAAAAAAACCCTGAAAAAAAATACTTTTTTTGGCAAGGGATTTTTTTTTTTACAATGCAGTAAATTTTCTTTTTATTACTTTATTTTTATTTAAGAATCATTGAAAATGATTGAAGTAAGTATTGAATAAGTCGACTTTCTATGGATGTTGAATAGAATATTAATTATTAAAAATTAATTTTCTTGTCTCAAGAACTCGTAAATTAATATTTATATTTAAACCTTCGCCATGTCGCAAACCCAAAAATTTTAAAAATGGTATAAATATCTCGCTCTGTGTCAATAATCGATTACCTATTGCATAATCATATGGGGTGGAGCTAATAAAACATCCATGCTGAAGCATATATATGGGGTGGAGCTAATAAAACATCCATGCTGAAGCATATATGTATATGGGGTGGAGCTAATAAAACATCCATGCTGAAGCATATATATGGGGTGGAGCTAATAAAACATCCATGGTGAAGCATATATATGGGGTGGAGCTAATAAAACATCCATGCTGAAGCTCGAGCGTGCCCAGAGGGCAGTCTTAAAAGTGTGTCACTTCTTGCCATACTTACATCCAACTAATTGTTACATCCAAATATAAACTTGTATGAATATACTGGTGTCCTAACGGGTGTCCTGTCAGTTCACCTAAAATTAATTTACACATTTTTACTTTACAAGCAACGATTGGCAAAAACATGATTTGTCATTTCATCATTATACAACACT
Source organism: Mamestra brassicae (assembly GCA_905163435.1). Lineage (NCBI taxonomy): Eukaryota > Metazoa > Arthropoda > Insecta > Lepidoptera > Noctuidae > Mamestra > Mamestra brassicae. The sequence goes on from LR990996.1 coordinate 89,968, forward strand.
AAATAATTCACTTAATGACTTATTATTTGACAGACATTCTATTTTTTTCTTTTTTTCTCATAAAACAACGTTTGGAAAAAAAAAAGTTTTAAATATTTGCACGAACGAACGATTAATCTAATGATTTTTTAAGATTGGATACTTCTACTTTGTATGAAATACCAAACGGACGACTCACCTACAGTTTATTAATACTACGCGCTGAATTTACTTCTAAAGTCACCAATACACAAAATAGCATTTTTAACTTTAAATTAAATAAAAAAATTGTCTTATAAAGTCAATAATGTTGTGCTACAAAAGTTAGTGAGAGAAGCGAATCGCTGCAAAACTGACTTCACATAGTCTTGTCTGACCTACCGGCTACGGCGCTGCGGGAGGTATAATTTAAGCCCGCAGCGCCGGAGCCGTGGCAGAAACCATGCCTGCTGCATGTTGCTTGCTCGCTTGCATGTTGTATGCTTGCTTGCATGCTGCATGCTTGTATGATCAATAAATCGAATTATCTCTTAAACGGAAGTTAAACACGAATATCCTTACAGGTGATTATAGTGCAAGTGCTAATTATTTATGATTTTTTGTCGCCGATTTGCCGAAAAATATTATGCCGTTTTTTTTTAAATCGTCAAAATATTTTTAATTATTTTTACGTATGAAACGATTTCTTTTAGTGTTAATGTTGAAGAACACAGACTTTAAACAACACGTTACATACAATAGCATCACCCCTATATCTCCGAAGGAGAAGGCAGAGGTTTATAGTAGGTGCACCCACACGTAGACAACTATGTTTGAGCTGGATATTTATCAACACAAAATGAGTTTACAACCAAAATATCAAATAACAAATTGTTTAGTCTTCTAATGAGTCTGAAAGGGAGTGATTAAGTAACTACACTTATTTGGTCTTCTAATGAGTCTTAAAACGTGATTTAATGATTTGCAATATCTCACAACAATGCCAATTATGGACTACATTCACCTTTTTCTGATAATAATTTGTTGATTAGTTGTGCTATGAGTTCAGAATCAGAATCAGAAATAATTTGCTTGTAAAGATTGAAATTATTGAAGAAAGTGAAGCTAGAAAGAACATCAGCAATAAAGATAATGCTGAAGATGAATTTAATAGCAAAAATACAAGGAGCAAAAGACAAGGAAATAACCATAATAGCGGAAATGTCAAGTTTAGATACAATAAATGCAAAAGAAAGGGACATAAGGCTTCTGAATGCCAAGCGAGAGCTGGATATAGTGAAAATAATGACATTCATATCATGAAAGTTTTAGTGTACAACCAATTTGCCTAACGACTGCGAACCATTTGAAGAAAAATATTTGTTGCCTCGACATCTCACATGTGTGGCGATGGGGAAACATTTGACAGCATAAATAGTGAGTCTGGAACATTGAAACTAGCCTCCGATCAGCATGTCACTATAATAAAAGGCAAAGGAAAAATCACGATTAGATTGAAGGATGGACACTACGATATAAATATGTACCTGAATTGTCCATGAACCTGTTTTCTGTCGGAAAAATCACTGAAAAGGAATACACTGTAGTATTCCAGAAAGATCAGGCATTAATAAAGAATAGTAGCAGCAAGATTTTACTCAAGGCAAATAGAGAGAATGATTTGTACTACATGAGTTTTAACGAAGTAGAAAAGGCCAACGCAGTAGAAGAAGATACAAATACTATGAAGTGGCACAAGAAACTCGGACATTTAAACGACCTGGAATGACTTGGCTGTATACATCAGCGCCCACATGCTATTAAAAAATACAATTACAATTAAAAAAACAACATATCAATTTTATTAGGCCTGAAATAATCCGGATCAGCCAAATCATTATCGCTCAAGTCTACCCATTCTACCCGGCTTACCCTTGAATATGGGAGAAGACCGTAACCGACTTCAGAAGCACTGACCTTTATTTGAAAAGAAGGATTCACTCTCGATCGGAGCTTGATAATCACCGTAGATGTCGAAGTTGTACTTTTATTTCCACCCACACCCTAACACCGTATTTTTAACGGAATTTTATTTAAACTTAAGTACTGAACCATGGATTCTGCAATAAATAAAACCTGAGATCCCTGATCCAGTAAAGCCCTAACCGGTAAGTACCATTCTTCGATTCAGCCTTTACTAAAGCTGTAGTTAATAATATAGTTTTTCTGCTGTGTCTTGTCGCAAGACATGAAACTAGTGGTAAACCACTAGTTACCACTAAGGATAAATCCTGCGCCTGATTGGCGGCCTTGATTTTATTTTCTGTTGTTCATTCCGCGCGAGCAGCACTTACTACCTTCACCAATATCCGACCCTAAAAGACCTTTTTTTTTTGGAACGAAGTTCCTTATCGCGCGTTGTGAAAGGGGGCTAGACGGAAAAAATTCTTACGAAAAGTTGTCACGACACTTTTTGCTATTGTAAGCCGTGCGGCGTGCGCATGTTTCTCTGTCTGTCTCTCTCTCTCTCTTATAGAAAGCAAGCCAGATATTTTCATTTCCTCTTTCTAACGACACTTTTTTATTAATTAAAAACCGGCCAAGTATGAGTCGGATTCGCGCATGAAGGGAAGACGACAGACAGATGGACAGACAGACGGACAGACAGACGAACAGACAGACGGACAGACAGACGGCCAGACAGACGGATGGATAGACGGACAGACAAACGGACAGAAAGACGGACAGACAGACGGCCAGACAGACGGATGGATAGACGGACAGACAGACGGAGAGACAGACGGACAGACAGACGGACAGACAGACGGTCAGACAGACGGATGGATAGACGGACAGACAAACGGACAGAAAGACGGACAGACAGACGGCCAGACAGACGGATGGATAGACGGACAGACAGACGGAGAGACAGACGGACAGACAGACGGACAGACAGACGGACAGACAGACGGGCAGACAGACGGACAGACAGACGGACAGACAGACGGACAGACAGACGGACAGACAGACGGACAGACAGACGGACAGACAGGCGGACAGACAGACGGACAGACAGACGGACAGACAGACGGTCAGACAGACAGACGGACAGACAAACGGACAGAAAGACGGACAGACAGACGGACAGACAGATCGCCAGACAGACTAACGGACAGACAGACGGACAGACAGACGGATAGACAGACGGTCGGACAGACGGATGGATAGACATACGGATCGACAGACGGCCAGACAGACGGGACGGACAGACAGACGGACAGAAAGACGGACAGACAGACCAACGGACAGACGGACAGACAGACGGACAGACAGACGGATGGATAGACGGACAGACAGACGGAGAGACAGACGGACAGACAGACGGACAGACAGATGGCCAGACAGACGGACGGACAGACAGACGGACAGACAGACGGATAGACAGACGGTCGGATAGACATACGGATAGACAGACGGCTAGACAGACGGACCGAAAGAAGGACAGACAGACCAACGGACAGACGGATAGACAGACGGACAGACAGACGGATAGACAGACGGTCGGACAGACGGACGGATAGACATACGGATAGACAGACGGCCAGACAGACGGACAGACAGACGGATAGACAGACGGTCGGACAGATAGACGGACAGACAGACGGATAGACAGACGGTCGGACAGACGGACGGATAGACAGACGGATAGACAGACGGCTAGACAGACGGACGGACAGACAGACGGACAGACAGACAGACGGACAGACAGACGGTCGGACAGACGGACGGATAGACATACGGATAGACAGACGACCAGACAGACGGACGGATAGACATACGGATAGACAGACGACCAGACAGACGGACGGACAGACAGACGGACAGAAAGACGGACAGACAGACCAACGGACAGACGGATAGACAGACGGACAGACAGACGGATAGACAGACGGACAGACGGACAGCGGAGTCTTAGTAATAGGGTCCCGTTTTACCCTTTGGGTACGGAACTCTAAAAACATTAAAATAAACAAGTTTTTAAAATATTCGCCTAACTCTCAGCAAACCCTATAAAAATAAGGGCAATTATAAAACGAGCGATTAAAAAAAAGCTTTGCGACTGATGATGACATACTGTATTAATAACTTGAGCGGTATGAATTTGAGTAAGCGAAAAATTAACTAAACTAACGACGAATATTGATTAATAATAAAATCCAGAACGAGCTTACAAAAAGTGGATTGTGATAAATCCATTTCATATATTAAAATTTTATCCGAGCGACTACATTACTAAGTGAGCGACTGGAAATACAGAGAGGGCAACTTCAATATTAAGATAGAATCGATTTTTCTAAGTGAGTTTATACATAACGTACTACTAAAAAGTTCACTTTGAGCAAAGTTTTGTAAGCTGCTTTATTAATGATTATTAGTTCCTGATATTCTATTTGAGGGCTTATGTTTTTATTTTGATACGTTTTTTAATGAAAACTAGATTGTTAAATGCGCGCGAATTCAAATGGGGGCGGGAAGACGAATCGTTGCTGTCAGGTGAGTTGGGCTGCGGACCAATAGCGCTGCGTGTTTACCATTGCCATGCGCTCGCACCACTGGTTAGGTTAGGTTAGGTTTATTTTATTTTTGTTCATTTGATTTAAGTAACTGCATACTACTTCAGTTTTTACGGAGTATGTTTTATTTAATTACCCTTAAATTTCAATAATAAAATTACTTAGCTAATAGAATAGTGTTTCTTCAAATAGTTATTTCATATTATTATTTTTTTAATGTGAGCTCCTTATACTCTGCTCATTAGTGTATTTTTCAAAATGGTTTTTGTATTCGAAACACTTCATTTAAGATAAAATGCCGCTCAGTATAAAAAAAACATTTGCCAAATATTGAAAAAAATGCAGGACGTAACGTTGACACTCAAACAAATATTAAGTCGCTCAAATATTATGAAGCTGCTCATTTTGTATTTTAAGTAACTCAAATTAATGTTTGTAAGATACTGTTCTGTTGATTTTTCGTCACTTACAGTCAGTCGCTCACTTAGTAATTATATAACCCAAATTAATTAATTTTGACACTTAAAATTGTAATTTACAGTCACTCGTTTTATTGCTACCCTAAAAATAATTTAGTTTTCCCGCCGTCTTTGGGAGTTCACTATAGGATTTAAAATTATGTCACACTGTTGTGTTTACGAAGTCGAAAGAGTATATATATATAATTATATACACACACTCTTAGAAAGGAACTTCGTTCCATCCGGGTGTCCCTTGACACCTCTCAAGTTTTTTTTTAAGGATGGGAAATCATTAAATGACTTCTTCCGCTCTGGGTGGAGCGGAAGGGCGTGTCAGACTCTTACTGACTAAAACCCATCCGTGTTCCTTCTAAAGCCCTTTGCTTTCCAGGGCCGTGATGACTCTTTCGAACAAATTCTGCAACCCTGGCAGGCTCTGGCCCTAGCGGGCCCCGTCCTCTATGCTGACATCTCATTGAGGCGCGCGTGAAACACAACGCGCCATCGACCCGGGCCTGGTGGTGATCAGACAGCGAGCCACCCAACGCTCGCCGTCCGCAGGCCCGCGCCTACGGTGGCCGGGGATCGCCCTGCGACTCCCGACGCCCGGGGCGTCATCTCCTGTAGCGGCGGTTGGGACGAAGGCCTTGCCTTTCCCTCGCGCGGCCCACCTCCTCCTTCGCTAGCATTACTGCTTCGCAGAAGGAGGTGACCGCTTCCCAAGCCTCATCGCTCCGGACCATGGATTCAACCAGGACCAGACGCGAGAGGTTGCCGCCGCCGCACACTGGTCCCAAATTAAAAAAAAGTGGACATTGATAGTAGACCGCTGATATTTTTTTTTATTGTTGATACAATGATAACAGATAAGGCAAAAAAATATTATTGTCCTACTTCAAATACTTTTCTGTAAAAAAAATATTTCTTTTTTTTTTGTATGGGAGCGATTACATTTTACTCAATTTCTCAAAAACTTTAAGCGATGTCGAGATGGCAATCACATATGTTAGAAAACTAATAATTCTGAGTATTTGACTCGAAGAAACTTATTGCTTATCTCTGCGTACTTTCGAGATAATAGTGACAGAAAATAACAATTTTTTTTAATGTTAATTGTTTGCTTTTTTTTAATCATAGCCTTACTTTAGCACATAATTATAATGTATGCGTAATGTCAAATAAATAAAAAGAGACTTCTCTGTAAAAGAGGTTATGGGGGCTCACTAATGACTGAAAAGCTATGACCTTTCTGATGGAGTACTTTCATCAGTTCTAAAAAACAATCAAAATGAAGACAAATAAAGCTGCAAACATAAAGTTGAATATGTTCACAAACGATTCTGAAAAAATATTATGGTGAAAGATTAATATTTGGGTCTATATTCTCTTGAGAAATCTCTATTTCCTCGTTTTCCAACGAAAGCAATTCATTGTTCAAGATCAAAGCACTAGCCTCTGGAAACAACTGTTTATGTAAACGAGCAAACTTTGGTTTGATATGGCTGATGTAAGGATCTGAGCTAATTAGAAAGCTGTGGATAATGTCTAAATTAGTCTGAACTCTACCGATTTTTCTTGTATGTGCCATTCTAACATTCCGGAAATCTTTATTCCTCGCTTCGGAAGCTTCTTCGGAAAGCATGCCTATCGGAATAAAGGAGAAATTTTCACAAATATCAGCACCGTGTATCAACAATTTATGGACACTTGAAGGCATGTAATACCATGGATATAAGTTTACATACAGCATTGCTGTTTCTTTACAATATTCCCTAAACAAGTTGGTATTAATAAGTTGACCAGATGAAATTGTTTGTAAAATGACTGCAAATCTCTTGATTAAATCAGGGTGGATTCCCGTTATTTCAGCAGATACTTCATAATTTTCAAAAAACCTTCTTGCCGTGTTACCGTCATTGGTTGTACCATATCCCTGTTTTACTATGTCAATTAACAAACCAGTTCTTTCCCGGAATTCTTCTTGTGTCAAATTCTTTTTAATTTCTTTTAACAATTTATCTTCTTTTCGTGCAGCCCACTTTTTGAAGTCTAAGTTGTACGAAATGTGTAAAATACATTCCATACATCGTATCCACATATGAAGCGAAGACAGACCATATTTATACATATCTTCTCTGATGAGTCTTTTGGATACAAAGTCCAAGTCATTCATTTTGCTAGGTAGGGTATTGCAAATATTACAAACAGCTGCAGAAGAAGTATTGGAAATCACAGTAGAAATTTTCCCATCAATCATAGTCATGTACAAAGCATGTTTAATATCAAAATTATCTACAATTGTGGGATCAAGATTACGAATTTCTTCCTCTAAGGATGCACTTTCCTTCTTTATCAATTCATTTGTTTCTTTTGCAAATATAAAGCCAATTGGACGACAATAGTTTGTTGAAGAGGGAGCAGGATTTTGCCACAAGATAGTACCACTCTCTTCTTCCAAACGAAGCGGAACCAAACTAATCATGAAAACTGAAGAATCGTCAATTTTAGTGTCGTCGGAGTGTGACTTTTGTTTATAATTACTTTGAGAAGATGCCCCGTCAAAACCCCATTTGCTTATTAGTTTTAGCGATTTTTTGTCGGCAGAGTTGTGCTGAATTGTTTTTAATATCCTATTGGTTGTCAAATCTAGAAGCGATTGAAGTCTTATCTTAGCATCAGATTCAGTTACAGTTATGTCTGACTCTGGAGGATAACAAGTTTTTTTAGCTTCCAGGAGCTTTTGATAGGATGGAAGACCATACATTTTCTCTGAAGCAAGAATAGTTCTTAAATTTCGATATTGCCATTTTGACAAATTTGTTGAGGTGTAAAGCGCTAACGTTTTATCATCTGGTAAACACGGTTTGTCAGTCTTTTTAGCGAATAGTACATCATGTACCATCTCACATTTTTCCTTGTTTTGGCTGAGTTCGTTTAATATAGCTGCTAATTTTGTTTTTTTAGACTCTTTTAATTTGGCACATAAAGCACAAACTAATTCCTCCTCTGTGTGATCTAGAAGTGTTAGAGAACGCCTTTTCTTCTGTTTATCAGATATATCAACAAATGGTTTTTTACTTGTACCACAACTTAATTGATGAGTATCCACTTGCGTTTCGAAATTTGGAATTACTTCCTCGGCAACTTTAAAAATGCTGCTTAAATCGATATTTTGACATTTTGGCCAAACTATTTGGGATTGTAACCAGTCTGAATTTTTGTTAAGAAAGGTCTTTTGAGCTCTACTGGAAGCAGACCATCTTTTTGAGATATTACTTGAAAAATTACGACAAAATAATTTAATATTACTCAAATATTCGGAAGACAATTCAACACCAATACGTTCAATAAGGGCATTAAATAAAAATTCGACATTTTTAAAACCACCTCCTGATTTAAGAACAACGTATAAGTCTAAGTTGGTGACAAATGCGGACATATTATAATTTTAAGGAAAATTGAAAACAAATTAGAATCAAAGATATCAAAGACAAAGTGACTTTGATTTTAACAAAAAAAATTACGAAAACAAATTCGACGAAAGAAAGACAAACAAAAATTATTTGATTTTAAAATCCAAAGATTCAAAATACAACAATAACAAAACGAACAAACAACAAGCATTTCTTCAAGCGCACAGAAAAAATAAGGACACGTCTTATCGCAACCACATTTAGTTGTACACTGAGGTGTACGCGCGCGATTCGTGACCGTATTACGTTACGTCATGAGAGGCGGCCATCTTGTTATCCCGGCAAACTCGCGTCGAAGCTCCATTTTGCTGGCCAGCGGACCTATTGTGATATGAGTAAGGCTATGATTAAAAAAAAGCAAACAATTAACATTAAAAAAAATTGTTATTTTCTGTCACTATTATCTCGAAAGTACGCAGAGATAAGCAATAAGTTTCTTCGAGCCAAATACTCAGAATTATTAGTTTTCTAACATATGTGATTGCCATCTCGACATCGCTTAAAGTTTTTGAGAAATTGAGTAAAATGTAATCGCTCCCATACAAAAAAAAAGAAATATTTTTTTTATAGAAAAGTATTTGAAGTAGGACAATAATATTTTTTTGCCTTATCTGTTATCATTGTATCAACAATAAAAAAAAATATCAGCGGTCTACTATCAATGTCCACTTTTTTTTAATTTGGGACCAGTGTGCGCCGATCGCCTCGGCGAGCACACGGCGGTGCTCAGCCCAAGCAGGGCAGACCTCCACTGTATGCTCCACCGTGACTCTAAAAGACCCTGCGGGTGTAACAATGATTGGTGGCGGCGTTGACACACCTGGCACCTAAGAGTGTTTCTACAATTTTTTGCAGAGTGGTTACTATATAAACAAATAAAACAAAAATTATTTTTTTTACAAACTTACGACGTCCTTCATTGTTTTCTTTGCTAAACTTAGGACATAAACTAATTTTATGATCCGCTGCGCAATGAGCGCATGATACCTTTTTGGTTTTAGTTACATGAAGTACCTGAGAAGCCTTTGGGATCCTGGTGTCTGTTTTAGTTTCTATTTTTTCTAAACCTCTATATCGACTCACTAAAAACTCCCTTAAACTGATCAAAAGTAGGTAGGTCATCCGTTAAATCGGATGCTACCAACAATTCCCAAGCCCTTCTGGTCTCTCGATCTAATTTAGCACTGACAATGTGTATAATTAGGATATCCCATGATGCCACATCTATTCCTATTTTTTTATTGAGTCTTAACAGTCAGAAGGTCAATTCTACTAATTAACGTGTCAAGCGAAAAACATGAGACTAGATTGCGATGCGATTTTGAAGACACTGGAAAATGGTATTCTGCTAACTTTAAATTTCGATCTATTCACATTCGCATCGCAATGCACAATGTCATCACATTCCAGTCGCATGAGAGGCAAGTTTGTTTTCAGTTACGAAAATAAATGTGGTTTTGTGTTGGTTCAATTACGCAGACAATAATTATCGATAATTGTGAGTATTTAAGTAACGTTATTTTATTATATTAACTTAATGTCCAAATTATCCGGCTTAGGTAAATTCATATTCCCAATATTTTAATTTTCCGTTTAATAACAAATTTATACCGCTTCAAAAACTTATACGAATTAAGATGTCAAAAAGAAAAACGATGCAACGCTTGCATTCTTGGCAGCCGATGATGTCGATTCACTCGCCTACTGAAAACTGCAGACTGAAGCATTTTGTGCCCCGCGACGTGTGTTTACATTGGAGCCTTCCGGTGACCCACTTGTTGGAATAGCGTTACGCAACAATACTACCTCGGCTCGCAATTCACCAATGATGACATCCGAAGACTCCAACTTGGACTTCATCTCAGCCAGGTTCACCTTTAGAGACGTGATGCCCTTCAGCAGCCTGGTGACGTCGACGTGGTTGAAAGTGACGGAAGGCAGCTTGTGCAGCTCCTTCGCCACAAAATATGGCACGTCATCCGGATCGGTCCTCTTTAGCAGGTCGATGATGTCCTGCAGACTCTTCTCGCCACCATCCCTTCGGCGAGATGGCATCTGTCCGACTTAGTCGAGTGATTGAAATAACAGCAACTTGGCACTGCATACCTCTTCCTCTTTGAAAGAAGACTTGACTGACGTCCATGTAGTCGATGGCATGCTTGACGAATGCCAAAAGCTCGTTAGCAATGAGCTGCTTTGTAGCCATTGCGAACCCTCAACACACGAACAAAGCCTCGCTTTTTTCTAGGTAATAATGAGAACTTTCATTATGTAGGACATTATTTTCATGTATCAACAAAAGTGTTCGCAGCGCATGCGATGACAGACATTTTATTTATTTAAACTTTATGTACAATAGTGGTACATGGGCGGACTTAATGCATCAAAGCATTATCTACCAGTCAACCTTTGGGTTATAAAGACTATACTGTGGTAGGCGTACCTACAATAAATAAATAATAAATTTAATGTAATTTTTTTACACCTTGGGTTACATAATTCAAGTTTGAGTAGCGATCCCTAATTATTTCTGGAATTAAATTATAGCCTGTATTATTCGGCGAAGATGTAGCTTTCCAACGGTGAAAGAATTTTTAAAATTGGTTCATTAGTTTTTGAGCCAAAAAAAAACAAACAAAGAAACAAATCATTCCTCTTTATAATTTTAGCTTAGATGTAAAGTAGGTAAATGAATAAACCATTTATTTTCAGGTTACAAAGATCCATAGATAATTAATCCCTTAACCTAAGTGTACATATAATAACAATTGTGTTAGTAAATAAAACTCATAACTACAAATAATCAATCAATGATAACCGTTATTATTTACTTAGCCCAAGGAATACATTTTTCATACAAACTTCCAACCCCTATTTCACTCTCTTGCGGGAGAGTCCGCCCGCAGACGAGTGGAATAGGGGTTGGAAGAACAACAAGCCGTCCACTTTATTTGTAACTCTATGGCGTACACGTGAGCTCCGCCGTATAAGGAAAAATCTAATGAAGTTCATGAAGTCACTTTACATAAACTACCTACCCTATAGAGAATTAGAACGAGGGGTTGATTGGAAGGGGGTATTTAAGTTTTCTTTTTATAGGAAAGTACCAAATCCGCGCGGATGATGTCGCGGGCGAAGTGCTATTATACAATATGATGATGTTCAGTTAACTAGCCCAGTTTAAATATTCACAAAACTTCAAGCCTTCAAATGAGTTACGCCTCTTTGATTAAAAAATAAACGCTTACCTGTCAGAGGTGCGTTATATAGGAATTGGGAATATAAAAGCACTAACAGTATGAGCACTAGAGCCAGTTTCCAAGGCTTCTGGCATATTTGACCTATATTTGACAGACCTAAAAAAATTCCTTTTATATTATTGCTGATTTCGCTACTACAAGTTACGTGCTCTCGACAGCTAGAATGATTTCGAGTCATAAGTTCATAAACCCGGCGACACCGCCTCTGGTGCCTCTGCTTACACACTTTTCTAGTAAATTGCAGTTGGTGGCATTTCATCTTTGGAAGTTCTAAAACTACTGCTATCATTGCTTAAACATACTTTGTAAAACGTACTTAAACATACTTTCCCACATTTACAACATTTTGTTATAATATGTTAAAATAATTTTCTTTTCAGAATTCAAGCTCGGTGGCTATAAGATACAAGTACCACTTAATCGTGCTATACACGTGACTCGTACAAAGGACTTGACTGACCTGCACTCGCCTGTCCCGAACTTGGCCGAGCTTCTGACGTCAGCGGCGCACTCCGCAGCTGCCGTGTCCCCGCCCCCCGCCGTGCTCAGGACCAACCGCTACCCTCCTGATGCTCTACGGCAAACTACTTACCTTGAACCCCATCCTCTTAATACTTTATTTCCTAGTCCGAAGAAGACACCACATAACTATCAAGTACAGCGATCTCTTGATTATAATCCTGAGCAATATTCTGTTAGCTATTACCAGAGACAGCAACAAAGCTTTAACTCTCAAAGCCATAACAAGAATAATAACTTCCAATCACAGCGACCGGACCAACCTTATTATAGCGTACCGCAATCTTTAAGTATAAAAAAATCCGACTCAAGTTCGGCAAACGTCGAATACCTTGATCATCTGGTATCAAGTAATAATCGATATCCAGCAACAGAGCCATCTTCCCCACATATTCGCTATCCAGACACGCAATATGGTAACCGACATTATCATTCTTACTCTCCAAATCATAAGTATTTTTTTTATTCAACGCCAAACCCTCATCACCCTCAACCTCTAGTTAACAGGCCCTTCGCAGAATATTCAGCACAGGAAAATGATCTAGGACAGCAGTCACAGTCGTCACGTGCGATAGCGCCACGAGCCACGCACCGAACGTTCCAACAGTTACCATCGAGGTATGAACTTGATGAGCACGTCACATTGACTGCCGAACCAGCGACAGTGCCTGTGATAGGGATGACTACAGCTGAGCTCGTCACATCAATTATTGAACAATTAGTATCCACCACCGAACGAGCGATAGCAGCGACAACGCCTGTTGTAGCGATGACTACCGCTGAGCTCGTCAGATCAACTGAACAATTAATATCCACCACCGAACCCATGACAGCAGCGGCAAAGCCATTGGCTTTAGAACTCAAAACAACTACTGGATCAAAGTTGTCAACGCAAGTACATGATGTACTGATAACCACAAAGGATGTTACATCAGTGTTAGCTTCTGATGTATCGACAAGTACCACTGACCAAGTAACATGGCCATTCAAATATTTTATATCAAAAACCGAGCCAGTGAGGCCAGTTTTCGATCAAGATTCGAAAGAAACTGTAGCTGAACTAAAATTGGTACCTAGGCATATCCCATCGGAGAATCTCGTTAAAATGAATATCGACGAAACAATGTTTTATGAACAAACTGCAGTGTGGAGTGAGCCGGTCACAACACTAGCACAAGTTGTCACCCCAACTATAGGCAACAGAAAATGGGAGAAAGGAGTGATGACAATGCCGAAGGTTGCTACACTCGCAGCCGAGCAAATTACACCACAATTTGAAGATTTTGACTTTATCACAAACTCTCAGAAATTAATAACAACTAAAACCGAAGATATTTTTGGTACTAGTATAATAACAAGTGATACAATTACACCACAAGTAGCTTTACCATCCCCAAATATGGTACAATTAGCATTAATGGCATTACAATCACAATCACCTTTAAATCCAAAACGAAATCCAGATACAAGTGAACCTGCGCCAGTATTGATGATACCATTTCAACATATCCCAACCACTTTTTCTACAATGACCAGTTTTTCAACACCTCCATCTATAAAAAACTCAAGCGAAACCGACGCAGAGTCGAGCACAGCTGCTGCATCAATTGTTCTCAGAAACACGCCAAAAGGTCGTTTTACTTTTCTGTTTAATTTCTATATAATTATGAATTACAAAAAGTTGTTGGGCAAACGTGTAGGTGTAATCCAGACTCTGGGCTGCTGTTGAGATATTCCTAACGGAACACCCAATACAACTTTGCCTCACCTACTACTAGACATGGTAAAATTCTCATTCTCATCCGCATCAGCGACAACGACTGACGAAACATCAAAAAAATTATGAAATGGACATTCGCAACCAAAATGCCACGTAGTCAATCCCTAACATTTGACTTTTCGACAATCGATGTCGCCGATGGAATGTCATTTTTTTTAAATTGCCTATGGGAATCACAGTCGGGAGCACACGCTCAGCAGTCAACTACCGAGGCTTACGACTATCGAGTCAAACAGTACATCTTGTTCAGGCATGAGACATACTAACGAAAATCCTGTTCAAGTCGAATTCCAACATCGCTTGAATCACTTGAGTAAATATTACGTAAAGTAGATACTGATAATTTAAAGATATGTCACACACACTATCCCCCGAACTAAGACGGTTTAAGTTCGAGCCATTTAATGTATTGTATTATGTGATGGTTTGTTTCAGACTACGCGGTAAGTCGCAGCGTGACCGCGCTGTCGTTACGATCCACGCGCGCCACGCCAGCCACTCGTGCCAAGCTAGCCACGCGCGCCACGCCAGCCACGCTACGCGCCGCCCGCGCCACACGCGTCCCTTGTTAGTATTATTTCATCGACCTCTCCTATCCACCTTGTTTGTCAGTGTTTATATTTAGTTCGATTAGGGTAGCCTATTTTGTCACAGCCTCTGTCAAACTTTATTAATCGTTCCAAGAGCATAGAAACGGCGGCATTTTACCAGAGGCGGAAGAAGACGAAGTAGCTTTTTCTCCAGTATTCCGCGGAGCACAGTTTAGTGCGACGTTCCCAACGTGAAGTAATGATAATAGTTATTTATGATACTAGTGCGGTTTTTACAAACGAGTTGACGAATGTAAGTCCGAGACGAAGTCGAGGGCTTACCATAGTCACGAGTTTGTAAAAACTAATTTCCGCACGTGTGTCATACAACGTTTTTCAACACATTTGCGAGAAACAGTACATTATAGGTAATGAAACAAACTTAGTTTTTAGACATCTGTCGGAAAGTCGCAACAATATTTGACGTTCCTTATATGAAAATAGCGCAAACTGCAAATGGCGCCACGTGCGCGTGGTGAAAATTAGAACTACATTTTTCGCCTCATTTTCTCTTTAGCATTAAAATGAGGCAAACGTATTGAGAAAAAACGCTTCCAAGGAGGTTCGATCATTTTGAGTGATGGGAAACTCCTTGGTGGCATTCTTATTTTAAACGCCAATTTCATATGTAAAGACCTAAGTCCTTTCATATGAAATTGGCGTTTTGTATGAGAGGAACATAAAGTCGTTTTTTTTTAAATATAATATATTTTATTAATCAAAGTATGTACCATCGCTATCTATGCACTTTTGCCGTCTCATTGGTTGTTTATTGAGCCCTTTACTAAAAAAAACCATTCGGACGGGAATCAATAAAATCTTTGAAGGTGGTTTGGGCTGCCCCATCGGAGTTGAATTTTTTCCCTTGCAAGAAGTTATCCAAATTTCGAAAAAAATGGTAATCTGTTGGAGCAAGGTCCGGAGAGTACGGTGGATGTCTAAGACATTCCAATTGAAGCTCCTCTAATTTGGTAGCCATCTGTTGTGCAGTGTGGTCTAGCGTTGTCGTAAAACAGCAGTGGCCTAGAGCGATTGAGCAGCCTCGATTGTTTAGCGGCTAGCTTTTCCATCATGGTTTGCAGTTGCTGACAATAGACATCTGCCGTAATCGTCTGGCCAGATTTAAGAAAGCTGTAGTGAACGACACCGGCACTGGTCCACCAAACGCTCACAAGTAACTTTTTTAACACGCTTTTATTAGCTTCACCCGTATGTTTGTATGTCTGTTTGTATGTCTGTCAGTAACCGACCCTTTAGAGCTCGATTTTGCCCTACTTTGAACGATCAGATTTAGTTCAAACTTTGCACACCTGTCAAGGATCGATGTCAATGCAAGAATTCAATTAAAATATCCGATTATCCTAATAAGATTCGCCAGGATTAATTAATTAAAATTAAAAAATATTCTAACAAAGCAAAACATTATCCCTAAAAAACACACTTTTTTATTGTTCACATAAACACACATATTCTATTTAACTAACCATTAACAAAAAAAAAAAAATAAGTTTAAAAAAAATAAAAAAATACGCTTTTATAGAAAAATCCAACTAAAAAAACAGAAAATAAAATTTAAAAAATTTGATTAAGAAAAAATACAAAAGAGGAAAAAACAAATGAATTATGGTTTTCAAACAAAAAATCATATGTTTTTTCCTCTTTTGTATTTTTTCTTTGTTTCCTCTTTTGTATTTGTATTTAATTAACAAATGAATTATGGTTTTCAAACAAAAATGCATGAGTAAATAGCTGTATAAACTTGAATTTGGAATTCCTAACCAGTGAGGGGTTATTTGAGGTCTGTGCGACAAAACGCTAATTTCATTATGTAAGGACCTAATATAAAAACCGTAAAGGAAACGGCGCTATAAAACGAAGAGTGCGGTAAAATAGGTACTTAGATGAGAGTACCTATTTTACCGCACGTTCCAATGTATGGTGCGTAATTTTTAACTTTCGAACAATATACAGGCGTCGTAAATGCATTTTTTGAGCTGAGAGAAATGTGTTGAAAATAACTCTTTTTAACATACCTACTTTTTAGAAAAAATAAAACTTCATAAATTTAATAAATAGAAATAGTTAAAAAATATTGTGAGAAATGGATCGCGGATTTTTTTCGCGAACTGCGCTTGGTTTTATAGGGGTTGCCTGCCAACAAGTTGAAGCTGCCCTGAGACCAGCCTCATACTGTAAATCCAATATTATAACACACGCTTAATTGCGTTGCGAGCCTAAAAGCGGGAGGGTAGGAGCCAGTTTTCGAACTAACACAGTTAAATTATACCTAAATTACTGTAATCAATTAATGCGGTTGTTACAGGCTTGCGCGCGGCTGGCGGGGCCGGCTACAAGAGGAGGCGCAGTAAGTTTTATTATGATTACCTATGTATGTTTTATTTGGTAATTCGGTTAGCGTAAAGTTTACCTAATTAACTTATGGACAAATGTACGTCAGCTGGCGCGGCTCGGCGGACTTCGACACGGCGGCGCATCGGCGCGGGCGGCAAGCAGCGCGAGCGCCCGGAGCGACGCGCGGCGCACCGTGACGTCACGCGCATATCACGCTTAACCAAACAACATAGCAACAATCTCAATAAACAATAATTATAAAATTTAAAAGCGGCGTTTTACCTAAAATAAAACGCTTATTAAACTACTTACCTTATTCGAAGCGGGTGTGTAATGTTTTATATAAATATTTTTTATATAACAACGAATGATATAATTTTCATGTATTATAATTATCAATATGGTTATTATAACATCTTATGATATACCTGGGTAAGTAATAGATGATATAACAACAAAATCTCAAATATTTACAACATATAACAACGGAAGCCATAATTTTTACTAAACAAACAATACAAAATTGGAACATCAAATTCATTTATTCAAACAAAAAAATATTTGATTAATCCAAAACTTAATCCAAAACATTTGGATAAACAATATTTTTTGTTTTTCCATTTTGAGCATGAATAAACAAACGGCTGGGGGTACTCTGGAACAGGCAACATAAAGTTGGCCATGTGAAAAGCATGATTCCTCCAAATTCACACCACAAACGTGAAGTGTTTGCCCTTGGGCTTTGTTGATGGACATCGCAAATGATAAAAACACAGGATATTGTAATCGTTTGAACTCAAATGGCATATCAGTTGGAAACATAGGGATACGCGGTATCAAACAAACTTCTCCTTTTGATTTAGCAGTTAAGTTCGTAGCTTCAATCAAATTTGGTAATAACCTTTTCACTGCCTATCTGGTGCCATTACACAGTTTTGGTGGATTAATATTTCACAATAATATATTGAAAGAACCTACTTTCAGATTCCAGCAATGCGGTGGCATACCAGTCAGTTCCAATGAATTTAAAAATTCAGTTGGATAATTCATTGCCTCATCATCATTCATAACACTGTCAATTGATTTATATGTCGTGACTACACCTGGCAGTTTCGCTTGAATTTGAAAATTAATGGCATTGATATGAATGTTCATCGGTGCTAAAATGGCGCGTTCTATCAACCAATCATGATTTCTGTAATTCTGAAGAATATTCGGAAAAACACATTCAATCAATAAAATTCATCTATCGATTGCGCAATTGTACAAAAATTGCTCGGTACAGCGATCAATCCGTTGGTACTGTCGATTTGTATTTTGCCATCACCAATTTCTAACAATTGTTTTGAAAAGTCATGGGCAGCTGGATCATTTTTTAGGTGAATACGCATATTAATGTTCAGTGTCAATTTTTGTACATATCTCCAAAGAAGTGATGACTTCAAACAGGCATTTATTTCATCAGCAGGAATTGATCGAGGAATGACAGGCAATGTTTGACGAAAATCCCCTGACAGTAATGTCAAAGCACCACCAAAAAGCTGTTGATTACCACGTAAATCTTGCATTGTTCGATTAAATGCTTCTAGTGATTTTTTATTCGCCATTGTACCCTCATCCCATAAAATAATTGACGTTAATCGCAGAACTTTTGCCATAGCAGAATATCTCGAAATATTGCAAGTTGGAGTTTCAATCACCTGTACATTCAATGGCAATTTTAATGCAGAGTGTGCGGTCCGACCACCTTCTAATAATGTAGCAGCAATTCCCGACGATGCAAGTGCCAATGCAATTTTCGGTTCCGATCGAATAGTCGCTAAAATCAATGATATAACGAACGTTTTGCCTGTACCACCAGGTGCATCCAAGAAATATAATCCACCTGCATTATTGGAAACGGCTTGCATGATTGCGTCATATACATGTTTTTGCTGAATATTCAATTTGATCACCAAGAATTACAATTGCAACCTCATCAATTGTCGGTGCATTGAATCGCCTTGCATGCTCTCCAAAAGGTGTACTATCAGCCTTTATTTCGATTTTGTGATTGTCAGATGGCATACGATCGAGAGCAATTTTGAACATTTGAACTATTTTTATTTGAATAAATGAATTTGATGTTCCAATTACCTATTTTTTTTTATTAAGTCACTTTATACGTTGCGAAGCACGTACCGGGCCGCTAGTTAAATATAAATCGTTTGACATAACATACATTAAATATAAAATCGTTTGACATACCACTCAAAAGATATAAAAACATAACTAGTAACTGATTACCACCTGCGCTAAGATAGTTCGATGGAGCCCCGCTTCGCGAGGCTCCTATTTCTGGGTGGTTTTAAAAAAAAATAACCACGAAGGCTAAGCCAGGCCTTCTGACCTAACCTATCCGAGTCGGGGTGTTAACCATAATGACGTTTTTTATATATATTAAACGTTAGACCAAATTATTTTCGATTACATAAACGTTATATCAAACAATGTTATACTAAATAAGTTTTAGAAGCAATAAATGTTATATGTAAAGAAATTATATCAACAGTTGGTATATCACACGTTGATTATATCTTATGAACGATAATAAAATTAAATTAGACCAAATGAGTTTATACGTTATGAAACGCACCCGATATACAAAAAATACAACAATACAAAATAGTTTATTGTGACACTTAAAAAATTACATTACATTTAAACGTGTTTGGAGCCTCCTTTTAAGCAAACAATGCCTGTATTAGAAGGCTCCGCTCTTTCTCATCACTGTCGTACACTTATACCAACTAGAGTTAATATAGTGTTGTGACCTTAAGGGTAAATATGCAATGTACATTTTTCTATATTTATCTTATAAAACTAAAAAAAACTAATCTTTAAAAAAAAAAATGAAACAAAAATACAAAATCAAAGTTGCAATTTAAGTATTGGCATAAAAATAAAACTTATTCCCAATTTTATTCGTGCATGTAATGTAGTGTATAGTATGGTGTGGCTAGTAGTGCGGTATTATGTGTGGTGTGGTGTGATGTGGTGTGGTGTGATGTGGTGTGGTGTGATGTGGTGTGGTGTGATGTGGTGTGGTGTGATGTGGTGTGGTGTGATGTGGTGTGGTGTGATGTGGTGTGGTGTGATGTGGTGTGGTGTGATGTGGTGTGGCATGGTGCGGTGTGGTGTGTGGTGTGTGTGTGGTGTGCGTGATGAGATGTGTGGGTGCGTGGTGTTTTAAGTTATGGTCTGTGATTTACTTCGGCTACTCAACGTGTTCCAGGAGTGCCTCGGTTTCCTCATAGGTAAGTTGTTTTATCCATTTTCTATTACGCTTTTTTTAATGTCGTGGTAACTTTTATTGTATACATAAACATGTTTGTTAATTTTGTTAAATAAAGCTGAGTAGAGCGGTTGTTAAATTGTTGCATGCGAATCTAGTTTTAGTTTGAGAAACTTGCACAACTAAATCTTTTCTCCTTTTAGATTTTTTGGTATCATTACCTCTTGCAGCATTGTGAACCCTGCTTTATTACTTTTGCAAAAAGTAAATCCTTCTTGCAAGAATTTTTATCTACCTTTGTTGAGTAGAATGTTTTTCTTCTTAAGTTTTTTGAAATTTGGAAGGTTACGGTTTCAAACAAAATATTGAGAAAAAATTTAACACTTCATCTGTGGAGCTCGTGCCGGAAACCCATATTAGAGCCGTAATTTAAAATTTTTCATTGGTGATAAAATCATTGTAAATTCAGTGAATCATATATCGTCGGTATGTATTCTTCGTTTTGTACTTTCTTTGGAGTAGATATCAGGTTATTTTGGTTTGGTCTACAATATTTTATCCAGTTGGTTTTTTTGTCTTAGGTACTTTTTAATTTCGAGCCGAACAGCTTGTTTAAAAACATCGCTTGGAGAACCGGTGCGTAATAAGCTTTACTTTCCCTATATAAAAAATCTGCTGGAGAGCCACGGTTTTCTTACTCGATTTTTCATCACCGTAGACTGTGGGAGAGTCGGTTCTCCCCTTATTTCCTGATCCGCCAAATTTGAGGGAGCCGCTGTGCCGCGCCGCCAGGCCGAGTGCTGCCATCAACAGCAGGCAGCCAAGCCACCACCATCTGGCGCGACAGAGCTCTGACACCTCGTCGCACAGGAATGAAGTTATTCATTTAGCATTTGTATTTTTCTTTACGCAATTAATTCCAAACTTGTACGTTTTTTAGTTTTTAGTACAATAAGGTTATTACACATTTGTCTATAGAGAGCTGAAGTTGCATCTTTTAAGCGAATAATTAATATGGAGACGCTCTCTAGGTTTATGTCGGTGCAACTTCATTCGTTACTTGAGTAAAAAGCTTGGTTACTCCCTAAATTTCTACACGTTTTAAAATTTGTGCCTAAGTTGTTCTTCGATTCTCATAAGTATTTTTTCAATTTGCACGTTAGCGCAGAGGAAGTTTTTTTTTAAATAATTTTATCTTTTTTTATACTTTTTCGATTTTTTTCAACAAAATTATACGTGTTGAATGTGGCTGATAGTTTTTTTATTTTTACACGACAACAACGCTACATTCTATATGGTAGGGTTTTATGTGTTTTTAGTATGGTTTGGGTTACATACAGTTTCTTTACGGAGAGTAAATCACTTATTTGGTATAAGCTTGCAGTGGAGAACCTTTTATTTTTAAAATACTCGTACATTATTTTTATTAAATCACGCTGCGCTCGTTCTATGTCTATACGTTTTGTTTTTGCTGCACCGTCCCAAATTGGGTTACAATATAATAGTACAGACTGGGCCAGAGCTACATATATTTCATTTAGGAGATTTCTGGGACGGTTCTTGCAGCTCACTATTTTAGTTGGAACAATATGTCTGAGGGTTTTAAAGATCCAACTGAGTTTCCTTATTCTCCCAGAAATTTGCTCAAGTTGAGGGTACCAGGACAGTGCTTGATCTATCACAACTCCTAGATATTTAGTTTCAGCGACTTTCTCAATGCATGGGTAGTTACAGCTTATAGTAGGCATGTCTCCACATACGTGTACTTTTAAATCTAACGCGTCAATATGTTGTGTTCGGTTACTGATACTAAATGTGTAGTTTGCTTTATTGGTGTTTAAGGAAAGTAAGTTACTTTTTAGCCATTCAGCTACCCGAGCCATTCCTGACTCTGCACTCAGTTTAACATCGTGCCAGGATTAACCAAAGAACACAATAGATCATCGGCGTACGAGAATACTTTAGCATTTTTTATTTCCATATTACAAAGATCATTAATGTACAGGAGAAAGAGGGTAGGCCCTAAAACACTACCCTGCGGGACGCCGAATGATACATCTACCTAGTCACTGGAGTACTGTCCTAATTTTACTCTTTTTTTTTCTTTTTAGAGGTAGTCTTTGAGTAAACGGAGTGCAGTCCCTCTTATTCCGGCTTTTTCCAGCTTGTTCAACAGGATTGGGACAGAAACAGTGTCGAATGTTATTTGAGGTCTAAGAAAACAGACAGGCATCTATTTCCTTTGTCAAGGTGCTCAGCTACAAGAGAACTTAACTCTGTTACTGCATCTGGCTCGTGGTTTGGCTTGCCTGTTGGTCGAGTGGTTAGTGACCCTGACTGCTAAACCGGAGGTCGTGGGTTCGATTCCCACCCAGGACAAATCTTTGTGTGATGAGCATGATCATTTGTTCTGTGTCTGGGTGTAATTTGTCTATAATATGTATGTATTTAGAAATATATAAGTATGTTTATCAGTTGTCTGGTTGCCATAGCACAGGCTCTGCCTAGTTTGGGATCGGATGACGGTGTGTAAGTTGTCCCAAGATATTATATTATTATATTATATTTTACAAAATTAAGCTAGAAACTCTAGGACCAAGTTTTGCTATAGAAAGAGGCGTACGGCAAGGCGACCCCTAATCTCCAATAATATTCATAGCCATTCTGGAGGCTATCTTCAGGAAGATAGATTGGAGTAAGTCAGGCCTATATATAAAGGAAGAATACATAAGTCACTTAAGATTCGCAGATGACCTAGTGCTGTTATCAGAATCCAGCACCCAGTTACAACAAATGATAGAAACTTTACATTCGGCTAGTATTAAGGTGGGTCTGAAAATGAATCTCTCTAAGACTATGGCAATGACAAATTGGCGGAGAAGAATATTAACAATAGATAAAGTGCCACTCGAATATACAGATTCATACATCTATCTGGGTCATTCTACATTTTAGGGGAAAAAAAAAAAAAAAACATCGATTTTCATATGTTTATTAGATTTACTGTGTTTATTAACATCCATAATCAACAAAATAATTAGTCACAAAGGTAATTTATGTTTTAAATACGAAAAGATTGTCATAAAACAAAAAAAGACGATAACAGATGTGACGCAATACGTAACAGAAATGATGATAGTCTAAATAATTCTGGTTTACAAATAACCAAGAAGTAGTTAATAACGATAATTGTAAATCTACATTGTTATCAATTAAACCAAAATATAATTATTCTTGAACATAACAAGAAACACAGGAAAAAAAATCTTAAAATAAGATAACAGAAGTGACGTCTTCATCGTCACCTTCTAACAAATAACTAGTTAATTTGAGATCCATTAATATAAAGGCTTGGAATAATTACAAATCAGGTACAATTTTTTAATACTTATAATTATATAATCAGACTTAGTTCTCACTTTCATGATTTTAAAATATGTCTTCATCAGACGAATCAGATTCAAAAATATTAAAACGACTTGTTCTTGTAAAGTCCGAAGCTTCATTAAACACCTGATCAATTAATTGTTTCTCCTTAATTTCTTCGTTTGAATTCTCTTTAGATGAAGAACCATTGATAGATTTGAAATAGAAGTTACGGCTTCGTTTTGTTGGAATTGAGACCATAACAGAATCTTCATCGTCAGTATCTACGCAGCGTGCTGGAGATTCAATTTCAGTATGTGAAAAAAGTCCCAATGGACCGGGCTCCTCGGATATTTCTTGATCAGATTGATGGTGTGACGGGGGAACAGCTAGGACATGGCTTCGATCAGTAGAGATTTGACTGTACTCTGTATTAATCTTTTAGACCTTTCTTTCCACTGTTTTCTAATTATTTTCTGAGTACGTGGAGTAAATTGATTAATAGTTTTTACCTGTCCATCTTCCTTTTTCCGTTGGTACCTTTCTCTGTCTTTCCTTCTTCTTTCTTCTAGCTGTTGTTCTGTTAACTTCTGTCGATGTCGTCTCATTGCAATTTTCACTTACTCCCTACGTTTCTGAAGTTTTTTTTACCTCTAACCTGTTGTCCTTTTTGGATGCTCGGCGTGTACGCGGCGCCATGTTTTAGATATAGCTAAAATAAAAAAAATAATGAACTTAAAGTAAATCACCAAAAAAAACTGGATTTTCTAGAAAAACAAAAATCTAGAAACCAAAATTTTCGGTCAAATAAATTTCGTATAAACGTGTGTACAAAACGAAAATTAAGTTTTTTTCAAGGTCATTCTGTACAGACGTATGTACAATCGGCGCTCAAGGGGTTAAAGTAGGTATCCTGTTTAATTTTGTTTTTAATTTAGTTAATTAGTGAGTGTCATTGATATTTAAAGGAATTATATTACAATAAATCTAAAATTTTGTCACTTCGGTGATATTACACCACATCTGTTATCACACTGATAACAGGTGTGGTGATCACAGAAATGACGAACTTTAATATTTGCGGCCATATTTTTTTACTGTTCAAGTTCAGACTTGCTTCTGCACTCAATCGCGATACTGACATGATAATACATACGTGCTTAGTAGTTTTATGACTTTATTAATATGTCTTACCTTAGTACAGCTAAAACAGATGTGATGTGCGAAGTTTTACACAACAAAAACCCGAATCAAAACAATTTTTCTCAAAAAACATGGACGAACTTTTTCTAATTTGAAGCGAATGACAGCTATGTGGTGTTGCAATATTATAAAAATTAACCGAACTAAACGAATATTGCTAGATACTTTTTTCTAATTTTTAATAGATAACAGAAGTGATGATGATTTTGTAACAAAAGTAGAATCAAGAGCGGTGACGAATATACTTTACTGAATTTAATTTGCTTAACGCAACAGAAATAGGACTATATTTGAAAGCTACTAAAGGATATATAAATAATTTTCGCCCACTAATTGTATTTTTTTAGTACGTCCTAAGTCAACGATGTGTAAATTACATAGATAACAGAACATGACGGAAGCCGTTAAAAAGAAGTTTTTTAATATTAATTTATTATTGTATTACATAATGTGATATAGTCAATTAAACTTGAGGTAGATTTCTATCAAAAGAGCTATGAATGAAACTCTGAATTCCATTTGATTAATTAATATACTCAATGCACACTTTTTTGGCTGTAGAATAGAATGACCCATCTAGGTAAGCAAATTAGTTTTGATCCGAAAAATAACGAACTAGAAGTGAAAAGAAGCATACAACAAACGTGGAATAGATATTGGAGTTTAAAGGAAATCTTTAAAAGTGGCCTGCCTATTACCATAAAAACAAAAATTATGAATTCCAGCCTTCTTCCAAGTTTGACTTATGGCTGCCAGACCTGGAAATTCACTTCAAAAGTAAAAAATCTAATCACCACCTGTCAAAGAGGACTGGAGCACAGCATGCTTAAACTAAAGAAATCAGACAAAATACGACACACAATAATAATGTTACGAGCTTGAGGTTCGTGACAATAAAAACAGCCGATTAAATAACCAAAATGACACTTTAATTTAAAAACACTAATTACAACTTTTAAACTCACTAATTATTAAACACAAGTTCACCACTGATCACTTTATTCGCACTTGAAGATCGCTTCCGAAGTATTCGCTTGTATCGCTAATCCAATACTGCCTCGGTCGCGGAATACGCGCTCCTTTTATAGGTCAGTTTATTCTAGAAACTTCCATTCTCGAAACATCTGGAAAGTACTCGTAACTACCGCTGCCGACTGACCAGATATCGAGAAGTGTGGAATGTTCTGGCAAAGAAATATCTAGAAGGTACTTGACCCTACTAGCTGTGCTACTCGATACTAGATGGCGCTAGTAGTAACTAAATGTACCCGACATTAATCCTGGCGCGTAACACTGCCCCCTCCTAAGACATGCTCGTCCCGAGCATCATCGGTCCCATAATAACGCGCCAGTCGATTCACATGGACGATCTTAGGAGCACTTCTTGTACCTTTCTGTATACGATAGGTCACGTCGTTAATTTTTGTCACAATCCGGTACGGCCCGTCCCATTTAGCTTGAAGCTTAGGAGATTTCCCTTTACTGCGAACTGGATTGTGCAACCACACTAGTGAACCTTCGTCGAACCCTTTATTGTTCATTTTGCGGTCATAACGGGTTTTCATCTTTTCAGACATTTGCTGGCCCGATTGTCTGACGTGCTCATAAATGTCATTCATTTTGTTCCGCAAGTCATTCGCATAATCGGTTATACTGCGTGGGGCATCAGGTGGTATTCCAGTGATCAGATCTGCGGGCAGCCGTAATTCTCTTCCAAAGTTTGCGAAGGCTGGTGTCACCGATGTACTTTCATGAACAGCACTTCGGTATGACAGCAAAAACGGTTGTATATGCTTGTCCCAATCGCGTTGCCGGTTTTCCACGACTTTTGCCAGGTATCTCTCCAATGTCTGATTAAATCTTTCCACCATTCCATCCGATTGTGGGTGGTAAGAAGTTGTTCTCGTTTTATGAGTACCCATAACTCGACAAGTTTCCTGGAATATTTGGGACTCAAAATTCCTTCCTTGATCGCTGTGAATCTCCAAGGGTACTCCAAAACGACAGAAGACTTCATGAACTAGTTTATCTGCAACTGTTGAGGCTTCTTGATTTGGAATGGCGAAGACTTCCGGCCACTTAGTGAAGTAATCCATTACAACCATGAAATACTTGTTACCACTTTCACTTTCCGGAAAAGGTCCCGCAACATCTAGGGCTATCCTTTCCCATGGTGCACCGACGTTGTACAATTTTAATGCACCTCTACTGCGAGTCTGAGGTCCTTTTACAGCCGCACAACTTGTACATTTGCGACACCAGTCCTCGACATCGTCACGACAGTGGACCCAGTAAAACCGTTCTCTTATCTTCAGTAGAGTCCGTTTTACTCCCATATGGCCTCCTGAAGAACCATTATGGTACAGCTGTAGGACATTCGGTACTTTTGCTTTAGGGACAACCATTTGCAAATGACAGCTGTCTCCCCGAGCATTTTCCCATTTACGGCACAGGACTCCATCCTGAATCACTAAGCTGTCCCATTGGGCCCAATAACTTTTTGTGATCGAACTCATCGCTGAGACGTCACTCCACGTGGGCTTAGGAGCACTGGCCTTCATCCACCCCAGAATCGGCTTGATGTCCGAATCTTCCTGCTGTGCACATTGTAGGCTTTCCTTCCACTCGCTGCTGAGGTCTGTCTTGACCATTCTCACAGGTACGACTTCTTTACCCTCTTGCCTAGTACAATGCTTGCAGTCTTCAGGGCAAGGTCTTCTTGACAATGCGTCGGCGTTGCCATGAGATCTTCCGCTGCGATGTTCAATCACAAAGTCGTATTCCTGCAGTAGTTCAATCCATCTCGCAACTTGTCCTTCTGGAGTTTTGAACTGCAATAGCCATTTCAGCGCAGCATGGTCAGTACGTAAATGGAATTTCCGTCCCAGCAGATATTTGCTAAAATGCTGCAAAGACTTTACCACAGCAAGCAATTCCCGTCTCGTGACACAATAGTTCCTTTCTGGTTTCGATAATGACTTGCTGAAGTATGCTATCACAACCTCTTGATCGCCATTGCGTTGAGATAACACACCGCCAAGTCCGATATCACTTGCGTCTGTGTCAACTATAAATTCCTTGTTCGTATCAGGATACCCCAGAATAGGTGTTCTGCACAGACGTTCCTTTAGCTCCTGGAATGCGACGTCGCAACTTTCATCCCAGTAGAAATGTCGCTTTTCCTCGGTTAGTTTGTGGAGGGGTTTGGCTATGTCCGCAAAGTTCTTGACGAATCGCCTATAATAGGAGCACAAACCCAAAAATGCTCTGACCTGTGTCTTGTCTTTTGGAATTGGCCAATCCTTGACAGCGGCGATTTTCTCTGGATCTGTGCGGATGCCTTCTTCCGACACTACGTATCCCAAAAAGCTGACTTGACGTTTGAAAAGTGAACACTTCTTTGGACTCAACTTGAGATTTGCACTCTGGATCTTCATGAGCACGCGTTCCAGGTTTTGAAGATGTTCTTCAAACGTACGGCCTACGATGATGATGTCATCCAAGTAGACCAGGCAGGCATCGCCAATTAACCCGGTTAGTACAAGTTCCATCAACCTTTCAAACGTTGCCGGAGCATTGCACAATCCAAACGGCATAACTTTAAATTGCCACAGGCCCTTTCCTGTCGAGAATGCAGTTTTCTCCTTGTCCTTAGGGTCAATTTCAACTTGCCAGTAACCACTTTTTAGGTCTAGCGTGCTAAACCACTTCACTCCAGTAAGCATGTCCAGCGTGTCATCAATTCTTGGCAAAGGATAGCTGTCCTTCTTCGTGACGTCGTTTAGACGACGATAGTCAACACAAAACCGCATGCTGCCATCCTTCTTTCTTACCAGCACTACTGGTGAACACCATGGACTGGATGAAGGTTCTATAACACCATCCTTCACCATTCCTTCAATCATGGTTTCCACTTCCTTTTCACGTGCTACCGGCAATCTTCTTGGCCGCTGACGGATAGGCAATTCTTCTCCTGTGTTTATTTTGTGTTGAACTAAGCCAGTCTTCCCGATATCACCATCGTTTGAAGAGAAAACACTGGCGTACTTCTGTAACATTTTCTTTGCCTTGACCAGTTCATTTTGAGACAGAGCGCTGCGACAGTCGTCTAAAAGTGTGGTCACTTTCGTTTGTGCGTCCTTGCTGAGGGTCCCGGTCGAAAGATATTGGCATCGACGCAACCAATCCACTTCCTCGCAAGTACCAATCAGAGTGCCTTTTTCTATCATCTGTTCCTTATCACTAAGGTTCAGCACACGTACCCCTGAGATGTCGGTGGCTCTGACCAAAGTTCGTGCCACTTTCCATGGAAGGTCATTGTCTACCTTTTCCACGAGTACACAACGATGATTCTGCCCAGGATTCCGAGGAAGACTAACCGGCACAATCGTTTCCGATCTCGGAGGAAGAACAATCTTCTTTAGGCTGTACACATTTCCTGGTAACGCTCCTTCCATGAAAAGTTCCTCTTGTCCACATTTCATAACTCCTTGATTAACGTCGATCTCACAACAATTCTTCCTCATAAAGTCTAAGCCCAGGATGCAATCGTCCATTATATCAGCCACGACAACATTATGCAGGTAGATTCCGTTGCCTAGCTTCAACTCCATCTCTCTCTCTCCTCGGACGGGTATACGCTGACCAGTGGCTGTTACCAAATTTATGCGGTCTCGGTTGTGTACGGAGTCCCCAAGGAACCGACTTACAAGTTGGGAACTGACAACCGTGCGAGAAGCTCCAGTGTCTATAGTCAGCTTACAAGGCATTCCGTTGACCTCGCCCTTGATGATTAGGCTATTCCCGTCATGGGTTTGTGAGATCGAAATCCTTGGGGCTCTTTGAACATCAGCCAGCACCCGCCCCGCAGTCCTGGCTTTCACTCGTTTCCCTGCTGTTGCTGGGCGGTGCTGTTAGCCGCCCTACCCTCTGGAGATTGGCTACCTTCCCTTTCTGCAGTCCGCTTAGGGCAACTGGATCGAAGGTGGCCCCTTTCCCCACAGCCGTAGCACCTAGGGCTGTATCCTTTTAAACGGTCGCGAACTGTAGGCACTGCAACCTCCCTGATGCAATGGGAACGATGATCCTGTCGCACAGCTTCCACCTCCAGTGCATGAGCCAAGGCGTCCTTAAGCGTCCCGTGGTGCCCGAGCCTCACAGCAGCTCTAACTTCAAGGTCGCGGATGCCATCGATGAATGCCTGCACCAGGTTCCCTTCAATGAGCGCAGGTACGGACTGGTATGCTTTTCGTACCAGCTTTTCCACTTCGAGGGCCCACTGCTGCAGGTTTTCACTGCTGCGTTGCACGCGATCCTTGAGCTTCGCACGAAACACATGTTCCAGATGAGCGTCGCCATACCTAGCTTCCAACGCCTCAAGGAGTTGCTCGTACGTCACTTCTTTACCGAGAGCTTCCAGGACAGTTAAGGCCTGGTCGCGCAGGCCGAGGGTGAGAGCAGTCATGGCCTGATCTTTAGTCCACCCATTCGCCTTCACAACAGCCTCAAACTGTATTTTGTAGGCCGACCAGGAAGATGTCCCATCGAACGGTGGCACTTTGAATCCACGTAGCGAAGGTGTAGAAGCTACGGAAGTGGCAATTCCATCCCCTACTTTAAGGTTGTCCAGCGTTTTCTTCACGTCAGCAATCACGTTGTCAACTCGATCATTCATTTGGTCGATTCGCGTTTCGGCTTCCGCCAGGCGGTTCTCATGCTGGACCACCTTTTCTTTTACAACACTTATTTCTTTGCCGATAGTAGCGTGTAGATCCTTCATAACGAACATCTGTTCTTCCTGGCGGCGCGCCTGCTCCTCCTTGTCACGCTGGAGCTGTTCTTCCAACCGCCGGGCCTGTTCCTCCTGTCGGCGAGCCTGTTCCTCCTGTCGGCGAGCCTGTTCCTCCTGTCGGCGAGCCTGTTCCTCCTTGTCACGCTGGAGCTGTTCTTCCAACCGCCGGGCCTGTTCCTCCTGTCGGCGAGCCTGTTCCTCCTGTCGGCGAGCCTGTTCCTCCTGTCGGCGAGCCTGTTCCTCCTTGTCTCGCTGTAGCTGTTCTTCCAGCCGACGGGCCTGTTCCTCTTGTCGGCGGGCCTGTTCCTGCAGCATCATCATCAGTGCAGCAAAGTCTGGTGCTGCAGATGCTGGAGCTCCTGTGGACGGACCGGCCTCCATGATCGGCAACTGGCCCTCCGACGTCTGCGGCGTTGTACCTCCAAAACGCCTATGGTCCGTCTCCTGCTGACGTTGACTCCGGGTACGGATACCCTCCGTGTCGTCCTTTGGTAGAATCGGCATGATTTAAATATCCACTCTTCTGACACCAATTGTTACGAGCTTGAGGTTCGTGACAATAAAAACAGCCGATTAAATAACCAAAATGACACTTTAATTTAAAAACACTAATTACAACTTTTAAACTCACTAATTATTAAACACAAGTTCACCACTGATCACTTTATTCGCACTTGAAGATCGCTTCCGAAGTATTCGCTTGTATCGCTAATCCAATACTGCCTCGGTCGCGGAATACGCGCTCCTTTTATAGGTCAGTTTATTCTAGAAACTTCCATTCTCGAAACATCTGGAAAGTACTCGTAACTACCGCTGCCGACTGACCAGATATCGAGAAGTGTGGAATGTTCTGGCAAAGAAATATCTAGAAGGTACTTGACCCTACTAGCTGTGCTACTCGATACTAGATGGCGCTAGTAGTAACTAAATGTACCCGACATTAATCCTGGCGCGTAACAATAAGATCAAAAACCAAAGCAACAAATGCATTGAAATACGCACAAAAACTTAAATGGAGATGGGCTGGCCATGTCGCGAGGCTTAAAGACCGAAGATGGACCATAAAAGTGACTTTTTGGAATGGACCCAGGTAAAAGAAATCGAGGAAGACCACAGACTCGCTGGGACGTCGAGATCAAAAAAGTAGCCAGCCCAAACTGGAAACAGACTGCACAGGACAGAGACAAATGGGCATCTTTGGAGGAGGCCTTCACCCAATAATGGGGTTCCTACAAATTATATTATTTAGGTATCTAAAATCTAACAGAGCTAGCTAATAATAATAGTAAATATTATCTAGTAGTAAATATTATATAGTAGCAAATATTATATAGTATATTAATAATAGTAAATAAAATAGTTATAGGTAAATAATATAGAAAATAAATAAGAATAAGTAGGTACCTACTTATTCTTATTTATTAGATTACTTTTTCGATTTTCAGTTTGCATGTCCTCGATCTTATTTTCCAAAATGGAGATATATTTATTGTCGTCTATAGACTACATTTCGAGTCGAGTAATCTTCTCTTGAAGGTCCGAGTTTTGTGCTGTTAAGAAGGCCATCGATTTTTCTGTGTTCGTTTGATTGTTGAATCTCCTGTAGTTTTATATTAATTTGTTGTGTCTCTTTCCCTTGTTTTTCGTTAAAGGACGAGAGCATTATTTTCATCTCCTCCTTAAATTCATTTAATTGTTTGATAAGCGAATCATCAATATCGTCTCTGCTTCTTTTGACGCGTTGGAACACATAATTAGGTGGAGTTTTATGGGTGTCCACTGTGTTAAGTTCCGTGTCCGACACAGATTTATTGAGGAAATTAGGATCCGAAGCTGATAGAGACTTAGGCGGCGGCGTGCGCTTCATTTCTTGGTGCAAAATCAAAGTACTAAGAAGGTGACTCACCGCCCAGGAACGATACTGCTGAGTCGCGGTGAAGATGATATACCTCCATAAGATAAAATTTCATTTCATAAAAGCTTCAGTGGATATAACATACACTTTAAATTAATTTAAGTGTACATTATATCCAATTAAAAGTGACATTTTATCGAATAAATTACGGTCGTGACCAAGGAAAGTCAACGAAGACCCGCAGCGCGGGACTCCCATTTCTGTCTGCAGGGTTTAAAGGAACCTAACATCAATGGGATAATGGAAGCAATGTTTGCTCGCTTTGCTCGCTCACCCTAGCACCCATCACCCCATTCAAACATAACCTTTACGTATCGGGGTGTTCCCTAAGTTCCATCCCCGGCCCCGCTCGCTCTTTGTTCAGCGGTTAGATCAAATGTTAGTTATACAACATTATAATTAGATCAAAAGAACGTTATACCTAATGGACATAATATGTTCATTTAGTATAACTAAACGAACGTTAGAGAAAGTGTTATGTTGTTATATAAACTGAACGTTATATCAAGTCAAAATTATGTAAAATATTGTTAGATGAAGTAAACGGCATGTCATTTGAACATTTTAGCTTTTAAAAATAAATCAAATATTCTTATACTAAATGAGCGGCACCCTATTGGGGTAAGTAATATATGATATTATTACATATCTCCAATATTTACTAGATATATCAACTGAATCTATAATTTTATTTGATATTATGATCAGTTATTATAATAAACGATTGATAAAATTTTTAAGTAATTAATTTTTATAAGCATACCTAATATACATTGAATATAAAATCGTTTGATATACCACTCAAAAGGCATAAAACCTATTTAGTCTAATATGATAAAACGCCTAGTAAAAAATACTAAGCAAAATTCCATAAATACACATTGTAACTTTGTCTAGTTATTACACCATGCATGCAGCAAGCATGCAAACAAGCAAACATCATGCTGCAGCAGGCAAGGTTTCTGTCACGGCTCCGGCGCTGCGGGGCTCCGGCGGTCCCACGCGAGCTTAGCGTCGCAGATGTGTTTCACGCTCACCACCTACTCCTCAGCTCGCGGGCCGCCTTGCACCTCCGCGCCTACGCGGGTTTTAATTACACTCTAGGGGTAGAGAAGACAAGACTACGTGGAGTCAGTTTTGCAGCAATTCGTTTCTGTCACGCCGCTCCCACAACACGCTCGGTTCACTCGTTCGCCTTTGCGCGTTAATGGTCGCTGTTCTAACCCAACCTAACCCCAATGATTCACCAGCTATAGAGGGAATCTGGCCCTCCACTCAGCTCCCGCCTTAACCTTCTAACCTAACCCAACCGAGTCGGATTGCTTTGAATCGATGTTTAAACCATAAAGATGGTATCAATATTTATTTTAAACGAACGAAATGAACTTCTCGGAACAAAGAGTAGGAGATCAACGGAGAGCAATATTTAATAATAAATTAATTTCGGCCACTACACTTGAAAAAATGAGATTAGTAGTAAGCAGAGAGCTTCAAACAGAAACAGGTAACTTAAATACACCCAAAACGTTCACAGTTACAAATAGATCAAAAGAACACACATTTACAATCAGGACCAAAAGTAGAATGAAATGATCAAACGAAATGTATAAAGCAGTTGGTGTTTTTGGTTGTTTTTTAGTTTTTTGACACCGACTTCCGAAATTAAAGTTATTTTATACTTCGTAGTGTTTTTTATATGGAAGTCGGTTTTTTTTTGTAAAAATGTTTTTTATTTTCCACTTTTTAGTGGTGATACCCCATAACTAAGTGACATTATTCCCATAATGAGTGGTTAAGGAGTTTCTTTGTGTGCCTTCGCAGTCCAAATCCACACCAGCTCATAGTTGAATATCTACTTTGCTTTGGTACTAGTTTTTACTAATTTTAAGGTGAGGAGATCACTGGTTTATCTTTGAAGTTCTCAGTACCTACAGTGCAATATAGCTATAACCAACCCCAATGCAAAAAGAATCATTAAGATCGGTTAATGAACAATAAAGTTATGCCCGAATAGATAATCCCAAACATTTTAATTCAGGTAGACTTGACCTTCAAAGCCTACCGGCGTGATGTTATGTTATGAACTGGTGTAATAAATAAACAGACATGCGATTTCAGCAATACCGGAAGATTTGCTATCATTTATTGAAGAGTTCCGTTGCCTACCTCCGAAATCCTTCATCAGATCTTCACCGAATTGCAATGTAGCCAGTTTGGAAAAATATTCTTTCAAACAAAAAATAATCATCCAAATCGGTTGACAATTGGAGAAAATATCGCTGATTTAACAAATATCCTGGAATCCCAGCATCAGATCCTAACTTATACCTTCCTTCATCAGCTCAGCAAGATGAGATGTTGATTACCAGGCACAATTATATGAATTGCGTTAGAAAATATATGAAAAACAATGAATGTGCCTTTAAAATTTGAGGGTTGCCCTCGATTTCCCTAGGATCCCATCATCAGATTCTGACTTGGTGGGCCAATGGGACCACCTCAGGAGTATAGGCTTTCGAATAAAAAAAAGAATCATCAAAATCCATTCATAATTGACGGAATGATCGCATAACAAACATACAAAAAAAAAAAAAAAAAAAAAAAAAACATACAGTCGAATTGATAACCTCCTTCTTTTGGAAGTCGGTTGATAATTACGAAAATGGAAACTGCTATGAGTGTCTGGAGGAAAAATGGGTGAGCGGTCAAGATTTACCTCTCCCTTTCCGCAGCTTCCTTCTGCGCGATAACTGCTGCGCAGAAGGAGACCACTGCGTCCCAGGACTCTTCGCCGCCGACCGTAGAACGGACTGCGGCCGGCAGCGAGAGGTCTTTGCCTACCACAGGGATGAGAGCACGGCGCGGCTCCTCCCAAGCGGCACACTCTGCCAGCGTATGCCGCGCCGTGTCCTCCCGACAGTCGACGCAGTAGTGACACCAGCGTCGGCTCCGTGCCTTTGCGACACAGGAATCTCCCGAAGCAGCAATGCCTCGAGAGGACCTGAGTCGCATGAAACGCAGCTCCATGTGTCGCTGCATCAGTCGCTCGCCGCGCGCCCGCGCGTCTTCGCGCCACCGGTGCAGTGACGCGAGGACTTTTGCCTCCAGGTCCCAAGGCGGAGATTCGGCCAGTGCACAAGCCGCCTCGTAGGAGATCGTGCGATAACCCCTGATGACTCTGACGGATCACCCCCTCACCACCATCCACCATCAATCACCCTCTGCGGCTTTCGCAGAACAGTGATGGTGCTGGCCGTCAGGTCAGCCGCCCAGATCGGGGCCTCGTAAAGGGCCATCAATCTGTTATACGGTCTGTTATTTGTTGTTCTGCGGTACGGTTAAACAATATACATATTGTTTCACAACATTGCTTTCCCAACTCCTCATTTCAAATTAATGCCACTGCACTTGTAGTACAAATATTAGCTTATTATTAATTTAATGACATGACAACTTAGAAATACTAAGAGTAGAGTACTTAGAGTACACTTAGACTCCCATTCAGTCCGTTGTGCGTAGGTGTCCTGGCTACGTTAGCCAGCCTAGCTCCACCCAGAAGCGCAGAAGTTTCCTGGGAGCTTCACAGGCTTCGCGGAGCGACCTCACCGTTCCGAGGATTTGTTCACGTTGGTTAGCCACGGCCTCGCATTACAGGATGACATGGGCGGCTGTTTCTTCAGCATCAAAGCAGCCTCTGCAGAGTAGGTTGTCTGTGTCGCCTATGTTAAAAAAGATGTTTGTTTAGAGGGCAATGGCCCGTAATTCTCCATATTATTGTTCTGAGGTTATTTCTACTTAGGCTGAGTAGTTGATTTGTTAGTCGTGGGTGTACACTCGGAATTGCCATTTTTGACTGCCTACAGTCTGTAGTCCGTGACCATTTGTTGTTATGCAGTTCAGTGGATCTCTGGCAAATCCATGTACGAAACTGTGAGAAAGGTAGGGGAAGGAGTGGGCCTAGCACTGCCATCTCGGAACCTCTCTTTGCAAGTTCGTCTGCGGCGTCATTGCCTAGGGATCCATTGTGCCCCTTGATCCACTGGAGGGTGATTCTGTTAGACAGCGATACTCTCCAGGGCGAGGTGACACTCAGAGATTAATTTGCTGTTAGTTTGTTTGTTTTCTAGGGCTTTGAGCACAGCAAGGCTATTAGATACGAGTCTAACTGCGTAGTTGTGTAGGTGCTATACGGCTGTTGGGGCTTGTGTTAGGGCGACACACTCGCATTGGAATATCGAGCTGTGTTCGCCTAGTGGTAGGTGGAAGTTAATGTTGGTACTCAATCGCCCTGTCCAGGATGCCTGCGTGCGAGCTAGTATGGTTCTTACCTCATATGCCTAAGTGCAAAAGCCTGATAGCTGCTAGTGCTGCCTCCTGCTGTATGTACAAGTCAAGGGGAGTTAATTGAAGGGCTATATCCATTGCTGTAGTTGGGGTTGTCCTCATGCAGCCAGTGATAGCAGAACAGGCTAGCCTTTGGAACCGCTGGAGCCTAGAGACGGTGGTCGTGAGCTCAGTCCTCGTCCACCAAACCAAGGCGCCATAAGTCAGCATTGGGGAAATTGTAGCCTCAGAGAACAGGTGTTCAAGGCTCAAAAAGGATGTCTAAGGGCAATGTGTAATTTAACAGTAACAGATAGCTGCGTACCTATGTTTAAGTCCCTAAAATTACTTACATTCCCATCTCTTGATATTTTTGAAATTGCTGTTTTCGTCAAGTCAAATATGCATCTTTTTAATAAAGTATCTGATAATAGAAATAGGCCAATACGAAAACAATATAAAAACATGCTGCATGTGAGAAGTTATGACACCACCTTATTAAAGAAAAGTGTTTTATGTATGGGCCCGATCATATTTAATAAAATACCTGATAAAATAAAAACACAGACAGTTCCTTTTTTCAAGAAGCAATTGAGAGATTTGTTGACTTATAAATGTTATTATTCGATGGGCGATTTTTTGAACGATAAATTTTAAATTAATATTGACATTCTCTACCTATTCTATAAATTCAATTCAATTGGCTCTGACATTCTTTGTAATAATTTTTATTTGTGAATTTAATTAATAATTTATTCTGACATTGTATTTGAATTATGCTTGTATCATGGCTGTATTGTAATATTTGTTTAATTGAATTTATAAGTTTTATAAAAAAAATTGCATGCCTTAGTTAAGGTAGAAAGTATATGGATCTCTTAATGTTAAAAAAACATCTGTATATTGTACCTACTTTCTGTGCAAATAAACGATCTATTCTATTTTGATTCTCTTGCGAGCATCAAAATATACGACAGAAACGGAGCATTGGTCTGATCACGGCTGTGTAAAGCTACAGCGTGATCTTTGGAGATAGCTCCCAAGTTTTTCCTAGCATATTTTTGCATTAGTAGAATGCGATTGTGCTGTTATTAAGTTTGTAGTCAAGATGCTTGTTCCAGAGCAAATTGCTATCAAGGATCACTCCTAAGTACTTGACTTCTTTTAGTTAGTACGATGTTGAAAAGTTTAGGAAGTTTATGAGTTCCGAGGACTCTCTTGTTAGTAAACATTATTAGTTCTGTTTTGGAGGGGTTGACCGATAGTTCATGTTTTGCACACCAATTCTCGATTATTTTGAAAGCTTTCCTCATGACGTCACATAAGACGCCTTCAAATTTTGATTAAAATTGCTATATCATCTGCATAACCCACCGAGTATAGACTGCTGCTCTGTGATGAGCTCACTAACAACTAGGTTCCACAGGTGGTGACAGCACCCCACCTTGTGGGCAGCCTCTACTTACGATGCCTCGTGTGGTGGTGTTCACAGTAAATTGAATAGCGCGGTATTTTAGCATGTTGTGAATCCATTCTATAAGTGTTGGCGCCACACCGTGCACGGCTATGTATTCAGCTAGTGAGTCTCCGCTCCATCTGAGCAGAGCCGGAAAGACACTATCCAACCCTGCTGCCTTGAACGGTAAGAAGGTGTTGATTGCCCATATTATTTATCTCTGTCTATTACTTCTGAAGCCACCTCTTAGAAATACTTAAGGTGAAATGCTTGACCTTTTTAAGACATTTTCCAAGCGACCTTGAGCTCAAGGTCGCTTGGAAAATGTATGTAATTATCGACAAGCTCTCTATGTAATTGTGTTGGGTCATAATAGACGGGTGCAACATGTTTTGACTACTAAATAAGATGGTATTAATTATGTCTTCCAATTGTAATTGTAAAACAAGGTAAGTATTGATGCTTCCGATACGTTTATGATCCTGTTGACTTAAGTTAGTATATGAAGTCCATTGGTAATTACAAAAACATTTCTTATATTTAGGGAGAGGTTGTCGATAGCTTCGTTTAGATTTACTTCGTTATTTTTTATTTTATTCAAAGTAGATATTATTGAAACATTTCATAACGGAAGTGGTGATTAAAATATTTTCTTTAATCAGTGAAGTCATCCGATTGTCATCGTTTTGTAGCGATGTTATTTCTTCGTCATACTTCAATGCATCATTTTCGTCTAAAGTACCGACTATCTGTTTTAATACAGAACCTATTCCCACGACCCAAGCACCACGATTATTTCTAAGCGCCTTGAGAGATCTTTAAATAAGTTATGTGCACTCGGACCCCAAGACCCGAGAGTTTCAACCCCAAACGGCTCGAAAATATAACTACCAACAAGTTTATTATATTTCCGCCGCTTGAGGTTCTCTGCAGCCGCAGCGGCAGCGCCAGCACAGCACGAAGAGCTAGGAAGATGGTATGGCGCAAGAGTATCGACACAAGTAGCGTCCCACACTAACGGCCTACCCATTTTCCATAGAAATAACGACATGCCGTCCGGTCTCTTGCCATCGTCGCGTGCCAGGCCATTGGGTTCGAACACAGCCGGAACGCCGACGGTGACAAGAGCTCGTCGGATGATGTCGTTAAGATTCGCGTGCCGCGCAATGCGACCCGCGCTACGGCTGCATGACAGGCCGTGGTGTCCGAGGCTGTTGACAACTTCGCCACAGTGGCAGCGATGAGGAGAACAACAAGGAGCGCCAAGACGCAGGCAGACAGCGAGGCGGAAAGTAGTATCGTCGAACATGGTGCCAATGTTCGACGACGGTAGTGCGTGAAGCCAGAGTCCCGACTCCCACTCACCCACAGCCAGCAGGCGCGCACGCTCTGCAGTAGTAGTTGATGTGGCAATAAGTTTTTCCTGAACTTGCCTGCAGAGCGGCTCGTCCCACCGTCTCTGGGATGAAGGGTAGTCGGGCGGATTTGAATTCGGGCAAGCGAGTCTCCAGGCCTCCACAGCCTCGGTGAAGTACGGCACATCAAAATCAATCAGTGTAGAAACTAGAATATTCCTGATTAATTTATCAGTGCCGTACACCGAGGATATAAAAGCCGGTAAACTAATACTGGTAATTTTGCGGACGCCGAGGCCTCCCATACGGATGGGAAGGGTTGCTTGCGCCCAGGCTTTGTCGTCCAGGGCCACATTTAAAATTAAAGTAAGTGTATGCTTGATAATTTGGTCTATTTTGTCCAAAAGGTGGGGGTGCTTCCATAAATGGGAAGCACGAAGGAAATATATTAATTTTGGGCCGAAGCAGCAATGACGAATAAGAGTGATGGCCGAATGCATGTTAATTTGGAGCAATCTTTCCGAAACGTCATTAAAATTTTGAATTTTTATTTTTATTTTTAATTATTATGTATTAAAAAAACTGATATTTTGGAGTTCTTTTTTCATATCTTGGAATCGTGCTGTTAGTGGTTGTAACATACCGTCACATTCTGCATTAACTTCTATTAATCTAGTCTGGTTGCACAATTACTTAGTTTCTTCTAAGGCATGTTTAACATGCTGTATGTGTGGTTCAAACTAGTAAGACTAAACTAGTGAGATATCAACAGGTAATAAAACGTTTAATTGAACATTATTTATTTTAAGTTTACCTAAATAGTCAAAATATAAACCAGAGCTCGTGGTGATTGGCAGGATGAAGTCTTTATTTAAAATTTTGTTTAAAAGCTTTTATAATGGCCTGGGGGTTTGTATGTTGAAACTTAAACTCCGATGGGCATACCTTTACATTCTTTCTAAATAAGTCAGCAGAGAGCGCGGATGACGAGTTGAGAGCTTCTGTAGTTTTAAGAGGAATATTGGCAAAGAAGTTATCAAATTCCTGAGCCAGAATCAGATGATGGGATCCTAGGGAAATCGAGGGCAAGGCAAAAACAATTTCTGCTAAACTTCTCCGGGCAGGCCATGTTTATTACTAGGTTAAAATAAAATTAGCCATGACGTTTAAATCAAAATATTATTTAAACATTAAACGTTAAAAGGATTAATAGTATATTTTGTATAGCATTAGTCGCGTGTTTTTTAACCTTTTCATTTAGGTAGGAAATATTATTTATATTGTGAGTAGGTACCTACGTACCTAGGTACCTACGTACTCTTTACAAAATTATTTTTAACTGCATGTTGCCAACCTATAATTATTTTGTGGCTTATTAAACTTCGTGTTTTAATCAGGTACGTAATTTTCGTTGGATCATTTGGCTTCCTTCGATATGGTTGAGCCGAAGGCGCGTGCGTCAAGTTCGTGAACGGACGCCGTCAGTTGAGACTGGTCATCTCTCAGCTGCTATGGTTTATTTTAAGGATTCGGTTTTATCGTGCATTTTTTTCTACATCGTTCACACATATATGTATGTTTAATTTCAACAAGAACAATGTAGGTAACCAAAACATTGTAAAACAAAAATTATTTAAAAGAGTGTCGGTGAAGTTTCTTGCACGTTCTTCTCTATAGAGATCTACGCTTTGGAACGTGCAAATAGCTTCATCTCTTTTGACTGACCAACATTGACAATTCCAAAGTGCCTGTGAATGGTTTAATTGAAATAAATAATTTGAGTTTGAGTTTGAGTTCGTAAACACTAAGCACATCGTAAACAATATAATGTTACTTATCATAATATCACTGAGTTTCGCCACATGGCAGGCCGCAATAGCGTGAGCCGTTACGAGTGGTGGCGGTGCGCGGTGGTAGCGGCTCATTGGCAGTGCTCGTTGGGGTCGGTGAGGGCGCCGCGCCGCCAGCCGAACAGGAAGTAGCCCAGCGTGAGGCCCAGCACTACGGCCAGGCAGAGCCACACGTTGTACGTCATGAACACCAGCATCAGCAGGTAGCTTAGCGTGGACTGCAGCGCGTGTAGCGCCGTCTGTACCGCGTGCGCACCCGAGCACAGCAGCGACCGCATCGAACGGCCCGCGCCGCCGCCCAGCTCGTGCTTGGCGATGTTCTGCTGCGAGTCGGAGCGCGCGGGCGCGGGCGTCGCCAGCGTCTCGCGCCAGTACTTGAAGCCCTCGTACAGCACGGCCGCCACGAAGATGGCCAGCGCCGAGCCGAACAGCTGTAGCTCGTTGCTTGTGTTCCAGCCTTTGAACAGGATCTCCGTGCACACGCACGAGTGGAACTGCAAATAAACAGCACATTATGATCCTCTCTCTTCAA
This sequence comes from Mamestra brassicae, assembly GCA_905163435.1. Classification (NCBI taxonomy): domain Eukaryota; kingdom Metazoa; phylum Arthropoda; class Insecta; order Lepidoptera; family Noctuidae; genus Mamestra; species Mamestra brassicae. The sequence goes on from LR990996.1 coordinate 132,000, forward strand.
CAATTAATACGTTATTTACTTTACACGAAGGGAACTTAACATCATAAAAATGAATTCATAAAGGTACCTAATTTATTAATAGAAGGAACTGAATGAATCCAAAGGTAGTTGTTAGTTATTAAGTAGGTCTTAGGAAGCCGGAGCATTACAAATGCAATCGTCGTAATGTTTCCGTGCGACATACTGACCACCATGGCGTGGTCGTGCGAGGCGCACGGGTCGTCGTGGTCGTGCGCGCCCGCCGGGTGGCGCGCCACCAGCTCCGCCAGCTCCATCGTGCCCGACATGCTCGCTCTGAAACATACAAACGCCATCATCTCAATCACAACTACTAAAGGTTGCGGCCAGAAGCGCTCTGAATATCCACCACTAACGAGACCTTCCTGATCTAGCAGCCAATTGGCTGTGACCATAGATAGTCTTTGGCTGTGACAGATGGACAAAGACACAGAAGTGGATCCCTAGCTACCTCATGTGACACTGTGACTCGTGACGCGGCGCGGAGACACTCCTCAGAGTTCGTACCCACCTTCAATCTAGTTAAGATTAGGATCCCTAGCTACCTCACGTGACACTGTGGCTCGTGACGCGGCGCGGAGACACTCCTCAGAGTTCGTACCCACCTTCAATCTAGTTAAGATTAGGATCCCTAGCTACCTCATGTGACACTGTGGCTCGTGACGCGGCGCGGAAACACTCCTCAGAGTTCATACCCACCTTCAATCCTGACTGTTATACGAATGATATCGATGACAGTTGTTACCCGAAAGGCAACTAATTCCTTACGATTAGATAAAGGCCAATTTTGTTATTTATCAGGTGCCCTATCCATTTTATCGGTTTATGTGCATTCTGTATAGGACAGCTAATTATTTATTATTTTGCGATATCGGGTTGGTCCTACTAGTCCAAATATAAAAGTTGTTCATAATGATGAGTAGAAACGATGACTCTTGAAGAGGTTTAGTGAAGAGTAAGTAAACAAAACCAGCTTGTGTCCAGTGGCGGATCTAGTATTGTCGTTTGGGGGGAGCTTGACGCCGCTGAGGGTAGGTTTTAGCAAAATGTAGTAGGTACATTACACTTTAAAAGCACCAAAATATTATATTTAGCTTAACGCATAACAAGCTTGTTTGAAATGCTTTCACGAATTCACACCTAAGCCGCTGAAGTGATTTTGATGAATATAGTATATGTACAAAGATAGATGAGAGTATGAGACCCTGGAGATACACTATATGAACACAAACGAAGCCGCGGGCGGCAGGTAATAAATAATATGTCCTAAGTAGGTCAGGCGAATACGCGGCTCCTACGGCGGCAACCATAGGTAATATAATAAACAAGTTTTTTATATTTTTGTGGCGGCAACGTAAACCTTCAACAGGTCGACGTTGTAAACAAAGAACTGGCACGAACTACTTCTTAACATTATTATTACTTAACACAAGAATACTTGTTATCCTTGACCTTAGTTTCAAATTCCTTGGGAATTAAATAGCAAAGTGAGTATAGCAGAATAGTGTTTGGAGATAGTCACGATCACGTACCGGTTGGTTCTGTAGCAGTACTAGCAGTGCGTCTGTGAGAGTCGTCGCGCGGCGTGCGGCGTCCGACGGTGTCCGAGTGTGGCGGCGCCGTCCGCCGCCGCGCATATATCGCCGCTGCTGTATCTCTGCCAGTCAGGCGTGGAGGTTATCTCTGTGCGGTCCGGGCATCACCACGCACTGCCGATCATTGGCGATTAGGAGTGTAAGCTCTTTGTATATCTACTACTCCACCTATTTCAGGAAAAACTATTAGGTAGGTATTCAGGGAACCCCACACATTATCTCCCTCCAGAGAAGGCTACCGTACCAGGCTTCCAAGTAGCCAAGTACCGGTCTCGTAGCTATATGCTTGGGCTACAGACATCTAGTTACAGACTACATACCTATATGCACTATGATTTAGTAAAGGGTGATAATTCCGGGTCAGCGCCCACTCGACCCGATGAATAATACCTGGTAAAACGTCGATGTATAGTCATAGAAAAGTGACGATTTAGTGCTTGCACCACAGAGAGTGTTCAATTTAAATAATGTTTGGATAAATAAATCTAAACTTATAATGTAGGTATCTATCTATTCTAAATATATAATAATACAGTTTTAATGCACTCAATCTATCTAAATATACACACCTACCTAACTTTGCAAAAAGCTGCCATATTAAATACTTGCCGAATAGCTAGAAAATTTTTACAACTTGATTTGGATGACAATTTTACTGCGGGTACAGAGTAATTTAACATGAAATAATAATAATAACTAGGAACTTTACCTTGGTTCACACCCGTGAGATTCTAGCAAATACCAGGTACTTACCTGAGAAAAAGAAAAACAAATAATAATAATCTATCTTCTATAATCTCTCTCTTCTTTTCTCTTCTCTCTCTTTCTCTAAACTAATATTATAAACAGGAAAGATTTGTTTTTTTGTTTGTTACTACTTGGGCGATTTTAAAAATTCTTTCACCGTTAGAAAGCTACATTTTCACAGAGTAACATAGGCTATATTCATTTCCAGAAATAATTAGGGATCCCTACTAAAACTTGAATAATGTTACACAAGGTGTTCAAAAATTGGCATAAAATGTCTTTCATCGCATGCGCTGCGAAAACTATTGATGATAAAACAAAACAATGTACTACAATATTAAAGAACATATCAATATCTATAAAAAAGTTCGCGATAGCATATGCCTATCTCCGACGGATAACTCACAATAACTGCTTTTACCATTAAAATTTTTGATGAAAAAAGAAAAAAAAATTGCGAAGCTTATTTAACCCATATGGTATTAATCTATATCAAAATAAATGTGTTTTTTAGAACGGAAATTGAAATTAGAATATTTGTGCCCTTTGCTCTATATAGTTTAAACAAATATCTTAGAAGATAAAATCAATTTAAAAAAATCTCCGGGAAATTCAAATTAAAAATATTTATTGCACCAAAATGTTTACAAGTTAAAGGTCTTATTGTATATTTATAATCTAAACTAATAATAATCTAAACTAATATTATAAAGAGGAAAGATTTATTTGTTTGTTTGTTACAATTTGGCTCAAAAACTATTCGATCGATTTTAAAATCTTTCACCATTACACTGCCACTAGCTACATCTTCACCGAGTAACATAGGTTATATTATATTTTCAAAAAAGTTAGAAATCCCTACCCAAATTGCAACAATGTAACCTAAGGTATCAAAACGTTGCATATAAAAATCATTATTTTGCGTGCAGTGCGAGAACTATTGACGATATATAAAATGGTGTTCTATATAATAATAGTACTCATGATTGCTCATAAAAAAGTCCGCGATGGCATATATGAAACTATTATAGTTACGCCACAATAACAGTCTTTGATAAAATTTTAAGTTCAAATACGGGTGGAATCAAATAGTGTTGATATTAGTATCATTATATAAATCCTTATCCATTTAAATGGTTTGATATTAAGGTTGATTATGTAAATTACAGTTTTCAAATCGGGCCTTTTATTTAAAAGTTACGAAATGCTCCAAGTAAAAAAAATGTTGCGGTTTGAGCGAACTGGGGAGAATCTTAATGCTTGATCCGATGACGTTGAAACACGGCATTAATGATTTGGAAAAAAAGGAGAATAACAAATGTTTGAATTTTTCGAAAACAATCCCCTAAATGGGTGAAAACGGGTGATGAAGTTTTAAGGGGAGGACATTATTGCTTACTTCAACTTACGTGGAAATTGGAACGAACAAACTAAAAGTGAGATATTTGAATCAGATCTAACAATTTTTTAATCAACCCTTGACGGGGTGAACGGCGTGAATAGTAGGTTGATCCTGAGACCATTAAATGAATATCGTAGTGCTTAATTTTCCATAACAAACCTTAAAAAAGGGTTGGGGGCGTTGAAGTTTGCGACATCTTTTTAGTAAAATTAGTGATAGACATAATTTTAATATAGAAATAAAGACAAATTAGATCAACCATTTTTTAGTTTAGTTAAAGTCCACACTTCTTTTATGGGGTACCTATTGTGTTAAATGTTACAACTAAATACCTTCTGACATATTAGAACTAAATAAAGGAAAATTTAAAACTTATGTTAAAATCACACTTTGTAAACAAGCATATTACAAATTAGAAGATTACATTCAGGATAAGAATGCTTGGAAACATGCTGGTCCTGCTCCATAGGACAATCAAGGGTGTAAACAAAATCAAACTGGTTGATTTATGAATTATCTTTATAGATATACTGTTTCTTTTTTGTGTTTTTATTTTCTGTTTAATTAATGGTTCCAATATTTGTAAATATGTGAGTACCATTTACCCAAATTTCTTTAGAAAATTAATAAATTTACCTCTGCTGGTTTTGTTCCTATAAGTAAGTAGCACACTCTGGGTGCATCGTCCTCACATAATATTAAATAAAATTTGTATACCAAATTTTTGTAAAATATTTTTTTGTAAAGAGTAACTATGGAGTTTTTTATCCGTTCTTCTCCATAAGAATCCACCTTTCCGAATGGACAGTAGAGTCACTTTATAATACTAATCACTGTAATATTAGTATTTTACTGAACTGTAAATGATGACGTTCAAAAGTGCCGTTTATTGGCCTAATTGAAATAAACGTTTTGACTTTGACTTTTGCGGAGTACCAACTAAATCCGCGCGGACGAAGTCGCGGGCGAAATGCTAGTAATATTATAAAGAGGAAAGATTTGTTTGTTTCTTTGTTACGATTTGGTTCAAAAACTACTGAACCGATTTTAAACATTCTTTCACTGTTGGAAAGCTACATCTTCACCGAGTAACATAGGCTATATTGAATTCCAGAAATAATTAGGGATCCCTACTCAAAGTTGAATTATGTAACCCAAAGTGTTAAAAAAAATGTCATAAAATGTCTTTCATCGCATGCGTTGTGAAAACTATTGATGGCACATAAAAATAATGTACAACATAATTCAAGTACTCATTATTAACCAGAAAAAAGTCCGCGAGGCTATATATCATGGTTAAGTCACAATTACCGCTTTTTGTTAAAATTATTCAATCAAAGTCAAAAAGTCAATTCATTTATTTCAACTAGACCATTAAAAGGCACTTTTGAACGTCAAATTTACAGTTTAAAATTAAAATATAAGTGACTCTAGTTGTCCATTCGCAAAAAGTAGATTCTTATGGAGAAGAACGGACAAGAAACTCCATAGTTACTCTTTTCAAATATACGTTTTACAATATTTTGTATACATAGGTACATTGATCAATTGATTATATTATGTGAGCACAATGCATCCAACATTACACTAATATACAGCACACACTTATATACTATAGGTACAACAAAGCAATACCAGTAGAGATAAAATTAAGTTTGCTAGTAAGGGACATGGTACTCACATATTTACAATATAATTAAAAACAATGGATCAGTGTGTGAGTTAAATTACATACTAAAAACCTGAAAGTACACCAGTAAATAAAACAAGTTTGACTTTTTCTACTTTACCCTCGATTGTCCTATGGAGCAGGACCAGCATGTTTCCAAGCATTCTTATCTATAATATAATCATCTAGTTTGTAATATGCTTGTTTACAAAGTGTGGTTTTAATGTAAGTTTTAAATTTTCTTTCATTTAGTTCTAATATGTCACAAGGTATTTTGTTGTAACATTTAACACAGTACCCCATGAAAGATGTTCGTACTTTGGCTAATCTATAAAATGTTTGATCTAAATTATTTTTATTTCTAGTATTAATATGATGTCTATCACTAATTTTGTTAAAGAGATGTCGATTTTTTCTTACATACATATTATTCTCATAAATGAATTGACAAGGTACTGTCATAATATTAATCTTTTTAAAAATTTCCCTAAGAGAATCGCGGCGACGAAGATTATAAATGGCTCTAACAGCTCGCTAATCAAAGCCCAGTTGGAAAGAAAAAGTGATGATTTTGATATCAAGATATAAATCCTAATCCATTAAAATGGTTTGATAATTAAGGTTGACTACGTAGGTACATGCAAATTACACTTCGTTCAAAGATACGACGGGTATAAAAATTGTTCGATCTGATTCCATGCGAAAAGGGGTGATGAAGTTTTAAGGGTAGGAAATTATTGCTTACTTCAATTTATGTGGGAATTGGTATGAACAAACTAAAAGTGGGATAATGGAAACAGATCTAACAATTTGTATACCCGTCGTAACTTATAAACGAAAGGTCCGATTTGAATAATTTAAAGTGTAATTTACATGTATAACGGAGAAAGTAACTCCGTAGTGTTTTTTTTTAAAAGCGTGACGTTATCGTAGCTGACATCACAAAATATGTCATCATGATCGCTCATTTTTGGTTTTTCAAAAGAAAACTTCACAACTTGTTTCAAACTTCGTTTATTAAACGAACAGCGTAACGACGTCACAGAGAGGTCCGTACTGTCCAGAGGCTCAAGCGTGAATGTCCGAACCCCTTTTTTTTCTTTTTTTGTGAATGGCGTCTCGCAGTTCAACCTATGAGGTTGTCGACTGCTTAACCAGGCTTGCCTGTGGTAGCCTTAATATAATATTAAAGCCTCCAGCCAGGGCTTATAAAAAACTTACAAACTAAGCGACTACACGCTAAGGGCACCTCCTGTGGGGTACGGGCCTCGGCTTAGGGCGTCGCTGGGGGGAGGACAGCTAGGGACGGGCTTGATCGAACTAGAACTATTTTTAAGTGGCGAAGCGGGCTGGCTCGAGAAAGGGTCGGGGCGGATTTTGACAGGGACGTCGCGGCGGGCCTCGGCAGCGAGGGCGGAAGGACGGCGGTCGTGGTTTGCAAAGAGTGCTGGTCTCTTTACTACTCTCTTGGAGGAGAGTGGAATCTCCAGGGCCGGCCGGACTGCACAATTTTTGGATTAAGTGGCTACAAAGGTCGCACGCTCGTTTGGCATCTCAGTACCAAACTGCCTTAGAGTCCGGCTCGCTACCCGAATTTCTTACAACAGGAGTTACCCACCTGCTCCACAAATCGGGTAGTACCGCGGAACCTAAAAATTATAGACCGATCACGTGTCTACCGACGGTCTATAAGGTTCTTACATCTATTTTGAGAGCTAAAATTAATAATCATATTTACAGCAACAACATCATGTCTGTCTCTCAAAATGGATGTAGGAATGGGTCCCGCGGTATTAAGGAGCTACTCCTCATTGATATTCAATCAATCAATCAATCAAATATTTTATTTGCATAATACAGGTTGATAAAGGTGTTACAAATAATGTACGATAGATACACTACTATTACCTGATGGTGTGCAAATATTACGACTTTAAGACTCACAAATTAATTGAAGCTAAGTTACACCATCTAAATAACAAATTGAAATGTCAGATTAAGTATACATACAAGGTCATATTGAATTATCATAGAATGTCGTTATGATTGTCAGATTCATTACATACAGGGTCATATTAAATTATCACAAGGTGTTATACTAAATGTCAAATTGATTAAATACAGGTCATAATAAATTATTATAGGATGTCACACATAATTATAATTGAATAAGTTATTATTATACATATAAGCAACATCGATTGAAATACTTAACACTAGATTACAATATTTTTTCCTGTAGATACTCTTGGACATCATAGTAACATCTGTCAGTTAGGAATTTGTGTAATTTTGACTTGAACTGTGGAATGGGTAACTTTTTTAAATCGTCAGGCAATTTGTTATATATCAGAGATGCCATACAAAGAACACTCTTATTGACCAAGGCTGTTTTCCCATACGGTATTACTATTTCTAATCTTATTGCCATTAGCCAACAGGTTCGGCGTTCCCGAAAGGATCTGTCGACATGTTGGATAGACTATAAGAAGGCCTATGACTCGGTGCCTCATACATGGCTCATGAGGGTAAGAATAAGAATAATAAGAATAATTTATTGTCCTTAAAATTTACAACCGATAAGTTGATTCCTGGAACTTACACTAGGATTCCCTGTGTCGTGAGATCCAGGCTCCTTCGTTCCGTTTACACTTATTGCTACTACATGAAATATATATTATAATTATGTACTAGTAAAGAAGAAGAAGTATACATTAAAAAACTAATTAACAATGAAGACTAATATAAATACACAAAAAAACAGTAGATAACCAAGTATGTATGTAGTGTGTGTGTGTGTATATATTGTGTGTGGGTGGGGAGTGCTAGAATTGTATAAAATTGATACAATGCTACGCACCTTCCTGATGTCGTGTATGGGGCAATGGAGGACAGTTCTTCGCTATCCAGGATGTCGAAATATCCAGAGGAACAGCGAACCGGTAAGAATCGAGCGGGGTATATTTCAGGGCGATAGTTTGAGACGGCTTTGGTTTCGCCTAGCCTTGAACCCTCTAAGCACACTGCTGGAGAATTCAGGGCTGGGCTATCGGTTGAAGAGAGGTGGTCAGGTTATATCTCACCTCCTTTACATGGATGACTTGAAACTCTTTGCCCCCAGTAATCTGCAACTGATGGAGCTACTGAAGGTAACTGAAACTTTCAGTAGTGCCATCAGGATGGAGTTTGGTGTGGACAAATGTGCAGTCATGCATGTAAAGCGTGGGGAGATTATGGAATCCGTGGGAATTCAACTCTCGGATTCCATAAACCTTAGATCCCTCTCTTCAACTGAAACTTACAAGTATTTGGGTATGTCGGAAGCGTTAGGTATCAATGTTACTGACATGAATCAATCGTTGAAGGAGCGCTTCTTTGGCCGCCTGAAGAAGGTATTCAATAGCCTTCTATCGGGCGGAAACAAGGTGCGCGCCTTCAACGGTTGGGTCATGCCGGTATTGATGTACTCTTTTGGCGTACTCAAATGGACTCAAAATGAACTTGACGCCCTGGATAGGCGGGTCCGTACACTGCCATCACCCATGGTCGTCGGTAATGAGACTGTATATCTCGCGAAAGTGTGTGGAGGTCGAGGCTTCTTAAATGCTAAGACTCTGCACAATCGCGAGATATGCAGTCTCAGGGAATATTTCCTAGCTGTCGACGTGGGTATGCATCGAGATGTAGTGGCGGTGGACAAGGGACTCACCCACTAACGATCGCAGGGCGGTATGGCAAAGTAAGGAACTTCACGGACGCTATTTCCGGGCCCTACATGGGCCCGACGTAGATCAATTAGCGTCCGTAGCCTGGTTGCGTTTCGGTGATCTCTTTGGAGAAACCGAAGGTTTTGTCTGTGCAATTATGGACGAAGTTATCATTACGAATAACTACCGGAGATTTATTGTGAAGGACGGCATGGTTGACATATGTCGGGCATGTCACCGTCTGGGAGAATCGATTCGCCACATTGTCTCTGTTTGTTCTCGTCTAGCTAACGGAGAATACTTGCATAGGCACAACCTTGTAGCCAGGATTATCCATCAGCAACTTGCTCTGAAATACTCTCTTGTGGAATCGGAGGTGCCGTACTACAGGTATGCGCCCGACCCAGTTCTCGATAATGGCAATATCACATTGTACTGGGATCGGTCCATCATCACATAATTATCAGGTACATACTCATAATTATCAGGTACATACTCCACTCTTAACCATCCAATACATACACAACACCTTACGCACCCACCCACACAACCTCACCTACACACCCACACTCACTACATACATACCTTATCACACACGAGTAGACTTACTTCTTACATCTACATCACACGTTTAAACACACCCTTGTCTGTTGGTCGGGCCTCAAAATTAATAAATTAAATTAAAACAAAATTATTTATCTGCTATTACCATATGAAATGTGAATTCTACTTTTAAAACATCACCGATTTAATTAGCTGTAGTGGACGGATGAATGTCCCCATAACACAGGATTTTCCTAGCGTGGGGGTCATTAATCTATCATTTTGTTAAATGTTTTCTAAGTACTCTGTATGTGTCATTAATCTTCTGTACTACTGTTATTGGCAAATAAATATATTATTATTATTCTCTTTATTTATTTTCCTTACATACTAATTTACATTTTTAAATATTTCTTTAAAAAACATTAAAAAATTAAAAAAAAAAAAAAAAAAAACATTTAAAAATATAAAAAGTAGTAGTCCGCCGGTGTCGGGAGCAGAGTCCAAGCTACCGGTGGTTAGGGTTCCAGAGAAAGGAACCTCCTCACAATACGAGCCGTATCGAGGAGTACTGCCTTCTGTATCAGGCCCTTTACCCAACTGCGTAACGCCAACTTCGACAGATGGTCGTCGAAGCTTTTGGCCATCAGGCCATTGGCCGTAACGACAATCGGCACAATGACAGCCGATTCCACATTCCACATGTCGACAACCTCGTGTGCCAAGTCGAGATACTTGATTTGTTTCTCTTTCTCAGCCTTCACGAGGTTCTCGTCATGTGGGATGGTAACATCGATTATCATTGTGCGGCGCGCTAATCGGTCTATCACCACGATATCCAGCTTATTGGCAACAATAGTCCTATCAGTGATGATAGACCGATCCCAGTACAACGTGACATGGTCATTTTCGAGAACTGGGTCGGGCACATACTTGTAATACGGTACCTCAGAATCCACAAGATTGTATTTCAAAGCAAGTTGGTGATGGATAATCCTGGCCACTTGGTTATGCCTGTGCAAGTACTCGCCGTTAGCCAGACGAGAACAACCAGAGATAATATGTCTGATGGACTCACCCGGACGGTGGCATGCCCGACACATGTCAACCGTCCCGTCCTTCATAATATGTCTCCGGTAGTTATTCGTCAAGATAACTTCGTCCATAATCGCACAGACAAAACCTTCGGTTTCCCCGAAGAGATCTCCGAAACGTAGCCAGGCCACGGACGCTGAGAAATCTACATCGGACCCATGAAAAGCCCGATAGAAGCGCCCGTGAAGCTCCTTACCTTTCCATACCTCCTTGCGGTCATCTGTAGTAAGTATCACAGGTGTGCGCCAGTTCTCTTTAGCCATGGACAACGGGGTGAGTCCCTTGTCCACTGCGACCACATCTCGGTGCATACCCACATCGGCTTTGAGAAAATATTCTCTGAGACTGCACATCTCGCGGTTGTGGAGAGTCTTAGCATTTAAAAAGCCTCGACCTCCACACTTCCGCGGGATGTACAGTCTCATCACCGACGATCGTGGGTGATGCATCCGGTTTGCGGTCAGCAGTGTACGGACCCTTCTATCCAGGGCGTCGAGTTCGGTTTGAGTCCATTTGAGTATGCCGAAAGTGTACATTATTACCGGCATGACCCAACCGCTGAAGGCGCGCACCTTATTTCGGCCCGACAAAAGGCTGTTTAAAACCTTTTTCAGGCGGCCAAAGAAGCGCTCCCTCAGCGATTGCTTCATGTCAGTACCGTTAATGCCCAACGCTTCCAACATACCCAAATACTTGTAGGTTTCGGTTGAGCTGAGGGATCTAACCTGTATGGAATCCGAGAGGTGAATTCCCTCAGATTCCATAATCTCCCCTTTCTTTACATGCATGACTGCACATTTGTCCACACCAAATTCCATCCTGATGGCACTACTGAAGGTTTCAGTTACCTTTAGTAGCTCCATCAGTCGCAAATTGTTGGGTGCAAAGAGTTTCAGATCATCCATGTAAAGAAGGTGAGATATGGCCTGACCACCTCTTCTCAACCGATAGCCTAGGCCTGAATCCTCCAGCAGTGTGCTTAGAGGATTCAGAGCTAAGCAAAACCAAAGTGGACTCAAACTGTCGCCCTGAAATATTCCCCGTTTAATCCATACAGGCTCATCACTCCCTTGGATCGGTCGACATCCTGGATAGCGAAGGACCGTTTTCTATTGCCTCATACATGACTCAAGGAAGGTGCGTAGAGTTGCGTCTATTTTGTACAACTCCAACACCTTCATGAGCCATGTATGTGGCACAGAATCATAGGCCTTTTTGTAATCTATCCAACATGTCGACAGATCCTTGCGGGATCGACGAACCTGTTGGCTTATGGCCATGTCTATGAGGAGTAGCTCCTTAGTGCCGCGGGACCCCTTCCTACATCCATTCTGAGAGGCGGACATAATTGAGTTACTCTCAATGTGCTCATTAATTTTCGCTCTCAGGATGGATGTAAGAAGTTTATAGACCGTCGACAAACAAGTAATCGGTCTATAATTCTTGGGTTCCGTGGGACTACCTGTCTTATGGAGCAGGTGGGTAACGCCAGTTGTTAGAAACTGTGGTAGCGACCCAGAATCTAAGGATGACTGGAATTGAGATGCCAGGAGCGCGTGTGAGCTGCTATACCACTTAAGCCAGAAGTTGTGCAGTCCGTCCGGTCCAGGAGATTTCCAATTCGGTAACGGACGGACTGCTTTGGCTACATCCAATGTTGTTATGGTATTTTTTTCCATTTGTGGTATAGCTTCGCACACGCGCTCGACATCGCGCATCCAGCCACCTTCAGCGTGACAGATGGGCACCGACCAGATGCTGCGCCAGAATATACTCGTGGCGACATCATCCGGGCGGCACACGTCTGTCACACTTTGTTCAGGTCGCTCCCAAGCTCTGTATACCCACCTCTCATCGCTCTGGAACATGCGATTCTGCGAGTATCGATTAACCCGCCGCTTGTACCGCCGAATACGGCTTGCCCATGCACAAACTTTCTGCTTCAGGAAGTCAATGCGCTCTGTGACACGGGACGTGAAATCTCGAGGGCTGATTTCAGTCCCCGAAAACGCCCGCCTCACAAAGCGCATCACACGTGGTCGTGTATTGCCCTCCCTGAAGCAGTATAGTTTGCCGATGAGTGCCCTAGTCTCATCGATACGCCGCTCGATCCTGCGCTGCCAGGCTAGTGCAGCTGGCTTTGGTCGTATAGTTTCGTCACACCCAGGAAACTTTACGTTTGCTATACGACATGCCGCAACAGCCCCGCAATACAGGATTGAGTGCGTATCAACGAGGCTCTCGCTGCTTTCGAAGATGTTTTGCAGCAGCGAGTCCAAAGCACACACCAGCGCCCTATTCTTTTTGTGCATAGGCAACCGTGGTAATCGGGGCCGAAGTTCGGTCGGAGTTGATCTATACTCACGAAGCGCATCCTCCAGCGCGCTCCTCAGTCGATCGTTGCACTGGCTACTTACCGTGACAACCCTATCATCTACCTCATCGCTAACATTATTGGGCCGCGGTGTGATCCTACCATTAACTGGTGCTTGTACCGCGGTCTGTATCGGGGTCGAGATGATAAGGTTGTTCAGTACCTCTGAGCGCAGCCTATCAAGTGCGGCATCGTCCAACCTGTGATTACGTTGAATGACCCGCACCTGATCCGACAATCGTTGGGCCGAGACGTTAACAGTTGGTTCCAAGTCCTGAAACAGAGACAGCATTCTGACACGGTACGCAGTGAGGTTAGTTCCCCCCTCTGTAGACCCATAGTATGCGCGCATGACGTTTTCATTCATGGACTGCGTCCATCTCATGCGCTGCACACAACCACCGGTAGCGGGGACCCAGCTCGGAGCCGGTTGGCCCCTAGGTCCCAAGCCCCTCGGTGGCCGGCCTCTCCCTTGCCGACGTACAGGTGTTGGCGACGTCGGCGGGGAGAAATACTCGTCACTCGAGCTCGACGCAACTGCAACCGCCGGTGACAATGGTGATCCCATGTCCGGCGGCGGCGAGGCGGAGCTGAGCGACGGGTCCGGAGGTGGTGGGCGTACGCGTTGTAAAGCTGCTCTCGTTAGCATAGTTCAAGCATTCCTTTCATATTTTCGTTGTGTGTCGTCGTGATTTAATTGTGACAGATGTCATAATATGTCGGTCGTATTTATTATTATTATTATTATCACTGACAGGACTATTGCTGCCAATAAGCCTGATATAGTGGTGGTGGACCGAATCGAGAGGAGTGCAATGATTGTAGACATAACCGTTCCGCATGACGAGAACCTCGTGAAAGATAAGCAAATCAAATATATTGACTTGGCTTGCGAGGTTGTCGACATGTGGGATGTGGACTCAGCAATCATTGTACCGATAGTTGTGTCAGCCAATGGCTTAATAGCCACGAGCCTCGACCAGCATCTCAGAAGGCTCTCGTTAGGCAGCTGGATCGGGGGCCTGATTCAGAAAGCGGTACTTCTGGACACGGCTCGTATTGTTAGGAGGTTCCTCTCTCTTGAGCCCTGACCGCCGGTAGCTTGGACCCTGTTCCCGATACCGGTGGGCTACTATTTTTTATATTTTTAAATATTTTTATATCTCTGTATTTTAATATTTAAAAATGTAATTTATATGTATATACAAATGAATAAAGGAAATAATAATAATAAAGCTTCATTTAATTCCATGCAAGGTACATAATATTTAAAAACACTATTTGGTACTTATAAGTCTATAATAATCGATAACAGTTGTTACACTTGTATGAATTATTTGATTTCTAATTATAAATTCTATTTTTGTAATTATTATTTGTTTAATTTATTTATTGATTGATTATTAATTTATTTATTTTATTTGAATATAAAAAATATTATTTTTATAATTTAATGTATGGACCCCATTCGGGTAAAAGCCTCCCCCAAGGAATTCCATCCTTCTCTGTCGTTAGCTCTGTCTAGCCAACTTCCACCCGCGCATGCTACAATTTCGTCTGCCCATCTGGCGTTTGGTCGGCCTCTTGGTCTGGTGCCTTTTGGCCCAGACCACTTTACTGACAGTAGAGTCTATCTATCGTCCTTGTAACGGGCTACGTGACCCGCCCACTTCCATTTAGCCTTCATTGCAAAAGTTAGGGCATCGCATACTTTTGTCTTCTTTCGAATGTCAGCGTTCTTTACCTTGTCCTTCAATTTTATACCTAGGCAACTTCTTTCCATTCTCCTCTGGGTAGTCCGAATTTTGTTCCTGGTTTTGAAATCGAAGGTCCAAGTTTGGCATCCATAGGTGAGGCACGGTAGAAGTCCTGTATCCATGACTATTTTCTTGGTCGGTAACGGAAGTTGCGATTTTAGTATTTCCTTATGGTGCCAGAACTAGTTCCAGGTAATCACCACTCTTCGATTAAGTTCTTCAGTGTTTCTTTCCTTATTAAACGAGATTTGTTTTCCTAAGTATATGTAGTGATTGACAAACTCCAGAGGTGTGTTATTTATTAAGATGGGTGATGAACTACGGTTAGACATAATTTTAGTTTTTTCCAGATTCATTTCCAAACCAGTTTTATACTAACCTGGTTTAATTCATTTACCATTTTGTTTAATTGGTGAGGTGTTTCTGAAAATATAATTATGTCATCGGCAAATCTGAGGTGACTTAAGAAATTCCCATTTATATTAATACCTTGATTGGACCATGGCAGCTCTCCCATTACGTGTTGTAAGACGGCTATGAATAATTTTGGTGAGATCGGGTCTCCTTGCCGGACACCTCTCTTTATGTTGATTACTTCGCCTACTCTATCCAACTTGACTCTACTTGTACTGTTAGAATAAAATAAGAATAATATAAATGTTTGTTAATTTAGTGCCATAAATATAAAAAAATGGAACGTGATGCTGATTATGGTTCTGAAATGCCCCCAAGAAAAACAAAGAAAGGAGATATTTTTTTATAAATAACGAAAATTCAAACTTATTGTAAATGAATGTGCCCTACTAAGTAAATGTTTTCCCAAATGTTCGAAATGTACTATTTTTGCAACGATTTGAAAAAATACTACTTTCTCTCTAAAATAAGTGGCAACCCTTAGCGTACCTAATACCCAATGAGCCTCTATTGTTTCAGAAAGTTTGGAAGCCTCGTCGAGCAAGCACAGGTGCCTAAAGGATTACGTATACAGAGGGAAAGTTGTAACCGTCTTTTGTCTTACACACATATAGGTCATCATCTACCTACAGGTGGGTACTGACCGGCGTTACGGGGCGTAATGTAACATGTTACCAAGCATTCGTACACTCAGTACGGGGAAACAAGCACGTACACACGTATTTTAGGACATGGCGTAACATAACATGTTCGCTGCGAATGTTAGATTACGGCCCAATAATATGACATAAAAAATAGGTTCCTCTATGATATTATTGTTACGGCCCGTAACACCGGTCAGTACCCAGCTTACTATAGCGAAAATAAATAAAGAAAAACACTGTATTTCGTCACATAACACGTATAATTTTGTTTGTCAAGAATTCTTATATTTTTTTTATTTTCGATGTATATTACATCGAAAATAAAAAAAATATGATGTATATTACATCGAAAATAAAAAAAATATAAGAATTCTTTAATAAATTACATGATAACAATTTATGAAATGAAGAGACCTACACGGTTTTATTTTTAATTATAAATTACAAGTTTTGTTTTTTTCTTCATTCACTAAAACAAAGCACACAAGTAGTCCTCTGGGCTCTAAACTAGCGCCAAGGCCTGAGATTTGATCAACGCGCTATTAACAGTTAAATTTAAGGTCAAGGGAGTTGAACGCTGAAATACTTAGGCGCGGATTAAAAACACGTATACAATCTTAGGAGTAATCTAGCTTCACTTCAGAAACTAAATGTGGTTGCTACCTCGCATGGGTACCTCGCGTATATAAGGGGGGGGGGGTCCAGGGTGTCCGGACGTATCGTATTTCAACAGGAATATGGTTCGGAAGCTCGAACCCAAAAAAATAACACTTCCTCCCTGCAAACGGGGTAACACAACACAATCACGGAGATTACTTCAATATTTACTGAGTAATTTGGAAATAGGTATCAAACATAAATCGATCAAGTGTCAATATTTTATAGATTTTTTTCCATTGACATAGGAATATTCCAAATCTATATATATATATATATATATATATAAACCGGCCAAGTGCGTCTCGGAGCACGCACAGTGTAGGGTTCCATAGTTACCCGTCTCCTAAACCATGTCTGAAAAATTGTAAAAAGTACTACTATTATATATTAACAAAATTACAAATGCAGTTGGTTTTATGTAATTTCTTATGGAATTATTACGTATTTATACTTACCCAGTTCCATTTCATAAGCTGGTCGTCTTACTCATTAACTCGTTAAGCCTAGGTAGCGGTGATAGTTTTCCTTTTAAATTCGTTATACATATATGCTACTTTAACCGTTTAGCTGGCGGAGGGGAAGACACTTGACTCTAACAAAAAATAGCACTTTATAGCTAAATATTCCGCAAACGGATCCTAGAATAAAAAAATGGTTCAGCAAACCCTCAATATTTTTAAACGACCTATCAAACGACATCCCACACCATGGGGAAACGATAAAAAAATTCATCGCCACTTTACATGTAGTCCCCCCTACATATAAAGTGGCGATGAATTTTTAACACCACCCTAAAAAAAGACATATTTGATGATTTTATTTTACCGCTTAGTCGGCGGAATTGATATGTATACCCACACCAAATGTCAGCTTTCTAGCGCTATGCTCAGATGCTCTCTGAGCTAAACCGCGGACGGACAGACAGACAGACGGACATGGCGAAACTATAACAATTCCTTGATGATTACGGAACCCTGAAAAGGGATCCCAATTTTCCTTGGTCACGGCATCACACGTGATCGGCTGGACCAATTTCGCAAACTCTTTTTTGTTGTTTGATATTGTCAGGTTTAAAAAAATAAATTATGAAATAAATACATCCGCACGAAGCCGCGGCGAGCCACTAAATAATTCGTAAAAGAAAATCTTTGATCCAGACCAAAAGACAAAATCTAATTTTGCAATTGTTGCCAAAATTATAATGCGGTATTCATAATAATGCACTACGCGTATTTAGGAATCCGTCGGCATGTATTTTTTGATAATTTCATTCGGTAGGATGTTCCACAATTGTGCTACGAAGTGGTCGGAGTCCCCGACCGTTTATCATTAAGTCGTAGGTAATTGAATTTTTGTGATTATCATTCGTACGAGGTTTTAAAAGATTACCGGTACGGTCCCGATAGTAACGCACGCGCTGACTCGCAAGGTCATGCTGTCGGACAAAAAGACAAAGGCCGCACTGCAGTGCTGCGTGCGAGCATCTCGTACACTTGGTACACCAACATTCATAAGTAAGACCGAGGGCCGCTAGTCCACTGTCCAGCTCGTTCCAGTGCCTGATGTTCGACCGAAGATGCGCGTTGCACTCGTACTCCGGGACATTCGGGTCGTGGTCGCGGGCTCTCGGGACGAGGCCGAGGCACTCACAAGTCGCAGGCGTCACGCCTGCTTAGTTCTGCTTCGAATCATACATTTATCTGATACCTGAAGTAAAAACACGATAAAAAATATTAGAGTCGTGCGCAAAATTTTAATCAGAAAACCACCTGCCTGTATAAATAGAAAAATAGTAGTGTAAGAGCCTCCCATACGTCCAGATAGATCTGGGCATGGTCTTGTAAAGAAGGAGCTTGTCGCCTAGGAGATAACTTCCTTCCTGGTAACCAGTGAGGTCCCTGTATTTTAGGTTTATTTCATCTCTTTTATTTCAATGTTTTTCCACCATTTAGGTGTACAGTGTTAATACATTCCCAGATATTTGGCTGAATCACTTTGTTATAGCTGATTGTGTCTTGTCGAGACAGGGGGGTGCATTGAACTGCCGGTCGATTCTGTGAACATGTCGAAGTGAAAGCTTGGGTGAAGTGATCACGAAGTAAGCTGTCATTCCTTCTTGATTACGTGGATTGACAGCTTACTTCTTGATCACTTCACCCAAGGCTTCACTGCGACATGTTTACAGAGGGTGTGTAATCTATACCTACATAATTATAATAAAACAGTAGGAACCGTTGTGTCTGTACATTAAACAAATTTACCTAAAATGGATTAAGGGCGATAAAAAGGAACATACAACACAAAAAAAGACTTCTTGATTTTTTTATCGTTGTCCGTCTGTCTGTTGACGCTCATCTCCGACGATACTGTACCAACTTACTGGGTGTACAGTTGCATACGGGTTAGTTCTGACCAACATTTAGTCTTTTTTTTCATTTCAATTGGTGGTCAGGAAAAATTTTTCGGTCATTTTAAGTTTTTAAAATTACGTATCAATGTTTTTTGACACGTTTTGTTTATATTACAAGATCGGCTATTTCAACTCGATGTCAACAGAATTCATGGACTGGCAGTACAATGACTACCTTTCAATACATAAGCTGTTGTTATAGAAAATAGGTTTGTGCGTGCCCGAGGGGTACGTGCTACGTGCAGCGTCGTAGACGGCCTGATTTGTTCGCACTGCCGCGCGGTCGCACCAAGCTTATGGCCAAGGTCCCGCTCTCGCGGACATTGCGCTCACTAAACTTGGTTGCGGATAAGAAAGATATTGTAGGTACTCTCTTGTTCACCGAACGAGTTCGTAAGTCACTTTACACATTTTATGTTAATGTAATTAGTTTTTTTTTTCATACCCTACAGGTATAATAAAATGCAACATCTAAACGATTTGATTCAAGATAGTGATAGTGATGAGGAAGATATACCGAGACGTCAAAGGTGGCTTAAAGAGAGAATAGATTTATTTGAATACTATGATGATCGAGATTTGACAAAACAACTTTAATATTGACATAAACACTATATTGACAGCTACTTTACCACGCTATAATACGACAAATGAGAGTTGACATGAGTTTCGCTTCTGCACCGTCCCGTTTGTAGGACAACGTTATTTAGCTGGGTATTACATTCGTTCTCATAAAGGTTCACATTCACTCTGTTAATCGCGCATAGCTATTCCAAGTAGAGCTATAGGTACGTTAGATTGCGAGGAAAAACGACTGTTGATTTACTCGATAATAAAATCGTGGAATAGATTATTCCTGGTATAGTTACTCGTGTATAAATTCGGGTTTGGTCGAATCCGCCCTAAGTGAATTTATTTATTTTAAGTGAATGTCACTTTATTATCATAAAGTATTGTGGCTACGCCACATACTCACAGTTTTCAGTAAAAGTCAAATGTCCGGTTTTATGCGGAAACCTGGTGTGACTGTCCGTCACCTACTCCTGTTTAATAACAAAATAATATATTTATTTCTTAACGCTGCACATGGTGTCAGACCATTTAGAAAATCATAAATTGTCCTTTTAATGGTAAAGGATCAAAAGACAAGGGTTAGCCATCAACCCAAAGTAATATTTCAACAAATTCTAAAGAACACTCACAATACTTACGCCACATCTGGTAATCATAACTGACGCTTGGGCAAACCCAACGCACCCTTAAAACAATTAAGAAATTATACAAAAACATCAATAAAAAAACTTTCTGCGAAAGTGCGAGAACTTTAGGCCAGCGTGGGATTTTGGAGGATTTCTGGAGACGGGTTAGCAGGACCCGGAGAGACACTTAGCTTGAGACCACGGTAGTGGACGGTTGGCTTAGGACCACGATAGGGTGGCGAAAGTGCTCGCGTCACTGCATAGGTGGCGCGCGGGCGCGCGGCGAAAGACTGACGCAGCAACACTTGGAGCTGCGTCGGTCGCAGCTGCGCGTTGTCCTGGTGGGGGCCTTTCAGACAGGCTTTCGAGCCCTTCCGCCGGCCTCATCACCATCGAGGCCATCCGGCCAGTGCTCGACCTGTGGCTCGGGAGAAGGCACGGCTCTCTGACGTTTCGTGCGACGCAGGTCCTCTCGGGGCATGGCTGCTTCGGGAGGTTCTTGTGTCGCATAGGCAGGGAGCCGGACGCTCGATGCCACCACTGCGTCGACTGTCGGGAGGACACGGCACGGCATACGCTTGCAGAGTGTGCAGCTTGGGAGGAGCCGCGCCGTGCCCTCGAATCATCTCTGTTGTAGGCGGTGACCTCTCGCTGCCGGCCGTAGTCCATGCTATGGTCGGCGGTGAGGAGTCCTGGGACGTGGTGGTCTCCTTCTGCGAGACAGTTATCGCGCAGAAGGAGGCTGCGGAAAGGGAGAGGGAGATCACAACCGCTCTCACTGCCCGCAGCAGGCGCATCGGGCGTCGGAGGAGGGCATACGCTGCCCTCTTCCGGCCCCCCTTACTGGGTCCAGGGGCGGCGGACTTGGGGTTTCTCGTCGCCCCCCATTCATCCGGACCCGAGGTGGCGGCGCGTGGTGTTCCCGTGCGCCCCTCTTTGACGTAGCGAGGGGAGTTAAACACCTCACTCCCCTCGCCGACGCGAGGTGGCCCGCAGTGGCGGTTCGGCACCAGCCGGGGATTGCGGAAGTCGCTTACGTTCCCGCGATCCCCGGCGTAGGTGGAAGATGGAACACCGGGGTGGTTTTAGTCAGTAAGAGTCTGACAGACCCCTCCACCCGCCCCATGGTGGAGGATTTCCATGAGGAATTCCACCCGATATAAAAAAAAAAAGGACCACGATAGGGTGCAGACTATAGTGTAGGCTAGTGATATTTAAGTTAGGAGACCAGCGTGAGTGTTGTTCCGTTGTAACTCGAAGGAGAGCAATTATTATTTGCTAAGCTAAATATAATTTAGACTAAATTAATATTTAATGTGTGTGTGAGTGTTGGTGTGACTGGGTGAGTTCTAACTATAAGTATTCATAGGTGGCTGGTTGCTGTGTCGGAGAGAATCATGCACTTGGTTATAGGGAAACGGCGAAGGCCTCCGTAACACTTAGCATTCCCTCATACATGTTATTACTTTATACACTGTACACAAACACATCCGACTATTGACTTTCAATTGACGCACCACATTCATGAGGGGCAGAACCGTTAATATTCTCAGTTCATATCATCCAGGCTTCATGGCCGACCCATAATTGGGTTGTAGGACAACCAAGCGCCGCTGATGATTACTGCTTCCTATAAGGTCTAGCTCAGAGTACCTTGCGTAGGGCTTGTTGGACGCACATTTCCGGGAGAGGGGTAGGCTTCACACGGTAGGCTTCACAAACCACCCCAAAGGGTACGTCCTAAGGACGCTAGGGACCGTGTCGCGTTAAAACTAACCCCGTTCGCTGGTAGGCCTATTACTGAATCGTCACTATTTAGCGAGACACGAGATTTGGATGGTAGCCGCTCATAGCCGCACCGCATATCCGAGAAATGGGCAGATTAAGGAAATGAGAAGTGACGATTAAAGCCACTTCGGCGTGCACCAAGAACGAACGCAATGAATTCTGCTACAGACTGAGTCTACGGAGCGCTTGTGCTAGTTGGTCTTATTTTATATTAATAAGTAAAACGGGGTAGGCCGCCGTAAAAGGTATTCATACTAGTACGCGATTAGAGCTAAATAAAACTAGACTTGTATTCCTCAATGGCAGCTGGACTTCGTAGTACTCTGTCTTAGGATTGTGTAAGACATTTATTTAGAGCTTAGGGAACGTGTTCTGTTAGATTCGGTTCAGTATTCAAATAGTGGTATTGTGCGATTAGGCCTAACAGTACACGTTTGACGAGGCAATTGTTCCATGTCACGAAATGGGGTTTATAGCTGTGTTATTGAAAATATAAAGTAACGTAAAAGTAAATCATGAGTTATTAAGCGCAAGCGTGACGCTCCTGTCACCACCTTCACGTTATATAATATACTTTGCAGCCCTCTTGTCTCATTAGCTTCATCATTTATGTTATTGTTTTACGTATGTTTTACTTACCGTGAATTCCCAATATTAACTTCACCTTGAATCCCCTCCTTGTCCCTAGCCTTTAAGGTCGGACAAGGCAGTAGTTTTGGGAATTCATTTCGTATAAACGGCGGGAGAGTGACCAGTCTGGGACGAGCTCTACGGGGTCGTGCGGAAGGCGGGGCACGACCTTTTCCCCTTAGGGGAAACCGACTTTAACTTAACCGACCGTCTTAATCTAGGATAAATTAGGAAAAACGAAATTTTATCAGCCTACGGTAGTTTAGGAACAGTCACACTGGCAACATTAGGTTAATATTTAAGGGCTTAGCTTTTCCATTGGTCACCCGCAGGTCTCAACGGCTTAGCACCCGCGGTGAGGGGCGAAGCCCCGTGAGAAGCTCGTCGTGACTTTTAAGACAAGACATAAAGTGTAGCGTTTGTTCAGGTGTCTACATCTGTCCAACCTTATCCCAAATATATTGAGGTTGCCGGATTCAGCTGACCTCCACAACCCAGCTGCTGGTAATACTTACTTCTTGGCCAGACTGGCGTCAGTTTTTCTGGCTTCTGAAAATTAGTAACGCCTGCTAAAAATCTACATATAACAGCCGGTACCAATGTCTAAACTTACTTTCCTCTTTACCTAGAAGATTGATCCCTGCGGCTGTTATTATTTAGTTTGGTTCCAATTTTTTTACGACTCGCACTTATTTTATCAATAAATTTGAAATTTTAGGTTTCAAACCCTA
Source organism: Mamestra brassicae (assembly GCA_905163435.1). Classification (NCBI taxonomy): domain Eukaryota; kingdom Metazoa; phylum Arthropoda; class Insecta; order Lepidoptera; family Noctuidae; genus Mamestra; species Mamestra brassicae. The sequence goes on from LR990996.1 coordinate 155,383, forward strand.
TTTTCAGATGATAATAAGATGTCAACATGCCGCATAAAAAATCTTATTTTCGTAATCAATATTATGAATTAAAACTAAACCTAATAAAATTAAGAGATATTCTTATCTCAGCTGTTGTTATTCAATAAATAATATGTTCTTCTTATATTATTTTATTTTATTTATTTTAACAACGGCTAACAGAACGAATTTTGAAAAATGTTGACTTAGGACCGCTTCCAATCACGGCGATATCGCGAGTGAGAGTCCTGGCGGAGGAAGCAGTGTCGCGGGGCGGTGTGTTGTTGGCGGTGTCCTTGGACATCTCCAACGCCTTCAACACCCTGCCCTGGAGTTGTATTCGGGAGGCACTGCGTTATCATCGAGTGCCTCCCTACCTCCGTCGTGTCGTCGGGGCTTATTTGGCGGAAAGGTGTGTCACCTATCTGGGACGTGATGGCAGATACCAGCGCCCCATGTCGTGCGGTGTTCCGCAGGGTTCGGTCTTGGGCCCGCTCCTGTGGAACATCGGGTACGACTGGGTGCTGAGGGGCGAGCTCCGGCCGGGAGTGTACCTGGTGTGTTACGCTGACGACACCCTGGTCACTGCCCGGGGGAGCTCGCACAGGGAGGCAGCGTTGCTGGCGACGGCTGCGGTCTCACAGGTGGTGATACGGCGTACGGCATACGGCGCCTCGGCCTGTAGGTGGCCCTCAACAAGTCGGAGGCCATCGTTTTTCATGGCCCCCGGCGAGCGCCGCCGCCGGGATCGCAAATTGTGGTCGGGGGGGCCCGTATCGCTGTCGAGTCCACCATGAAGTACCTGGGATTGGTAGCCGGTAAGATTTCGGCCCCCACTTCCGGCGGCTGGCGCCCAAGTTGTTGGGCGCGGCGGGGGCGCTGTCAACGCTGCTTCCCAATCTGGGGGACCCGAGCACCGGCTGTAGGCGGTTGTACGTGGGGATCGTGCGATCGATGGCCCTTTATGGGGCTCCGATCTGGGCGGCTGACCTGACGGCCAGCACCATCACTGTTCTGCGGAAGCCGCAGAGGGTGATGGCCGTCAGAGCCATCAGGGGATATCGCACGATCTCCTACGAGGCGGCTTGCGCACTGGCCGGATCTCCGCCGTGGGACCTGGAGGCGAAGGTGCTCGCGTCACTACACAGGTGGCGCGAGGACGCGCGGGCGCGCGGCGAGCGACTGACGCAGCGACACCTGGAGTTGCGCCGGTCGCAGCTGCGCGAGGTCCTGGTGGCGGAATGGCGGGACAGGCTTTCGAACCCTACCGCCGGCCTCATCACCATCGAGGCCATCCGGCCAGTGCTCGACCTTTGACTCGGGAAAAGGCACGGCTCCCTGTCATTTCGTGCGACGCAGGTACTCTGTGGTAAGCGGTGACCTCTCGCTGCCGGCCGTAGTTCATGCTATGGTCGGCGGTGAAGAGTCCTGGGACGCGGTGGTCTCCTTCTGCGAGACAGTTATCGCGCAGAAGGAGGCTGCGGAAAGGGTGAGGGACATCACAACCGCTCTCCCGGCCCGCAGCAGGAGGGCATACGCTGCCCTCTTCCGGCCGCCCTAACTGGGTCCAGGGGCGACGGACTTGGGGATGTCCCTCGCCCCCTATTCATCCGGACCCGAGGTGGCGGCGCGTGGTGTTCCCGTGCGCCCCTCTTTTGACGTAGCGGGGGGAGTCAAACACCTAACTCCCCCCGCCGACGCGAGGTGGCCCGCAGAGGCGGGCCGGCACCAGCCGGGGATTGCGGATGTCGCATACGTTCCCGCGATCCTCGCCGGTTTACTAATGTTTGCCATAATTTAAAATGCAAATAAGTTTATATACCATACTTGTATGTGCAATCATTTTATTAGAAATAACGCTTCAGTTGCCATAATCGTGAAATTACATAAAATCATTGTCACTAATTTCATTGGTCATAATCGATCAAGTGTCATAATAATTTTAATCCATAAATTTATTTGCTATATTTTTCATTATCAATAATGTCGTTTTCCATAACATTTATTCGCCATAATATTCATTTGAACTTCAATTCACACCATACTTACTAAAAATAAACCTTATCTACCATGCATGCTTTTCAAAAGAGGAAATCTGGCGCTCGGCGACCGCTATTTTTTTGTACAAAACATCAAACGTTTCTAAAAGCCCAACAACGGTACCCAACAGCGAAGCTCGGTCACAAAACCCGGCCTTGGTATAATGCAGAGTGCGCCCACGCTGAGGCCCGAAAAGAGTCTGCCTACCAAGCTTGGGTCATGGCCCGCGACCAAAAAGTTAGAGCACGCAGGGTTCGCGCGAGGAAGAGAGCTTTTAATTCTGCCGCTAAGTTCTGCAAGCAAGTTCTACGTGGGGCACGTTTTGACCATGTGGGACGTATCGGGGCCAAACTAGCATCGCACCCTCCGGGTAGTAAACAGTTCTGGTCCCTTTCGAAAGCGGTTAAAATGAACTTTTGTCGGCCCACTTTACCACCAATGCTGAAACCTGATGGGTCGCTGGCCCAACGATAAAAATTGAATTAAAAAATCTCTAACCTCAAAGTACCTAAAACCAAGTTTGAAAAGTCTGACCGCCAACCCCTTCATCGCGGCCGTAACACAGTGTACAGCGATTTGAATAGGGGCAATTCCAAGTCACCACCCGGTGGTAGTCGGGAATATTCGGGATGGGCGCGAACGAACGCCCCGCCCGCACCCGCACTCGTCGATGGGTCAGTGCATAGTCGTCGCCGTCGTCAGCCATAGACCACAACAATCAGCGAAACAGGACCGCTCAGTAAAATGCTCTCTAAACGTCTCGGCAATATCATTGTGGTCAGCCGAGCCATCAACACTCAACGGGAAGCTAAGCCTAACGTTGGTATGCTTCCAAAAACATTTAAAATTTTTTGAGTGGTCGGATGCAAGGATGTCCATTTTAAATTGCTCTTGACGATCCTGACACCACTTCAATTTAGCTTTCAAATGTTTCTTCGCCTCCGACATCTCATCAAAGATTCGACTTGGTATTAATAAAATTGGTCACCCTGTTAAATTCCACAATTGAAACTTATTTTTTGATGCGATCTATAGATTACTGGTAAATCTATAAAAAGTCTAAGGTTTGTAACATGGTACAAGAATGAGGTTCGGACCCTTTGCAAGAAAATAACACAGCTATGAATATCAAACCAACCGCAAAGCAAGACCCCGTCCTAGATCCGGGGCTGGGCAGTTCCCAGTACTTCTTGTGGTCTGACAAGTTTGAAGTGGTAGCTCTAGTTGAAATGGTTGCTTCAGAATGTTAATGTCTGAATCGTCACTTTTGATAGATTTTCCCAAATGCATCTACTTTTTATCGCTTCGCTCTTGCCCATAAGTTGTCATGTAGCCGAATTGGCGGCTTAGGATCTGTCTTCATACTTTAAAATGAAAGCTTTGTAACTTTATTAGGTATTTATTGACATTAAATGCATTTTGGTTTCGTTTTATATAATACAATAGTATTATTTTATACACTTTAACATCTAAATAGAAGAAAATCACTTCCCATGGTTAAACGTCCCGCAGACGTGCAGACGCGGCGAGGCGCGCGAGCTCGACTCGCTCAAGCACGTTCCAGCGTACTTATACATTATCATTATCTAAGCGTCTTACAGAAACAATGATATTATTGTAAGCTCTTAAAATTTGATATTTAATTACTATAATTGTATTTTTTTAAGATTAATATATTCAAATAATTTACAACTGACTTTATACATTATAGTTCAACAAAGCGCACACTTAAACACGTTAATATTAAAGACCGATCGACGGATCGCTCTTATTTAACATGCTTTAAAATATACAATATTAATTCGCTAAACTGGAACGGTACTTCCACTAGCATAAGAACTGTAATACTGCATCAATTAGGTAATGTAATGGCAACCGGGGTACTTATGTGCCACAGCGCCCACAGCCAATTAGGTAATGTAATGGCAACCGGGGTACTTATGTGCCACAGCGCCCACAGCGCCCACTGTGGCTTCAGTGGTTACGGAACAGTCCGCGAGTTGCTACGCAGCGCAAAGCGAACTTCATAGATATCATTAAGTTTGAATCGATAAGCATGCGGAGCAATTCATACATGTCTGAAACTAAGCCTAAGTATCCAATTATCTCTCTTTTTTTAATACAAGGTTTTTAAAAAGAAATACTTTTTTTTCAACTGTCTTGCGATAATATAATACAATGGTGAAATAATAGTCGTGTTAAAACATGATGAACGTGTGAGCGTCGCAGACAGCTGTGTACAGTAGCGAGGCAAGCCTGTGTCTACTGTGCTTGAAAGAAGTAAAATGTTTGTTCTTCAATGAATCAAACATGTTTTAGAATCTTGTGTTTTCAAATTTAAAAAGTTAAAAACTGGACGATCTTAGAAGAAGGAAGCTTCGTTTCTTATAATTTATATTAATTTCTAACCTTAAATTTACGGTTCGCGTCGGTATCAAACTCAACACGATACATTGTACTAAATGAACATACACTTATAGTCAGGTAGATATTTGTTCGTCAGTTTATAATAAATCAATATGCAATAGTAAGCCACATAGCAGAGAGCAGAGCGCGCGTGACGTCACGCCGCCCGCCGCGCTGCCTCCTAACACTATGGTTGGCGCCAGATAAATTTGCAATAAAGGACATTGACTTATCCCTTATTTATCTCTTCATAGGTACGCAAAAATAAATTATGAATGGTTGTTCCTACAAAATGTAAACAATCTCGATTGATGTAGAATTGTAGATTCAAGACAGCTTTATGTCTTTTTTTCCGATTTCGGAATTAAGAATGTCAAAAAATGTAGGTGGGTCAATGGTAGTGGTGAGCACATGGGGTTCATTTGACGCCATGTCACCTAACCTTCGTTCATAATCCGTACCGTTACTACAACGTGCAACGGCAACGGCTGCAATGACGTCATTACACCGTGACGACTGACAAGCCTAAAGCAAAACTTCCAAAATATGTATATAAAATAATAATTATTAATACAAACGATAAAAACATACAATGAAATACAAGAATCGAATTCTTGCAGCCACGTGTCTATGTATAAATTAATAATTGTTTCTACGAACAATGCGTATGTAGTACATAATTAGAAAGACGAACGTGGTGGTGCGGCGCTCGGGTGCGCTCGGGTGCGCGCTGGCGGCGCGGCCGGTGCGGCGCTACACGAAGTCCTCGGCGCCAGCGCGCGCGCGCACTCACACGTACTGGTGCTGCTCGTGCTCGCGCTCGTGCTCGCGCAGCATGGGCTCGTCGTCGTCCAGGCCGGCGGCGGACCAGTCGCGCGCGCGCGGCGCCAGCAGGCCGCAGGCGCGGCAGCCGAAGAAGTCGGCGCAGTTGTGCAGCGGGCCGCGCGTGAAGGGCGAGCGCCCGCCGCGCGCCACGAAGTGCCGGTAGCGGCTGCGGTTCAGCTGCTCGTTGGTGGTCATGCCTAGGCACACCACCAGGTACAGCTGACAGCACGTCAGCACGGTCACCCAGAACAGGTGGAAGAAAGCGTTGACCATGACCCAGGCCAGCCAGGGGTTGCAGCGGCACCAGTACCACACCACGCCGGGCGCGCGGTCGTCCTCCACCGGGCACACGACCGCGAAGTACTGCGCGCCGCCCCACAGCATCCAGGCGCACATGACCAGCAGGCTGGCCAGGAAGCCGATGAAGTAGCGGTGGTTGTTGGCGCCGATGCAGTTGCCTACCCAGGGGCAGTGGTGGTCGAACCTGGCCACGCAGCGGTTGCACACGGAGCAGTGCTTGGAGCGCAGCGGGCGGCGCACGAGGCAGGCCGAGCAGAAGCGCGCCGGCTCGAAGCCACCGCGCGACGACTCCGACAGTTCGATGATGGTCTGCAACACGAGCAGTGGACCACCCCATTATATATGACGCAGGCGTTCCGCGTTCGCATCATGCGTCTTTAGGCAAACGGCGCCGCGCGTTTGTATAAGGTCGTCTTTATTTATATATACTTTATTGTACACCAAAATATAGGAACATAAAGAAAACCTTAAACTTAAATTGGCGATCTCTTCCAGGCAATCTATCACTTGGTTTTGGCAGAGCAATATACGTAGCAAGTAATAATAATAATTACTAATAATAGCCTTTAATCAACAATCTCACATTATACGTTTTTCTAAATATTTAATTTTATTATTAGACACCAGTTTCGCAAAGATTGTCTTGCTTCCCAGCATAGGCCTCCCCTAAAGCTTGCTTAATTATGTGGTGGAGAAAAAAACAAAACGCACTATGTAGTGCGATCATGTGTTTTTCTTCTCCACATAATGCCTGCTGTTCATTTAATGTCATCCTTCCACCTACGACGTTGCCCCCCTTTTTTCCTTTTGTTTTGTCTTGGATACCACTCGGTTACTTCCTTAGCCCATTTATCTTTTTTGTTCCTCATCATGTGACCTGTCCACTAGTCCTGATGCTGCACGATGCACACCTGTAACGCCGGTCTGTTTACGAATTGTTTCTATTTTTATTTTATTTCGTACTTCAATATTGAGCATGCTTCTTTCCATGCTATGTTGAGGTTCTCTAGTTTACGAATATTGTGTTCTGTTAAACTCCAAGTATATCCGTAAGTCATAATGGGCAGAATACATGAATCGAATATTTTCTTCTTACATTTAAAGGGTACATGGGGATTTTTTATTATTTTTTTAGAGTTTTCCAAGCCAAATTAATTCTTTTGTTTATTTCTCTTGTTGTGAGGATTTATTTCCTTTTGGAGATATTATTTGACCAAGATAGGTGTATTCGTCATCGTATTCTATCGTTGTACCATTGACTATAATAGGGATTTTTTCAACGTAAGTCATTAATTTCGTTTTGAGGTGTTCATTGACAGCCCAACATTTCCACTTTCATGTACCAATTGTTCGAGCATTTCTTGTAGGCTTGTCGCGTTGTTTGTAATAAGTATCAGATCATCTGCGAATCTCAGGTGGTTTAGTTGAGCTCCGTTTGTATTTAGTCCATAATTGTGTCATTCGAGACCTGCCGAGAAAAGACTTCCCTGGGGAACATCATATGTGATATATCGCTTATCAGAAGAGAAAACCTGGGAGGAGCCGCGCCGTGCCCTCATCTCTGTAGCGAGAGGTAGAGACCTCTCGCTACCGACCGTAGTTCATGCTATGGTCGGCGGTGGGGAGTCCTGGGACGCGGTGGTCTCCTGCGAGACAGTTATCGCGCAGAAGGAGGCTGCGGAAAAGGAGAGGGAGATAACGACCGCTCTCCCAGCCCGCAGCAGGCGAATCGGGCGTCGGAGGATACGCTGCCCTCTTCCGGCCCCCCTAACTGGGTCCAGGAGCGACGGACTTGGGAATGTCCGTCGTCCCCTATTCATCCGGACCCGAGGTGGCGGCGCGTGGTGTTCCCGTGCGCCCCTCTTTGATGTAGCACGGGAACACACCCGCTGACGCGAGGTGGCCGCGATCCCCGGCGTAGGTGGGAAATGGAACACCGGGGTGGTTTTAGTCAGTAAGAGTCTGACAGACCCATCCGCCCGCCCCAGGGCGGAGGACATCCATGAGGATTTCCCCCCGACATCAAAAAAAAAAAAGGCCTTCAAACTACGTCTTTCGATGTCCACTGCCACTTCAGTTTGGCAATCCTTCGGGCTTATGTCGGTAACCTTGGTTCTCTTGCGGATATCGTCATTCCTGATTCGATCACGCAAGGAAACTTCGAGCGATTTTAAAGTTCGAGCTGAAAGCTTTCGGAGTTTTGGATCTGGATCTGTGCTGGACGGAGCGAAGACTTCATCAGTCGAGACCTTTCCAGCTGGATGTTTAGATTCAATGTGCCTCTTACCATGCGGTAATCACTTCACCATTCATTCACCACGTTGATCACAGAGACATAATTGAATTTCTACTTCTTCGTTGACATAATGAAGTCAATCTAATTTTTATTGCACCGTCGGGGTTCCGCCAGGTCCACTTCCTGTGCCCACGCTGTCTGAAGGAGTTCATCATATTGAGGCCTCTATCTCCATCTCCATAAAACTAGCCAGTAGGTGTCCCCGGTGGCAATGTATATTCAAGGCTTTGCTTCAAAACAGTTGGAAATATAATTATTTAAAAAAAAACTATGTTTGTTATTATTTGTATAACTGAACATTGGTTAAAGGATTCTGAAATGTTAATTAATTATTTCAATTAAAGTATGGGCAGTTGTTTTAATCGGAAATCAATGCTACGTGGTGGTTCACTAATATTGATTAAAAACTATTTAATTTAAACGCGTAAAGACATTTTTAGATTGTCGGTGGAACATAACCTTGAACTGTCTTGTGTTGAGCTGGATAAGCTTATCATAGTGTGCGTTTACAGACCACCTAAGTATCAAAACTATTCTATATTTGAGTCAGTAATGAAAGACGTATCGTCAAAACTTGCAACTAATAATAAACAAGTGATAGTTTGTGGTGACTTTAATATTAATATTTTAGATAATAATTCAGATAGCAGTCGACTAGTAAATCTATTTAAAACATTCAATTTGTCAAACGTGTTCAAAGAACCAACCAGAATAACTACAAATACTGCTACATGTATTGATAACGTTTTTTGTTGCTGTGACTGCTTAGACAAAACTGTTGTGAATGACCTGCCTTCTCATCACAGTGGATTTACAGTATCTTTTGCGTCCAACTTGCCAATACAAAAAGTGCAGATACAATCCAGGCCAATTACAACCGGCAAATTAAATAAATTTAACAGCACTCTAATCAGTAAGTTAAGTGATCATGGCTTCACAATGAACAATGGTAATATTTTGTATAAAGAATTCTTTTCACTAGTACAAACCGAGTTCAATGTCACTTTTAAGCAGCAGACTAGAACTATCTGTCCTAAGTTTTTATTTAGTGACTGGGCAACTAAAGGAGTCAGGAAAAGTAGAGAAAGACTTTACGAGCTGTATGGTCTTAAGCCTTTTATTAATACGGAAACTTTTAATAAGTATGTTGCTAATTACTCAAAAATATTTAAGAATACTTGTAAGGCAGCAAAGGTCTTATACATTAGCAACAAGGTAAAATCAGCTGAAACCTTAAACTCCTCGCCCTCACTTTCTATTGAATTATTAAGGGCGAACGTTTCAGCCTGCTCGAAAGAGTTTAACTTTCAGCACGTAACCCCAATTGCAATAATAAAAGCATTTAAGCAAATCAAGGTCAAGTTGATCGAAGATCTTTGGGGCATGTCTGTAAAAGTGTGTACCTCCATTATTGACACTATCGCGCCATATTTAGCCTTTATAGTCAATTTGTGTGTGGATCAGGGAGTTTTCCCGGACCTTAAGAAATATAGTAAGGTAATTCCTTTATTCAAATCCGGGGACAGTAAAGATGCTAATAACTATAGACCCGTATCTGTGTTGCCAGTTTTCAGCAAAGTATTTGAAAAGGTAATGCTTAATCAAATGCTCAGTCACTTTAACGCGATTTTTTTCTAGTTCATATAAATGATTTACTGACGATACATCTTTAATTTTTTAAATTAATAGATATGCAAACAATCTTGACGAAGTAAATAATGCCCTATTGCAGGTACATAATTGGTTCACTGCTAATAATTTAGTATTAAATGGAAAAAAAAACGAAATGCATTCGATTTACTTTACCAAATGTCTTCCAAATGTTTTCCGAGGGATAAATAAATAATATTAATAATAATAACACTTGACTCAAAGCTGCAATGGGGTTGTAGCGGCATCAATGCCGCCACATGAAAAACTAAGAAAGCGAAATTTGTACTGCAACAAAAAGAACTGCAGCGCCATCTACAACGAACTAACATCGAAATCCTACATCGCGCAAGCAAAGTTTTCCGTGCGATTTGAACACATACAACAGTCCTCATTTAACATCTCTTGCAGGAAGGCTAAGTTCAGCAGCATATGCTGTTAAAAAAATCCGCCAGATGTTGAAACCGCGAGACTAGACTATTTTAGTTACTTTTACAGTATTATGTCTTACGGTACTTTAGTGTGGGGACGGGCTGCAGACAGTGAGTCTATTTTTATTCTGCAGAAAAGAGCCATCAAAGCAATATACAATCTCCGCGATTCTCTAAGAGAACTGTTTAACAATATTAACATCATGACGGTACCTAGTCAATACATTTACGAAAACATCATGTATGTTAGAAAAAAATTACATCTCTTTAGTAAAAGAGGCGACGGACATAATTATTGTACTAAAAATAGAGACCAATTAGTTCAACCAGGTTTCAGACTGGCTAAAGTAGCCTATCTTTAATGAGATACTCTTTAAAATGTTATAATAAAATACCTCCCCATATATTGGAACTAAATGAGACAAAATTTTAATCTTATATTAAACGCACACTATGCAGGCAAGCAAATTATAAGTTGGGGGATTATATTGAAGATAAAAATGCTTGGCTCAATGCTGGTCCTGCTCCACAGCCATTAGGGCGCGCAGACTAATCTGTTAGCATTTGGAAACATTGTTGGACCGGCTGAAGATTGTAAGAACGCAATATTTTCATTGTATAGACTCTATTTATTTAGCATTGTATTATTTCATGCATTAACGGCACATGTGTGAGTACTGTGTACAGTGTACCTTAAACTTATTATAACTATCACTTTTGGGTGTCTCGACTTGAATGTACCGTGTGCGATTGGGAGTGTCATGCTCACTCAAAAGTTAGGCAGATGGTGGGGATCGTTTGGCTCCCTTTAAAATGGTTGAGCCGAATGGTGCTAGCGCATGCGTCATGTTCGTGGTCGGGCGCTGTCAGCTTGGACTGGTCATTTCTCAGCGGCCACGGTTTATTTTAATTGTTTCTTTGAATTGTTCTTTTCACTCCGGACGCTTTTATCCTGCACGTCTTTTACATCGTTCTCACATATGTATATGCATAATTTCAACAGGAATGATGTAAGCATAACTTTGTAAAAATATTATTTTTAAAAGAGTGTCCGTGGAGTTTCTTGCACGTTCTTCTCCATGGAGATCTACGCTTTGAAACGTGCAAAGAGCTTCATCTTTTTGACCGACCGACCTTGACAATTCAAAAGTAAATGTGTAAATGGTCTAATTGAAATAAATGCTTTGAGTCTTTGAGTTCCGACGTCCAAATCCAAATTGCAGCTCGTCACCGTCTCATTTGCCCAGTTTCGCGTTAAAAGTCCCCCATGACCACGGTGAAGTGAGTTTTATGACCATGCATGGCTCTGGATATATCCTCATACATAGTCTCTATTTCGTCGTCGGGGTGTGTCGAGGTTGGGGCGTATACCTGTACGACCTTCATGGTAGTTCATGTTCATGGTGCTATTCTTTTACGTCCGACACCATACGAAAATTGAACACAGTATGCATTAAATAAGAAAATTAGTATGAACCTTCAAAATATTTAAGTGTTTATGGTTTGGTTCGTATTTGAAAAACGACGCGGTTAGGAGTTAAAATTGTACAGAGCGGATTTAAGACGGAAAACAGATCTAAGGAAACCACATCCATAAACTACATCCACAATATTTAAAAAATAAGAAGAAAATGGGTTTATACAAAAGCTTTTTTGATGCCAATTGGTCCTGTTTGCAATAAAGATATATTATGGCTTTATCTTTATTATCGGTTTATTATAAAAACGTGAAAGCGTAAGAAAACCATTAACTCAATTATGTTTGACCTATCAATCTAACCAAATCCCATTCATGAAGTTAAGACTTTCAAGAACAATGGACGCCATAACCTAGCTATTAGGATGGCCATCATTGTTGAACGTCAAAGTTACAGAGGGTACCCAACGTAGTAGTGTACTCACGCGCAGCTTGTCCTGGCGCGACGCGGAGATGACGCCGGGGTCGGAGCGCCACGAGCGCAGGAACGTGAACCACAGCGCGCCCGAGCACAGCACGAACAGCAGCGTGGCGCCCGCGCCCACCGCGCCCGCCACGAACACCGCCCACGTGATGTAGAACCACATCTGCCGGCGACAACATCCCATCGTGTACAAGTGTACATACTTCTACGTTCAACATTTAAAAAAGAAAACATTACCCCACACTATTAATTTCTCCTTTATCGTGGGTGCGTTTACAAACATACATAGTCACATTCACAAACAGCCAGCCAGACCCGGAACAACTATCTGTAGGCCATACAAATATTTGTTCTGTGCGGGAATCGAACCCACGACACGCAGCGCAGCAGCCAATCGCTCAACCATTGCACCAAACGTGTCGTAAAATCTACTTGGCCTTTTCCCAACTACATAATTATATTAAATTGTTCTGTTTGTTTTCTTTGAATTCATAATATTTTCGTAGTTACTGTAATTGGTTTTCGATCGTTGTAATTAAATAAAACAAATCTATACTTATATATAAAGCGGAAGAGTTTGTTTGAACGCGCTAATCTCTAGAACTGCCAGTCGGATTTGGAAAACTTTTTTTGTATGTGATAGCCACATTCATGAGGAATTCTATACGGGCTAGACGGGAACGGAAAATTCCTACGGAAACGGGAAAAAACGGGAATATGCGCGTACGAAGTCGCGGGCAAAAGCTAGTAAACAAATAAATATGGGGTCGGCATTAAGTCAAACCGGATTCAGCTGAATACCAGTATTTTACGTGGAGCGGCTGCCTACCAGACCTCCACAACCCATTAACTGGGTAACACGGTACCTCATGGCCAAGACTGGTGTCAGATTTTCTGGCTTCTGACAGTCCCACCGTAACGACTGCCAAAGATCTACAAATGACAGCCGAGACCAACGGATAACGTGCGCACCGTGGCACGGAGGAGTCTCGGTATGTTAGGATGGTCACCCATCCACAGACCAACCTTCGGGATCATACACACAGTCACAGTAATTTCGTCCTTGTCACAGTCACACAATTAAGTGTTAACTTTTTCTTGTACATTTTGCTTTTTTTATCATCATAAGCTGCATTATATGCATACAGTTTACGGTAAAGATTACGCACTACAATCACTCTTTGTGTTCATTTTGTACTTATTTCATAGTTGAATATTACAAAGTAGCAGAACTACAAACATTACGTTGTGCACTCGGCGAAAGTCAACCTATCTACATAATACGTTTTGTTGGACGGAGTGAACTCGCCAACAAAACTATTTAATAATAATAATTTATCTTTATTTCAGACATACGTCCATATTTTTACAAAGAAAGTGTTAGTAGAGTAGTACACACAAAAATAAAATAAATAATAATAACAAGCAAATAATAAACAAGCAAAAATATTTCCAACTCTATCTGTGTGTGACAGATAGACTTGGAAATATTTTAAAGTTTTTCGTTAATAATTCAAATCTGGCATTTTAACACTTGGATGTATAAGATTTTGATATGTGGCGTCACGAAACCCCTTTTTTTTAACACATATAATGCCGTACTAACAAATGAACTATCTGTATTTTTTTTTTTTGTAAAATACGGCCATGGAATGTGAGGAATGTCTTAATTCACTATTATCGTTACATTTTACATAATGTAATAGTGAAATAAATAAATAAATAATGGTGGCTGCCATATATGGCTGACGCGGCGCCACTGTAATAAAATTCTCAATGGGGCCGCGTCAGTCATTTTGTCAGCCATATGATTTCAAAAGCGCGCGAAACGAACGCGTCGCTCGCCGCCGCCGGCGCCATTTTGATTGTTTAGCAGCGTGTGTTTGCCCCCCGCGCGTCATTTGTCGCTGTGCATCGAAGGAGACTGCAGTAAATAGTTGTTCAGTTAGTGATTTAGCAAGTTATTAGTTACTGATTTGTGATTTTCAACAAAAAATGGAAGATTTTGATGATGATTTGGACTACGAACTATCGCAATTAGATTTAACAGAGTATAATCAAGAATGTAACACATTATCAAATAGTGATGCTACACAAGTATTTGACGTTGATCTCGATGATACAGTATCAATCGCACGGACCAAAAATCATCATCGATGGCAGATTTTATCCGACAGTGAAGATGATCAGATTCCCGTGTTACCAACCTCACGAAATACTGAAGTATGGTTCAATCCGTTGGGTAAGCAACCAAGTATTATTCCATATACTGAATGTCCTGGGCTTAAGCCATTTTCATTGCGATCCAGCATGAGTTCAGCTAAACCAGCAGAATTTTATTCATTGCTAGTACCTGATAGTATATTCGAGTACATAGCCGAAGAAACAAATCGCTTTGCTTTACAAACCTTGAACAAAAGTGCAACAAAATCATACCGAATGCAGAAATGGATGCCAACAAATTGCCATGAAATTAAACGGTTCTTTGGCATTTTAATTTGGATGGGGATAGTGAAACTACCTCAACTATCTTTGTACTGGAGCACTAACAAATGTTTTGAACAGCAATTTGTCAAGTCCATTATGAGCCGAAATCGATTTGAACTCATTTTGAGGATGTTGCACTTTGCCAATAATGAAATAAATCACAATAAGGACGACCGATTGTTTAAAGTTAGACACTTATTAGATATGCTAAATGCTAATTTTAAATGTCATTATACACCTAATCAAGAAATGTGTGTTGACGAAAGTCTAATCCCATTTCGTGGCCGCGTTATTTTTAGGCAATACAATAAAAATAAGCGACACAAATATGGGATAAAACTTTTTAAGCTGTGCTCAAACCCAGGATACACTGTAAAAGTGCAAGTTTATGCTGGCAAAAATTATGACAATGTCAATACTACACCGACTAATGTTGTCCTTGCCTTGTGTGACGATTATCTAAATAAAGGACATACGGTTTGCACAGATAATTGGTATACCAGTTTGGATCTGGCACGAAAACTACTAGCAGGACAAACTCATCTCATAGGCACACTTAGAAAAAATAGACGAGGTTTACCTCAAACAGTTGTCCAAACCAAACTGAAGACAGGAGAATTCTCAGCTCAAGAAAATGACGACGGAATAACAATTATGAAATGGAAAGACAAGCGGGATGTACTGCTGCTGTCTACTAAGCACTCCGTAAGTTTCAGAAGAATAACTAAAAAAGGAAAAGAAAAAATTAAACCGAAGATTGTGGTAGATTATAATCATGCAAAATCAGCGGTTGATCTGTCAGACCAAATGTCCTCTTACACGACCCCTCTTCGGAAGACAACGAAATGGCCCAAAAGATTGGCGATGGAGTTATTATTGAATACAGCGATTGTAAATTCATATATTTTATATAAATTAACAACCAAGAAGAAGCTCTCTGTCGTCCAGTTTAGAACCGCGTTGGTTGACTACCTCGTGCATACAGGAGTCCCGGAAACTAGTGCCTCCTCTAGACCTAGGCGAGTAAAGCATGAATTGAAGAAAAGGCAAGGATTGGCCTCTGCCTGTCGTAAATATTGTGTTAGGTGTTATAAAGAAAACTGTGCCCAATTTGGAAGAGTTCATGCTCGAAATAAAACCAAAAGAGTGGTAACATACTGCGAAGATTGTCCGAATGAGCCACACTATTGTATCAGCTGTTTCAATTTAGACCATAGATATGTTTGAGTTTAAACGTGTTTCAACATGATGATTGATGTAGATTTGATTTATTATTTTGCCAATGCCAACTTAAATATGAATAAAAGCAATTAAAACATTTACCTATAAATTTTATTTGCAAAAACCAACTATTTTTGTAATCACTCTTTTGTTTTCGAAACTTCCACTTACAAACTTGATATTTCTCAAAATGTAAGTAAAAGTATCAATGCCATCATTACAGTTATAATTTACCAGGCCTTGTCAACCATACTACATAGAGTTTAACATAAAAAACGTGGCTGACGACGAAAAATCGCGCTTTCAAAACAAGCATATTCCGTCAGCCACATATGGCTGACACGGCCCAATTGGTTTGGAAAATGTCAGCCATATGTGGCTGACGAGGCATTATATGTGTTAAGGATGGGAATTCATCAAATGACTTCTTCCGCTCTGGGTGGAGCGGAAGGGCGTGTCAGACTCTTACTGACTAAGCCCATCCGTGTTCCTTCTAAAGCCCTTTCCGTTCCAGGGCCGCGGTGACTCTTTCGAACAAATTCCTGTACCCTGGCAGGCTCTGGCCCTAGCGGGCCCCGTCTTCTATGCTGACATCTCTTTGAGGCGCGCGTGAAACACAACGCGCCATCGACCCGGGCCTGGTGGTGATCGGACAGCGAGCCACCCAACGCTCGCCGTCCGCAGGCCCGCGCCTTCGGTGGCCGGGGATCGTCCTGCGAGTCCCGACGCCCGGGGCGTCTTCTCCTGTAGCGGCGGTTGGGGCGAAGGCCTTGCCTTTCTCTCGCGCGGCCCGCCTCCTCCTTCGCTAGCATTACTGCTTCGCAGAAGGTGACCGCTTGCCAAGCCTCCTCGCTCCGGACCATGGATTCAACCAGGGCCGGTCGCGAGAGGTCGCCGCCGCTGATCGCCTCGACAAGGACACGGCGGTGCTCCGCCCAAGCAGGGCAGACCTCCACCGTATGCTCCACCGTGTCCTCCGGGTGATCATCACAGTACTGACACCCGGGCGTGACCTCCCGCTTAATCCGAAACAGGTACCTCCCGAAACAGCCGTGTCCGGTGAGTACCTGCGTCAGGCGGAAGGTGAGGACGCCGTGGCGCCTCTCCAGCCACTCATCAAAAAGGGGCCTTACCGCCGCAATTGTGGCGTGCCCAACGAAACCCCTCCCACCCCTTGTCATACAAGTGTACTTTATGGATGGTCGCTCGGCAAGCGTTGCTTAACCTCGAGGATCGCCCCGTGCGACAGTTATTATGGAGCCGAGCGCATGAAAAACGTCAAAATGTCAGGTCAATTGTTCTTTCAACTGAATCGGTTCAGTAGAGTCGGACAAAATTAGCTGTGACAGACAGACACACAAGTAATCCTACAAGAGTTCTGTTTCTTCATACGGCCGTTCGGAACCCTAAAAATGTTTTTCTTAATTGTACCAGGGATTAGTACTTAAACGGAGGACTTAATAATTGATTGACGTATTTCATAAGTAATGTTGTGAACAACGCATCATCTATATATATAAAAATGAATCCCTATTTCCCTTGGTCATAGCATCACGCGTGAACGGCTGGACCAATTTCGTTAATTATTTTTTGTTGTGTTTGTTATTGTCAGGAGAAGGCTCTTATGAAAGAAAATTTTGAAAACAAATACACATCCGGGCGAAGCCGGGGCGGGCCACTAGTGCTGTATAAAGAGAACTTCAATCATATTGATCTGGAACCTTTCAACACTCATTATTGCAACTGTTACTTATAGGAAGATTAAAACGTAATGACGTCAGTGACTGTAGGCCATGCATATCAAATATAAGTTCCGAGCGGGAATCGCACCCGCGACACGCAGCGCAGCAGCTAACGGTTAAGGTTACCTTAGTGGCGAGGTACACGCTGAGCGGGAAGATGTTCTTGAGGTCGTCGTCGAACAGCAGGTTGCTGAGGAAGTGCAGCGCGCCGTAGAAGCACACCAGCATGAAGGCCTTCACCACGTACAGCGCGTCCATCTCCAGCACCAGCCCCGTCAGGTAAAACGCCACGAACGGCATCACCACCACACACCACCATCTGAATTTCTGTCACAGAATATCTATTTAGAAACTGTGTGTGAAACCTTTACATTACTGAAAATGAAAAGTAGTGTTACAAACAAAAGCGATCTTATATTATTAATATAAATATAGACGCGAACGTAACTCTGTCTGTATGTCTGTCGCGCTTTCACGCCAAAACTACTGAACCTTTAAAGAAAGAATATTTAGGCAAAAGACTTTTATTAACTAGACGTTTAAATTCACATAATTAAGTTCTGGTAAATTTACTGGTAAAAAAATATTTAGTTAGAAGGAAGTCTCCGATTTTTGTCTCTGTTCTACAAACTGTAGGTTAATATACTCAGCCTAGCCGATCCCTGGTTATTATGTACCTATGTAATGTAGCAATTACGTGTTTACAGTAAACTATTTTCTTTTCACACCACCTGTTCGAAAACGTCAAATTATATGTCATGCAAACCTAACCTAAACTGAGTAATTATTGGCCGGGGGCACAGCCGGGCAACAATGTTGTACTGGATTTCATTAAACTCCGCCGGTAAATAATGTGATTTAAATTTGGAACCTCACCTGTCAGCTAAATTGGCGATATATTACTTACAGCGCCCTCTGGTGTCAGGAAAAGGAAATATGTTCTCGATACTCTTACTACGTATGGATGATATTCTCGAATTTCTACAGAATCATAAGGACTGCTTCTTTATATCGTTGCTATGTTTTCGAAGACAAGTAATATTGTAAGAACAATTGGATAAGTACGGATCATTGTATAAAAGGCTTAAAACTTAAACCCATCTATAGTCGATTTATCAGATTTATTCATTAAAAACAATTTTCTCGAGCGACTCCTATGACGTTCTTAATTGAAAATGCATACAGCCAAGCGTCCGAACCCATTCTACCAGCCGATAGAATGTGTTCGGAGGCTTTGTTTGGAATCTTAGTTTCCACAAATTGCGTCAATTTTATTAGGTTGCTAACAATAGGCACACCAGCACATACACAAAACCACAGAAAAGTAACGAAACAAATACGAAAATCGAGTTGGCCGCGTAAAAAATACAACCGACCTCCAAATAAAATACACTACAAAGTATAAAATAACTTTAATAACTATTAAATAATAATAATAATTTATCTTTATTTCAGACATACGTCCATATTTTTACAAAGAAAGTGTTAGTAGGGTTGTTAGTAGTACACACAAAAATAAAATAACAAGGTGTTAGTAATTTGTTAGTAAACAAAAACAAGTTAAACACTAGATATAACTAAAACTATTTCCTATTTTTGCGCAGGTGTACACTTGCTCAGTACACAGTAAAAGGGCTGTTTATTTTGCATGTTTTAATTTCGGAAGTCGGTGTTTTTGGTTGTTTTTTCGTTTTTTGACACCGACTTCCGAAATTTAACTTATTTTATACTTTGAAGCGTTTTTTATTTGGAAGTCGGTTGTATTTTTAGTAAAAAAGTTTTTTATTTTCCATTTTTTTCACACAATTAAGTGATATTATTCCCATAATAAGTATGATAATAATAATAATATCTTGGGACAACTCACAGACGGTCATCCGATCCCAAACTAGGCAGAGCCTGTGCTATGGCAACTAGACAACTGATAAACATACTTATATATTTCTAAATACATAGGTACATATTATAGACAAATTACACTCAGACACAGAACAAATGATCATGCTCATCACACAAAGATTTGTCCTGGGTGGGAATCGAACCCACGACCTCCGGTTTAGCAGTCAGGGTCACTAACCACTCGACCAACAGGCCAGTCATGAATGGTTGCACTATTTGGCGTTAAGGAATTACTTTATGTGCCTTCCATGTCCAGACCAGCTCATATCTACTTTGCTCAGGTACTTGATTTTAAGTTGAAGAGGTCACTGGTTTATCTTTGAAGTTCACCGTCCAATGCAAATACAATATAGCTATAACTCAACCCAACGCAAAAATAATCATCAAGATCGGTTATTAAACAATCAAGTTATACCCGAATAGATAACCCCAAAAATATGTTTATTCAGATTTACTGGCTCACAGCGTACCGGCGTGATGTTATGTTATAAACTGGTGTAAACAATAAATAGACATGCGATTTCAACAATCCCGGGTGATTTGCTATCATTTATTGAAGAGTTCCGTTGTTTCCCTCCGAAGTTCTTCATCAGATCTTCACCAAATTGAAACGGGACCAGTTTGTAAAAATACTTTTCCAAATAACAAAATAATCATCCAAATCGGTTGACGATTGGTGAAAATATCGCTGAACAAATATTTTTCTTGGCATCCCAGCATCAGATTCTGACTTATACCTTCCATCATCAGCTCAGCAAGATGAGATGTTGATAACCAGCCACAATTATCTGAATTACGTGAAGAATATTGTTAATACCTCTAAAATTTGAGGGTTGCCCTCGATTTCCCTGGGATTCCATCATCAAATCCGGACTTAGTGCCAATGGGACCACCACCTCAGGAGTATACTCTTTCAAACCAAAAAAAGAATTTTGAGAATCGGGCCACGAATGGGGGAGAAATCGTTGAATATACATTAAAAAAAAATAAGCAGTCGAACATATAACCTCCTTTTTTTGAAGTCTGTTGAAAAAGGCGCGAATATTGCAAATCCTTATGTTGTTTTAGTCACTTTTTGTAAGTGTTTATAGTTCTTTATTTATCTACTGCTTGTAAATTTTATAAATAATTTGATTTTGGTACTATGTCTTCTTATTTTCTCACAATACGTGTGAAAAGTAGAATATCCTACTCAGGGATAAAGGTGTATTTGCCTTGGGCTAGCTTAAATCCCTCGCTGCATTCAGGGTTCTTATCTTGACCTTCATTGCGTTCGGGATTAAATATGACGCCCATAACATAAGACACTGCTTTATCCCCTCGGTGCATAATCTACTATAATGTCCCTACTATAATGCACTGTAAAAGAAATAGAAAAAGGGACATTAAGAAAATAGTTGTACTGTACAGTACAACTATTTCATTTCATTATAGAAATCCGACGATTGACGAAACACGAAGTTTGCCGAGGGACGTTAAGAAAATAAGGACTGGATATAAAATAACTAGCGACACGCCCCGGCTTCGCACGGGTGCAAATGTAACTAAAGTATTTAATTTAATATGGACAAATATCGTATCTGCCTAAATGGCTTTCCAAACTCCACTTAATTTGTATCCATTTTTTTTTAATAATTTTAATAATAGTTTTAGAAGGCTTATAATTATGCCATCGCTGACATTTTTGTAGTAGTCCTATAAAGAGGAACAATTCCACCATTTTTAGGCTTTAGCTCAGAGACGCTTAGCACTAGAATTTCATTCTTGGTTGGAATTTAAAATAAAATCTCCCGATGGCGTAGAACATGACACTTTAGGGAACCATGTTGCTAACAATTTTTGTTTTTAGAAGTGTCTTCTACCCATATATGCATGTTAGATAGTGCGCCGCAACTTTGACAAAATATCAAAATGGTGGCGGGGGGGGGGCTATGCCATCCCATAGTAAAGTTCTAACCGCTTTCGTACAAGTTCCACTTCAGTGGAACCATCGCCCTACGTGGGCCCTTTTTAGACGTTTTTAACTGTTAAACCGTGAACTCAATTAATATATTAATAGTTTCAAACAAAAAGCACCATTCCGGGAATTTTAACATGCAACCACGGAATCCTAAAGTGCGCGTGGCCCGACACGCTCTTGGCCGGTTTTTTACTATATTCCAAAAGAATAAGATAGCGTTTTCGTTGAAAGCTCTCAGTCGGCTTGATTTCTTCCGACATCTTAAACTCCGTTGCGTAGTTTAAGAGATATAAGCGTTCTGCTGTTGGTGCATGTTTGATAGATTACAGTGAGAGCTGAGAGCCCTCACACCTCCTGCGTCACTTTCGGAGAGCTAAAGTTTTCAGTATGAATACCACCCCATACCTCTTATATACGTTCGTATAAGTATGATAGTACGATATTTAATTAAAACCGCTTTCTAACTAGATATGGTAACTACTGGAGCCAGGACCAAAGGTATTTTTTCTAAAAGGGCAGTAAGGTAAACCTTAATTGTTGTAGCATAAAGGAAAATGGTCAAAGAAGCTGCCCTTAACATAAAATATTCATCAATGGCATAAGTGTTATTTATAACCAACTAGTTGATCCGGTGAACTTCGTACCAACTAAATTGATTGTATTGTAAAACTTTTTGATTCGCAGTAAGAGAAAAAATCAACAATTGGTTTTTATAAATATAGACTTGTAAAATAAATATCATTTATTATATCAATGCAGAATAGATGTCAAAAAAGTCAAAAGTCAGAACGTTTATTTCAATTAGGCCATTAAACGGCACTTTTGAACGTCATCATTTACAGTTCAGTAAAATAATAAAGTGAAAGTGAAGCATTAATAAAGTGACTCTCTGTCCATTCGGACAGGAAGATTCTTATGGAGAAGAAATGGACAAGACCATAGTTACTCTTTTCAAATAATGATTTTACAAAATTTGGTATACAAAAATTAATTTAATATTATGTGAGGACGATGCACCCAGAGTATGCTACTTATAAGAACAAAGTATTACCAGCAGAGGTAAACTTATTCATTTTCTTAAGAAATTTAGGTCAATGGTACTTACATATTTACAAATATTAATTAAACAGTGTGAGTCAACAGAAAAATAAAAACACAAAAAAGAAACAGTATATCTGTAAAGTTAATACATAAATCAACCAGTTTGATTTTGTCTACACCCTTGATTGTCCTATGGAGCAGGACCAGCATGTTTCCAAGCATTCTTATCCTGAATGTAATCTTCTAATTTGTAATAAGCTTGTTTACAAAGTGTACTTTTAACATAAGTTTTAAATTTTCCTTATTTAGTATCTTAGTTTAATATGTCAGAAGGTATTTTGTTGTAACATTTAACACAATTCCCCCTAAAAGAAGTGTGGACTTTAGCTAATCTAAAAAATGGTTGATCTAATTTGTCTTTATTTCTAGTATTAAAATTATGCCTATCACTAATTTTACAATTTTATGTCTACCACAAAAGATGTCGATTTTTCCGAACATACATAATATTTTCATAAATTAATTGGCAAGGGACTGTCATAATATTAATCTTTTAAAATAGTTCCCTAAGAGAATCACGGCGACGCAGATTATAAAGGGCTCTGAAAGCTCTCTTTTGTAAAATAAATATGGATTCAATGTCAGCAGCCCGACCCCACAGCAAAATACCGTACGACATAATGCTGTGAAAGTAACTAAAGTAGACCAAACGTGCGGTTTCTACGTCTGTTAACTGTCTTATCTTTCTAACAGCATATGCGGCTGAGCTTAGACGACCCACAAGAGATGTTATATGAGGCCCCCATTGTAATTTATCGTCTAATGTGATACCTAGGAAAACCGTGTGATTAATGAACTCCAGTTTAGTTTAGTTTTTAGTTTTTTTTTATTTAAAACCAAGTTGCCGTAAACCAATTTTGGACCTGATGAATAGAACTATTGACGTCGTCAAGATTTTGTGAACGTCGGTCTATTTTAAATATTAATGATGTGACATCCGCAAATAATACCATATTTGGTTGTTTTTTAAGTAATTGGGGCTAATCATTTATGTTAACTAAAAAAAGGAATGGACCCAATATTGAACCCTGAGGAACGCCCATTGTCGTTTCCGACCCTATTGAGTTTATACCGTTTATCTGAACTTTAACCTGTCTGCTCATCAAGTATGGACTAAGTTAACCAAGGGCTCTATTTCTAATCCCATTGCATAGTGCTCAAGTTTCAACAAAAGCGTCTGATGGTTAACGCAGTCGAACGCTTTCGAGAGGTCGCAGAATATTCCAATGGCATCTTGCGACTCTTCCCAGGCGTTATAAATGTTCTTTGTTAGGGTGACACCGGCGTCAGTTGTACAACGCCCTTTGGTGATCCCGTACTGGTGTTCATGAAAGATGGAACTTTTATTAAAGTAACGTAACATCTGACTAAGCATTAACTTTTCAAACACCTTACTGAGAACTGGGAGAATTGACACCGGCCGATAATTGTTGGGTTCTTGAGAATCACCCGATTTGAACAATGGAACGACTTTACTGTGTTTCATGAGATCCGGAAATACTCCTTTGTCTACACAAGTGTTAAATATGACAGCCAAGTAGGGGGCAATAGTTTCAATGATAGATCTACAAACTTTTACAGATATTCCTCAAAGATCTTCCGTTGATTTAATTTTAAGATCTTCAAAAGCTTTTATAATGGCCTGGGGGTTTGTATGTTGAAACTTGAACTCCGATGGGCATACCTTTACATTCTTTCTAAGTAAGTCAGCAGAGAGCGCGGATGACGAGTTGAGAGCTTCTGTAGTTTTAAGAGGAATATTGGCAAAGAAGTTATCAAATTCCTGAGCACCTCTGCGTCCGAGTTTATTTGGCCATGTACAGTATTTAAATTAAATTTAGTTTCACACTGCTTCTTCCTACCTGTTTCGTTATTTATTATTTTCCAAGTAGTTTTTGTTTTTCGTCTGCTGATTTTATTTTATTGCTAATATGCAGAGCTTTTGCTGTTTTGCATACATAACTATTGGTTCGAAGTCCGTAAGTTAGTTAGTAAGTTCGAAGTATATACTAGCTTTTGCCTGCGACTTCGTGCGCGCATATCCCGTTTTTTCCCGTTCCCGTAGAAACTTCCCGTTCCCGTATAGTATAGTAATCCGACTGGTTGTTCCAGTGATTAGCGCGTTCAAACAATCACTCTCGGTAAATGTGATTAATTGAAATATTATTAATAAAAGAGAAAGAAAGAAAGAAGTTCTTTTCTTTCTTTCAGTCTGTGAAAATTTCAACTGTCTACCTATTACGGTTCTTGAAATACAGCCCGCTGACAGACAGACGGACGGACGGTCGGTCGGACGGACCCTAAAAATGAGTTGGTTTGCCATGTGTTCTTATCACTTCGCAGAATTTGATCCTTATTGGCAACACTATCGGATGGTGTAATAATACAGGGTGTGTTCTTTCAAAATCAACCGATTCGATGGTTAGGAAAATAGGAATACTGATTTTAACCGACTTTATTTTGTATTATTTTTCAATTTACAAATTATTATTTTTTTACTTAATTTTTATATATTTACCATTTGACATTTATATATTTTTCTTTCTTTTTATTTTTTGCAAAATCAATCAATATGTATATGCATTGCAATATGCATTCCATAAAAGTAGTTATGTTATCAATTTTAATGTCAATGACCTCTATGAATATTTGTACGCCTTCGGGTATAACAGCGCGCTTATATAACGCGCGCGTGTATAACAATTATTTATGTGTGTGTGTGTGTGTGTTAACAAATGAATAAATGACTGACTTAAAAAAAAGCAGGAGATTCCCAATTCGTCTGTTTTTTATATCTTAATTAAAACCAAGAAAAATCTTTCAAGATGTGGTTTTTTAAAGTTTTTTTGTATAACTTGTAGGACTGGATCTCTTTTATGTTATTAGGCAATTTGTTATATAGCTCTGCTCCCTCATATGGTATATTTTTATTTCGTAGTTAGTTCGCGGTCGTCTAAGGCAGATGTTGTTTTTCCGTCTAGTGATGCGGTTTTGTATGTGTCCTTTTTTTGTAAACGATATTATAAGAGTGTATATCTTTATGCATGTGTTATATTTATATATCTGGGATAGTGTGATCAATTTAGTTTCATTGTAAATCTTTTCTGTGGCAGTTAAGTAGTGGTAATGGCATAGTTAATTAATTTATTTTGACAGGTTTCGATTTGCTTTAACTTTGTTTTAGCTGCAGCACACCTCTATTAGGTAGTCAAGATGAGGTTTTACCATGGAGCTATGTATATAATATACCTAACAGATTTTGGCAGGCAGCGAACGATACCTCGAAGCGCTCCCATGACAGAGGAAAGTTTAGATCTTAATTTATCTAGGTGTGGTTGCCACGTCAGATGCTTATCTAGATGGAGTCCAAGATATTTTTCAGAACTGATTTCGGTTGTGGGTTCGTACTTTATATATAGAGTTGAGTGATTACCTATGGTTTTGTTCTTAGCACTGAAAATAATGTAGTTAGTTTTAGATGTATTAACAGTTAGCAAATTGCCTTGGAACCATTTAGAGAGAGTTTCTAAGTCTTGCTGCGCTTGTTTAATAATCAGTTCGATATCGTTGCCAAACAAGAATAAGCTAGTATCGTCAGCATATATAGTGTTATGTCACCTGATAGATTAAGGTTATGTATATCGTTTACGTATATTATTAATAGCAAGGGGCCAAGAATAGAGCCGTGGTACGCCATATGTTAAAGTTTCGCGATCACTTTGCGTATTCGCGTATTCTCAATACGTAAAGTTTGCTGTCTGTTAGAGAGATATGACCGAAACATATCGAGAGCAGTTCCCCTGATGCCGATATCATACAATTTTTGAAGGAGGCAATGGCTAATTTTATCAAATGCCTTTTTTAAGTCGATAAATATACCGAGAGCTGTGCGTTTTTCATCAACATTGTTTTTCTAGTTTGTCACAAGGTCGATTGTTGCAGTATTTGATTTTGCTCGGAAACCATATTGTTTGTTAGAGAAGAATTTAATAGTTTTAAGATAATTGTCTAAGCGCTTATATAATATTTTCTCGTAGATTTTGGAAATTATCGAAAGAACAGAGATAGGGCGATAATTGCCTGGATCGGACTTTTTTTCCTGACTTTACAAAGAAACTGTGCAAAAAATTCCATGCATGAATCATATTCAACCGCCACTAGTTCATTTAAAAATATCATATTTACATTCACGTGCACTATTCCGAATACTTTCGTAACTGTGCAAATAGTTCCGACATTAACGTAGCTACACCTGAGCGCGACATAGTTCGAGTTCGATCCTCACGAAACTTAAACTCTTTTTGTAAGTTGTCTGGTGTTATTTCTTACTATGTCTACAGAAATAAACCACAACGTAACATTGCGACGACGTAAGCAGTTGTTTAGATCAAAGTCAATAGATTCATTGAGTAATGAGTCATTACTAATGACTCTTCATTAGACAAAACAAATTTTGACATCAATACAAGAAGTCTTGATCTATCAACGGGAGGTATAAGCAAAACTGAACTAAAATGAAGGTTGAAATATCACAGTTAAAAGAACAATTTGAACTAACACAAAATGAACTGGACAAGGTCATATGCGAAAACAATGAACTTAAAGAAACAGTATTACGACAGCAAGTATATATTAATACATTGAAGGATCCTTGTACCAGTCCCATAAAGTCGCAAAGACAGAAGTTACAGACAATCTACGTGTGGTATCCTTAGGCCAAGAATTCTTATCCAGCCAGAATGAAAAGGACTGCATTGAGAACTCAAACATATTATTAGAGTCAGATCATTTTGATGAATTTCCTAGTAAGACATATAATGACAGAACATCAGAAACCTTTGCATCCATATCTGATGTACAGGAAAACCTTAACTTGAAACATATGAACAACGACTTTCTTGCCAAAAAAAAATGACACAATATCTAAAGAAATTGCTTGCGATCTAGTATCAAGTCAAACAACAGTTTCTGTACCAATATGCAAGGATAAGCAAACACAGACAGAGGCATCGGAATCTACCGAGTATAGCTATTTTATTGACAAAGAAATTAAAAAACACAAAAAGACACCACAAGATCAAAGAATAATGACAAAAGACTGTACGAGAAAAAGAAAACTATGCGTTCTCAGTAACTGCAATCATAGCGGTACACTAGAAATATTGGAAAACACTTTTGGCCGACACTTCGAGTTCTGTCATTACCTGTCACGTAATAGTAGTATTAAATCAGCCCTGCTTGGGCAGACCACCGCCGCGCCGTGTCCTCGTCGAGGCGATCGGCGGCGGCAACCTCTCGCGTCCGGCCCTGGTTGAATCCATGGTCCGGAGCGAGGAGGCTTGGGAAGCGGTCACCTCCTTCTGCGAAGCAGTAACGCTAGCGAAGGAGGAGGCGGGCCGCGCGAGGGAAAGGCAAGGACTTCGTCCCAACCGCCGCTAGTGGAGAAGACGCCCCGGGCGTCGGGAGTCGCAGGGCGATCCCCGGCCACCGTAGGCGCGGGCCTGCGGACGGCGAGAGTTGGGTGGCTCGCTGTCCGATCACCGCCAGGCCCGGGTCGATGGCACGTAGTGTTTCATGCGCGCCTCAAAGAGATGTCAGCATAGAAGACGGGGCCCGCTAGGGCCAGAGCCTGCCAGGGTTGCGGAATTTGTTCAAAAGAGTCACCGCGGCCCTGGAACGCAAAGGGCTTTAGAAGGAACACGGATGGGTTTTAGTCAGTAAGAGTCTGACACGCCCTTCTGCTCCACCCAGAGCGGAAGAAGTCATTTGAAGATTTCCCATCCTTAAAAAAAAAAAAAAAATACTAGTATTAAATACATTATAGAAAATATAGTTAATAAGATACAGCATTATAGCTTAGCTGACTATTGTATTATTATGATTGGTGAGCAGGATTTTAAAGGCACTGGCGAATCAATTGAAATGGTCAGGTTAATTAGAGAAACTCTCAAAAATGTAACTAATACAAATGTTATTATATGTTGCCCTACATATGTA
Source organism: Mamestra brassicae (assembly GCA_905163435.1). Lineage (NCBI taxonomy): Eukaryota > Metazoa > Arthropoda > Insecta > Lepidoptera > Noctuidae > Mamestra > Mamestra brassicae. The sequence goes on from LR990996.1 coordinate 183,639, forward strand.
CAAGGGGCTCTGATGCACAATTATAAAGTAGAAATGTTTAATAGATTACTTTGCATGGACATAGAAAACCATAATTATGCTTATTTTTTTGACAGTAATCATGACTTATCTGATGAAACATTTTCATATAATACGGGCAAAATTAACAAAATCGGTCAAAAACTTATTTATGACAGTATTTTCCGCCGCCTACTCATTGATATTGAGACCTATCCAACGAAATATGACTTATGTAATTTTCCAAAATCGCCAATAAAATCCCAAAAAACTCTTTTTCGCCCCGTTATGTAAAAAGGTTATCGATAATGCTGGCAGTTCGGAAAAAAAACAGTAATTTATAATATTGCACCAGTATATAGCTGGGATCTTAAATAAAATTGATTTATTCGAAATCACACTCTCCCATTAGAAAATCAGATAGGTCATATTGATTTTATTTGCTTAATTGAAACTTTTATAAAATCAGGACATGAAAGTAATCTAGCACTTACACATTTTAACGTAGCTGCTAGTTACACCAGACGTGGAAAAAAACGTGGTGGAACATGTGTTTTAGTAAGAAAAGGTCTAATTTTTAGTCCGTTACCGATAACTGATGAACTGGCCAGTGATTTATGTTTCGAATGTTGTGGCATAGAAATATTGAGCCATAATCTAATTATAGTGCATTTATAGAATTCCGGATTCCGACGTATTTATATTTTTTTTAAATCTTGAATTATCGTTACGCAATATAACCCGCAAAGTAAAAAAAATATTATTACATGCGGAGATTGGAATATAGACATACTAAAAGACAATAAATATTCAAAAGAACTGATATCCGTCCTGAACAATTTTAATATTTCACCACATGTTAGAATGCCTACTAGGAAAAATACTAGCATTGATCAAATAGCCAGTAATGTTCCTACACTTGATTTGAAATGCAGTACACATAATTTAGCTCTCTCCGATCACGATACCGGTCAATCTCTAACTTTTCACCTTCAAGAGACGAATAATAAATCAAAACCTATAAAATTCTGGTATGATAAGAAGAGGGATTATAATAAGGATAATATAACAAAAAATTTAAATTGCTTAGCAGCCTTAAGTTTTACTGAAATTTACAAAGTGACAGACTGCAATAAGGCTTTCAATACATTCTACGACCTATTCACGCTCTTCTATAAGTTGTGTTTTCCCGAATACCTCGTTAAAAAGAGCAATAAACCCATAAGAAACAAATGGGTTAGTACAGGATTAAAAATATCATGTATTAAAAAGAGAGCTTTATATTACGAATATCAACATGATGCTATAAGTAAAGGTTATCACAAGAAAAAATACCTCAAATACACTAAGATCTTTAAAAAAATGCATATCAAAATCACAACAGATAAACAGCAACATTTTTTTAAATAACTCTAAAAATAAATGTAAAGCGACATGGTCAAACATAAAAAATAATTTAAATAAACCTAATAATAGCAACTATATAAATTAATTAATATAAATCCTTGATAAAAAAAAAAAACAATAATCCTGATGACATATGTAACCAATTTAACAATTATTTCATAGAGCTGACACAAAAAAGCACCAATAATAATCATGACGTTCACAACATTAACATTGATAATAGTATAAATACTTTATTTCTGACTCCAATGAATGAAATTGACGTTCATAAAATAATACAAATTCTACCGGATATGACGAAGTAACTACTAAAATAATTAAAATAAGCGCAAAAATGATAGCATCTCCACTTAGCTACCTAATAAACCTCTCTTTTGAAGAAGGGGTGTTCCCATCTAGACTGAAAGAGTCTATAATTAAACCACTATTCAAAAAGGGCAAATCTACTGATATGGGCAATTATAGGCCCATTACACGTATCACAAAATAAATAGCTTTGTAACTAAATACAATTGAATTGTGGAGAGTCAGTTTGGTTTTAGGAAAAACAGTTCCACGACTCTAGCCTGTTTTTCTTTAGTGAAACTTATTACCGAAGCTCTTAATAAAAAAATATCTACTCTATCGGTATTCGTAGATATGAGCAAAGCATTTGATTTTGTATCACACGAACGACTACTCTACAAGCTAAAAAAATATTGCATAAGAGGCAAAGCGCATGAGTGGCTTAAAAGTTATTTATCTGATCGCCAACAGAGAACTGTTATCTCTAGGATAGAAAATGATAAAAGATGACATATTGCTCAGAACTAAAAATTAATAGTTCTGGCGTCCCGCAGGGAAGTGTACTGGGTCCGCTACTATTTATATTATATATTAATGACCTCAAATAATGTTTAAAATATGAATGTATCCAATTTGCTGACGATACTACTTTGACAATAAAATGTTCCAACAAAACTGACATAGAAATTGATACTAATAATGAATTAAGTAATGTAATAAAATGGCTTAGGGACAACAATCTTCATGTTAATATTGAAAAGACAAAAATTGTTCAATTTCAAACATGTAACTTGTCAGTAATTGGGCACGCCACTATTGCGGCGATAAGACCCCTCTTTGAGGAGTGGCTGGAGAGGCGCTACGGCGTCCTCACTTTCCGCCTGACGCAGGTACTAACCGGACACGGCTGTTTCGGGAGGTACCTGTTTCGGATTAAGCGGGAGGACACGCCCGGGTGTCAGCACTGTGAGGATCGCCCGGAGGACACGGTGGAGCATACGGTGGAGGTCTGCCCTGCTTGGGCTGAGCACCGCCGTGTCCTCGTCGAGGCGATCGGCGGCGGCGACCTCTCGCGTCCGGCCCTGGTTGAATCCATGGTCCGGAGCGAGGAGGCTTGGCAAGCGGTCACCTCCTTCTGCGAAGCAGTAATGCTAGCAAAGGAGGAGGAGGGCCGCGCGAGGGAAAGGCAAGGCCTTCGCCCTAACCGCCGCTACAGGAGAAGACGCCCCGGGCGTCGGGAGTCGCAGGGCGATCCCCGGCCACCGTAGGCGCGGGCCTGCGGACGGCGAGCATTGGGTGGCTCGCTGTCCGATCACCACCAGGCCCGGGTCGATGGCGCGTTGTGTTTCACGCGCGCCTCAAAGAGATGTCAGCATAAAAGACGGGGCCCGCTAGGGCCAAAGCCTGCCAGGGTTGCGGAATCTGTTCGAAAGAGTCACCGCGGCCCTGGAACGCAAAGGGCTTTAGAAGGAACACGGATGGGTTTTAGTCAGTAAGAGTCTGACACGCCCTTCCGCTCCACCCAGAGCGGAAGAAGTCATTTGATGATTTCCCATCCTCAAAAAAAAAAAAAAAAAACTTGTCAGTAATACCAACAGCAATTACACATAATAATGCAATTCTGCAACCAGGATCATCAGCTTTGAACATGAAGAAAGAGTATGCAGTAAGCTTGATAAGTTTGTATATGCTCTTCGCAAGTTAAGACTAGTGTCCAGTAAAAAAACAGTCCTAAATGCTTATCATGGGTATGTTTCATCAGTATTGCGTTACGGCCTAGTGATATGGGGAAATTCAGTGGATGTGGAAAGAGCATTCATAGTACAAAAAAAATGTATCTAAGTCATGAGTGGAGCAGAATATTTTGACCATTGCAGGCCATTATTTAAGGAATTAAAAATTCTCCCACTCCCATGTCTGTATATTTTAGAAGTTTGCTATTTGTTAAAAATATCCTCATTTATTTTTATTAAATGAACAAGTATCCGAAAGACTGAACAAAAAAAAATGCCGGGAAATTACTAGTACCTGCTCAGAGATTGCAATTATACAGTAGAAATGCCAGTTGTATGACAATTAAAATTTATAATAAATTACCACCTGCCCTGAGAATGTTACCAATTAATAAGTTTAAATGTAAAATGTTTGCGTGGCTCTTAGACATGTGTTTTTATTCCGTTAATGAATTCTTAAATCATACATTTTGTGTGATGGTCATACAGTTTGGTGTGTGAAACAATGGTAAATGTAAGATCTAAATGTACCATATACTGAGAAATAAAATTTTAGTATTATTATTTTTTTAAAATTGGAATCTTTAGCTATCTTGAGAGAATCAAGGAAGATGCCATTTTGTAGACAATAGTTGATACTCGTGGTAAGTTTGTGGATAATTAAGTTTTTGACGCATTTTATGGTTTGCAACTAATCCCGTATAAGCCTGTGCTAGTTTTCGGATTAAGGTTATCTATGATTTTGCTTACTTCCTCTTCCGTAGTTGGAGTTAGATAGAGTAGCTCAGATGTACTAGACGTACTATAGTAGGCGCCAGATAATCGTGGAATAACGGTCATTGACCCACCTACAATTATTGACATTTTTAATTTGAAAAACGGAATTAATGACACAAAGCTGTCCCGAATCATCATCTCTCGTGATCCTTAACATTGTCTAATAATGAAAAACGATTCATATTTAATTGTTCAGGTACCTATGAACAGTTATTAGGGAAAGGTCAATATACTTTATTCCACATTTATCTGGCGCCTACTATAGTCTTAGCCGTTTGAGTGCTTGGTAGCGTATGTGTTATTTCCTTGTGCTTTTTTATTTCGATAGCTAAAATAGACCCTATTTTAATAGCTAAAATAGACCCTTTAGTAGCAAAGGTGTTAAAAAAACTGCATATTTCTGTTTTATTGTCAGGTAAGTTTCCGATTTACTACCACATCTTTAAAGGTTTTTTTTTGAGTTTTTGAAAACTTCGTAATAATAACTATTTTTGGTCAGTACTTTGTATTTGTACCGATACGGCATTACGCAGGGCTATAAAGTCTTTTCTTATTGAGGCGTCGTTGGGGTTATCCTTGTAGGTTGACCACAGCTGATTTCTTTTGGTTATCATTCCAACCATATCTTTGTTAAGTAATCCAGTCTGTTTTTATCGTATTATGGATTTAAAATTTTAGTGTTCTATTTTCATTTACTGCTTCCTTTATCAAATGTTCTAGGCTATCGTAGTCATTGTCAAAAATATTCGTAACTGTATTTTCTACTGTATGGTATAGTGCTGGGTAATCTATAGCATAATAGGTACTTAGTTTTCTTTTTCGTTGCCGGCATATATTTGCCGGCCATATATTGCCAACTTCCAAATATATTTTTTCCACAATAGTCGCATGAAATTTATGATTTTTTAGGTTGGATGAAACATGGCCAAGAATCGATTTTTTTGTCGGTGTATCCCGGGTACTGAATTTTGAATCGATTTTGTTTCAGGATTACGTATCCATTTTCTAGCAGTGTTTTCGTATAGTTATTTATTGATCGGTTAGGATTAAACAGGTCGTCGTAGTTGAAATCACCAAACACAAAACCTCTTTTCTTCCTCATCAATTGCTATATTCCTCCAGAAACCCACCTTTATTTGATTTTGGAGTTTTGTATATTGCGCCGATGTTCAACAAGTACTTGTCTGAGTAATTGTGTTTTAAGCAGTCGTGAAGAAATATCGATACTCCGCCTCCTCTTGCATTTTCTCTTTTATTATAATAGTGGGTGCAGTTAGGTAATTTCAAACTTGTGGCTTCAGATTCCAACTTGATCCAGGTTTCCGATAAGATAATTACATGCAAAGGACATGCTGTATTGTATATATATTATAGTTTTATGAATTGTATATGCTGTGGATAACGGTGTGAGTTTCACATTTATATAACATCTTTATTTATATTATTTGTGCTGATATAATGTGATACTGTTTGTTGTCCCAAATAAATAAATAATGCAATTTAATTCGTCGAGTTTACCTGGCTTCACTATGCTACGTGCGTTAGCGTAAAGAAATTTGAGGTCCTATTGTGAGGGTTTTTATCAGAAGTTTTTCAAAACTTTAAAATAAATAGTCTTGAAGTTATTCAAGAATTTGGTCATTTTTCGTTTCCTTAATTCCGAAAAACTGAGCCTAAATTACAGTAAAACCTATAAGAAGTGTAGTATTGAAATTAAATGTTACAATAATGACATTCGTTCGGAATCCTTTTCTAGAGCGAGTCCGACTCGCACTTGGCCAGTTTTTTTTTTCGAAAATCCAAAGATTTAGTTTTAGTTTTCATCAAAATCAGGCTCCAGACTCCTTTCAGTGATTTTCATTATTCCTCATGGTTTCGAATTTGGCCATCCACATACACTTGAAAATATCAATCAGATAAAAAAATAAACTACTCTATTACTTCTGATTTTGTTTTTGACTGTGTTGCCATTTGTGCGTGTGGGTAATGCGTCTATAGTTTTATATTACTAGCTTCTGCCAGCGAGCGGCTAGGAAGTGATCCCAAGGGCACATACTCCCGGGATAAAAATATAATATAATAGGCTATGGGAAATTTCATCCAGATCCACATTCAGAGATTCAGATCCATCCAAACTTTCGCGTTTATAATAGTAGTAAGATTGCCCAAAACCAGCATTGAAGTCAGGTCTGTGTTTTTATTGAAATAAAATACTAAATATCGAAGAGTTTACTAAATTAATTGTCATAGGTACTTTGGGACCCTCGGGCCACATGCATGTACTGGTCACAATAAATCCACGTAGGTAGCTTTAAGGTCTCAGTTAAGTAAAATCTTTCTTCTTCTTCTTCTTTTCAACTTTCCAACCTAGGTACTTTTTACAAAGCACTATTGCTATAAAACTTGTTCAATGTATTATTAAAAGTCAATTTCTTGAAATGCATGTGATAAAAGCGTAAATGATTTAATAGCTCAGTAATGGCACAGACACATGTAAATGTAGGCATTTGTTGATATCAACAAACATTGTTAGAATTCCATTCCATACGCAATATTGATAATTGGTTTAAAGTAGATACAATATCTTACCTTATCATATGTTAATCTCCTAAATAGGTTTCTTTTATTAGCAGCTATTGAGTGTTCCTTTATTTTATCTGCTACTTTAGAGCCCACCCACAGTGAGTCAGCATTGGCCTGCAGCATGGCCAGCGGCGTCACTCCTCGCAAGTTGGGCACGTCTAGGCTTGCATCACCCTGTTTATGATTTATTATAGTATTCAGCATGAAAACTTCACCATATTTTATAAATTTATCAGTTTTGATTGTTTAATTTGCAGCTGAGATTGTTATGAAATATCTAAATAGATTATTCCAGGCTACTCTTGGAAGCTCAGGATGAATGCACATACTACCTCCAAAACAATCCTAGTAGTAACATTAGCTTCCACTTTTATCATTACCAGTGTTCCCAGTTTGCTAAGGACAAATGAATTTAAGAGCATACAATACAGGGTGAATTCATAAGTGTGCGTGGCTGGCCGAATCCGAAATTATGAAGAATAGCTATCAAAGCTATCAAATTCTGGGAAGTAATAATACATGGAGAAAGCATAAATAATATTATTTTTCACACATCCGGTCTATTGAACCTTAATTCAACTAAACCTTAGCTGATATTTTTTTTAAATCCAATGATTCAGATTTGATCCTAGGCCAAACATTGATGCAAACTAAAACTGCATCATAAATATTGAAAAATATGTCAGTTGATGTGTGGATTATTAAACTATTATGTTAAAAATGAGGGATTTCCTTTGGTTTGTCATGTATTGTTACTTCCCAGAATTTGAACCTTATTATCGACACTTTCGGATGGTGTTATAATACAGGATGTTTTTTGTTTCAAAATTTTTCCATATACAATGATGCAGTTTTATTTTTCATAAAATCGAGCTCGAGACTTCTTTCAGTGTTTTTTGGTATTCCTCATAGTTTTGGAATTGGCCATCCTCGCACACTTTTAAAATTCACCCTGTACATTCATAAATATTAGTTATAAGTTTCTACAATCCCTCACTTATATACACAAACAGACTCACATATAGGATAAGGGTGGATATGGCTGTGGTGTTGCGGGCAAGAATGGCCCAGTGCAGAGCCGTGTTACCGTGCGAGCGGTCAGCAGGCCGCGGCGACGCGCCCAGGGTCAACAGCAGGCGCGCCGGGTCCACGGCCGACACTTTCCAGCACGCCCACATGAGCGGCGTCATGCCGGCCGCGTCCGCTGCGTCGGGCGCCACGCCGCGCGCCACCAGGTACGCTACCACGGCCGTGTGGCCGAACTGCGCCGCTAGGTGCAGGCAGGCGCATCCCTCCGCGTCGCGCAGGGACGGGTCAGCGCCCGCGCGCACCAAAAGCACCGTGGCCTCCAGATGGCCCTGGCGTGTAGCCCAGTGCAGCGGCGTGGACTGTAGCTCGCCGCCCACTGCATCCACCGCCGCGCCCTTTGACAGCAAGTACTGGATAATCTCGCGCCGGTTATTGATGGCTGCCCAGTGCAGCAGCGTGACGGTCTCGTGGTCTGGCTGGTTCACATCCCAGCCCGCCTCCACCAGCTCCTTAACACGAGCGAAGGCACCGTACTGTGTCGCCTTGACTATGTCGAAGCCGCTGTAGTCCCTCTCCAGAGGAGCCGGCGGGGGCTCCCGCGGCGGCGGGCCGTCGCCGTCGGGCTGCGATTTCCCGCATTGCCCGCTGGCGGCGGCGCCGCATGTACTATCGTACATAATCCTAACACGGCCCAAGGGATATGGGCATTATAGGTAGCACGACTTGACTAGAATACACTGATTCGGTGAACTTGGTGCACTACCACAATATACGCACAATTTAAGACTATTCCACTTACTCGATTTTAATCGAAAATATTACAACAAACCAAACACATCAACTTATTGACATTTCTTTCCGATTTCTTATGATTGAAGTGTTGCCATTTCATAAAAATTAAAAGTAAAAAACCTTTTTTAAAAACAAGCGTTTTAGTAAGCGTAGTAGGTACTAAAACGAAAAAAAAAACTTTTACTATCAACTTATAACGTCATTACATTATTTATATGAAATAAAAGCTTGTCGCGAGATTTCAGTACACTTAGTTTCAAAATTTTATTAAAATCAATCACATGAAGTTATTTTAATTTACGTGTTTATCTACTCAAGTTAATCTCGCGACAAGCTTTTCTATAATTTAAATTGTGTAATGTAATTCGTATTCTCAGTAAGATACCCATATTGTAGGAATCCATTAAAAATAATCAGTCCGCCATCTTGGGTGTTCCACCATGTTGGACTTAGAATAACGTCACACAGCTAACCATATATTGTCATCCAAACTGTGTGTGGGTATACAAAGTTTCAGCTCAATCGGTTGAAGATATCTGCTTCAAAATTGAATTTCAAGCTTTAGAAGTCCGCCATATTGGATTTAGAGTGACTTCACTTTATTTTTCGAGTTATTCTTAGCACGTCCTTTCATTTAATATCCATATTGTAGGAGTGCATTAAAAATAACTAATCCGCCATCTTGGGTGTGCCGCCATGTTGGATTCAGAATGACGTCACATAGTTAACCATGCATTGTCTTCCAAACCAAACCTGTGTACAAAATCAAACGGTTGAAGATATCTGCTTCAAAATTGAGTTGCAAGAGTTCACCCGAACAAACATAATTACATACATACATGCATTGCAAGTTAAATCAAAGCTTGTAAAAATAAAAAATGAACATTTTATATCTTTATTCATGACCATACAGAGTCCTTCAATTGTAGTCTTTAAAAACTATAAAATGCTTATGCTAATTATAAGGATACAAGATCACTCGTATGACTGTCTGTCTGTGCGTCTATCTGTGTGTCTGTCGGTCTGATGGTCTTTCTATCCGTCCTTTGACTAATTAACAAATACCTAGGTACACCAATCCAGTAGAATTTTTGTGCATTTTTGAATATTTGCATTTTGATTTTCATGAAAATCTTCTTATCAAGTATGTAGATAATATTTAAATGTATTGAAATGTAGGTTATGGTATTTTGCAATCAACGTAGCTACCTACTAGGTCCAAACAAAACAAAAATTTACCTGCGTGCGAAGCTAAAGAAAAAAAACACATTTAACTGAATAAAAATGTATTGTTGCACATGTGGAAGCTTGAACACTTCATAGAAAAAGTCAAACGGTGTAAAATTCTATAACTTTTACTCAAATAGTACCTACTCACTTTCCATGGTTATGTGATAAACAATGATCGGAATAGGCAGAGCTATTTCTGGTAGGTACTTGCGACAAGGTTTCATAGTATGGAGATGCCTGAGATTCACTTACTCTGGGATTTAAAAAATATATACTTGTTAAAGTTGGTGATGATTTTTAGAGTTAGGTACTCGTGTGTTTACATTTGTGCCACGGGTTCTATTTTCAATTAGATTATTCCTTAACTTTCGTGAAACCAATCGTGGTGGTACGTTAGCAAGTACGTTTTTCACATAGCTAAGACTAGGTAAAGTCAAATCGTAATCAATCCTAATTTTTAAATCTTTACTTTGAGTCAGCGGATAAATTCAAAATCCCGGGTGATGTATACTACCTAAATAAGTAACCGTTTAAGATTTAGCTCTATGCTCATTACTTCATTGACAACGGCTTGTCATGTTATGTGGAATAATCCCTTGATTCTACAAGCAGTGCCTTTCATTCCCTACAATCAAAGAAATTTAATAAACTATGTCTATCCGGGAATATTCAAGTATGTAGATTGGAGGCTGCGGGAAATATGATGAAGCTATTGATATATTAGAAGCATTATTTGTCAAACCAAAAAGCGAAATCTTTGCAAGACACTAATTATCATCGTATCGCATTAACTATAGAAGAAACATAGCACACAAAGTTCTTGGGACTCGAATGGAGTAAACATATTGAACATGTAATAAAAAAACTAAATCAGTTCCAGTAAGCTCTACATAATCTCAGTAAAATAGCAAGCCGCGAGACCGTACTAATTGCATATCATGCATACGTGTCTTCATAACGTTATGGCATAATGTTCTGGGGAAATTCATCGGATATCCCTCTGATGAATTTCCCCAGAATATCTAACAGCTAGTGTTTAAGGCACAAAAAAATTGTTTAAGAGCAGTGTGCCAAATAAAAGCTACTGATAGCTGTAGACCACACTTTACACCACTGCAATTGCATTTTCATGATTCCTTACTGTTTCTTCTACTTCTAAGACATGCCCGGACTAGAAGAGTTTTTGGCCTTTTGACATACTGTGGCCTCGCTGACGATCATAATTAGTCGGCCGGAACCCATAGTTTATCATTATGCATACTAAAAACGATAATGTAAACATTTAAGGCAACACGATGACAGGACTGAAAAGTTTCCTTTTTTAACCACACTGTGGCTCTCATGTCGATTTGTGCTGCCACCTATAGGTGCAAATTCCCTATATATAATAATACCAAATTATGTACATACGTACTCGTGACAATAAAGATAATATGATGTTCAAGTTTGATTTGAGATTTATTCAAGCTGATTTTATCAATCGTCAGATAAGATTGTATAAAGAAAATGTACATATTTTTACAAACCGTAAAATTAATATCTCAGATAAAAAATATCTGACGAATAAAATCTGCGAGATTTCAAATAAAAATACATAGGTACCATTTTTTTCTTTTCGAATCGATGGACTTAAATGTTATTTTCATTTTATTTTTTTCCTTTTATGGCTTTTTACATTTATAATGTGATTATTTTATAACGTGAAGTGTCAATCACAGAGTACATACATTGAATATAATTATAGGTATCAATGACAAGTGTGACATTCTATTGTTTACATCAATTACTCGGATTTGCGCCACCAGATGGCAGAGCCTTCGTCGTGCACGTTCTCTATATAGTACTTTAAAAGTATGCCATACGTAGAGTATAGTTATTTGTTTGTATTTAGAAGTTTCTTTTTATTTTACCAGAAACATTTACATTTTAAATACCAATCTACAAATATAATATATAGGTATATAATTAAAATATGGCGTCAAAAAATTCATCCGCGTCGCTGTCGACTGGAAGTGAGCCCAAACAACTGCCGGCATTGCCACGTTGTATGGCAGCGCTTATCCCGACGACCCACTGACCCTAAAATAACTTGTCAGGATTCTGTATTTCTGTCTTGTCTTGATATTTTGTACTTCTGTGGTGTGGTGTCAACCTGTGCCTTAGTGTGTCACCTCTGGGCCAATGAAAACGGTGGAAACATCAGAAAATGACAGCAAATACAGTATTGCTATAGCAAATTAGCACAAAGTTAAAACTTAAGTTATTTTTTGTCTCTGTTCTTTGTGTATTATTTCGTTTAACATTTTACAAATATGATGTGGTTCAATTCGTGCAATTTTATATGTATTAGAATAATCTGAACAACTAACAAACGTTTACTTTGTTGTGCAAATCTTTAAAAGGTGCGGTAGTGAACAATATTTGCTAAAAATAAATTGTTTAAGTTGCGCAACATGGCGATTATGGCTCAGCTGCTTTGATCGTTTGTAGTGAAAATTTTCAATGATAGGGTTTTGCGACGACACGCTCTACTTGACATCAGATTTCAACTCGTTCAAAGAGTACAGTTAGTTGTGATTTGTCGGTTATCATCGCGCAGTGTGATGAGACAGCTAGTGTATCTGTGCGGCTAAGGCGCGGACTTATCGAGACAATTGCTCTGAAGTGCTGTTATTTTTGGTTGAGAAGCAAGCCGGAGAGAATCCGTCAAGCTGGAGCGACTACCGGAGTACCTGCGCGACACCGTCGACTGGTTCATGGGGTGAGTGGCCGCACGCCATTGTTCATACTAAACTTGTCTTGTTGTTCTCTGTACGCTCCTTTCACAATGTCTTCCATTCGAGAGCACCTCCGTCATGCCTTTACTAAGCCCTTGCTAGCTACAGCAAGTTCTTAGGGTAGATACCTAGTTGTTGCTTTTAACTTTCGGGTTTCCCAAATCCTTTCAAGCCGTGTTTGCTTTTCTATTAATTTAGTCATCATTTACTTCTTATTAGATAAACAAAGTACACACCTACTTGGAAATTCATAAACAAGGAAATTGTTATCAAATATTGAATAACTGCTAGCTTTTTGGCATGAAGCAAATATATGATGTTGTCTGCACTTAATAATAATATGTCTCCCTTCTAACATTAAGATAAATACTGTAGAGTGAATAATATTGTAGAGTGTGGGATCTACAAGGCTTAACCTTTTTAAAATATGTAAAAGTATGGTATGCTCAAGGAGATAATAACCAATTTTAACCCATTGAATACCAACTAAACAATATTAAATAGCTGGTAGGTAATCAGACGCCTATGATGTATTACCATACATATATTAAAAGGTATTTTCTAGAGATTACTAGTGACCTAAGCTGGCTTGTTTATTGTTTTTTCCATTTATCAATACCTATTGGGTGGTTTAGGAGAAATAAGGTTTTATAGGGAATGTGCAAGGTGTCAGCACAGAGGTGTAATTTATGTCAAGTATTTTGGTGTAAATGTTCCTTAGTTCATTGCCATCTAACATACACGGCATAGACTATATCATGGTGGTATGTTTCTTATACTATTTAGAGATCCTTTGTATTAAAAGTTCCATTACCACAACCAGATAGGTCTCCTTGAATGGACATTTTAATACTCCTTAGGATTCAGCCAAACGGGGTAAATGGTGTGGCATTAGATTACTTTAATCACCACAAAAAGCATAAAATTTTTAAAAAAATTTAGGCCCCCATTGAACTCTGTAGAAATAATCTGTCCAAGTAGGATATGGATAGTCCTTGACCCATCTCAAATATAGTACCAGTGTTTTAGAGCCTAGGGAAGGAATGTATAAAAAATCACAATCACCAATTTTTTTTGAATTTCTTAAATAATAGGGTTTGTCCACAAAATATAGATCTGTCACCAAAATGTAGTTGCCAAACAATATAAAAACAATACCATAATAAATCACATATAATCATCAGGATATATTATCAAGTATCAAATAAATGGGTTTGGATTGATTAAAAACAGGTTAGTTCTGGTAACTGTATAATCTAATTAACTGAAAACAATAATTTGACGAAGCACAACCACATGGGTCTCCTATTTCTGTATGCAGGGTTTTTTTTTTTAATTCAATTTTTGTTTAGGGGCTTTTATCAAATTTATGCCAGCCCCATTGTACCCTTTTATATAAATTGGCTTACATGAACATATTACTTTATAATATTACTTTATAGTTAATGAATTAGAGGTATTCGTGGGGGACCATAATTAAATGGCACAACTTTAATAATAATATCCGAAGATGGTACAGATGGTATACCGCCGTTTGCATGAATTTTATTTACCCTATTATCATTTGCCATAATAGTCAACAGCCATAATATTTATTTGCCCTACTCTTATTTGCTATATTAGTCACATGCTAGAAGCTTTGTTTCCCATAAAGTCACTTACCATAACATCATTTATCATAATCATTGTAAGCCCTAATTATCACATGCCCTAATTATCATATGCCATAACATCATTTGCCATCGACATTGGGTATGTAACGGTTGTTATATCAGGAGAAACTGGATGCAATCGGGACTTTAGGGCACTCCGACTCGGATAGGTAAGGTTAGAAGAAGTCTATTCGCTCGCTACGCTCGCTCACACAACCCCGCCATCCCCTTCGTCGTTATTTTTTAATAAACCACTGCGGGGCTCCGTCGACCAAGCCCACATCAACCATGCATAGAATATTTATGGCATTTAAATGTTATGTCTAATAATCATTATGGCGTTTAAATATTATGTCTGATAATTATTATGGCACTTAAAAATATGAAAAACAATACGTATGGCACTCGTACCTTATGGTATCTAAGTTTCGGGCAATTAACAGTATGACATATTATGTCTTTTGAACAAACAAAACATTCGGGCAAATGAAATTTGGGTAAATGAAATTTGGGAATATGATGATTGTGGTATATAATCTTCGGGTAAACAATAGACAACCGGTACAGGTAAGATGGATTGGATTATGCTTACATCAAATTTATTTATTTTAAAATTCTTCACAAATAACTTGAGTTCTACTTCGTTTTGAGCACACTCCATCAGCAAATGTTGCAAGTATTCGATTTGCAACAACTGTACAATTAAGAGAATCACCCTTTTTCATAAGAAATGCACACTTTACCGATGGATTACCCAGAACGGAATCTTAATATCAATTTAGTATCCTCAAGCCAGGGCCTTGAATGCTTTTGTACCAAATGCCTTTATCCAGAGACATTTTGAAATAATGTTGTTTCCAGGAATTAAAGCATGCAGATTTAAATTTATTTGTAGATTCCCAATAATCAGGTATATGATTAATTAAACATCCGTCCACTACCTCTGATTTGGATATACGGTCAGCCTCCTCGTCACCACTTAGTCCAATATGTGCTGGAACTCATTGCAAACTACATTCTATATTATTGTTTTTAAGTATACACAATCAATGTACCTCTGCTGTAGCCAGAGGCACATCGAGCTATATGCTGGAGTGCGCTTTTGCCATCTGAAAAAATTACTACTTTATTTAAATTTTGATTCGAAAATATAATTTACTGCTTTGTAAATTCTATTCATAAAATAGGGTGGGGTAAATAGTGTCAAAAGTTATAAACATTTTATTGACAGATAATGAGTAGAAGAATCATCAGTTTGATAATATCTTAAAAAGCACTTTAAATGCACCCCACGCTTTTTAACAATAATGTACATTCATTTCTTTTTTACACTATTCCTAATCGAATTGATTAAATTTTATTTTCTGTTTTTTAGTTGGATCTTTCTATAAAAGCGAGTTTTTTTTAGTTTTTTTAAACTATTTTTTTTTTTTTTTTGTTAAACGTTAAATAGTATATGTGTGTTTTTGTGAACAATAAAAAAGTGTGTATTTATGGATAATGTTTTGCTTTGTTACAATATTTTTTAATTTTAATTAATTAACCATGGCGAATCTAATTAGGATAATCGGATATTTTAATTGAATTCTTGCATTGTCATCGATCCTTGACAGGTGTGCAAAGTTTGAACTAAATCTGATTGTTCAAAGTAGGGCAAAATCGAGCTCAAAAGGGTTGGTTACAGACAGACATACAAACATACAGGTAAAGCTAATAAAAGCGTGTTAAAAACAATGTGTCCAACATAGCCAGTTTTAAAAATCCACCAGTACAAGTATATTCATCAATGGCAAGCTGAAGAAAAGACAAATTTTACACAGCACTAAACGCACAAACAAAAGATAGTCATGGGAGATTTTCACAGCCTAATATGATTTCCACAACATAATGAATACCACATAATCGCACCCTACAGTACAGGCAATAGAAACAAGAATGGACAAAGACTGGTGAACTTTGTACTTGAGTACAACTTAAGAATAATGAAAAGTGTGTAAAAGAAAAATATAATAGAATGGAAACATTCCTATGAAGGATAAACAATCAAAATCAAAGCCCTAAACTAAACGTACCTATTAGGAGAAGAAGCTAAACTCTTAAGGAAGAGAGAAGAAACATGTGACAGAACAGAAAAAATAATCTTAAGAGAATAGAAAGTATCAGCAAGGAAATTTCAAGAAGCATGCTACAACATAAAAAGACAAATAGCATAACAACAAACGTGATTTTTTTGCCGTTTTCTGGTTAAAATTTCCTTTATGGACCGGATTTATGGGGCGGAAGGGGGAGGGAGGGGAAGGGGGCTACTCTCCTGTACTATTCCCACCCTGCAGAACCCCATGGTTATGGAGATATCCATGGTTAAAGTTTTTAGGTAAGAATAAAAATTTCCATAAATGTCCATTGATTTATGGATAGCTTCCCTCTCCCGCCCCCTTGTTTGACTCCGCCTTATCTCCGGCGCTGCGGGAAGTGACTCTCCCTCCGCGCCTCCGGTTTTTTATATACACTCTAGGGGTAGGGCAGACAAGAACACGTGGAAAGTGGGGTGCCCCGATTCGGTTTTGGGTAATTTTCGGATATTCATATTCACGTTTCGTTCCATAGTGTACACAAATATCGTTATTTTTCAATGTAATTGCATAAAACAGCACGGTTATTGTGACCATTAATTACACACCAAATTTAATGTGTAAGTATGTGAAAATAAAATTATATAAGTAATAATATGACATAAAACTAAATAAAATACACCTCTACCGTCAACGGAACGTGAAATGTCAACTTTGACGTCTACCGTGACAATTTATCCAACTTAAATATTTGAAAATGGCGTGCTATTTTCATATTTGTATAGAAACTTTAAAAAATTATATCTCGTAAACTGTGAATTTCCGCAACTTCAAAATACGTAAAAAGCTTTATATTTATGAGTACTATCTACAAAAAAAATATGAACTTCCAAATCGACGGTCCATAATGGAAATTTTATCCCGTTTTTTTGTTCTATTATCAACACAACATTCACAGAAAAAAAATAATAACCGGAACTTATTTTTACACATATTTTGCTATAACGGATGAATCTTAATCGATTGTTTAAAGGGTTATTTTATTTTTGGTACCTGTCTTGATTTATTGCACAAACATTTCAAACGTAACCTCAGTCCAGTTCCAGTCCGCGCTCGGCCGCCGTCGTGAGTAGTCGTGAGTGGACACTGTATTGCCTGTTTGCAGCGGCTCGTGTTGAAAAGATCGCTGTACATCCTTGCTTATCTTTATCCTTACTTCCTTATTATATTATATTTTTACATTATATATTATAAATGCGAAAGTAACTCTCTCTGTCTGTCTGTCGCGCTTTCACGCCAAAACTACTGAACCGATTTAAATGAAATTTGGTACGCAGATAGTCTAGCTAGGTAGGTAACAAAAGTAGCCTATAAAAACATAGGCTACTTTTTGCTTTTAAAAGAGGGTTGTAAGGGATTGAAAGGGGGGGGGGTGAAAAATTGTATGGCAGTATCGTCATTTTTAGAGCTAGAAGCTCGAGTCTTATTTTTTAGGTTCTTGATTCGATATAAATAAATGACATTCAAAGTTTGTAAACATTTTACCCTCAAGTGTGTAAAATAACAATAGGGAATAGGGGATGAAAGCGGCGTGTACGGCGCGGTGTATTTGGGGTGTCTTATTTGTAAAATAATAAGCCTAAATAGTTAAAAATGCTACCCAAAGACACTATTCCACGCGGACGAAGTCGCGGGCACAGCTAGTAAATAATAAAAGCACAGACAATAAGTGAACTGAAAAACCTACCGCAAATAGATCATGTATTAGGATGCTTGCTACCGACTTCCACGGGAAACTCTACAGCGCGGATAAGGAACCCGTAACCTATTGGTTACGGTTACTGGGCTCTTGTTTTGACTCAGGTTCATAGTGATTAACCTAAGTTTCATTCCCAGTCACAATTCGGTTCATAAACTCATCTCTGTTCCCACTACACAGGTCCAAAAACTCGCGAGAACACTCAATGCGCTGAAGCGGTGTGAGCATTCTCGGCACCCATCTTGCACTGACCTTAGACATGGAGAATGCTCAAAATAGTCGTAGACGATACTCCAGTCATCTGTGCGACCTTATTTTTCTTGAGACGAGCATCTTCGAGAACATGTTTTTCAACTGTTTCAACAATGTCTGAAGATGTTGCCTCAATCGGCCGATCAGAGCGCTGATCGTCTTATCGAGTCTTTGCCTTGCTTGAAAAGACTATGCCACTTGTAAATCATACGCAAATAATAATAATTATTATTCTGTGTATTCATTTTTTTTAAACTTACTTCTGACATTTTTAAATATTTCTTAAAAAATACAAAAACAAAAAAAAACGTTTAAAAATATAAAAAAATATTAGCCCACCGGTATCGGGAACAGGGTCCAAGCTACTGCGGCGGTCAGGGCTCAAGAGAGAGGAACCTCCTAACAATACGAGCCGTATCCAGAAGTACCGCTTTCTGAATCAGGTCCTTGATCCAGCTGCCTTACGAGAGCCTCCTGAGGTGCTGGTCGAGGCTCGTGGCTATTAAGCCATTGGCTGACACGACTATCTGAGTCCACATCCCACATGTCGACAACCTCGTGAGCCAAGTCGATATATTTGATTTGCTTATCTTTTTCGGCTTTCACGAGGTTCTCGTCATGCGGAACGGTTATGTCTACAATCATTGCACGCCTCTCGATTCGGTCCACCACCACTATATCAGGCTTATTGGCAACAATAGTCCTGTCAGTGATGATGGACCGATCCCAGTGCAATATGATATTTCCATTATAGAGAACTGGTTCGGGCGCATACCTGTAGTACGGCACCTCTTTATTATTATTATTATCTATATTCCGGCAAAAGTCCCCATAAACAGATGACATCTCTTCCATAATCCATATCTGAAGCGTTTTTCCTTGCTTATTAGGGAGCTTTATCACGGCACGAAACTCAATATTGTCCATAGTGAGTGTTCTCTTCCCGATTTAACTGTTTATGCAGCGATATCTCAAAGGTTAATGTACCAATCGGGCTGAAACTTAGTATTTATAATTGTACTAGCCGTGCCGGCGACTTCGTCAACAAGGAATAGTGTCTTTGGAGCATTTTTAATTATTTAGGCTAATTATTTTACAAATAAGACATACGTATAAATACTTTAAGGAGCTATTTGCAGTGTTACACTGTAAAGAGCTTATTAAATTATTTAAATATAGGTACATATAAGTACATAAGCGCGCTCCGAAACCTCCTCCCCAAGCGCCGCGGCTGCACAGCACTCATTATGTACGGCGCGGTGCTTGGCAAGTTTCTTACTCGTATTAACTTCAGTTTCACATTTTGTAATGACTCCGTACATGTTACATCAGAATAGCTCTAATATTTTGTCTCTTGTCACAAACTTATAAAACATTCACATAAACCTTACATATTTCCATACAAACTTTCATCCCCTATTCCCTATTGTTGTTTTACACCCTTGAGGGTAAATCTTTTACAAACTTTGAATGTCATTTATTTATATCGAATTAACAGCCTAAAAAAGACAATACTTCCATGCAAAGTCAAAGTCAAAACGTTTATTTCAATGAGGCCATTAAACGGCACTTTTGAACGACATCACTTACAGTTCAGTAAAATAATAATATTACATTAATAAAGTGACTCTACTGTCCATTCGGAAAGGTGGATTCTTATGGAGAAGAACGGACAAGAAACTCCATAGTTACTATTTTCAAAAAATGGTTTTACAAAATTTGGTATACAAAAATTAATTTAATATTATGTGAGTACGATGCACCCATAGTATGCTACTTATAGGAACAAAGTATTACCAGCAGAGGTAAACTTATTCATTTTCTAAAGAAATTTAGGTAAATGGTACACATATTTACAAATATTGGAACCATTAATTAAACGGTGTGCGAGTCAACAGAAAAATAAAAACATAAAAAAGAAACAGTATATCTGTAAAGTTAATACATAAATCAACCAGTTGGATTTTCTCTACACCCTTGATTGTCCTATGGAGCAGGACCAGCATGTTTCCAAGCATTCTAATCCTGAATGTAATCTTCTAATTTGTAATATGCTTGTTCACAAAGTGTGCTTTTAACATAAGTTTTAAATTTTCCTTCATTTAGTTAAAACAACTTTTCTTCCCCCCCTTTCATCCCCTTACAACCCTTTTTTCGCATTAAAAAGTAGCATATGTCCTTTGTCTTCCCAGGCTCTAGACTATCTGTGTACCAAATTTCATTTAAATCGGTTTAGTAGTTTTGGTGTGAAAGCGCGACTTATGTAAGTGAATATTATAGTAAGGATTGAGTCATCCCCTTCCCACTCTAACCCGTCCATTCCGCGAACTTTTTGACCCGCCGACGTAGCACACGAGATTGTCGACATGTGGAATGTGAACTCGACTATCATCGGGTCAGGGCCAATGGCTGGATGGCCAAAATCCATAGAAGATTTTTCGCCATTGCCACAGGCCGCCGTTCACGCAGGATGACTTTTTTCTTTTTTTTTAAACGAAGAAAAATCATCAAATGACTTCTTCCGCTCTGGGCGGAGCGGAAGGGCGTGTCCGACTCTTACTGACTAAAACCCATCCGTGTTCCTTCTTAAGCTCTTTGCGTTCCAGGGCCGCGGTGACTCTTTCGAACAAATTCCGCAACCATGGCTGACTTAGTCGTCAAACTTATAACACCCCACTTTAAAGTTCTGTGGTTAAAATTGGATGTGAAATAGGTTTAAAAAAATTGCTGGAAAGGAATTTTGGGAGTCATATCGTATTTTGTACGCATACAATTGGACAGCACATTACTTATTGCGGTATTAGCATCCTTTGAGTGAACAAGGTAGCTACTTAAATTCCGGGAGAATCATGGTTATTTTAAATCCCTGGCGGCAGCCGGGAGCATTACGTTTTCAGCTCTCAATTCTTGGAGACTTCCAGAATTCCTGGAGAGGTGGGAACCCAACTTTGAGAGAGGGTAAGTAAATGCGTGTTCGAGGGACATAACGTTACAAAAAGCGTCAGCGTCGGAGCTAGAATGTTTACAGTTTGCAGTGCATTGTGCAGTGTAAACACGAGTGGTGTTCGGTGACTCGTGTCGGTGCGCGGCCGTGCTCGGAGTGCCCGCGCTCTTCGCTCACAGGTGTGCTGATAAGGCGTGATGTCACCGAGCGGCGCCGGCGCGTCCTCTCGCCGCCGCCGTCAGTCGGTCGCGGTACGCAAACGTGAGCGCCGTTTTTTTCGCTAGAGACGGACTCGCTCCGTGGTGCCGCTGCGCGGATTGTGTCGGTCTCCGCGGTCGTGGTGTGGAGTGACGGTGTCAGTGGGTCGAGTGCAGTGAGAGGCGGGGTGCATGGTGGTGGAGGTGCGAGTGCGCAGGATGAGCGCTGCCGGCAGCGGCGGCGGCTGCGATGAGAGCAGTGGGCGCTCGGGCGCTCGCTGGCCGGTGGGCATCTTGCGGCGCAGCGGAGCGCGCGCGGCTCGGCGCGTGCTTCGCGTCAAGTACCGCAGCGTGCCGCCGTCGCCCGCGCCGAGCCCTGCGCCGCCGCCGGTGCTACCGCTCGACATCGACGACACAGTTTCGTGCTTCTGCAGGTGTGTCTCCGTCTTTTGGCCTATGAGGTACAAAACAAAAGTGTGCACTAAAAGACCACGCACCGCACTATATACCTATAGCAAAAAAATAAACTAAACTCGATCACTTTTTTGTGTTAGTAATTCAATCCAAATGGTTGTGGCAAAAACTTAGTGCAAGCATTACTAGTAAGAAGTGCCGCTGTATCAATGCAATCCTAGCTGGTTTTTGAAATGAATCAATGCCAGATAGCGATTGGGTGCCATATTTGTGTCTTATGTAAGTGATTAATGAGAATGACTAACTATACCGGTTTGTAGCCGTTTGTTGTTTCCGCGTGTTGACGTAGCGGAGGTGATTACAGCGGCCTACTTGCCGCGACGCAGCGGCCGAGAGGCGCGCTTATCGCGTCTTATCACTCACTACACCTGCGTGACGTCACCCAACACTTATTATTATGTTAATAACATTCAGTTAGCTGCATTGTCTTCATCGTTTTATGTTTCCACTCATTTACGCTACTTGCTATGTCACTAAACGAAGCTATCCAGTTGAGACAGCACTGTTGCTGTGCACATCGTCAGCAGCGGTTATAGCGTCAGCACTGGTCACGTTGTCGACATTGTTTTGGGCGGAACTCTAGTTACAGCGAGCAGGGTCGTGCTCACGCCGCACGAGTACAGATTGTGAAGCAGTGCGCACTGATTGCCGCCACTTAACTCCGCCGCGCCGCTAATTGTGCCACTTGCGCGCCGACACAACACACTTGTCCACTATATCAACTATATCAAAACAACGCAACTCACAATCGTGCATGACGCTGCTCTGCCGCTTCTGCTCTGTCGAGAGTTGGTTCGTAAGCAGACCTTCAGGGAGCGCAAACAGCGTAGTCCGCGACTGTGAAACTACATCTCTTCAGACAGTCGGCCCAACGACCATGACACTAGTAAATCATTTAAAACCATTAAAAATAATAATAATGTCCCGATCGTGGAGCTCGATCTGAGAGTTAATTCCCACAAGTCATTCACCGAGATGATATTGCGGTTTCAACTTTGTTTTGGAAAATGTATCACAACGATTTGATTAATTACCCAGCCATTTCGAGTGCTGAGAACAACTGAACAACTGGATCAGCGCAACTGTTGCGCCCTTCACGCCGTTGGAGTGTGATTATGAAAAAACCGGCCAAGTGCGAGTCGAACTCACGTGCAAAGGGTTCCGAACAAATAATATTTTATTAACGTGTAGGTACTTTAAAAATATAAACTTAAAAAAAAAGTCAGAAACTTCACAAAAACCTTTAATCTTTAGTGGACCTATTATAACCTGTATTTTTTTTTAAAAAAAAGGGTGAGAATGGTGAATTGTCATCAATTTTCTTTAACAACTTAATAGGAATAGATTATAATCTAAATCTAAACTAATATTGTAAATAGGAATGAAATGAAAATTATTTTTTTTGTGTTTGTTTGTAACGATTTTGCTCAAAAACTACTGAACCGATTGTTAAAAATTCTTTCACCGTTAGGAAGCTACATCTTCACGAAGTAACATAGGCTTTATTTAATTCCAGAAATAATTAGGAATCCCTACTAAAACTTGAATAATGGGATTAGGCGCACAATGCCACATTCTCAAAATGACATTTTGACGCAAAATGGCATACCTATTCTCAATATGCCACACTAGCAAAATGCCACATCAGCAAAATGACACATTCGCAAATTGTCTTTTCTCAAAATGCCACACTAGCAAAATGTCACACTATCAAAATAACACATTCTCAAAAAGTCATATCACATAATGTGCGATTTACTTGAATGATATTTTTAGTCTCTAAGTGACTTCTTGCTGGTCGATGATTTATGAATAAAAAGTAATACCCATTTAATTATTTCAGTATTTAATCACATTATTTATTCATTTCCATTTATTTTGACATAAAATAAATTTAAAATGAAAACTGAAGCAATGAATTCCGCTGAGAATCATAAACACATAATAACAAAATATTGTAACTTTAAACAAAAATATTTAATTTTGTTGCACTGATTTTATTTTCCGTGTGAGTAAACTAATATTTTTTTATTCGAAGTACCCACCTTCGCTTTTTTAATAAGTTTTTATTAACTAATTCAAATATTAATAATACTTTATTGCTGCATTCAATGATCATAACAATTAATATTAACAAATAAACTAATCTTACAACAAACTAAAATATAGCATCAAAAAACATATTAACGTCCAAATTAAAAAAAATAACTGTTTTGACATAATGCGAAAATGGCATTATGCGAAACGGCATTTTACGAAAATGGCATTTTGCGAAAATGGCATTTTGCGAAAATGTCATTTTGCTAATGCGACGTTTTGCGATGTGGCGTTTTCAGAATATGAAAATTTGAGAATGTGACATTTTGCGAAATTCCAATACGTCATTTTGCGAATGTGGCATTGTGCGCCTAATCCGAATAATGTAACCTAAGGTGTAAAAATTTTTTTTCATAAAATGTCTTTCATCGCATGCGCTGCTAAAACTACTGATGACGAGATACATAAAAAAATATACTACATAATTAAAGTACATACTCATTATTACCTAGAAAAAAGTCCGCGAGGCTGTATGTATAACAATTGTGGTTAAGTCACAATGACCGCTTTTTGTTACAATTATTCAATCAAAGCCCAGTTGGAAAGAAAAAGTAATGATTTTGATATCAAGTAATCCTTATCCATTTAAATTATTAAAATCAGACCTTTCGTTTCAAAGTTATGACGGGTATAAAAATGCTCTAATTATGAAAAATGTTGCGGTTTGAGCGAACTGGGGAGAATCTTAATGCTGGGTCTGATGAAGTCATTATTGCTTACTTCAATTTACATGGAAATTGGAATGAACAAACTAAAAGTGGGATATTTGAAGCACATCTAACAATTTTTACATAATCAACCCCTGACGGGTTGAACGGGGTGAATAGTAGGATGATCCTGAGACCGTTGAATGGATATCATAGTGGTTAATTTTCCAAAACTTGAAGTTGTGGAGTAGGTACCTACTAAATCCGCGCGAACGATGTCGTGGGCGAAGTACTAGTAAAAAATAAAAATACTTTTGAGACGATAAGCTCTTTCATTTGATATATCACTCGGTACAGTTGGGAATACTTTTTCTAAATTTTATTTAATCCTCAAAAAAGTGACCCCATTTTAAAAATATATTTATTTTCCTTAGGTTCGGAGAAAATCGGCTATGGCAGACGGACAGACAAACAAACAAGTGATCTTATATAAGGGTTCGTTTGTCCATAGAGAGGTTGGGCACCCTAAAAATCAATTGAATGATTCCACCTATAGAAGGTTTATACCAATGTTCAAGTAAATTGAAGAAATTGGTAATATTCACCCCTAAAACTTTGATTTGGAACAAGAAAATGATTTTTGAAAAATCCAAAAACGAGTTTTTTATGCCGAGTTTCAACTTCATCGGGCCTTCCATACAACCTTTAACTCGCCCTGAAACGATATTTTAGGGGTAGTTGTGAAAAACTCATAGTGACAACCTTTATTATTCACAAGTCTTACTGTAAAATAGGTGTCGTCGCTATGCTGGCAAACCAGCGGAATAGTTAAATGACGTAGTGATTAAATAAAACATTTTCCTCAGAGGTGGGGTTTTAATTGCATTTTTTCCGCTTTATGCTATGTGATACTTTGATACTGAGTTCTTCCATACGAATATGCTGTTAGTAGGTAACTATTATTTTATCTGCGGTTTTCCGTCAACGTCGTTTAAAGTATTGGGTCGAAAAGGAAAAACCTGTTGATTTAATTTAGTTAAATTATGATTATATTTTGAAAGTGGCAACTAAAAACTGAAAAATTATGCAATTTAACTTTGTTTGTAAGCTCTGGCTGGGGGCCTTAGATTCATTTAAGGCCACCACAGGATAGTCCGGTTAAGCAGTTACCAGCCCTAGCGTGCTGAACTGCGAGTGGTCATGTCCAATAAAAAAAAAAAGTCTTTCGGGCATTCAAGCTTGAGCCGCCGGACCTTTCTGTGATGTCGTTACGCTATTCGTCGAAGTTTGAAACAAGTTGTGAAGTTTTCTTTTGAAAATCCAAAAATGAGTGATCATGATGACATTTGTGACGTCAGCTATGATGACGTCACACTTTTTAAAAACACCACGGAGGTTCTTTCTCCGTTATTTATTTATATAAGTATATGAAAAAATTTAATTAAAACCCTTAAAATAAGCCCTTTAATTTGATATATCACACGGTAGTTTGAACATGTCCCCAAGAGTGACCCCCATACTCAAAATTTATTTATTTACGTAACGCGTCCGTGTATGGGTCACAGAAGTTTTAACAGAATCGGTGTAGATTCGGAGAAAATTGGCTGTGCCAGACGGACAAGCAGACATACACCTGAGTGTCATATAAGGGTTCCGTTTCTTACGGATGTTCATAACCCGAAAAATAACGAAAATTTGCTAAAACTCTATAAATTATTTCCCTACATAGAAATAAAAAACTGGTCAAGTGCGAGCCATATTCGAAAAGTTTTTTCCATATAAGTAGTAACCATTTGAAAATGGGAAATTAGTTAAGCTATCGCCAATCTAGTTGGATTAGAATTTCTTAGATAATAGGTTTTGTCCGCAAAATAGATCTGTCCCCAAACTGTAGTTGCCAAACATATGTTACAAAATGTATGTAACGTGTGTATGTCCTCGCGCTTTGTATTATTATTGATAATACGAAGAAATTTGCAGGTTTCTAATATGCATATATGTTGGTGTGTTGGTGGTAGTGTTAAAATATTATAATTTTTAAATGAATGAGGTACCTGGTGACACTATTTATCTGAGAATGTTAATATATTTCGTGGAGATAGATCTATTAATTAAATTAAATAAGTTGGTGACAAATTTAAAGTAAACTGACAAAAAACATAATTCCTTTGATAATATAATTTATAATTTGCAGCAATCAAGTCCCCTTCTTCTTGGGAATGTACGAAGAAATATACATATAATGCGATTGTCGATAACTGTGGGGCGGCATGCCCTCAGTGCTCTACTCCGACTCGTACTTGACCGGTTTTTTTTATTTGCTGTTATACTTTAGTGTAAGTACTATATAAATACAAAGCTTAATGGTTTAGTGTATTTTCGATTATACGAGAGAGTGAAAACGAAAATAACGCCGAGAGTCGGGCCCCATACAAGATACGTAATTTTTTGAGCCGTTGTTTATATTTTTTATGACTTGAGGCTAAAGCCGCAATAGACAATTCAATTCAATTCAAAGTCATGTATTCTTTCTTCACATTGGTTGTCTTAAAATTAACATCGTTTGGGACTAATGTATCTAACGACTATTCCACCATTGTAAGGCGCTGGACACACAGAAAAGACGTAAGACGAGGACGGGGCGCGGACAGGACAGGGCGCGGACGGGGCGCCTGCCGTTACGACTTTTTAGAGCATATAGAAAAGACGAGGCACGGACGTGACGCTGGGCGCCGCGAGAGATGACGGTAACTTCATTGCTAATGTATTTTTTTTGGAGTAAATTTGAATAAAATAATAATTGAGAACCTCCTCCTTTTTTGAAGTCGGTTAAAAAGCACGCTCACTCATTGATACATAATACCTATTATTTTCTCATTGGTGACGGAAATAAGTTGTCGAAATAAATCCGAAACGTATTAGATTTCATGCAAAAGTGTGAAACTTGGAACGGAAGCCCCGGGCTATCGATATTCAAAATCCCCGCATTTTCCCCACATCTTGCCAATCAACTTGCGATTTGGAGAATTTTCCACAGCAACGGTGCGCGCGAGTCCCGGCACCCGCGCGTCACCCCGCCCGGACCCCCGTTCTCGCCCGTCCCTCATCCGTCTCTCGTCCGCTCGCGCCCGTGTCTCCTTTCTGTATTTTTTTACAATATACGTAGTTATCGTCTAGACGAGTAAGCGTCGTGTCCGCGCCCTGTCTTTTCGATATGTTTTGCGTCGCGACGCTTCCATACATTTTGTATGAAAGGGATGCGGAAGAGACATAATTATGTCCCGCGCCCCGTCTGCGTCTTACATCTTTTCTGTGTGTCCCAGCGCCTTACATAGGCTATTTTTAATTCCAGAAATAATTAGGGATCCCTACTAAAACTTGAACAATGTAACCCAAAGTGTAATTTTTTTTTATAAAATGTCTTTCATCGCATGCGCTGCGAAAACTATTGATGATTCATAAAAATAATGTACCTACTACATAAAAAGAACTCATTATTACTTAGAAAAAAGTCCGCGAGGCTATATGTCTAACTATTATGGTTAACCATAATAGTTCGGTATGATTTTTATATCAAGATATTAATCCTTATCCATTTAAATGGATAAACCATTTTAGTAAATGTAAATAACACTTTAAATTATTCAAATCGGACCTTTCGTTTCAAAGTTACGACGGGTATAAAACTGCTCTAACTAAGAAAAATCCGATGAAGTTGAAACACGGCATTAATGATTAGGATATAAAAATAAGAATAACAAATATTTGAATTTTTAGAAAAAAACACCCCTTAAGGGGGCGAAAAGGAGTGATGAAGTTTTTAGGGGAGGACATTATTGCTTACTTCAATTTACGTGGGAATTGGTATGAACAAACTAAAATTGGGATGGGATAATTGAAACAGATATTTTTTTGCAAAATCAACCCCTGACGAGGTGAACGGGGCGGATAGTTGCGCTGATCCAGAGACCACAGAATTTGCAGCAGAAATGGCTGGGTAATGAATGAAAATAGTTTTGCTTAATTTTACAAAACTAAAGGGTGTAGAGCGGGCGTTGAAGTTTGTGAAGTACCAACTAAATCCGCGCGGACGAAGTCGCGGGCGAAGTGCTAATTGTATAATATAGAGATAGAGATAGTAAACAAAAAAAAATAAGCCAAGTGCGTGTCGGGCCACGCTGTGTTAGGTTCCATAGTTTGTGCCGAGATCATGACTGAAAATTAAATAATGTCGAGCTTAGTTTTGAACGATCCTGAAAACCACGAAAATATATGATGGGAAATAAAACATATTTTTTTTTAGTTGGTCCATTCCGACACACGAGTCAATGTCGAGTACATTACCGACTGCAGTTTATAAACTATGAAACACTTTTATTACTTATTATTCTGACGAAAAGACAAATGTCTGCTGTGAGACTTTGCTTCTTATTAAATTTATTGATTCTAAGACAATGCGAAGTTCTCTATAGTAATTGATTTACTTGAGAGGTTCAAAATAAACATGTCAAAAGTGTCTAGGGATCAAGTACCTTTTTAAAACTGTAAAAAATTATCTGATTAATATTTATTAATAAATCTAGTGTTCCAGGCTGGCTTCTTACTTTAATTCATATGTTTAAGTTAGGAACTTATCTCTAAGTTTTGTAAAATTGCAATTTTTGAAAATTAACCAAGTTAATGTCTTCAATGATATGGCAGGAAAAGGCTGAAATAAGGATTTTTATTGTAAAGATTTTAACCATTCACACGATGCACACAATCACAGCGATTTGGCATGCTTAAAATCAGTTCATCAAAATGATTTTGAGCTGTGAAGCCTCCTTGCCAACATCATGGCGGTCATGGTACGATTCCATCGAGCAGTATTTCGGATTTACTGGTCCTGTCTGCGAGTGGTGATGCGAGATCCTCCTCCATGTCGCTCGGCCACGCTGCCCTTGATACGATAGCGTGTCCAGAGGCGGCTTATGACGCTGTGTCAAGTGCCAAGAGCAACAGCCACAGTACGTTGCTTGGAACCAGCTTGCAACATTCCGACGGCTCTCATCATCTCTTCTCGTGTCAAATGATGTCGTCGCTCCATATCGATGTAATTTTCTTCGGTTCCGATGCAGAAATTATAATGGTTTTGTAAATACGCTATTACACAATTTTATAGGAATCCTGATTGGCAGTTAATTTTCTATTCTTAATCAAAATTTAAAAAAATAAATATTTATTGAAAATGTGAAATTCACTCAAAAGAATCGATAACGATCCAACGAAGTTAAAATAATAGTCCTCAATTTCGGCGATACTCTAAAACGTTCTTGATCCCTAGACACTTTTTAATAATAATAATAATTTATTTCCCAGTATATGGTACATTGCTATCTTACATTAAACATTGTTTCACACAAACTACCATTGCTGGTGTAGAAATATTAAATAAGACATGCAAATCAAAACTAGGTACATTACAAGATTATTATATGAAGTTATGAAATTTATAATTTGAATGACTAATTGATTGGTTCATTCAGTTAATTAAAAATGCATTATTGCAATGTCAAAATATTAAAAGTTAAATAACAAATATAAATCACAATGCCAAAAAATTTATTCAAAATCGTCAAACGTCAAAATAAAAAAAATATATAGATGTCGAAGTTACTAATGCTGTCATTATTAAGATCTTAACTACAATATTAAAATTTATGATTTAATTGAATTCATTAACGGAATAAAAACACATGTCTAAGAGCCACGCAAATATTTTACATTTAAACTTATTAATTGGTAACATTCTCAGGGCAGGTGGTAATTTATTATAAATTTTAATTGTTATACAACTGGCATTTCTACTGTATAATTGCAATCTCTGAGCAGGTACTAGTAATTTCCCGGCATTTTATTTGTTCAGTCTTTCGGAGACTTGTTCATTTAATAAAAATAAATGAGGATATTTTTTAACAAATAGACAAACTTCTAAAATATACAGACATGGGAGTGGGAGAATTTTTAATTCCTTAAATAATGATCTGCAATGGTCAAAATATTCTGCTCCACTCATGGCTCTGATACATTTTTTTTGTACTATGAATGCTCTTTCCACATCCACTGAATTTCCCCATATCACTTGGCTTTTGATGTGTGTATGTCGCATGCATGATGCGTTTGGTCATTTTAACTTGATACATCATACACGTGGTACTGAGAAAAAGTGTCATGACAGACTGACAGACAAACGGACACTTGATCCTAAAAGGGTTTCGTTTTTTTCTATTTGTGACGCAGAACCCAAAAAAAAAAATCAATATCGGAACTGTTATTGAGGACTTGAGCACAGTTGAGGACCTAGTAAAAGGCTTCATTGACGCAACTAGTGAATGGGCTCCAAATATAACAGGAGGATTAGTATTCATCCTCCTTTGCAGTTGGAGCATCAACCGTATCATAACGTAGACCGATGTAAGGGAGAAAGTTTTATTTACAAAGAACTACAAAATGTTTGAAATCTGAAGGTACCTTTGTGACTAGAGAGAAAACAGTTCCTAAAATGATATTTAATATTTCTGTTGCAGGTGAGTCGCATGCTCGCTCGCTCGCCACTGTACGTAAGTGCCCACCTGTAGCTACTCCGACACCCTCGCCCGCCTAGTGCTCACCTGTCCCACACATTTTCACACGCTTATGCAAAATAAGGCACTTTTCATAGTCGCTATCCGAAATGTATCGAGCTCAATGTTCACAAAAATTAAAAGTAAAAAACCTCTTTAAAAAACAAGTTTTTAATTAAATGCAGAAAAAAAAACTTTTACTTTAAAACTTTTACTATCAACTTATAACGTCATTACCTACACAATTTATATGATATAAAAGCTTGTCGCGAGATTTAAGTACTCGTATTTACATAGTTTGAAAATCACATCAAGTTATTTAATTTACTTTGTTTTTCTACACAAGTAAATCTCGCGACAAGCTTTTATATCATATAAATTGTGTAATGACGTTTTAAACTTAAAAGTTATAATCTTATAATACATAGTAAAAGTTTTTTTTTTAGTGCATTTAAATAAAAGCTTGTTTTTTTTTAAAAGGTTTTTACAAGCTTTTATTTAACATGCAGTGTATGTATTTAACTATGTTTGCTCGGGTGGACTCTTGCAACTCAATTTTGAAGCAGATATCGTCAACCGATTGAGCTGATATTTTGTTTACACTTTCGGTTTGGAAGACAATGCATGGTTAATTGTGTGACGTTATTCTAAATCCAACATGGCGGCACACCCAAGATGGCGGACTTGTTATTTGTAAGGCACTCCTACAATATGGGTATCAAATGAAAGGGTGGGATGGGTATCAACTATCTACTAGTGCTTTTCATTTGAAGTTTGCTATTGTAATAAATAAAATGCTTGTTCACTTACATTAATTTACATAGGTAGGTACCAAATGAAATAAAAAAAATAAAGTAGGATAACTATTACTGGATCAACTAGTACCCGGTTTCTGAGGTACTGGAGTTAATTTTATATGAATTACCAGTAAAAGCTCATTTGTAATTATTTAACGAAGAAAACAATACATATATTTACTTACATACGTAAAATGAATACGTGTAGCTCATCAGTCTGGCTTTGAAGTACTGAAATTTATTTATTTTAAATCAGTCTCAAGAAACTTAAAATAAAGACCAAAATGTTTGCAGTAGAATTGGCATGGTCTGAACAAATATTGATTGCATTACGAATTGACGTGTTCACAAGACGACTGTTTCAAGAGTGGTTCATAAAATAGGTAAACAAGGAAATAGCAAATAAACTATTCCATTTGTTTGATCTTTAAACATTTATAAAAGGTTTTTCCAAAATATACAACCGACTTCCTCTTAAAAAAACACTACAAAGTATACCTAAGGACGGTTTTTTGAGGAAGTTGGACTGGCATGTTGGTCTAGTGGTTAGTGACCCTGATTGCTAAGCCGGAGGTCGTGGGTTCGATTCCCACCCAGGACAAATCTTTGTGTGATGAGCATGATCATTTGTTCTGTGTCTGGGTGTAATTTGTCTATAATATGTATGTATTTAGAAATATATAAGTATGTTTATTAGTTGTCTGGTTGCCATAGCACAGGCTCTGCCTAGTTTGGGATCGGATGGACCGTGTGTGAGTTGTCCCAAGATATTATTATTATTACTTTTTTTTTTTTGTAAAAAGTTTTTATTTTTCACTTTTTAGCCCCACCTAACAACACCACTGAAAAGTATTTTGCTTTCCTGTAAAGCAAAATACGCAAATTCGTTTACTTGGATGACAGCCAAACTACTGAACCGATTTTGATGGAATATCCTTTCACATAAAAAAATAATTATTCAAATCGGTTCATAAATGATGGAGTAATGGACATGAGGTAACAAACATACAAAAAAAAAAAGAAAAACATACAACTGAATTGAAAACCTCCTGCTTTTTTAAGTCGGTAAAAAAAAAATAGTAGCCCGCCTGTATCGGGAGCCGTGTCCAATGACCCGATGGCTCCTGAGAGAGGAACCTCTTAATAATTCGCGCCGTGTCTAGGAGTACTGCTTTCTGGATCAAACTCTTGATCCAGCCGCCCAATGAGAGCCTCCTCAGATGTTGATCGAGTCAATTATGCTATTGGCCGTCCAATTACTGCCATATACACATCCCACATGTCTAATATTCCATTATTATTAATAACTAACTTATGCCCGCGACTTCATACGCGCATATCCCGTTTTTTCCCTAGCCTATAGCATTCCTCATGAATGGGGCTACCATATACAAAAGAATTTTCCAAATCCGACTAGTAGTTCCAGAGACTAGCGCGTTCAAACAAACAAACAAACTCTTATATATCAGTATAGATTATTTATTAGTAAAAGACGCTACACTGTAAAATTAAACTAAAAAATTACCTACAACATGCACGAATACGAAAAACAATGACAAATATTTCGATAACTATTGTCATACAAGAAATTTTTATTTTATGTAGCCCATACCTAAATATTTTTTTTACCAAAATTACATGGTGACTACCTCCAAATATCTCGACATCGCGACACTTTAGGGTACCAAGTAGCAACCTGGTGCCCTAAAGTGTTAATTTAAACATGTTGTGTTTATTTAAGTTATCCTCTACCTACCCATATATATTTCATTATGCGCCGCGATTAAGAAAAAAAACTGGCGACGGGTACCTAAATATGCCAGCTCCCATAGAAAAATGTTCAGATCTTTGAACCAAACAGTTTCAATAGACTCGGAGCAAACTGAATAGCCAGACGACCAGGCAGATACACATACGAGTTGATACGAGTGATCCTATAACGCCGTTTGTCCACGGCGTCCGTCTCGCCGGATCCGTCATCCGAGAAAAAACCGGATCGAAGAAGCGGCCTATACATTTTAATGAACCTTTGTCCACACGACGTCTGACGTCCGAGATACGCCATCCGTTCTTTTGACGAACTCCGGGGATTTTGCT
The DNA here is from genome assembly GCA_905163435.1 of Mamestra brassicae. Classification (NCBI taxonomy): domain Eukaryota; kingdom Metazoa; phylum Arthropoda; class Insecta; order Lepidoptera; family Noctuidae; genus Mamestra; species Mamestra brassicae. The sequence continues at coordinate 217,839 of LR990996.1, forward strand.
TGATCGGATGAACCCCAGAAACTAAATTGTTCAGGAGCTACGATGCCACAGATAGACACACAGACACATACGACAAACCTATATCAACCCCACTTTGTCAGGTTTATAAAGCGGCTACATTGTACTATATAAAACGTAAGAGCAGGAGTGGGCGAGCGGTATAAATAATAACATATATCGTCAGGGTTTGGAGTCCCCATTTTAATGGGGTAACCAAGACAGGATAATCAAAACAGGGTTTTATTCCGCCATAAACAACATTCAACATAAACGATAATTAATAAAAAATACAGTCTTTCGAACAGACCTTTAACTAAGGTCACAGTTAGTAAGTATATGAAAAATATTGTAAATACCTTTAAAATTTGAGGGTTGCCCTCGATTTCCCTGGGATTCCATCATCAGATCCTGACTTGGTGCCAATGGGACCACCTCAGGAGTACCTATACTCTTTCAAATAAAAATAATTTTGAGAATCAGTCCACAAATGGGGGAGAAATCGGTGAACAAATGAACATTAAAAAAAAAATACACAGTCAAACATATAACCTCCTTCTTTTTTTGAAGTCGGTTAAAAAGACAGTAAACGGTTAGCCTTGTTACAAATGTGATCATAGTGTGGCCTAAATGACAAAAGCGAATTAAACATTACACCCAGGTCACTACTACCACTAGTAAAACAGTAAAAACATAATTAAATATAAGGGGAGTCCTTATATTTAATTATGTTTTTCGAAAATCTTATAATCTGATATTTTTTGGTGTTTAGTGACATCGAACTCTAATCACACCATTTTACAATTGTTTTGATATCTATCATCAAACTGAAGAGCCTCGCAGTCATGATTATTTGAGATACGCCTGAAAATGTTTATATCATTTGCATAAGCTAGGCATTCGCTTTTAATTTTACTTAGCAAATAATTTTCGATTACACAAAACAACAACGGGCCCAGATTCGAACCTTGGGGCACTCCAGATATTGCCACAAATGGTATAGAGTCATACCCGCTTAGTGCAACTAGTTGCCTACGATTTAATAGATAGGACGAGAGCCATCTATGAAGAGTCCCGTGAATCCCGATATGATACATCTTTGTAAGCAATATATAATTATTTATATGTTTATATAAAATGATCAACCCGATCGAAAGCTTTCGAAAAATCCGTGTAAACAGAGTCTACCTGACGTTTACAATTAAATGAAGCACAAATATGTTGTGTAGCACAATAAATTAGAGTTCGTTGATCTACCAGTGATAAATCCGTGCTATCGTGTATCGAATATTATGTGCCTAAGGTGAGTGTAAATGTGTTCATAAACAAACCCCTAAATATTTTAGCAAACAAATTTAATATACAAATTGGCCTGTACTTGGTGACTTCACTCCTATCTGCAGATTTATAGATAGGTGTGACTTTTGCCATCTTCCATAAACTTGGAAATGTACCTTCATGGAGAAATTTATCAAATATAATGAGCAAGGAAGTCACCTGGGTAATAACCGCATAACCAGATAAAGATAGATGATTTATCGTCAAAGCCTCCATTCTTTGAGAGATCAATATTTTGTAACTTTTTCAGAAGCTCTATTTTTGATATATATATACTGACAATGAAGTACTTGGATGGCTGGAAATTGGGAGTATAGTTATCAGTTTTACTAGAGCAGTATACTGATGAGAAGTAACTTGTAAATAAATTAACCGTGTCTTTACCAGTATTGCCTACCCTATCATGATAATGCATACAGCTAGGGATGTTATTTGTTAGACGTTTGTTCTTGGTGTAACGCCGGAAGGCTTATATATTAACCTTGAGGTAATCTTCGATTCGCTCAATGCATTTTTTAAAGCAGTGATTTGTGACAATTTTGGTCCTTCCTCTCAGCAGAGAAAAGGTGTCGTCGTCTCTGGGATTCCCAAAACGCTTATACTTAGAATGAGCCTTGGATTTAGATGAGAGTAATCTAATTAAACTTTTCGAGAACCATACCGGATATTCATTACTTCCGACTCTAAGAAAGCGAACACGTTCCTAGTGATCCCAATAAGACCGGCTTAGTAAATAAGCTTCATGTAGGGGTTGGGTCAAGAGTGATGCTTAGGCAAAATTTGAACATAAGTCGAAGTCTCGTAAATGGTGCGATGGGCACCGTAAAGAGTATCGATTGGCCAGTTCTAAGACCAATTGGAGCCAGGTGAACTTCCTGCAGCTGTACATATTAAATTTGATGATGGTACTATCAAACCCGATAACCAAACAAATGAAACGGTTCAAACAATCAATGGTTTTGTAAATAACGCACATTTATCTACAAATACTACATATCAAATTTCGTTATTCGTCTTTTCGACACTACACAACCAACTCCCACTCATCTCATTCCCAATACCACTGACACTAAGTGTCTTCAAGTCGAGAGTAAAAAGGTTCATTACTGACCTATTGTACCTACCACTCTTATTTACACTGTCGTAAAGTTTATCAAGCGTTAAAACGGAAAAGTATAAGATAAAAAATAATTTAAAAAAACTGTGACCCGACTACGGAAAAGTAAAAGGGATCTAAAGGGTGCGACACAAGAAAATATCAGAAAAGACCTCTTTACTGTACAGAATATTTTCAAAATGGTCATGATAAAGCCGTGTGCCGTGTGGGTGCCAGAACACCCACAAAATTATAATGGCATGCGACCACGGCTTTCACGGAATATTTTCTTGTTTCGCACCTTTTAGATCCCTTTTACTTTTTCGTAGTCGGGTCACAGTTCTTTAAACTCATTTTTTTTTATTTGAAAGTACCTATTAAAATCTGCTGATCTATAAAAACATGGAAGTTATGGATTTATGACCTGAAACTGACTTAATCTCCACATAGTGCGGCGCGGCGCACATATCTAATGTGCAGCGAGGGGAGATTATGGAATCCGTGGGAGCCTCAATATTGCTTGAAACAATCATTGCCTTCGACGGTTGGGTCTGATATACTGTATTGATGTACTCTTTCGGCATACTCAAATGGCCTCAGACAAAACTTGACCCCCTGGATATAAGGGTACGCTCGCTGTGCGATTATGGACGAAGTTATGATGACGGACAACTACCGGAAATACATTGTGAAGGACGGTACGTGTGACATATGTTACCGACCCGGCGAATCCATCCGCCACATTATTTCCGTTTGTACTAGTCTGGCTAACGGAGACAGTTTGCACAGGCACGACCATGCAGCCAGGATTATTCACCATCAACATGATCTTAAATACAGCACAGCACGTACATACGTACTGTAGGTATATGCCCGACCCAGTTCTCGAAAATGGCAATTGCGCGTTATATTGGGATCGGTCTATCATCAGTCACTGACAGGACTATTGATGCCAATAAGCCGAAAATAGTGGTGATAAACCGACTAGAGCGTCGCGCAATGTTTGATAATATACCAGTCCCTTATGTCGAGAACCTCGTGAAGGCTGAGAAAGATAAACAAACGAAGTATCTTGACTTGGCTCGCGAGGTTGTCGACATGTGGGATGTGAACACAGCAGTTCTTGTGCCGATAGTCGTGACAGCCAATGGCATAATTGCCAAGAGCCTCGACCAACATCTAAGATGCTCTCGTTGGGCGGCTGGATCAAGGGCTTGATCCAGAAAGCAGTACTCCTGGACCCCGCACGTATTGTTAAGAAGTTTCGCTCTCGGGAACCCTGACCACCGGTAGCTTGGACCCTGTTCCCGATACTGGTGGGCTACAATTTTTGTATATTTTGAAATGTATTTTTTATAGAAATATTAATTAGTATGTATATAAAATAAATAAATGGAATAATAATAATATCTAATGTCCCCTTGGCGCTACGTCACTTTGTGCTAGCGACCGCGGTCGGGGACCCATTTATTGAGTGTGCAAATCACCCCCTGCCATTTTAAAGCCGTGTATATTGTCAATGGTCAGGCAGGGGCCAATAGTTCTTCCATATTATACAATAATCAGTCCACTAAACCACCCAAAACCCATAGCCTCTCATCTTGTATTTCCATATTCCGCAATAGTCCTGCACCACCCGGGAATTGTCCTTGGGTATACTTTAATAGTACATACAGGGATAATCGTCGGTTGGTGCCCCATTCCAATTGAAATGTCTAACGAGGCCTCTGCGAGTTGGCTTCGGCTCCTGGTACGCCTACGATAGGACCGGGACCCTGGGATCCCGAGATTGTCAAAGACATAAAAGAAAATAATATCTATAAGTATAATAAATCTGAAGAGTTTATTTGTTTGTTGGAACGCTCCATCCTCTGGAAATGCCAGTCGGATTTGGAAAATTCTTTTTGTATACGATAGCCACATTCATAAAGAAGGCTATATGTTATACGGGAACGGAAATTAAATTACAACTACGGATATCTAGATATAAATATGCTGGACATGACGTACGGAAGACTGGACGCTCTTCAAACTTCTGGCGTAAACCTTATTGATCGGTCGGTTAAACTTATCATACGTACGCCATAGGTGTACGGCCCACGCGTTTGATGGCCTGCAATAAAAACTGGGGTAGACATTACGAACGACTTATTTTTATATCTATTTTTCAGTAGTTGTAATTAATGCAAACAAAAAAATAATATTTAACACCGCGACAAAAATATTTTAGTTTTACTTCGTCTCAAAACTTGTGAACTCACGAGGTATTTTATTCTATAAATAGGATGATGACAATCACTTTTTAGACGTCATGTTTGAAATATAAGGTTGTTTTACTTGTGCTCCTCCAATTAGTTCAGATGAAATAAGCGGACACAGACAGGCATGAAAATCGAGAGTTTAATTTATACTCTAAAGAGGAAGACAGGAAGTGACAAACGCAGGCAAACCGAGGTCCGTTCGGAGTGTGGAGAGTGCCGAGTGCCGGGCGCCACTTGTGAAGTCGCGTGATGTTTGGAGTCGTCACGTCATTACGTTGCTGCGTTGCCGTCGCGGACCTTGAGACTCTTTATTTACTATTGTGGCTCTATTAGCCGCCGAGTACTGAGCGTCTGCGTCGGCGCGTCACCCGGGGCCTCCAGCACATTGTCGTGCCTCGCCGCGCCGCCCGGTGTCATGCATGTTGGCATCGTCATGATGTCAGCGTGCCTCCGCGCCGGGAACAATTATTACTTTGTTTGCGCACGCGCAATGATTTCACGGATTATGTACCATGCATGGTATGATTTATTCCGAGTTTCGTGAGGTTAAAAACATTCGAATAAAATGTATTTTATAATAGGCAAATGAAACCCCCTGAACTGATACCACTTGACCTAGTAATTCCAAGTCCCATTTGATCCCCATCGTCATCGACAGCTGACCGCTCCACTGCTCGACATAGGTCTCTGTAACTCTCATCCAACTGCTACTAGATTCCTGGGGGCATCCCAGCTTACGTTTGTCGATTCACGATCTTCATTCAAAAACTTGTGTTACTTTAGCTCTGCCGGATCACTTCGTTTCGGATTCGATTTTCGGCAGTCTCCTAGCACAGGTCTTTCGCTAGCTTGCTGAGTGTTCTTTAAGCTTATGGACCTGCCGTACAGTGAGTGTTCACATCTCAGTGCATAACCCCTTTAAAAGGAGGCGCTACTAGGAGACCTTGGTCTGTAGGCTATGTGAAATACGCGACGAGAACACTACACTTAGATTCCTAAACGCTCCGCTTCTTTTAGTCTCCCTTTCAAAGTTAATCTTACCAAACTATGTAATAGACACATCTACATTACGGTAGTCAAGTGTAACATGTCGACGAAATAACGTCCCCGTTACCCCTCGCTGCAGTGTGCCTAGTTCAGTTTAGACGAAGAGTAACCACCCTGCTTCTACTAAGCCTCCACTGATCGTCAGTTGGAGGCCAGTCCTGTCTGTCAACGGGCTGTTTCTCATGGCGACAGTTGAATTTTACAATACTTAGAAGAAACGTGTTTTTTTTTTCGGTTTATGGTACGAAATTCTACAGTGTCACGTTATCAGTATCGTTCCGAGAAAATGTGAACTGCCATAAACTGGCCAATCAGTATCTGGTCTACAATTTATCCGTTAATTGCAAACATAGCCCTCACTGACCTGTGTTGTAGTTATCGTTTTAAGCAGCCCCGAAAACCTTCAAAGAGAGAATTAAATCAAATTGATTAAAGTGTGCAGAAAAGTTACAAAACAAAAACTTTTAAGCGGACAAAGTCCTACTAATGAGAGAAATCTAGAAATATAGATGAATGTGTCATTCGTGCATCTTAATTTTTCCTACTCGCACATAAGTAGGTCACAGTTTTCTAATGTGATGCCTGAACAGCTGTTGGCATTGACATAAAACCGGAACGAAGAATATTTAGCAGTTTGTAAATAAGGCGTCTGTTCGATCTGTGCGGTAGTATGTCACTATTAGGCAGCACGGTCATTTCATTTGGTGGTAAACATACAATCGAGCTCGGTGCGGCGCCGGCGCCGGCGGCGTGCTCCACAGGCCGCCACCTGCCCGGCTCGGAGCTCGGAGTCAGGACCGCGCTACTGCCAGCAGCGCCAGCCAGTCATCACTGCGTGTGCACACTTAGGCCACATACGTACGGTTTCCTGATTATGTTTACCGATTCGGAATTCCGTGAGACATTCGATTTTCCGTTCTTCTGCCCCAGACAGAGGCTTCTTTTCGAAAGAAACGTAATTTTTTTCCCATTCGGAAAATAAACTAACGTTTGCGCCCAGATGAACATTTTGTATTCAGGTCTCCGAATCTGAATTTCATTTCAGGAAACCGTACGTACGCGGCCGTCATGCTCTCATGTTCGATGTTATGCAACAATCAATGAAAAAGACACGTCGAGGTGTGCTTTCAGTCAACCGGATGTAGTCTATCTGGCGTCCACAAGCCAGTAACTGGCCAGCACACACAAAAGGAAGACAGTACTTACCTTTATTATACGTTAAGGACATAAGAGCATTTACTAGGATATAATTAAAGCATGATATTATTTTCTTTAAAAGCAGGCGTAAGTAATTCATTTTGTTTCTTTGGAATTTGTATTATCTATAATATGCTAAATTCTTGAACCCAGAAAGAGATTTCAAGAGTACTTACGTGAAACCGCTCAGGGGTAAACCTGCGAAACTCGAATGAACGAACGGAGAGATTCATCGTCATTCCGCGGCTCACGGACGCGCGCCTCGATGCCGTCGCGCGTCGGCTTCGACCGGTAGGCACGGGCCGCGTCCGTCGACGTCCGCGAACGGCGTGCACTTCTCTATTCTATACTATTCTATATCTACAGCCTTGGCCAAAAGTATTGAGTACCTTACAAATTTCGCTCGTTCACGGTAAGTATGGGAGAAAACCAAATCTACTGATAAAACACCTGGGTGCAATAAAATGTGTCTTTTACAATTTTGGTATTTATTTTTCAGTTCGCTACCATCGCTCGTTGTGAACACATCCAGTGCGCCTTTGGTATTTTATTTCAAAGTTTTAAGTGTTATCGTTGCAATATGCCAAAACGAAACGAACTTTCTTTAGAAAAACGTGTGCAGATACAGCTTCTGCTTGAGCAAGGGAAATCACTAGTAGAGATTTCCAAAACTGTGAAATGTTCGCGCAGATATTTTATTTAAACAACTTACGTTTATTTCATTAGTAGGACTTGTAAGCTATAGTAAAATCATGTTCAAATTAGTTATGTAATTACTGGTTAATTATTTGTAACGCTTCTCATTCTATCCATTTCGTTTAATTGAATTCACATTCAAAACAAATGGAACGAACTTATTTTCCCAAACCTGATGGGGTTGCATATGGATATTATGTAGAGCCAAAGTACTCGTCAAGACGAATCAAACGAGCACAAACTAGACTCCGACACAACTTCGTTGTATAACGGAGTTCCTATGGCCGCCTTCCAGCTTCATCATCAGACCCTAGATACCATCTAAAGACAAAGAACTCTTCAAGACGAATCAAACGAATTCAAACTCGATGGGGTTGCGTTGTTTCATTACATAATTCCTATGGCCAATTTATAAACCGACTTCAAAAACAAAGGAGAAGATTCTCAAAAAAACCAGTAGACACGTTTTTTAATGTTATTAATTCAGGTAAAGAACTGGATTAGCCTCATGTTTGCGTTTCCCAGAATAGCCCAAACTTGGTGTTTCTTGCTTCTCGGATTAGATCATGAAAATGAATCATTGTCGTACTATAAATATGTACCTATAACTTCAGTTGATGTTGAAAGCTCCTTCTCTACCTATAAATGGATATTAAGAACAGAAAGAAATTGTTTGAAGATAGATGATATGGATAAACTCCTTATAATTTATTTAATACCCAGAACGAAGATAATATTTGCGATGACAAGGAAAACTCCGTTCCTGATGAAAACTGTAGTGATTCAGATTAAGAACAATTTTTAACATCAACGGATAAAATTCTCACTAACGGCCCGTTCACGACCTTGCCGCTGTGAGCGGCAGCTTAGCGCGGGGCGGCGAGCGGTAAGATCAAAAGTAAGTATAAAAATGTTTGAAGCGCGCCACGAGACGCCGCTCATAGCGAAAACGCGCGCAGTTTTATCCGAGCGAATCGCTACAGCGGCGCGCGGTGCGGGGAGCGGCAGGAACACAAGTACAAGCGAATGAGTGCGACGCGCGACGCCACTAACAGAGCGGCGCGGACAGCGGTGTAGGAGAGACGGACTCAGCGACGAAGCTAAAAACAAGAAAATTTAGACGATTTTGTGGCGGCAATGAATACCGAGGCATTTATCACCGAAATTTTAAATTGACCGCCTATATGGATGTCAAAACATCCCGGACATAAAAAAAAACATTATAAAACGGTTGAGGGAAGAAATTAAATAATGTTTGCACAAGGAGTGCACGATCATATTCCGGAAAACATCTCTCATATTAAGAATATCTTGTTTTAAAAAAGTACTGCTTTGTAAACAGAGAAGGGATAATTTTGATAACGCCATGATTTTGAGCACGTTTTGACTACCAAAATACGTCCACCGCGGCCGCTGCAACTAACCACTACTAGGGTACGTGGCGTGCAAAACGCACCGCTTACCGACGCCGCCCCGCTCGCCGCGCCGCTCCCCGCTAAGACCGAAGTCGTGACCAGGCCGTAAGTCTTACGACCTGGTTAAAATTTCGCTGATGAATGCCTCGGTATCCATTACCGCCGCAAAATCGTCATTTTTTTTTGCTTTTAGCTTCGCCGCTGAGTCCGTCACTCCTACACCGCTGTCCGCGCCGCTCTGTTTCGTGGGATCGCACTCATTCACTTGTACTTTTGTTCCTGCCGCTCCCCGCACCGCGCGCCGTTGTAGCGATTAGTAGTTGGAATATAGGGTATTCAGATCACAAATCGTGATCTGAAAAACCCTATATTCCACAGTTTAACCATTCGAGTATTCCTATATTTCACTATTCGAAATGAGACTTTGACTAAATACATTGAAAGTAGTTTCATGTGAATGAAAAGAGCAGTCACTTCATATCAATCAATGGATCATTCAGTAGGAATGGTCTATTCAGAATGAAAAGAGCAGTCACTTCATACCTATCAATGGATCATTCAGTAGGAATAGTCTATTCAGACATCAACGAGTTTGGAGTGGAATGTGCACAGATGTGTTCCTCCGACACCTTATATAGGGTAGCATCTAGTTACCTGTGTAAAATGCAGGCTTCATGTATAGTTATTGTGTAGATAAAATTATATTGTGTTCGAATTAACACACACTTCGTTGTGAAATGGCTCTTGTTCTCAAATCTTATTTGTTTATATAACATACTAGATTGCGTCCTAGTTTTGGTATAAGAAGTATATTAAGATCATGCAGACCAAATCGAGGTAGGTATTTTGTGTAAATGAAACAATAAATATCGTAGAACATAATTTATTAGAGGATATTTACATTGTTTTGGTCAATTTGCAGAACGCACTACACAACATTTAGCCTATCTTTGACAGCTGGCATCAGGTTTTTTGTCTTTCTGTTACACTGTTACAGTGAAGATAAAACGGTTTAAAAGAAAAAAAGTTCATTTCCTGGTTGAATCTGGTAGCATAAAACATCTTCTGTTGCTCGGATTCCTGAAACATAAGAATGAATAAGATAAGTTAATATACAATTATGATTACTTATTAATATCGGCAGCCCAACTTCATTATTCATAAAAACTAAAATTATATTTCTATGTAAGTTATCATAGAAATTGCGAAAAAATAATTAATTTAATAAAAGTGTCGCTAATTTACTTACCGACATTATTGGTGAAGAAACGCTAGCGATGATGTGATTATTTTTTTCGAGATTGTACTGATTTTATACTTGTTCAGATTTATTTGATTTTTGTAATAAGGTTCAAAATTATAAGATAAAAACAAGATTATTCTTGTATACCGAAATATGAGATTCTGACTCGTCATATCTCCACTTCTCCACATGTCTAGGAGTTGCATGCGAGCGTGCAAACCGCAGCGTTTGTACCGTCGCCGTCATCGACGTCGAAAACATTCAGCAAAAAAACAACAACCTACAAACATTTTTTATAATTGTAAGTAGGTATGAGCTTCCCCTATTGTTGATTTAAGTGAGTACCTACACAAGATTCAAAATCGCTTTTTTATTTGTCTTATATAAAACGCTGTAAACTTAAAACCTTAACCGCTACGATAAATACGCTCGTGTACGCAATTGACAATTTTTGCAAGTATGCAGTTTTACAAATTTGGACTGAATGACGTGATTTTAGGCCTATAAAAACGCTTCGCAAATTAGTCTCCGGCACAATTCCTCTCTGGAACGAAACCTGTCTGCAAGGAATCAACGCTCCGAGCCCTAGAAAGTCAATAACCTGTCATAAATGTAAAATTGAAATACCAGAAAATCAGTATTCCTATCATATGAGAACGAATATACACAAAGCAAACTGTTTATTGAATACCAAGTTCACAGATATTCATATTATTGCAACAGCATTCAAAAACAGATTAATGACATACAGATTGAATGTCACTCAGGAAGACGAGTACCTCGGTTTAGAGGCGTTCCTGGGTGATCATCTAATAAATATAACAGAATTGATAAAAATGTCACTTAATGAACACAATTGCATAAAATTGAATTTCGAATTGTTTGCCTATTTTATGTTATCAAAATCAGACGAACAACAATTAAAGTCGTTTAATACCAAATATGAAATTATTTATAAGAACACTGATTTGAATGAATTATTAATCAAAGTAATAAATAAACTAAATAATAAATTAACCGAGTTCCAGCACTGTCAATCTGGTTGGACATTTGTTTCTATGAGTCATCTCGAAATTAATGTAAACAAGTATTCCCCTATGAGAGGTGGGTCTTATATACAACTGCCGTCAGCTATTAAGCAGTCTAAAAGTTGTATAAATATTAAAAATAAAGATAATTGTTGTTTATTATGGAGTATAGTTGCTGGATTATACCCAGCTAAAATTAATGTATGCAGAACAAGTTCATACCCCCATTATACCTCTGTTTTAAATATTGAGGGAATGTCATTTCCTCCTACGATTAATGATATTAAAACGTTAGAAAAAAATAATCCCAACATCAGTTTAAATATATATGGCCTACAAAATAATACTGTGACCGGACCTCTTTATGCAACGCAAAATAGAAGAAAAAATCATTTTAATTTACTTTATATCGAAAAAAATTCTATCGGACACTACTGTCTAATTAAAGATTTAGTACAATATTCTTCATACTTTACTTACAAGTTAAGAATTAGTTAAAAATAAAACATAGCACCTTTTAGTAAAATAAGAAGTATATATACTCGGGGCATGTCTTATTTCCTCACATTTCACAATGAATTTCGTTAAGCAATCACATACTTTTAAAATAAATAATATAAAATTAGAAAATCATTCACAAAAAGTGAGACATAGCACACTCTTACCTAACACTATAAGATGTATTATATGCGGTCCATCTAACTGTGGAAAAACTAATATAATGCTTAATTTACTATTACATGAAAATGGAGTAAAATTCAAGCATATTTATTTATACTCGAAGACAGCTTTCCAGCCAAAATATTGTTTTTTAAAACAGGTCATCCGGTGCATACCCAATGCAAAGTTATTTATCTTCCATGATAATAAAGAAGTTATACATCCTAATGACGCCTTAACCAATTCAATAATGATTTTCGACGATGTCGCATGTGAAAATCAAATAAATATTCGTAACTACTTCGCAATGGGGAGACACAAACAGATAGATTGTTTTTACTTATCACAAACCTATTCCAAAATACCTAAACAACTAATACGAGATAATGTTAATCTTTTGTTAATCTTTAAACAAGACGACATAAACTTAAAACATATTTATAATGAACATGTAAATACGGATATGGAGTGGCTTCAATTTAAAAAACTTTGCTCTACTATATGGCAAGATCGGTTTGACTTTGTATTGATAAATAAAGATTGTTCTCTAAATGAAGGTAGATATAGACAGGGGTTTGACATATTCGTAACTTTTGAGCAAACATAATAAAAACCATAATACTGTAAAAAAAATATCAATCGTAGTCTACAATCTGTAAATAACGGTTGGATATTGTCGGGAATCATTATGGAGGTCAATATAAAAGAACAATTGATAAAATCCGTAGATAGTATAAAAAATAAAATTAAAACAATACAAAATGCAGAAGATGTCGATAATTTGAAATTTAAGAAGCTTTTTAAGCCAATAACAGATCCTCTAGAGACTTTAATTAAAGTTAATGATAAGAATAGAACTATATTGGATACGAGTGAAGGTGATAATAATATAATGAGAAGATGTAGCTCACCCGTAGATTTTGAAAATTTCAAAGGATTTATAGAGAAACATTCAAATGATGGTTCTGCATCCTTTAGCTGCACAGGTGATGATAGCGAGAACGATACATTTATGTCACTTAATAAAGAAGATATGATTGAAATCTATGATAATAACATGAATGTACCTTTCGGGATTCGAAGTGAAAACAAAAATTTGATGATGGGTAACTCTAAAGTATCATTTTCTTTTACAAACAACGTTAACAATTCCCTAAAATCAATTATAGCCACAGTTAATGACAAACATTATGAAATAACTCCTGGACTTAAAGAACTTTTACTACGTAATAGACCTGACCTCAGTCTGGTAACTGAAACTGATAAAATTGTTTACAAAGATATGCTCCATAATACAAATGCTCACAAACGTGACTTTAATCCAAACGGCCAATTAAAAGGTGATAAAGGTTTGAAATACCGTCAAATCATAAAACCTTTGTTTTCTGAACAAAATTACATTCAACATGCAGAACAAGTCATTAAGTCAAAAAGTGGTGGCTACTTACCTAAATTGAAAAAAAAGTATAAGAGTAATACAGATTATGTTTATTGGGATGACCCTAATGAATTAATCGATAGATTAAGACTATTAATGGCTTCAAAAAACGCTGGTAATACTAATCATGACAATGAAATTATATCAATTGTTGAAGAGTTAAAAGAAGCCGGTATAATAAAATAATAAAAAGCATTGTATCTAATTTTATATTTAGTTATTAAGAGAGTCTGAACCATGAAGGTTCATACAAAACAAACGTCGCTGTCTTTTAATGAAATAAGCTCTGAGCATATTGAGATCTTAGACAAATCAACCGAAACTGAATGCTGCAAAGATATTAATAAATACAAAGTTGAAATATTAATTAAAATAGAACAATTGAACAAATTAATTAGTGGTTTAAATAGCAGATTAAATAACATTGAAAAGACCATTGATTTAAAAGAAATAGCAGGGAAGTTAAGCAAGCATTATGAGCAAAATAGACGTCGTAAATGAAATCCATAAAAACGCTAGAGTTAATTTCCCAAGAAGAAGTGTAATACTTAAAGATATAGATGACCTTTGGCAAGCAGATTTGATGGATATGCAAGCAATATCAAAAGTGAATGCAGGTTATAAATACATACTGGTGATTATAGACACTTTTTCAAAATATGCTTGGGCGATTCCACTTAAACAAAAAAATAAGCAACAGGTATCAGAGGCGTTTAAAACGGTAATAGAAACAGGACGAGTTCCAAAAAATTTGCAAACCGATCTTGGGAAAGAGTTTTACAATGATCAATTTAAAAGTGTTGTTAATAAGTATAAAATTAATCATTATTCTACTTATTCTACTAAAAAGGCCTCAATTGTTGAAAGATTAATAAGAACGTTAAAGAATAAACTATACAAGGAATTTAGTTTGAATGGAAATTATAAATGGTTTAACGGTATGTTAGAAAAAAAGTTACATGAGTACAACAATGATGTTCATAGAACTGTCGGTCAGTCACCTGCTTCAATAAATCAAAGGAATAAAACAAATATACTTCAAAGATACTTAGACGCAGCTCAGTCTCGAAAAAAAGTGAAATGTAAGAAATTTAGTGTAGGAGATTTTGTGAGAGTAAGTAAATATAAAGGATGTTTTGATAAAGGTTATTATCCCAACTGGTCCACTGAAATATTTAAAATAACAAAAATTCAAGGAACAAATCCAACAACTTATTTAATAGAAGATGGTAGATGTCGACCAATACTAGGCGCATTTTATGCACAAGAACTTCAGAAAACCAATCATCCCGACATATACCTCGTTGAAAAAGTTTTGAAACGAGAAGGAAAGCGAGTATATGTTAAATGGTTGGGGCTGCCGACCAGTGAAAATAGCTGGATTGATAAATCAAATGTATTATAACTCCTGAACAATATTTAAGCATTTTACAAACAATTATCTATTCACTTCCACTTTATTCTTAATGCAATAAAGACATACTTTATAATTCAGGTTTATGTAAAATAATTAAAAAATATAATAACAATGAAAAAAGCACGAGGACTATGTACAAGCAATAAAGAAATGGCTGGTTTATCATCTTTCAAAATGGATAAAGTAAGATCTGGAGCGGGGTTTAGAAAAACCCTTAAAAATATTGTATCACATACCAAAAAACACATCAAGAAACTAAAACCCACCTGTAAGAAAGCGTTAATGGAATTAGCCTGCGCTGCAGCTCATGAATTTGCATCTGATTTACCCATAAAATTACCCAGAATTATACCAGTACCTAAAACTGGAGGATTTCTTCCTTTAGTACCAATATTTGCTGGTTTATCTGCCGCTGGAAGTTTGGCTGGGGGTGCTGCTGGGATTGCGAAAGCTATTAATTCATATAAAACAGCTAAGAAACAGTTGCTTGAATCGGAACGTCACAACAAGCAAATAGAAGCTTTAATTATTGGAAAAGGATTACATCTTAAGCCTTACAAAGAAGGTTTAGGAATTTTTGTTACAAAGAAAAAAAACTAAATGGTCGGCTACCCAATAGAGCTTTAACTAATATTGATATATTGAAGCATTCAAATAGTATCCCATTCTTTCGAGGTGTATTTATGAGAGATGAATTACCAGGTAACCCATTACCATTAGAATGTGGAGTGATTAATCTTGATATTTCTCAAAACTCTGGCACTCATTGGGTAGCCTATACCAAAATATACGATCACATTGAATACTTTGACAGTTATGGTAACTTAAAACCACCTAAAGAATTAATAAAATATTTAGGAAAAAATATTCAGTACAATTATGAAAATGTACAACATGATCACTTGTATAATTGTGGACACTTATGTTTAAAATTTCTTAAATTATTTTGGAAAAGTAATAAAGGAATTTATTAATTAAGTGAGTGATTTTTATTTCTTACGTCTCCAAATTTCGTTAAACTATAAAAATATAAATGACATTGCTAGTTCATACGCATACATTCTTTCGTTGTTGGTGATAAAAGTCACTAGTGTTGAAAAAGGATTTTTTATTACCTATTTAAAGTAACCTCCTGCGTTTTATTCATACCAAGTTTACCAACATCATGCTTGTTCTTAATAAAACTCCTAATGAGAGAGGGAAATATAACATAAGACTGCCAATATCCAAAGAAGTGAGACGTGTCAGTGCAGTGAGAATTAATAAAGTTTCAAAGGAAAACAAAAGATTTCTTCAAGATATCGGTTTTAAAATATAATATGCTTCAAATTACAGATTTACCACAATATGATACCTCTATTGAGGGTTATGAGATCCACAGTTACAATCCATACAATAATAGCTTTAAAGAAAATGATGAAATTAGAATACCCATACAACAGCAAGATTTATATGTATTGCCGTCAGGTAGTTCCATTTACATAGAAGGATATGTAAATGTGTCAACTAAAGATGCAGCGGGAAAATTAGTAAAAAAAGATGTTGATTTTATAAATAATCCCATTTCATATTTGTTTCAAGATATTAGATACGAAATAAATGGTGTTGAAATCGATCGGATTAAAAATGTTGGTATTACAACCACCTTAAAATCGTATATCTCAATGAATGAAGGTGAAAGTAAAGCTGCAGCAGTCTGGGGATGGAACTTAGGTGGTACGAAATTAAGAAACGAATATTTTAGTGTTATCGTGCCATTGAACAGAATACTGGGATTTGCAGAAGATTACAACAAAATAATAATCAATTGTAAACATGAACTTATTTTACAACGAAGCAGCTCAGCATTGAACTGTGTGCTTATAGACAAAAATGATAACGTAGAAATAGATATACAAAAAATACAATGGCGTGTGCCGCATATTAAAGTTTCTGATCGTAATAAATTGTTATTGCTCAAAAGCTTGGAGAGAGATCGTTCTATACAGATAGCATTTAGAAATTGGGATTTGTATGAATATCCATTACTTCCAAGAACAACAAAACATTCCTGGTCAGTAAAGACAACTTCCCAGCTAGAAAAACCGAGGTTTGTAATATTTGGTTTGCAAACAGCTCGAAAAAATAATAAAACTAGAAGTTCTTCTATATTTGATCACTGCAATGTAAGCAATATTAAATTATATTTGAATTCTCAATACTATCCGTATGACTCACTTAATCTGAAATTTGATGAAGGTAAATACAGTATATTATATGAAATGTATGCTAATTTTCGTCAGTCGTATTACAACTTAGGCATTGATCCATTGCTTAGCTTAGACCAATTTAAAGAAATTGCTCCACTTTTTGTGATTGACTGTTCAAGACAAAACGATTCACTTAAAACTGGACCAGTTGACGTGCGATTAGAAATTGAATGCTCTGAAGATATTCAAAATAATACATCTGCCTATTGTTTAATAATAAACGATCGACTGTTCGAATACAAGCCGTTGAGTAATATTGTGAGAAAACTATCATGAATGTCATCGTAGATGTTCAAGGGTTTAAGAGTGAAGAAAATGAGTTTATTCCAAAAGAAATAGCAATAATGTACAAAGGACACGTACAAGTACTGTTGATAAAACCACCACGACCATTTTATGACTTGACGAGGAAAGAACGGTTACAAGTGGCTTGGATTGAAAAAAACAGAGGAATAAACTGGAACGAAGGCTTTGTACCATATTTTAATTATCAAGTAATCTTTGGGGATTTTTTAAAAAATAAATCTATATTTACGAAAGGAAACGAAAAAGTGTTATGGATAAAAGATATATTCCGAATTAATAATGTATACAATTTAGAAAGTAAGAACTGCCCGAGTTTGTTGACATTATATAACAATTATTCAGATTCATCTGACATTATAAGTTGTATGTATCATACCAATATATGTGCCTTAAAAAATGTGTTTTGCTTAAATAAATGGTGTAAAGAAAATCAAGTGTTTTGTCAGTAAGATAAAATAAGAACGATCTTAGTTTTACGAATAAATGATTATAGAATGTTAAACCTACAAACTTACTTACACATATTCTATTATTTAGGTTAGTGAAAATGTAAGTAATAGTAATGTAAGAAATGTATCATTGCTTATAAAACAATATTTGAATAATATAGAAATAAATATTTAAACTTGACCTACTTGCGAGTTTTATTTCTTTAACACTAAAAATATTAATATAGTTAACCACCTGCCAACCACATATTATAGTTCGACATCGAAAGCAAAAACAGCTTGTTATAATGAGCAGTTCATACTGAACAGCTTGTTAAAGGTAATGAGCAGTTCATACTGAACAGCTTGTTAAAGGTAATGAGCAGTTCATACTGAACAGCTTGTTATAATGAGCTGATCATACTGAACCGCTTCTTATAATCAGCAGTTCATATTGAACTGCTCTGTTTATTTACACACTCGAACAGATGCTACTGATGAGTATGCGACTACTATACAGGACTTTAATTAAAAAAAAAAAAATATGTTTGAATAGAAAACTATAAATGTTATTAGTAGACCATTTTATGACTTGACGAAGAAAGAATGGTTACAAGTGGCTTGGATTGAAAAACAGAGGTATAAACTGAACGAAAATTTTGAATAATTAAGTATATTATGGGGTTACAGAGGAATAATCTGATACTCGAATGGTTTAACTGTGGAATATAGGGTTATTCAGATCACGATTTGTGATCTGAATACCCTATATTCCAACTACTGCGATTCGTTCGGATAAAACCGCGCGCGTTTTCGCTATGAGCGGCGATTCGCCGCCGAGGCCCGCCGCGACGTCCCCGTCAAAATCCGCCCCGACCCTTGCTCGAGCCAGCCCGCGCCGCTGAGCCTGTAGTCTTAAATTCGCCCCTTAATAATAATTCTAATTCGATCCAGCCCGTCCCTAGCTGTCCTCCCCCCAGCGACGCCCTAAGCCGAGGCCCGTACCCCACAGGGGGTGCCCTTAGCGTGTAGTCGCTTAGTTTGTAAGTTTTTTATAAGCCCTGGCTGGAGGCTTTAATATTATATTAAGACCACCACAGGCAAGCCCGGTTAAGCAGTCAACAACCTTATAGGTTGAACTGCGAGATGCCTCACAAAAAAAAACGCCTCACAAAGCTATGAGCGACGTCTCGTGGCGTGCTTCAAACATTTTTATACTTTTGATCTTACCGCTCGCCGCCCCGCGCTTAGCTGCCGCTCACAGCGGCAAGGTCGTGAACGGGCCGTTAGATCTGAGTCCTTGGAGCGGTACGCTTCGACGATACATCGTCAAGGTGTCTCTGTTTAGGCATCGCTCGCTAGATCGCTCACGTATCCGGCTAATTGTAGCTTCATTAACGTAATTATATACCTTCTTCACGAGTATCATTCGTTTAGTTGTTGTTAGCGAGCGTCACCTGTTAGCGTTACGGACTCAATTTTATTAGAACCCCGAGCCGACTGGTAAAGGCTTATTTTTTGAACTGCTACCTTTTTACCTGAAAGAAAGATACATCGCGATATAAGTCACAGCATCAGCGTCCAAATAATACAGGTCGCTAAATAAAATTCTTAAACATGCAAAGCGGGGGGGGGGGGGTATGCGGAGTCTAACAAACGTATGACCAAGTAGGTATATAACGTAAAGGCTAGTCAACAAGTTCAAAAATGTGTTAATTCTTGATATAGCTCCTAAAAATATGAGCGATAGCTCATTCGATTTGGAATGACGTCTAGAAAAATGTATCTTGAGGACGTATTTAAAAAATTGCAATTATTAGTAAATCAAAAGTTTTGTTAATAACTCAAAAACTATAAATATTTGAGAAATTTTAAAAATAGATCTTTAAAGAGGAGGAAATTTCCAATAAAAATGTCCCAACTTCCGGAGTTCTATCTCCGTTATTTATAATACAAAACGGAGTCCGGAGTTATTATAAAATAAAAATAAACTCTTTAAATATAAATCATTTATTTGCCAATAATGTAGGTAAACGGATATAATGGTTATTTGATCCGTACCATAATCCGAAAAAAAAAACACTTTTATTGTCTTGGGAACCCCCTTAATTTTAATTTAATTTTTATTATTTGTTGTTATAGCGGCAACAGAAATACATCATTTGTGAAAATTTCAACTGTCTAGCTATCACGGTTCATGAGATACAAGACTGGTGACAGACGGACAGTGGAGTCTTAGGCTCCCGTTTTTACCCTTTGGCGGCTTTGTACGGCTCCCTAAAAAAAAAAGAAGAAATAAATAATGTAAAGACGTTTGGTGAACACCTGTATAAAGTTGATTTTTATATTATGACTTTGAGCGTTGTCTTTTATCCACTAGTGATGTCAACAGGTGATTGTTTGTCCTAACGAATAGGGCAACTTCTAGTATATACAACGATTATTATGCCTACATTTATTAAATGGCTCAAGGATTGTGAATAGTGGAAAAAATTGTGGATTATAATAAAATGGCGACCAATCAGAGCACAATTCTACAATTTATTTGTTTTCGTGTGAAAGTAAACCTGGAAACGAAGCTCTCATTGGTCTTTTCAGAGAAAACAAAGACCAATGAGGGGCCAAGTTTCCAATTTAACCGTCACACCAAAACATAAATTGTAGACCAGACAGCTGATTGGTCACCAGTTTATGTCAGTCCACAATTTATCGAAATGACTTCGCGAGATTATAGACTATCGAATTTTGATGCGTAAAATAGTATTCCAAATGTTCAGTTGAAAATTTTTCAAGAGTTTACAATCTCTCATGTTATTTTATAATCTTACGGAGTTTGCTATTTTCCGATGACATATACAAAACGATTTTTTCATAATAAATCGAGAAATTATTATCTAATCAAGATTATTATAATCTTACGGATTCTGCAATTTTCCGGTGACATATACATAGCAATTTTTTCATAATACATCGAGAAATTATAGTCGAATAAAGATTATTACAATCTTACGGAGTCTGCAACTTTCTGGTGACATAATACAACACTTAATAATACCTACGTTATTAACAGATCTGATACTTTTGTTAAAGCATATTCTGCTGATATTTTTCTAATTCAATTTAAAATTGAACGAGTATCGAACTCTAGATTTGAGCATGTTTGTCGGCGAGTGCACGTCCGCGGATATTTAAAGATGCTTACTATTTTTGCAGTCGGAGGTTTATTTCAGTATTTCTACTAAATAGCCCTAACCGGTGAGCAGATGGCTGAGGCCGTGTGGGGCTAGTGTTACGTAATGCACTATTAATGATACCGATACATGTACTGGTAAAGAGACGTTTTGGAAGGAAGCTCACCGTCGGCGTCGTCGAGCCGGCACGCTCTGCGGAGCAGTCCTATCACTGACCGGTGTGTTTGTTGTTGCAGGTGAGTGCAGCCCCGCGGGCGCCACGTGCATGTCTCCATCATGCTGGACTGCCTCTGGTAAGTCCTGTGCTGTCCGCCTCCCCCTACCTTACACGGGCTGGTCCAGTGCGTAGGTACTACTTGCGTTTAAAACATAAGGCGCCTTACTGTTGTTAATTTTATGTAATCGAGTTTTTAAGGTTCCCTTTATCGAATGAAAAATCGGAACCCTATAAGGATCACTCGTATATCTATCAGTCTGACCGTCTGACTGTTTGTCAGACGGTCTGAATTCACTCCAAATCCACTGGAACACTTCAATTGGAATTCCGCACACAAACGTCCGTTCGTTGTCACCCATGGACAGACGCCGAACGTAAACACATACATTTCTAATATGGTTCACTCTAGGGGAAAAAAAAATGAAAATGCCGTGCGGCATATCAGATGAAAAGGCTTATTATGAAAGCCTCAAATTTATAATAATATTATGATGATTTGTAGAACTTGACAATTAGATACTTTAATAAGCTACATACATATTTACGATCTGTCGATAGACATGGACAGATCAAACAACATAGTAAACATTGGAATTAAAGGAAATGTGACCTCGATGTCGATATGCTCATTGATTTAGTTTCTAAAGTCTCGTAGAAGTGCTCCAAGAGTCGGTTCTGTGCTATACAGGTAAACTACGTACTAATCACTTATGAGAAAATTTATTCTATTTCCCGCGTATGTGCGACAGATAGTATAAAATGCTTAGTGAAGTCGAGCAAGCATCAAAAAAAAGTATGTCCACAAAGTACAAGTATATCAACTGAGGTTTCTTTAACAGTACTAGCTGTCGCCCGCGAATTCGCATATCCCATTTTTTCCCGTTTCCGTAGGAGTTCAGGGAAATCTCCTAGTGCTCCCCTACGGAGTGTAGAGAAGCTTCCAAATTTCAGTTTTCTACGGCCAGTAGTTTCGGTTGTGCCTTGTCTGACAGTCAGTCATTAACGGAAGAGTTTTGTATATATTGATGACTAGCTACCGCCCGCGGCTCCGCCCGCGTAAATGTCGAAAATTATCCTAAGGGAACATAAAATAAAAAGTATCCTATGTGTTATTCCAGGCTTTTATAATTTCATCAAGATCCGTTCAGCCCTTCATTTTATAACATTAGTATAGATAGAGCACTAACCCTCGCCCTCCTTTTTTTTTTTTTTGATGTCGGGGGGAAATCGTCATGGAAATCCTCCACCCTGGGGCGGGTGGAGGGGTCTCTCAGACTCTTACTGACTAAAACCACCCCGGTGTTCCATCTCCCACCTACGCCGGGGATCGCGGGAACGTATGCGACTTCCGCAATCCCCGGCTGGTGCCGGCCCGCCTCTGCGGGCCACCTCGCGTCGGCGAGGGGAGTGAGGTGTTTGACTCCCCTCGCTACGTCAAAGAGGGGCGCACGGGAACACCACGCGCCGCCACCTCGGGTCCGGATGAATGGGGGGCGACGGACATCCCCAAGTCCGCCGCCCCTGGACCCAGTTAGGGGGGCCGGAAGAGGGCAGCGTATGCCCTCCTCCGACGCCCGATGCGCCTGCTGCGGGCTGGGAGAGCGGTCGTGATCTCCCTCTCCCTTTCCGCAGCCTCCTTCTGCGCGATAACTGTCTCGCAGAAGGAGACCACCGCGTCCCAGGACTCCTCACCGCCGACCATAGCATGAACTACGGCCGGCAGCGAGAGGTCACCGCCTACCACACATGAGGGCACGGCGCGGCTCCTCCCAAGCGGCACACTCTGCCAGCGTATGCCGCGCCGTGTCCTCCCGACAGTCGACGCAGTGGTGACATCGAGCGTCCGGCTCCCTTCCTATGCGACACAGGAACGAGCCAGAGGTCGAGCACTGGCCGGATGGCCTCGATGGTGATGAGGCCGGCGGAAGGGCTCGAGAGCCTGTCCCGCCATTCTGCCACCAGGACCCCGCGCAGCTGCGACCGACGCAACTCCCAAGTGTCGCTGCGTCAGTCGCTCGCCGCGCGCCCGCGCGTCCTCGCGCCACCTGTGTAGTGACGCGAGCACTTTCGCCTCCAGGTCCCACGGCGGAGATCCGGCCAGTGCGCAAGCCGCCTCGTAGGAGATCGTGCGATATCCCCTGATGACTCTGACGGCCATCACCCTGTGCGGCTTCCGCAGAACAGTGATGGTGCTGGCCGTCAGGTCAGCCGCCCAGATCGGGGCCCCATAAAGGGCCATCGATCGCACGATCCCCACGTACAACCGCCTACAGGTGGTGCTCGGGTCCCCCAAACCCTCGCCCTCCTAACGCAAGCCTTCAACTAAACCAACCAAGTGCGAAGCTGATTGCTTCGTTGCATGTCTTAGGTGCGTCGTGCCTGCAATCTATCGAATAAAAAAAAAGGTTTTTGCTTATTAAAAATGGTACAAGGAAAGAAAATTACATGCTATAAAAGGCAAAGATTATTTTCATAAGATTATCTTGATGATGAACTGACTTTCGCTCGTAACAATGAAGCACCATATAGGTAGCTTTGCTCGGTTTTATTGGTAAACGTTTTCTAAAACTGAAACCTAGCTAGATCGATTTATGGCCTCCGAAACCCCCTTTTTTTGGATGGGAAATCATTAAATGACTTCTTCCGCTCTGGGTGGAGCGGAAGGGCGTGTCAGACTCTAAATGACTAAAACCCATCCGTGATCTTTCTAAAGCCCTTTGCGTTCCAGGGCCGCGGTGACTCTTTCAAATAAATTCCGTAACCCTAGCAGGCTCTGGCCTTAGCGGGCCCCGTACTCTCGACGCCCGGGGCAGAGTCCTGTAGCGGCGGTTAGGGCGAAAGCTTTCCCTCGCGCGGCCTCGCCTCCTCCTTTGCTAGCATTACTGCTTCGCAGAAGAATGTGACCGCTTCCCAAGCCTCCTCGCTCCGGACCATGAATTTAACCAGGGCCGGACGCGGTGAGGTCGCCGCCGCCGATCGCCTCAACGAGGACACGGCGTTGCCCAAGCAGGGCAGACCTCCACCGTATTGCTCCACCGTGTCCTTTGGGCGACCCTCACCGTGCTGACTCCCGGGCGTGTCCTCCCGCTGAATCCGAAACAGATACCTCCCGAAACAGCCGATGAGTACCTGCGTCAGACGGAAGGTGAGAACGCCATGGCGCTTCTCCAGCCACTCCCCAAAGAGGGGCCTTACCGCCGCAATTGTAGCGTGCCCATAATTGTTGATTTTGCAAAAACTGTTACATCTGTTTCAATTATCCCACTTTTAGTTTCTTCATACCAATTCCCACGTATAAATTGAAGCAAGCAATATACTTACTCTCTGCCTGCGTCTGTGTTTCCGAACGCATACAACCGTAATCTCTTCAAAATTAGAGTGAACAGGCTTCTTCTGGGTAAGCTCGCTCCATCGTCGACTTTGTCTCTGTCATCTATGACATAGAGTAGAGTCAAGAGCAAACTCATCTCAAATAAAAAACTTATTATTATCATAAGTACGTAGTGTCCCTCTGCAGGGTAGAGGCCTTCCTTCCTTTTTTCCATTCTGCTCTATCCTGGGCTGCCCTAATCCTTTAGGTAGGAGTTCAGCTCGTGTCGCCATCTCCTCCTGGGTCTACCGCGTCGCCGGCTCCTGGTGTGTGGGACCCAATGCGTGGCTACTTTCGCCCAGTTTCCCGTGGCGTACGGCAGATATGCCAGTCCATTTTATTTTGTCAGCTGTTTTGCCTACATCTGCGATTTCAGTTTTGGAACGAAGCACATTGTACCTATACGGTCTGTAATTCGGACTCCGAGGATGTTTCGTTCCATTGCTCGTTGGCAGACCCCAAGAGCGGACTTCGTTGCGTTAATGACTACGTTTGTGCTCTGTAGGTGAGGGTGGGGAGGATGCACATGTCCATGAGTTTTTTTTAAGGCAGAGTGGAAGTGGTCCTTTCATTAGGTGTTTCATCGACCAATAGCTCTTCCAGGCGTTTTCGGTGCGTCGATTTAAATACTTAAAATTTGGTTTATTAAATTTCTTCAACAATATGTTTAAGCGACTACAAGCTGAATTAGTTGTTTAATCATTTATTTATTTATTTATTTATAATGTTAAAACGGTTTGTAGACCAATTACATTAACACACAAAGTACACAAAATGTAAGCATTAAAAAAAAAATATATATATATATATATA
Source organism: Mamestra brassicae (assembly GCA_905163435.1). Classification (NCBI taxonomy): domain Eukaryota; kingdom Metazoa; phylum Arthropoda; class Insecta; order Lepidoptera; family Noctuidae; genus Mamestra; species Mamestra brassicae. The sequence goes on from LR990996.1 coordinate 243,246, forward strand.
TATATATAAATATATTTATAAATTTACGTACTTTCACAGAAGCAAAGACAAGCGCACAAAACAGTTTTGAGCTGATCTGCAAATAGGTCACAGTTCGGGTTAGCTTCCATGACGTCATTAAGCGCAGCCAGAGTGCGAGGAACATGCGAGCCATTGTTCGAGTTGTGGGCACGGCCAATAGACGGTGTTTTCGACCACGGATATACATAGTTGCTTGGAACGTAGAGACGAATCAGCTCATTATGAAGATCAGGGGCATCTGTTATCCCACGACATATTTTAAGCATAATGTACAGCTGGTCATAGGCTCTCCTAGGTTGTAACATATGAAACCCTAGAGATCCTACGAGAAATTTTGTTGGATATAAAAATGGATAATATCCATAACGAAATTTATAGAGAAATCTAAGAAATGCTTTTTGAACCTTCTCTAATAAAAGTGCATAACTAGCCTCATGCGGGTTCCAGACACAAGAGCTAGCCTCCAACTTGCGTCTGACAAGCGTACTGTATAATAGCTGTACGACGTGCGCATTTTGAAAGTCACGCGTGTTTCGAAGAACAAACCCCAGTCGTTTGAATGACTCTTTAGCAGCAGTTGAAACGTGGTCATGAAATGTCAACTTCCGGTCGAATACGACACCCAAGTCTTTTACAGTGTTCGATCTTGTAATAACAGTGCCATTTAATTTGTATTCAAAATAAATTGGACGCCGCATTCGACCAAAAGTCATTACATAGCATTTAGAGGAATTGAATGGCATTTTATTGGTAACTCCCCACTCGCAAATGGCATCTAAGTCTTTCTGAATGGCCTCACAATCTGATGAGGTATTGACACGAGCGTACAGTTTTATGTCATCTGCATAAAGAAGGCATTTTGAATGTTTGAGAACAGAAGGCAAGTCGTTAATCATCATCATACTCAAAATCAGTCTTTTTTTTTTTTAAACCCAATGAATAAGCGTCTATGTGGAAGATGTCAAGGCGAATGATGACAAACTTTATAATTCACTTAGTTCAGTATTTGACCAAGTTTCGAGTTTATAAAACTTAGGAATAAGATTTTTCTATAAACTTCAACCCCCTATTTCATACCTTTACGGGGGAGTTTCCTAAAATCCTCATAGCAGACGTCTCCTGGTTGGAGGTCTGCCCTGCTTGGGCTGTGCACCGCCGTGTCCTCGTCGCGGCGATCGGCGGCGGCGACCTCTCGCGTCCGGCCCTGGTTGAATCCATGGTCCGGAGCGAGGAGGCTTGGGAAGCGGTCACCTCCTTCTGCGAAGCAGTAATGCTAGCGAAGGAGGAGGCGAAAGGCAAGGCCTTCGCCCCAACCGCCGCAACAGGAGAAGACGCCCCGGGCGTCGGGAGTCGCAGGGCGATCCCCGGCCACCGTAGGTGCGGGCCTGCGGACGGCGAGCATTGGGTGGCTCGCTGTCCGAACACCACCAGGCCCGGGTCGATGGCGCGTTGTGTTTCACGCGCGCCTCAAAGAGATGTCAGCATAAAAGACGGGGCCCGCTGGGGCCAAAGCCTGCCAGGGTTGCGGAATCTGTTCGAAAGAGTCACCGCGGCCCTGGAACGCAAAGGGCTTTAGAAGGAACACGGATGGGTTTTAGTCAGTAAGAGTCTGACACGCCCTTCCGCTCTACCCAGAACGGAAGAAGTCATTTGATGATTTCCCATACTTAAAAAAAAAAAAAAAAAAAACGTCTCCTGGTCATAATCTACCTCCATGCCAAATTTCCTGTTCATAGGTTAAGTCGTTTTTAGAGATTTCGTGATTAATTAGTACGTGACTGTGAATGAGTGAGTGGGTGACTATTCGATTTATATATGTCGTAGGATAATTTGATACTTCGAATCTTCGCGAAAATCCTAGGGGTTTTGCGAAAACGCGGATAATTAGACATAGGCGAAAAATTATCAAATCTTACTGGACGAAGTCAGGATTTTTGCGAAAATACTCGTTATTATAGCAATATTGCGAAACGAAACGCTGGCTGTTATGAAATAAGAACGCTGATTGGTCGGTCAGCGCGTTCAATAAGAGATCGTCTCTGATTGGTTGACGTCTTAAATGTCAATCATTTGTTGCCGCACGTTATTAACTAGGAACCAATTAGAAGTCAGCCAGCAAAATTGTAGCCAATCAGTGTTGAGCACATCAAATCTTACTATAGTAACGAGTATATTCGCAAAAATCCTGACTTTGTCCAGTAAGATTTGATAATTTTTCGCCTATGTCTAATTATCCGCGTTTTCGCAAAACCCCTAGGATTTTCGCGAAGATTCGAAGTATCAAATTATCCTACGACATATATATATATAGATAAGCAGATGTGAAGCAGTGTGGTGGAGGTTAAGTGAGATTGGTGTTATGTGGTATTGTGAGTTGCGTGTAACGTGTGTTATGTATTAGTAAGTAAGTAAGTAAGTCTTTTATTTTGCAAATATGGGTACAGTAAAAGGTAATAATTTTTAAACATATAGGTTCAGCCATATCTTACCAACAGGCATGCAAAAGTTAAATAAGAGTTTCACGATAAAACAATAACAAAGCCAATTATATTATGATACATTGAAGAGCACTACTACAAAAATGGATTTAATTTTTTTGATAAAAAGCATATGACTTTTAAGATACGTGATACAAAATTACAGTTTTAGAGAATGTGATGATGACAGCCTTACAAGTCTTGATATTGAGTACTTACATGTTTTGCCATTATGGCGTACAAACATTAGTCTCAGTAGACAAATAAATAATAAAAGTAAGAAATCACAATGTCAAAAATTTAAATTAATTGTAATAACCATTTCGTTTAAAATGTCATGTATATTCAAAATTAGTGTCAAAAAAAAAAAAAAGCAAATCAATTTGGGGAACAAACAAATTCTTTCTCCGAAAGGAATTCGCTGATATTATAATATGCGTTAAAAAGCGTTTAAGCCTAGTTTTGAATATTGTTAATGGTAGTTCTTTCCATTGCTTAGGTAATTTATTATAAATAACCGGACCCATGCAATAGACACTCTTGCGCAGTAGTGCCGTTTTGGCGGGATGGGAGCATACTTGGCTATTGTCGCGTCTATTACGTGGGATTACGTCGGCTAGACGTTTAAAACGATTTGGGTTTGACTTCACAAACACAGCTACCTCCATTATGTACAAGCTAGGAAGTGTTAATATTTTGTGTTGTTTAAAGTATGGCATGCAACTATCAGTGGATTTAAGCTTAAAATAAATAAAATATTGTATTATGTTATGTAATTAATGAGTGTGATGGTCTGTATGCGGCAAGTCCCGGGTTGTGTGATGTGAGGCGTTTAGTATATATGCGTGAGACTCTGTAATTTGGAATGTGTAGGTGGATATTGAAGGCTTAAGGTGGCTTAAGAAGTTTCTCAATTTCTTCATAATTTAAGTTCATGAACCATTGAGTCACACAGGACTTGACTTTAGATTTAGTGAGTTGGAAGACTTGAAGCATGTTATGAGTGACATTGTACAAATGGATAGATGCGACATTATAATGTCTCGCCATAATGCGGTGTTGTGCTGGTGAGGACGAAGAATGTTTGTTACATGACGTCCAATGGAGATGAGTTCAACGTTTTTGGATGAGTGTTTACGCAAGAACGCATGCAGGAAGAGTTTTCTAACTGTAAGTAGCTAACAGTCGGCGTATAACTTTTTAGTAGAGTATCGGATAAGCGTAGCTGTCATCTCATCTCTCCAGCCTAATCATAAAAGTTTTACAACAGCCACCCCACACACAAATACAGTAAGTTATCAAGGACTGGCGCACTGGCAAAGGATACTTACTAGTTTGAGTGTTTTTTTTTTCGGCAGATCTCAGATTTAAGAGTTATAAAAACGTAAATAAGTGTCCTGACTGGAGCTGTGAGGGAGGAGGTAACGTGAAGAGTCCTGCTGAGGGTGTCGACTATCAAAACGCCGAAATACTTCACGCAGCCAGTTCTACTAGCGTGAAACACGGGCAGTAACGGTTTTTTGGCCATTGAAGTTACAAGTTTTCAATATCATAGATTGGCATTGTGGCGGTTGGTTGGTTGGGTGGTTGGGCTAAGGGCAAATGGAAGATTCACAGCGCTTAAAACATTTCATGTAAGTTGATTTTCTGAACGACATGACAGTTTTAAAGCATTTTCTGCATTTGAATGCACAAATGCTGAGTATTGCTGAGGCGACCTTCATCCGCTAGCTGCGGTCGGTGCGCGCGGCGGAGATGGAAGTGATGTCACGTAGCGGTAGCGCGCTGCCAGCCGTGGGTCAGGGTGCGCGGCGCGCCCTTGACATTTGTGTTTCCACACTGTCCCCCCCCCCACCTCCCACCTCCCACCTCTGCACGCCGCCCGCCGCCCCGCCTCGACACCACTGCTCAAAAATCACTTCTTAACTAGTTTTAATTTAGCAAAACGCCTTCTACCACAACAGTTCAGCGCAAATATAGGTAAAATCTTAAAGCAAACGTCAGGGAACCGAGTGCTGTGGAGCCTTGGTTCAGCAGTAAAAGAAAGTAGAATGAGAATTGACATATCTACCGACTGCAGAGAATATCACACGTAACTTGACGGGTGTGTGTTGCAATGTTTGTATTCGTCCGCAATACCCGAGAATGACTAACGCAACCGATTCATCACCATGACGCAACCCTCCTCTAGCTATGGGGCCATGGGGCTATGATCTGACACAAATGGTCATTGATGCAGCAAGATGCCTGACCTTGGCCACCACATTTACTAGTAAATCGCAGTACAAAACTAGAGACGGAAATACTAATATTAATACTAAAACTTGCAGAATATACATGTTTTCCCAGTTCCCAAGCCTTACAAAAAAAATTCAGCTCATTCTTATTTGATAATGAAGTCTCGTATTTCCATTGAGCACAAAAATGCCACTCGATTTTAATCTATCAAAATAAAAATGAACCGCTGAATGTGTTGCTAAGCGCAAAACTCGAGAACGGCTGGACCAATTCAGCTTTTTTTTAATATTCCTTGACGTTCGAGGAAGGTGAGTGTAAATTGAAGTAACTTTCTTGACTGATGCAGGAAAGCTCAACTGCTCAGAAAAAAACCCCATCTCGGATAGGTTTGATTTTCTTTTAGGCATTCATAGATACATATAAGTTGTTTATTGGCTTATACAAGAAAGTTTAAGAATTGAGACAATGTGGAATTTCAGAGCGAGCGTAGCGAGCTTGAAAATTTAGCACTCGCAACTTTTTTGACAAATGCTGGAAAGCTCAAAAACTTGGCGATTTTTTTTCAATGTGGATGAACTATCTACTGCATACTTATGTAGGTTGTAAATTATAAGTACCTACGAAACATTCTGCGGTAAAAGCCCCTCCCCTACTACCACAGACTAACGGTAAACCTAGCGAACCACGACCGTGGGAGCCCGCGTAGTCTAGGGCCCGGCTGACATCCGCCACCGCAAATGTATGGCCAGTCCGACCTTGGACCCAGTAGTCTCAACTCTGTCAATTAAATCTATAGGACCTGTTCTCGGCGACTCTACTGCGAACTGCGAAGATTAACAGAAAGCATATTCGAGAATCAATGGTCTATTCTTTTTGCGACTCTATTTCTGCTGCAACTAAGTACACTGGGGAACGCAGATGACAGCACAGTCTCAGAAAGATACCTAGCCAGTGCAAGAGCCGGCAGGGAGGAAACAGCTACTCTTAGAGAGGCCATGATAGGACGAATGAATTTGACCTTATCTCGTTTCCCAGTAGGGCGACGACAATCTGGTCAAATTCAATGCTCGGAAAACACAAGCGTGTCTTTTTACTGGTAAAAGGAGTCCGTTTTAGTTTGAGCTATCTCCTACTTCCCGAGGGGCGTCTGTATCTGTTACCGACCGCCTAGAGCTTTTGGGCATGGAGCTGACGTGTAACCTCAACTTCGGCTCAACCATCGAGTCAAAAGCACAGACTGCAGCCAAGCCAATAAGGTGAGGCGATCCTTCACATCTGGACAGCTTCGGAGTCTGTACAAAGCACAAGTTCTTGTATGGAGTATTGCAGCCACTTAAAGCTTTTGCTATTGCGATAATGCGCGTGGCCAAGATTACGTGGCGCCAAGTGCTTACATATAGGATCACTTCGTTGTCCGTCTGTCGGTCTTCGACGACCCTTTTTCTCATGAACTCGTAGAGGAACTCGTATCATGTTGAAATTAACAACAAATACGGAGGTCGATGGTACAGTCAGCGACAACATTCGTTGTTCCAAAAGTCGTCAACACCTTTACAACAAACCCCACTGAATAGCGTTGAGCACAGACTTCAGTGAACAGAGAGCCAATTCTACTCACATATAGCACGGAGTTTACTAACAAAAGACGTAAAGATTTAGTCTGTCCTCAAAACCATACCAAACATGCTTTCTCATCAAAATTTTATATGTTTCTTGGTCCTTTCCTCTACAATAGATTGAATGCGAAAGCAAACATTTATAGCCTGAATAAAGTTAACTGTAAGAGAATTCTTATGGAAACTCTTCAAAAAATGTCCTATGATGATACAGAGAATTTACTGATTGTGCTAAAGTGATTTTGTTTTTATACAATTCTTGACCTAGTTTAAGTACCTTGTTATTTAAAAAACTGTACGATTTATACAATTTTAGACCTAGTTTAGTTAGTTATCTAGAAGTTAAGTTGTAAACTGTCTATATCACAGATTTTTTACACATTTGTATTGTACTATAGAATCCTTTTGATTATTTGTTAATTTTAAATTATTTTAGATCTTCTCGCCTGAAACACAGGTTTTCCTACTTCAGGCTCGTAATTCTTAGAATTAAGATATATATTTAAGACTTCTATGTAATTTGTCCAGTAAAATTGGTAATAAATAAATTAAATTGAATATTTAGCTACGTAAGCATTCGCATTTCAGTCGCAATCTGTCAAAAAATCCTCATTGTTCATACATTTTTGACAGATTGCGACTGACATGCGAATGCGAATGTTGCTTGAACATTTGTAGGATTATTGTCATTCAGATCAAGGTTACAAGTGTCGGTGCCCGGACTGTATCAAGGAGACTTGAACTGTCATTTTGCTTTCCTTTTAAATAAGCTTCTTCAATCGAAATAGTCCTTATATGTTTTTTGAAATAAAATTGTTCTGTACTCCTTTCTATTCATTCTGGACGTGGTAATTTCAAATTCCAAGCAGAATTCCTGCTTTATCAAAAAAATATAATGTTAATTTAACTAATAACCTACTACCTTGGTCAAAATTGCTTGAAACTATGCCCATAGTTTCTATAAATATTTAAAAACGTGGCAAGCTATCAAAAATCATAAAATATCAAATCAAGATCAAAAATATGTCCAATGTGGTTATCAGGTGGGTGAAAGTCAGTCGTTCTTTCACGTCTCCTCTACAATATATAAAATTCTTCCATGACTGGTGATTGAGTGACTGGCAGACAAACTACTGGTCGTAGAAAGCTGACACTTGGCATGTAGCATCCATTTAAAATAGAGATGATAAACGAAAAAATATTTTTTTACGTTAATTTGTCTCGTTACATAAATTCTTAAGTCGGGGGTTTTTTAATTATTTTGTCCTTTTTCAATTACATTTTAACCGTCGTGGGTTTTAGTTTTGCTTTTTATTTCAAACTTTTTAGAGTGCATAGGTGCAGCCCCCCTGGTGAGTTGTCACCGTAACACCTATCTAAGAACATGCACCAATCAAACCCGAACCCAACACTGACAACCGCATTAAAATCAGACTAGTTGTTTTGGAGATAAATGGCATTGGTTTGCACAAACATCCTCTCACCCCAAACGCATATACCGTCTCCGTACCGTCGTGGGCAAAAACTTTAATGTTTTACCACTTTCAATCGAAATCGGCTGAATGGCTTGTGAATCAATGAGTGCAATCTATCATCATCATCACAAGAGCCGAAAGACGTGCGCTGCTGGACATAGGCCTCCCCCTAGTGTCGCCACAGCAACCGGTCCTGTGCGTCTCACGTCTCATCCATCGGCTACCCGCGACCCTCACCAGGTCATCGATCCACCTAGTGGGAGGCCGCGCCAACGCTGCGTATCTATGGCTCAAACATTTTTACAAGTGTATGTAATTCGATGACATATAGACGCATTTGCTTTTTGGTAGGCGTTTTAATTATTTGAACGCTACACAGCTATCACAAGACTGTCGCGGTATTTTATGTTAGCATTATATTCATTTCCTACATTATTTACACATGAACCGTCTGGAGCCCTTTATTTTGATACCCTACTTGACCGTGTCACTTAAACATACACAAAAAAACGGCTAAATACTTAATAGCGGCCGCAGTATATTTTTAATTCAAAATCATCATTTGCCCTAGCCTTTTTCTAACCGGATTCAGCTGAGAACCAGTATTTTACATGGAGTGACTGCATATCCGACCCTCAAAACCCATTAACTGGGTAACAATACTTTTTGACAAGACTGGTGTCAGATTTCTGGCTCCTGAAAATCTGTAACGCCTGCCAAATATCTACAAATGACAGCCGAGACCAAGGGCTTAACGTGCTTCCCGAGGCACGGAGGATTCTCGGTATGTTAAGATGGTCACCCATCCACAGACCGACCTCGGCAAGCGTTGCTTAACCTTGAAGATCGACCAGTGCGCGAGCACTTCCGTTTTCAAAACCTGAACACTTAGACCACTTAAATGTCTAGAAGAATCAAAATTCATCAAGCCGTTTAGGGAGACATTCTGTGCCAAATAAAGAAACACACATAGGTACATAAATATGTACATACCTGCAAAACTCATTACTCTCCTTCTGGGGCAGTCGGGTGAAACGATGCATACAATTTAACAATGAATAATACTTTAATTAGGGCGTCTTGCGCAAAAGTAAACTTACTAACTAACTTGCCAACTTTCTAGTTAGCCGAGAGGTGCCCGGGTTGCGAGCTCCGGCCGGGAGTGCAGCTGGTGTGTTACGCTGACGACACACTGGTCACTGCCCGGGGGAGCTCGCACAGGGAGGCAGCGTTGCTGGCGACGGCTGCGGTCTCACAGGTGGTGAGCCGCATACGGCGCCTCGGCCTGGAGGTGGCCCTCAACAAGTCGGAGGCCATTGTTTTTCATGGCCCCCGACGGGCGCCGCCGCCGGGATCGCACATTGTGGTCGGGGGGGCCCGTATCGCTGTCGAGTCCACCATGAAGTACCTGGGATTGGTGCTCGACAGCCGGTGGGATTTCGGCCCCCACTTCCGGCGGCTGGCGCCCAAGTTGTTGGGCGCGGCGGGGGCGCTGTCAACGCTGCTTCCCAATCTGGGGGACCCGAGCACCGCCTGTAGGCGGTTGTACGTGGGGATCGTGCGATCGATGGCCCTTAACGGGGCCCCGATCTGGGCGGCTGACCTGACGGCCAGCACCATCACTGTTCTGCGGAAGCCGCAGAGGGTGATGGCCGTCAGAGTCATCAGGGGATATCGCACGATCTCCTACGAGGCGGCTTGCGCACTGGCCGGATCTCCGCCGTGGGACCTGGAGGCGAAAGTACTCGCGTCACTGCATAGGTGGCGCGAGGACGCGCGGGCGCGCGGCGAAAGACTGACGCGAGGTCCTGGTGGCGGAATGGCGGGACAGGCTTTCGAGCCCTACCGCCGGCCTCATCACCATCGAGGCCATCCGGCCAGTGCTCGACCTTTGGCTCGGGAGAAGGCACGGCTCCCTTTCGTTTCGTGCGACGCAGGTCCTCTCGGGGCATGGCTGCTTTGGGAGGTTCTTGTGTCACATAGGTAGGGAGCCGGACGCTCGATGTCACCACTGCGTCGACTGTCGGGAGGACACGGCGCGGCATACGCTGGCAGAATGTGCCGCTTGGGAGGAGCCGCGCCGTGCCCTCATCTCTGTGGTAGGCGGTGACCTCTCGCTTAATTTACATAATGTCCTTAATAAAAAATAATTCGTTAGGTCTTTTTTTTTTCACAACGATTACAGAAACTGGGGAATTAATTATCTCTCTCCGATCAATATATTTGATATTATTTTGCTGGAGTACCGCACAGCTGCATGCAGCAACTATGAAAGAAGTTTGATTTTCCACGGGAAAACAGTTCCAACAGCGATAGCGACACGATCGATCGCGCAAACTTCTATACTTACGCGAAGGCTACCGCAGCCAACCAGCAACTAGGGCAGTCGCTGAGGAACTCCACGCCCAGTAACTTATGCTAACTATCATGAGACGTCATGTGCAGAACCTATGCTGTATCGAGAAAAGCAACTAGTTGCTCAAGCGATAATACCCGATGTGCGACTCGGCTTCACGTCTCCCAGTTGGTACCTAGGTAATAGGTAACGTTATTAATACATACATAGGTATACCTACTAAAAGTATCTCAACATAAATCACGCGCCGTGTCGCCCGTAGCCGTGAAAATTGAGGTCATTGTTTACTTTGTTTGCAAAACGTAGTTTTGTTGAGTTGATACTAAGTGCGTCGACGTCAATGATTCGCCCCCCTCCCGCCCCCTCCTCTCGCTTCTTCGCATCCCTTCAATGCCCCGCGCCACTCTCCGCATCGTCAGCTGATCGCGGCGCGACCTACTGCCCAAACACTTCCTTATGGCTTTGTTGTGCTTTTTGAAAGCGTGTTATAACGGCCTATTCAGCCTTTTTATGAATAAAGTTATGTTTTCTAAAAGCATTTGTCAGGTACCTAGTTATAGTTACTCATAACAATACGAATTTACCTTTAAAAGCCAGAAAAACAAGAATCAATAGAACAGCAGTGTTTCAAAGTCATTTCAGACGGATTAGGAGTGGGGTCGGACAGAGGGGGGTGTGTATGGTAGCGCTGTGGAGACACGAGCGGGCGGCGTGGCGGCACTCGGTGAGTCGGCAGTCCCGCGCAGGCCGCCTGCTCAGCCACATGTGTTGCGATGCTCGGTGGTGCGGACGTACTCTCAGCTGTTGTTTGTTGCGCATTCGCGGCCGGCTAGTGTTGTGCCCATGTGCTTGTGATTGATGCTGCGCTCCGTGACCACGGGCGGCACGGTGGGCCTGACGCCGCCGCCGCACGCCCGGCTGTCGCTGTTCGACTCGTGCCACCGTAAGATCAGGCTCATCAGCGGCGGACCCGTGGCCTTCCTAGGAGGACTTGTCGCGTGAGTCACTACTATTTGGTTCAAAACTCTCACGAATATTCCTTCTGGAAGAAACGATACTAAAACTGAAAGCTAGGGAGGGTTTCATCGACAGCTGTATCTAGGTAAGTACTTAAAATATTACTTGGAATGTCTGGTGAGAATAATGCAATAAATACTTGGAACTTTAATGAGTTCAGTTCTTCAGTCTTTATTTTATTTGTTTCACAATGTATGGCGTCACACGCCCCAGCCGGCATAGTCTCCGATTTTCCCGAAATTGTACTAATTTAGTACCTACATTTAAAAAAAATACCTCTTGGGCTTCGCTAAAAATTCCCACATACATACAAACCTACGAATACTTAATATTAACTTTGTGACACCGTTAACGTGCGTAACACCGTTTGGTGCGCGCTATCGCGCCCCAAACGGCCACGATATTAAAATGAAAATCGTAAAATATAACCTAATTTTTTTTTCCCTACAAAATAGGCATTTTGATGAGATTTTTTCTCACTAATAATTTTATTATACCCATTTAGTACCTCTCGAAAACGTAATTATATCACAGAAATATGCGATAACTTAAGAGAAAACATCAAATCAAAATAAATCTCAAAATCACCAACACATCAATTTATTTTATCTTTATATATAATATAATTCTTCTGTACGTGTGTTGACAGTGAACTCCTCCTAAATGGCTTTACCGATGTTGATGAAATTTTTTGTGTGTGTTCAAGGGGATTCGAGAATGGTTTAGATTCACAATTGGACCCGGTAGGTGGCGCTGCAATCGATTTCTATAATTTTTCGTCATACACAAAGCAAACGTTCGGACAGGACAACGTCTATCGGGACCGCTAGTATTATATAATATATTAATGTCGATACTACTTTGACGATAAAATGTTCCAACAAAACTGACATAGAAATTGATACTAATAATGAATTAAATAATGTAATAAAATGGCTTCGGGACAACAATCTTCATGTTAGTATTGAAAAGACAAAAATTGTTCAATTTCAAACATGTAACTTGTCAGTAATACCAACAGCAATTACACATAATAATGCAATTCTGCAACCAGGATCATCAGCTTTATTTTTAGGTATAGTAATTGATAACAAATTGAACTGGAAGGAACATGAAGAAAGAGTATGCAGTAAGCTTGGATAAGTTTGTATATGCTCTTCGCAAGTTAAGACTAGTGTCCAGTAAAAAAACAGTCCTAAATGCTTATCATGGGTATGTTTCATCAGTATTGCGTTACGGCCTAGTGATATGGGGAAATTCAGTGGATGTGGAAAGAGCATTCAGAGTTCAAAAAAAATGTATCAAAGTCATGAGTGGAGCAGAATATTTTGACCATTGCAGGCCATTATTTAAGGAATTAAAAATTCTCCCACTCCCATATCTGTATATTTTAGAAGTTTGTCTATTTGTTAAAAAATATCCTCATTTATTTTTATTAAATGAACAAGTATCCGAAAGACTGACCAAAAAAAAATGCCGGGAAATTACTAGTACCTGCTCAGAGATTGCAATTATACAGTAGAAATGCCAGTTGTATGACAATTAAAATTTATAATAAATTACCACCTGCCCTGAGAATGTTACCAATTAATAAGTTTAAATGTAAAATGTTTGCACATGAGTTTTTGTTCCGTTAATGAATTCAATTAAATCATACATTTTGATATTGCCTAATTTACAATATAATTTATAACAATCAGACAAACATAATATAACTATATACTATCTACTAAACCTAAGTATGTACATATACAAAAACATAGTACCTACACTCAGGCGTCAAAGTATTCCTCCGCATCGCTGTCATCCGGAAACGTGCCCAGAAGACTGGCAGCATTGCCACGTTGAATGGCAATGCTAATTCTTTGAGCAAAGAACGAGCCTGCCCTCTGGTCAAGCAAAGTGTCGATCAGTCGGCGAGATATGTCCTTGAAAAGAAGGACATAATTCGCCGACTGATCGACACTTTTTGATGTTGTAGTTAAGATCTAAATAATGACATAAGTACTTCGACATTATTATGAATTCTTTGACAGTATATATATTTTTTATTTTGACGTTATGATTTATATTTTGACATTGTAATAATGCATTTTTGATGAATTTAACGAACCGATCTATTAATTAGTCACTAAAATTATAAATTTCATAACTGCATTTAATATTCGTATGATGTACCTAGTTCTGATTTGCATGTATTATTTAATATTTCTACTCCAGCAATGGTAGCATGTGTGAAACAATGTTTAATGTAAGATCTCAATGTATCATAATACTGAGAAATAAATTATTATTATTAAAGATCTTCGCGATAACTAGATGTGACAATCCGATTTCAAGTAGGTACGTTACTGAATGAACATTTTTTTTTTTATATTGATTTGACGTCAATCTGTGATTGAAGTAACAGTTGATAAATCCGGTCATCCAGGTACTGGACTTTAATACGTCAAAATGTTATGTCATGACTTTTGGTCGAATGTGGCGCCCATTGCACTTCGTATGCACTTTAGAAAACAATCCAATTGCAAGAACTGATGCCATGAAAGACTTGAGTCATATTCGACCAGAAACTTACTTTTTTACAGCCACAAAATCCGTCAAAAAGTATTTTAAACGTCTAGGCTTTGTTTGTAGAAACTATCGCGATTTCCACAGCCCTCATGCCATCAAATTTGTTTTCAGTGCATTCGTTCGTAGCAAGCTTGAGTCAGGTGCGTTTGAAATCCGTTCAAAAAACAATATAAACTAGCTTTAGAAAAATTGCAATGAGCATTCCTAAAGAATGAAAACCCTTTTTAACAGACTCCAAAAAAAAGAGGAGGTTCTCAATTCGGTTTTTTGTTTTTTTTTTCATGTTTGTTACCTCATAACTCCGTCATTTATGAACCGATTTAAAAAAGTTCCGTTCCGATTGGTCCCATAGAATTTTTATCAAAATCGGTTCAGTAGTTTGGTTTTTAAATCAAAATTGCTGGAGGAAATAGAAAACATATCATCAAAGTAAACGAAATAAACGAAAATGTGTGTTTTGCTTTACTGTGACTTTCCAGTGGTTTGTTAGGTGTGAGTGGGGGTGTGTAAAATAAAAAGCTTTTTTACATAAAAATACAACCCAAAGTATATAACTTTAATTTGGAAGTCGGTTGTATTTTTTTTTATGTCACCGTGTTTTGTACCCATATTTTTAAATATCTTAATTTTTTATAAAAAAGTTTTTATTATATCCCGATTCCCTACTGACCAGATGATTGTGGTATTTATATGTCCCTGACCTACAAAACCTTATCTGCAACCTGTATGGACCGAATAACTATAGTCGTGCCAGGAACCACCGGCTCCTGGCAGTTCCTACATGTCGTACAGTTGCCCATACCTCGAACACTCTGCGCTTATGCTCCCTTGGACAAGAACACAGAATTTGATATGTTTGCGGAAGAATGGAAGACGATACTGACATCATGTAGGAAATTTTATGAGGTGAATGTATGACCGTGTATCAAAATAATAACTGTTCTATTTATTCTTAATTTTTGACATGAATCTATCTTACTGTTCTGAGCTCTACCTATATAAAAGAACGCCTGAAAATTAACTCTCTGAAAACACTTTCTCTTCTTTTCTTTTTCTTTGCGTGGTTAGATTTATTTGACAAGCCTGCAATGACGAGTGCAATTCAAAGTCGGTACTCAAACTTGTGAAGAGTAGGTACCTATTTCAAACCGTGTCCGGTCTACATAGTCGTGTGAACCTCGACCTAAGGCACTTACCGCTCTGCTTGGGTAGCTGGGTAACGGCCTGTTTTCAGGCTTCTGGACACGGCTCGTATTGTTAAGAGGTTCCTCTCTCTCGAGCCATGACGATTGGTAGCTAGGACCCTATTTCTGATGCTGCCGGTGGGATTCTATATATTTTTTTAAAGAAATATATTAATATTATTAATAAAAAATATGTTAGAATCATAAATAATAAGTCTTCTATAATTATTCTCTTCTATGTATACAAGGGTCATGAGGGTGCTAGAATTGTATAAAATTGAAGCAACACTACGCACCTTCCTTATGTCTTGTGGGGAAATGGAGGACCTCCTCCTCCTCCTTTGTTATCGACATACTCGTAATACCAGAGAAATAGCGAATTTCTTTTGCTATTTTAGGGTGATAGTTTGAGTCCACTTTGGTTTGGCTTGGTCCTGAATCCTCTAAGCACACTGCTGTGGAATTCAGGCCAAGCCTGAAGTGAGGTGCATATCCTCCTACATAGATGAGTTGAAACTCTACCCCTGTAATCTGCAACTGATGGAGCTATTCAACCTTTCAGTAGCGCCATCAGGATAGAGTTTGGTGTTTACATATGTGCGGTCATGCATGTAAAGTCAGGGGAGACTGTGGAATCCGTGCGAACCAACTCTCGGATCCCACAAACTTAAGATGTCGCTCTCCAACCGAAACCTATAGCCTTCTTCCGGACGGTGGACGGCGGGCGGTGCACACCAGGCGCCTTCAACGGTTGGCTCATACCGTTTTTGATGTACTGCTGGGGCCTGTACACTGCTGACATGTTATCGAGTGCATCATCCACGGTCGTCGGTGATCAGACTGTATATCCCGCGGAAGTGAGGTTGTTTTTCAAATGCTTAGACCCTCTACAATCGCGAGATCTCGAATTACGTCTTAGAGAACATTGCTTAGTTGCCGACGTGGGTGTGCATCGAGATATAGTAGCGGTGAACAAGGGACTCAACCCGCACTCCTTGGCTAATGAGAACTGGCCAATTAGCGTCTGTAGCCTGGCTGCATTTCGGTGACCTCTTTGGGGAAACCGAAGGTTTGGTCTGTGCAATTATGGACGAAGTTATCATGACGAGTGACTACCGGAGGTTTATGTAAAGGACGGCCGGTTGAGGCCTGTCGGGTCGGGCATGCCACCGTCCGGGAGAGTCCACGTGGTCTCTAGTTCTCCTCGTCTAAATAACGGGGAGTACATATCACAGTACGTAGGTTACCTTGCAGCTATAGTAGGCGCCAGATAATCGTGGAATAACGGTCATTGACCCACCTACAATTATTGACATTTTTAATTTGAAAAACGGAATTAATGACACAAAGCTGTCCCGAATCATCATCTCTCGTGATCCTTAACATTGTCTAATAATGAAAAACGATTCGAAGGTCAATATACTTTATTCCACATTTATCTGGCGCCTACTATAGGATTATCCATCAGCAACTTGTTCTGTAGCACCATTTTGTAGAATCGGAAGTGCCATACTACAAATATGTGCCCGAAACCAATGAAATTCAAATTGTTCATAAAGTTTAAGTAATAGTGTATTAAATATCTTATAACATTATCTGTGATAATTATATTATTAAGCTCTAATTTGAATGTTGTAAATTAGAAATAATATGTTGTTATTTTTGCGGCTAATTTTGATGCACAACAAATACAGCGAATCAGTATAGTTTGATCAGTATCTGGCACAAGTAGGGCACTTGGAATCGGCTGGCGGAGCGGAGGTCAGGCGGTCGTTATGCGGCACTCGGCACCCGGCAGCTCCGCGCTCGCTATCGATCACCGGCCGCCAGCCCGCCGCTCGCCACTCGCGACCCGCCACTCACTACCACCAGCAGCAGCAGTTTGCACCGCTAGCACAAACAAGAATGGTCACGGCCCTTACAAAATTTACCTGACTCCGACAGAAATCTTGTTTGAAATGTTTTTTTTTTCGTTTCACCACACAAATATATGGTTTTGAGTATTCTTTCAAGCGAAGTATAAAAAAGCTATTTTTCATACAATCTCAGTAGCCATAACCATCGTGTTATGGATCATTCGGATCGTCCTCATGAAGACTATTGATTTGGTCATTGCAGTTGGCTATCAGTGCTGGTTTGATTGTAAAACTAACTTGTTGTAAAGTCTAAATAAATAATGTCGGTACCTGCTACAATGAATAAGACCCAACGACTACGGTACGACTAACATTTCGCAAACAGCTTACTGAATCGAAAAATCGTCATAGAATACCTATCCAACGAAACCCACACGATGGCAAAAATAGACGAGTAAACAAAATATCAATTGTTCATAAATAGCACCTAACACGTCAATATAATCTAGATGAGGCCGGTGCCCTAGCTTCCAAGATAGTCAAATGTTATGAAAAAACCATAAGTTTTCTATTTATTATTACTTCCAAGAATTTGATTCTTATTAGCAACACTTTCGGATGGTGTAATAAATAAAGGGTTTTTTTTTCAAATAGGTACAGCCTGTTTGTTTCCTGGTTAGAAATAACGATTTTTCAAAAATCCAATGATGCCGTTTTGTTTTTCATCAAAATTAGCCTCGAGACTTCTTTCAGTTTCATCGTTTGTCGGATTTGTCCATCAATGCACACTGAATATAGAGTTATTGTCTAATAAAAATATACTAAGTGCTTTACAAAGTACGATTATTCATGACATTTTTAATCAAATGTCAAAGTGTATAAAACCAAAAAAAAATCCATTAAACACGTTGTTAAAAATGTGATTGATTTTATGTATTTAATCGGAGCCGCTCAAACCCAATGCCGCTTTCTTTTTTAGACAGGAGTCCCAGTGTGACTTGGCTTCCAAAATACGAACGTTTGTTAGTCGTTACGTGTTTCACAAGTTACGTAGTTTAGTTTGGGTGGTCGGTGTGCAGCGGCGCAGGCGGCTGAGGCGGCGACGTTACAGTTGTAACGGGACCGCCGCCGGCCCCGATACGCGCCGCACCGCGCTCGCCACCTCACTCACAACACTACAGCACGGGGATCACCGATATCATGATAACTTCATGCTTTATATAAATCTCTGCAAGCACTGTACAATGTGGATGCTACGGCGGCGGCGCCCTGATTGCATATCAGTGTGAGATCGATTGTTTTCTACTTCAGTCTAATATGAAGACGACATTGACGATTGTTGTTTACATTCAAATGCAGTTTCAAAAAAAACGGTCAAGTGCGAGTCTGACTCGCATACGAAGAGTTCCATGCCTCTAGCGAAATTTCAAGATTCTACATAGGTCAACGGCAACTGCCCTATTGATTTGCGAGTATCGAATGGATGAATGATATTTATTTTTATTACAAATCATTTACATATCAATATTATTTTGTCACATGAATAAAAAAAGACGGTTAATTACTAGCTGACTACCCTGAGAAGAAACACCTTAACAAAGTCAGAGGTCATAATCTCGATCCGTACTGGTCAAAACATATGAGAACCATGCAGGTTAATGTCTGAGGTGGTATTTTGAGGTAAGTACCACACAGATTGCGAACCGTTGTTACGAAAGCCAGAATCGCACTTGAGGGGTTTTTATTATTTATTGTTATACTTTAGTATTAGCACTGAATGATGCATGTGTCACCGAAAAATAGCAAAAGCAATGAGATTGTAAACTATCTAAGTAAGACACGGATATATTGGAAACTATTTCATTTGGATGGGATTTTATTATATTGAAAACGATTTAAAAGTGCATAAAAGACCGAAGATTGTTGGAGTTTCCAACAACAGTTTTAATAAGCGAACATTGGAAAAATTTAACGAAGAGAATCCAAAGACGGTTTAGCAGCGCGGAATCGCATGAAGGTGGGTTTGGGGCGCAAGATGGGGATCTTGCTCTATGCTTCGCGTAGGAGGGCTGTGCTCGTATTAGTCTTCGTTCGGATGTGCTAAAGCAGCCGCTCTCTTCCGTATCGAGTCGTGGGCTTTCACGCAATCTTCTTTCAACCTCTTCAATGTTTTCGGTAGTCCTTGATGTTCTGCTGAGGAGTATTTAAATCAGGAGATGATTGGTGGAACCTCCACCCGCGATCGTATCAAATGCCGTGCCGGATATTGTCATGAGAACAACATTGTCGACAATCTGTTACGTAAGAATCACAACTTGAAAAACGGCTTGGACTCGTGACTGTCCCGACCACTGCTGCACTGTGGCTGACAATCCGCTCCCGAGGCAACGAGTAACAACGCCCTCCGCCAGCACCGTTCAATATATTCGCTTTTAAAAACATAAATCTCCCTCCGGACACATATTGTCATGTAGTTTTTCATATTTTCACAGTAGAGCTACAATAATAACGCAATAATCGCGGAAAAAAACACGTTTTTTGTATCAAAATCTCACCTGATAGAAAGCAACGACGTGGTCGAAGATGGTGCGCGCTGGCCTAGGACTGACTAGAAGAGAGGATTCACTATTGTCTTGACTTACATTTAGGGTGTTGCTGTCACCGGATAAATGAAAACTCCGTAAGATTGTAATAATTGTTAATTAGATTATACATCCTACTTCCTACTATCACACTTCACACTTATATCATATATCACACTAATATTATAAAGGCGAATGTTTGTGAGTTTGTGTGTATGTTTGTTACTTCTTCACGCGGCTGGACGGACCTTGGTGAAATTCGGCACAGAGGATTATGGTCTGGAATAAGACATAGGATACTTTTCATTCCGGGAGTATTGTCCCTTAGGATAATTTTCGACATTAACGCGGGCGGAGCCGCGGTTGGTAGCTAGTTCTGAATATATTGTGAACAAATTATTTACGTGAAGCAAAAACTTTGTAGGTACCCCGATTTACGAAAATTACTCGGACGCGGATGAAATATGGCATGGTTAAAGTTTATATATTGAGGAGAAGTGCAAAAAGCTTATATTTTTTTATAATAATGCACTTTAAATATTAAAATATTTAAAGAAAAAACATTACACACTACCATGCGTATGACACACACACACACACACATACATATGTACACAAATATTACTCTTTTGTTTGTGGTTAAAGTCTGTGGTCCAACGCAAATAGATTTACTTTTACTATTTTTTCAACTTCGAATTTCGACAACTGAGCGACCACGACTGAGCGACATTTTAAATACAATAATATCCTATTCAAATTTAATAGTTTCCAATTTATTCGTATCATATTGAGCAATATTTATTATGAACTTACGGCATTTGCAATATCCCAAAAGGAGTTTGGGCACCAAGCCATCAGCACTTATCCAGTCTAAAACGGAATTTCAAAAATCTAAATGATAGATATAATATTTAATGTTAGTTTTCATCAATATCGAGTCCGATAGTCCCAAGTGTATTTCGCTATTCCACATAATTTCGGATTTCCATCACGCACACTTGAAAAATTCACCGTTTATTAACCAATTGAATGGAGAACGTTCATTTATGGTGTATTCCGACGCAGCAGCGATGGCGTGTCGCTCAAGCGCTGGAACGGTCGCGCACGCGCATAGCAGCGCAGCGAGAGCGCATACCTCTTGCGCAGCGGAGCTCGGTGCTACCTCGGAGCTACTAACAGCACACTGCACGTGTTGGGCGAAGCGATATTCGGGATCGTCATGAAGCTAAGATCCTTTTTCAATACAGTTGAAGAAACTATCAAATTCAATAAACAGCATAATATTGTGAAACAAATACATATTTGTGAGAAATTTTTAAATTATTGATTATAAAAATATTTTTTTATTAGTTAACAGTATTTGTTGTTATAGCGGCAATAGAAATACAGTGTCAACTGTCTACCTATAACGGTTCATGAGATACAGCTCGCTGACAGACAACACTGACGCTGGGGCGGGAATCGGGGGCTTAGGGACTAACCACACTTATTCAGCGCTGTTCAGCTTTTGTCCATACAAAACAATTATTTTGTATGAGATGCGTACGCATCCGTTCAGCTTTACGGATGCGTACGCATCTCATACAAAATCGTTGTTTTCTATGGACAAAAGCTGAACAGCGCTGAATAAGTGTGGTTAGTCTCTTAGTAATAAGGATCCGTAGGTCACCCTTCGTGTTCGAAATCATAAAAAGGAAAGAAATAATTGCGAACTGTTTGTTCAATAAACTAGACAAGAATACGCGAGTTGCTTTGCCGGCCTGTGCAGTTGTGCACTGTGCGGGCATTTCGCAATGGCAGCGTGTAAAGTAATAGTGTGCTCCGAGTGGCGCGCGTGTTCTCGCTCTACAAACGCGCTGCCTGTGCTCGTTTCACTTGCTCTTGTACCTTTTGTTATTGTGTAACATTGTTTCGTCAACTCTTGTACAACGCTATCATGGAAAAAGTGCGATTACGGTTAATTTTCTTAATTTATGGCGTCAGTTTTGTACGACACAGATACAAATGATAAACCAAATAAGTAAGACACTTGATTGAGCGTTTACCGCCTTGACAAATACCTCGCTGCCAGTGTCTCAACTACGTAGCATAGTAGTGTAGTTAATGGGCAAAATATGGGCTAGTCAGGGTCTGAAATAAAGATATTTTATTTTATATATTTGTGGTAAATTAGCCCTAGTGCATAAGTTATAGTATATAAGGTGTTTACTAAAAATAATGGTTCCAATGTTGTTCCTCAATAAAATTATTATTATTTTTTATTAAATGCTCAAAACACAGCAGCGCGATACTTGAGGTACAAGAACTTAAAAATGGTTTTATTATGTTAACGTGTATGTGCATATGTATGCGGAACAGGGTGCAAAATCCCGCAAACCTTCATAGAAAAAGTCAAAGTCAAATACAAAAATTTAATTCCAATTAGGCCATTAAAAGGCACTTTTTAACGTCAACATTACAGTTAAAAAAATATATATTGAAAATAAAGCGACTCTACTGTCCATTCACAAAGGTAGATAGATTCTTATGGAGAAGAATGGACAAGAAACTCCATAGTTAATCTTTTCAAGTAAAAGTTTTACAGTAAATGGTACTCACATATTTACAAATATTGCAAACAATTGATTTTACAGTGTGAGTTATTGAAAAGAAAAATAAAATTAAAAAAATACACGAAAAGTGTATTATTTTAATACATTATGCCAACCAGTTTGATTTACTCTACACTCTTGATTGTCCTAGGGAGCAGGACCAGTATGCTTCCAAGCATTCTTATCCTGAATGTAATCGTCTTATTTGAGATATGCTCTATCTTTCATTTAGTTCTTATATGTCACGGATTAAAGAACGAAGCATTGTTTTAAGGACCAAATTACTCACCGGACCACTGACACGATTTGGTTCTGAAAACAGGCACAATACCAGAGCAATGGCAATACTCAGACATAATACTGTTATATAAATAAGGCAACCCGCATGACATCGCTAACTACCGCCCGATTAGCCTGCTAGCAAGCGTGTACAAGTTATTTACTTCTATTATACACAGCAAAATTAGCAACCGGTAGAACAAGCAGTATTCTCGACTATGGACCACATACAAACGATAGAACAGGTCATAGAAAAATACTCCGAATTTAATAAAACTTTGTATATAGGTTTCATTGATTACACAAAAGCGTTTGACAGCCTCTATCATAGCTCTATCTGGCAACTTCTACACAGCTGTAACATAGATCCAACCATCATTAGAACCAAACAGAACATATATCTGAAAAGTGTGAGTAGAGTCAAGCTAGAAACTCGAAGCGAGGAGATCAAAATAGCTCGTGGCGTCAGGCAGGGAGACCCATTATCTCCAAAAATGTTCATAGCGTCGTGCAATGCCTATTCTCCAAAATTAACTGGATCTCTGAAGGCATCCTATGAACAATATAATATCACAACTTAATAAAGAGAGCAAACAGGTTGGCTTAAACATTAACCTAAGCAAAACAAAACTAATGACAAATGCCAAAAAAGTTATGCTAGACGAGGTTGAACTTGACTATGTAGAGCAGTACGTATACTTAGGAAAGCAAGTATCATTTTCCAAAACAAGTAACGAAGATGAGGTCAACAGAAGAGTCACGTGCAGCTGGAACAAATACTGGGCCCATAAGGAAATACTAAAAGGTAGCTACAACCTAAATCTAAAAAAGGCCCATAATGGACACATGTATTCTGCCCTGCTTGACCTACGGCTCCCAAACCTGGAAATTCACAAGTAAGAGAAGTAACAAAATAAGAACCTGTCAGCGGCCAATGGAAAGAAGCATGCTAAGCATAAGAAAAACCCAAAAGACAAGAAGTCAAGTAAAAAGGTTAAAAACAAAACTGACAGATGCGTTACACCAAGCACTGAAATTACAATAGAGCTGGGCCGGCAATGTGGCGAGATGCACAGACCAGCGATGGACTCTTAGGAGCGGCCCACAAGGAAAAGGAGTTGTGGGCAGACCACAAAAACGATGGGTGGACGACATAATAGCGACAGCGGGGAAGAACTGAGAAAAATTAGCACAGGATAGAGAGGAATGGAAAAAAATGGAGGAGGCCTATACCCTACCAAGGGGTTCCTAAAATAAAGAATGAAACAAAACTAACATTAGCATCATTTAGAGTAATAAATTACTAACATAAAATTAAGAAAACCCTGTAATACTTTAAGGTTTGTGGGAAATAAAAAAGCTTTTATATTATTATTTTTATTGTAACATTTAATACAGTACCCCATGAAAGATGTGCGTACTTTTGCTAATCTATAAAATTGTTGATCTAATTTATCTTTATTTCTAGTATTAAAATTATGTCGTATCACTATTTTTACCAAAAAGATGTCGATTTCTCCTTACATACATAATATTTTCATAAATAAATTGGCTAGGGACTAATCTTTTTAAAAAGTTCCCTAAGAGAATCACGGCGACGCAGATTATAAAGGGCTCTGACAGCTCTCTTTTGTAAAATAAATATGGATTCAATGTCAGCAGCCCGACCCCACAGCAAAATATCCTACGACATAATGCTGTGAAAGTAACTAAAATAGACCAAACGTGCGGTTTCTACGTCTGTTAACTGTCTTATCTTTCTAACAGCATAAGCGACTGAGCTTAGCCGCCCCGCAAGTGATGTTATATGAGATCCCCATTGTAATTCCTCGTCTAAAGTGATTCCTAGGAAAACCGTCTGATTTATAAACTCGAGAGTTGTAAACTAATTTTTCACCATTTAATATGAGGTCACATTCGCTACTTCTAACAATTGGTAAAGTAAATCTAATACATTAAGTTTTTTATTTATTTAGTACCAAGTTGTCTGCCGTAAAACAATTTTGGACTTGATGAATAGAGTTATTGATGTCATCAAGGTTTGGTGACCGTCGCTCTATTTTAAATATCAATGTGTGACACCATCTTTGGTTGATTTTAAGTAATTGGGGCAAATCATTAATGTAAACTAAAAAAAAGGAATGGACCCAATATTGAGCCTTGAGGAACGCCCATTGTCATTTCAGACCCAAGTGAGTTAACACCGTTTACCTGAATTTTAACCTGACTTCCCATTAAGTATCATCTAAGTAACTCAAGGGCTGTCATTAGGCTACAAAAGGGAGAATCTACCGACCGGCAGTTGTTATGTCCGGTGGGTAACTGCCCGATAGTTGACATTCTGGCTGTTGTACATGTTCAAATCGCAAGGAAAACTATGATACCGCGATGCAGGATTTCGTTTAGTAGTTCGTAACTGGCGGTAAGATGGCGCTGAGTTTGCGGTTCAAATTTCGCTTAGCTAGTTTTTCTTGTGGCGGCATTGATGCCGCTACATCACACCCCTCCGGACACCGGAGGTCGATAGTGGATGGTGCGGTTTTGAAGGGTACTTTGGAAAATAAAAACTCAAGATTATTCTTAGTACCACCAGTTACATATTGAAGCGAAATAAACGTACGTAATCACCGATCATAGGATAAAAAGGTAAAAAAAAAACACTTGATTTTTTTAATAGAAAAATGCGTAGATGTGGTTATTGAAATTAGTAATCCCAAAAGTTAAATAAGAACAAAAACTTAGGAGTTAAATTTTGTTGGGTTTTGAATATATTATCTCAAAAAAAAACGAGCCTGACCTCAACACAGTTGCAACCGGTTAAATTAAGCATTCGGGTAGAAAAGAATCCGTAATGACGTTACGCTAAGTTTTAGTCCATGGCAATTAAACATATAAAACTACTACGCAATGAACGGGTTAATTCTAGCACAAAATTAAAATATAATAAAATGGGGTACGTGAGTCATTCACACCATAATTACTAAAAATAAACCTAATCTACCATGCATGCTTACTTTTCAAAAGAGGAAATCTTGCGCTCGGCAGCCGTTGCCGCGCCACGCTCGCTTGGCTCGCTCGCCTTCGCGCGTCACCTTTTTTTTTTTGATTCCGGATGAAAGTCCTCATGGATGTGGCGGAGGGGTCTGTCAGACTCTTACTGACTAAAACCACCCCGGTGTTCCATCTCCCACCTACGCCGGGGATCACGGGAACGGATGCGACTTCCGTAATGCCTCTGCGGGCAGAGTCAGGTATTTGACCCCCCGCTACGTCAAAGAGGGGCGCACGAGAAAACCACGCGCCGCCACCTCGGGTCCGAATGAGTGGGGGGTGACGGACATCTCCAAGTCTGCCGCCCCTGGACCCATTTAGGGGGGCCGGAAGAGGGCAGCGTATGCCCTCCTCCGATGACCGATGCGCCTGCTGCGGGCCGGGAGAGGTTTGGATTTCTCTCTTCCCCTTCTGCGCGATAACTGTCTCGCAGAAGGAGACCACCGCGCCCAGGACTCCTCCGCCGACCATAGAACAGAAAGGGACACAAGAGCCTCCCGAAGCAACCATGCCCCGAGAGGACCTGCGTCGCACGAAACTACAGGGAGCCGTGCCTTCTCCCGAGCCAAAGGTCGAGCAACGGCCGGATGGCCGCGATGATGACGAGGCCGGTGGAAGGGCTTAAAAGCCTGTCCCGCCATTCCGCCACCTGGACCTCGCGCAGCTGCGACCGACGCAGCTCCAAGTGTCGCTGCATCAGTCGCTCGCTGCGCGCCCGCGCATCCTCGCGCCACCGGTGCAGTGACGCAAAGATCTTTGCCTCTAGATCCCAGGGCGGATATCCGGCCAGTGCGCAAGCCGCCTCGTAGGAGATCGTGCGATAGCCTCTGATGACTCTGACGGTCATCACCCTCTGCGGCTTCCGCAGTACAGTGATGGTGCTGGCCGTCAGGTCAGCCGCCCTGATCGGGGAACCATGACAGGGCCATCGATCGCACGATATCTCACGTACAACCGCCTGCCGGCGGTGCTCGGGTCCCCCAAATTGGGAAGCAGCGTTGACAGCGCCCCCCCCGCGCTCAACAACTTGGGTGCCAGCCGCCGGAAGTGGGGGCCGAAATCCCACCGGCTGTCAAGCACCAATCCTAGGTACTTGACTAGATGGTTGACTCGACAGCAATACGGCCCCCCCCCCGACCACGACATGCGATGCCGGCGGTGGCGCTCGCCGGGGGCCATGAAAAACTACACTGTTCTAAAATATATTATAGGCTTATAGCCTAGCCGTTTCGAATTTGACAAACTGTTTACTGTCTAACGATTGTTTGTAAATCAAATTATTACAGACAATATGCCTAAATGACACTATATTTTTGCACAAAACATCAAACGTTTCTAAATTATATTAAATGTTGCTTATGTCAAGTGTCGATTATGTAATGTGTTATTCATAGAAACTAGTGATTATAACACATGTTATTATGGAAACTTATTTAAAAAAGTTATGACTAATAAGGTGAGTGCAAGTAAATATTATGAGGGGGGACGATTATGGAAAACAATAATAGTACAAATTATATTATGGAAAACAAGACAATACCTGGAAAATCACCTAACATTTTTTAAATTAAACCCTTGAATTTAAAAAAAGTGCTTGGTGCGTTTCCATTATTTGATTTAAAGTTTATTTTTTTACATTTTCGAGATATTCTAAGCATAAGCACCCTACAACAAAATAAGTTAGCGATCGATTTCGACATTTCGGGGAGAAGAGTGCGTTGGAAATATTGCTCAGTTCAATTCCTCAAAAGCCATTTCCATTCCAAGATGGACAAGAAAACGTTTGACGATGCGTCGCCGTCCCGTCTACGCACAAACGAAGGTATTATTATAAATCCTTTTGCAATTGTTATTTTTAAAGTCAAATACCTCTTTTTACTATGGTTGATAAAGCGATTAGAGCCGGCAAAATAATAGCGCTACTTGGAGAAGGTTGTTCACAAATTTCAAATCTCAGCGGCCAAATGTGAGTCGTTCAACTGACCGAGAACGAGATCGACTGTATCGAGAGACCGGCGAAGACAAAAGAAGATCAGGTTTCGGAAGAAAGCGATGCACAGAGCCAAGAGATGACCGGTTTTAGGTAAGTCAGGCGTAACGGATTCGTAAGGTGTCAAGTGTGGACCTAACGAAGAACCATGAAGAAGTAAGAGGAGTAGAAGTTAGCTTGTGGACGGTCCGGCCCCGCCCGGGACCCTAAATTCCTCCGTGGGCACGAGTTGCCCGACTTCAGTTTGCTCGAAATTATGCATCATGACTGGAACAAAGTATTATTTCCAGATAAAGCCAGGATGTTTTTATATGGTGAGGATCGACGCTGGCGAATGTTGCGAAGACCAGGAGAATGCTATGCGGACGTTTGTTTTGAAGACATCTCTCCTTGAGGCTCCGTTATGTTTCGGGCAGCAATTAATTCGACGGAGCGTACAGAGTTAGTTTTCATAGAAAATTGAACATTAAATGCACACCGGTACATAACGGAAGTTCTAATTCCAAATGCACGACCCTCATTAACTGCTCCTGGAGAAGATTCCATTTTATGGACGACAATGCTTGCGCTCACCGTTCTGGCCTGAATCCGATTGAACATGTCTGGGATGTCAGTGCAACTTGCTCCACAAAACATCAGGCAGCTAAAAAGAGTAATTGCAAAAGAGTGGGAACGTATTCCACAAACGTTATTAAAAATATCGTGGAAAGCATGCCCAGAAGGATGCAAGCTGTGATGTTGGCAAGAGGAGGTCACACGCGATAGAAGATGGAACATTTTTTATAAAACTTAAAAAATATCTGCTTGTCTTTATTGATGACCACTTCATATTGTTTGGACATGTACATCGATTTGATTGAATTCATCGAAGTCTTATGTGGCAAATTGCCAAAATTCACTTCTCTCACGCATTCATTTACAAGATTATAACGATATACAGTCTACGTTAAACAATTAAATTAACTGATGTCGGCCTTAGAACGTTAAATTCCTTAGGTGCCCGTTTTTTTTGCTAAAAAAATAATCTCATTTATTTATTTATAATATTTAAAAGAGGAAAGATTTATTTGTTTGTTTGTTACGATTTGGATCAAAAACGACTCAACCGATTTTAAAAATTCTGTTGCCATTAGAAAGCTACATTATTAACTTTAAACATAGGCTATAATATACTTTGGAAAATTAAGGATCCCTACAAAAATTGGAATAATGGAACCCAAAGTAGCAAAATTTTGCCTAATAAATTAAGTAAGTAAGTATTTGGCGTGCGCTGAGAAAACTGTTGATGATATATAAAAAAATATTACGTGGTTAAATTATTACCTATAAAAAAATGTCTTAACTATTAGGTATGGTTAAGTCACAATGACCGCTTTTTTTTCAAATTATTCAATCAAAACCAGGGTAGAATGGAAAAGTGGTGATTTTGGTATCATGATAGTAATCCTTATTCATACATGTAAATTAAACTTCATTTTTTCAAATCGAAAATTTCGTTTAAAGGTAACAGTTATGTATATAAAAGCGAAGACCACACTCATTTTATTCACCAAATCTCAGAAACTACTGTGAAAATGAAATTTGGCACGGAGGTGCATTATGAATAGGAGACGTCACTTAAGAAAGGATTTGAGGAAACTCGGGGAGAGTTTCCTCAAATCCTTTCTTAAAGAGGTTGAAGTAGAGGGTGGAAGTTTGTTTGAAAAAACTTAGTCCTTGGGTGAATATACTTGAAACTTGGTATAAATACTGGACTAGATGAATTCAAAAGGTTGCCAGTGTTATTTTTTCAGAATTACCCCCAAAACACGATTTAGGGGGTTTCAAGTTTGTACAGAAGAATCTTATTTTTTAGGTTTATAAACTTGAAACTTGGTACAAATACTGAGCTAAATAAATAAAACATAATAAGTTTTTCAAAACTACCACCCAGTGGTTCTTAAGTTTGTATGAAAGGATTTTAATGATTGGTGCGATGAAGTTGAAACACGGCATTAATGATTTTGATAAATAGTAAGAACAACATGTTCACACAAAAATAGAGATCCCTACGAAAATTGCTATAATGTAACCTCAAGTAGTTAAATTTTGCCTAATAAATTCATAATATGACGCGCGCTGAGAAAACTATTGACGATACATACAAACAATGTACCACATGATTAAAGTACTTATTATTATCTATAAAAAGTTCACGACGGTATATGCCTATTACGGTTAAGTCTTAAAAACCGCTTTTTGTTCAAATTATTCAATCAAAACCCGGGTGGAATAAAAATTTTCATATTTATCATATTTGGTATATTGATCCTTATTCATTTAAATGGTTTGATAAATAATTAAGTTTGATTATGTACGTGTAAATTACAATTTAAATTATTCAAATCGGGCCTTTCGATTAAAAGTTACGACCTCCAGTTTGCTAGTTGGCATATTACTTTACTTTTTTTAAAAGATAAATCTTTTTATTTCTCTCTTTTTATTAATAATTAAATAAATAACGGTTCTAAAGTCGGATTAATTTGATTACTTTGCTATTATACTTTGCTACTTTGCCCTATTTTACTTTGCTGTCCCGTCAATGAATCCATTACGGTAAAATCAGCTCATTAACGTGGTCACCTAATGATGGGTCTCTCTAAAATCATGTTGGGTTAAATATATTTTCCTACTTACAAAATAATAACAAGTTTCAAAAGTGTAGTTGTGAAAGTGTTAGTAACGTGGCACCCGGCGATGTATCACTGAGCTGATAAGAGTGTTTGTGTGCGCGATTGACGTGTGACGTGCGCGCTGATGATTAGCGGCGACCTTCGCGATCGATCGCCCGACCACATCGGGTGATCGTGCGTCACGTGCTGGCTAGAACGACAGCCGCGCGCGCTGTGGCGACTACAGCACGGGCACAGTAGCTGGCTCTGTACTGCAAAACAAAATTACTCCAAATGCATGACAATATTCTGGTATTCTTAAGTGGGCCCGTTTTTAACCGTTAAAATCAATGAATACATATATTCATAGAATCAAACAAAATGCACCATTCTCAGTCGGAAATTGTGACGTGCAACTACGGAACTCTACACAGCGCGTGGCCCGACACGCACTTGGGCGGTTTTTGACAATTGCATCAATGTGTGTGTCAAAAACTAACTTACTGTCTAGATGGACGCCCAAGTCACGAATAGTATTGCACCTTGGAAAGATCTGGCCTAAGTATAAGTGCTGGCTACAAGTCAGCCTGAAGTGCTAGTCTATCTTCGAGCATTGAAATAGTGGCAACGATTTTCATGTCATCGGCAAAGCATGATAGTTTGGATGAATGGAGGCACTGATCGATGTCGTTCATATAGACTACAAATTAAAAGAAACCAATTAAACTTCTTAAATACATATGTGTACCAAATTTTAATTGAATCGGTCCAGTAGATGCGGAGACAATCGGCTGTGACAGACGGGCAGACAGATAGACAGATTTCCATACTTTGGGCACAACACCTTGAAGCAAAGACTTGGAAAACTAAATTGAGATTGGTAGGGCAATGGAAGGCGCGCATTTAATTAGAAATTTAGATGATAATAATACACTTCTCATCAAAAAAATCGAAACACTTTCGTTTTTATTGTTTTTGTCCTAATTTTTTACAAAAGAGAATTAATTCCATGAAAAAAAAAACATTATTGTGTAGCTGGCAGTTTGGTCATTACAGTAAGAAGAAAAAAATCAAAATTCGAAATTAGAATTTCATTTGTTTATCCTATAAATGAAATTAATCACTGTTTTGAGACAAATGTGTATTTAGGGTTGGAGTACGTTTCTCGTTTAAAAACTAAAATTAGCGCTTGTCTTTAAACTTTTTGTTTCTTATTTCATTTACTGTGACTTTGGGACGTCTGAAAAAACTTTTTTTTCTAAAACATATGGATACTTCGCCCGCAGAAGCCGCCCAAGTGGTGGCATTGCTGGATTCTGGACTTAGTCAGCGTGTTGTGGCTGCAAGATTGCATCTAAGCTTATCATCTGTTCATAGAGTCTACAAACGCTATCGGGAGACTGGTTCGTTCACGCGCCGTTCAGGATCTGGCAGGAATCGGGTCACTTCTGAGCGAGATGATCGATTTATTGTAACAAACTCTTTACGAAATCGACGCCTTAACGCTTTTCAACTGCAGCAGCAGCTTCGCGTTGTACGAAGAGTAGCTGTAAGTGACTCTACAATAAGAAGAAGGTTGAAGGAACGCGGATTGGCACCGCATAAGCCAGCGAATGGGCCGAAATTAACTGCAGACCATCGAAGAGCGCGCCTTAACTTTGCACGCGAGCACCTAACTTGGTCATACCTTCAGTGGAGCAAAGTACTGTTTTCTGATGAGTGTAAAATTATGCTGTATGGTAACGACGGAAGGAACAAGGTCTACAGAAGAGATGGAGAACGCTTTGCACAATGCTGCATTGAAGAAAAGGTCAGCTATGGTGGCGGTTCGTGGACGGTTTGGGGAGGAATCAGCGCCGACGGTAAGACAGAACTTGCCTTTGTATCTGGGCCACGGCTGCCTGCACTAAACTCTCATCGGTACATCGAACAGTGTCTTGAACCTCATGTGATGCCCTATGCACATTTTATTGGCAACGACTTCATATTCATACACGACAATGCTAGAGCTCACACCGCGGGCGTCGTACGAGATTATCTTACCGAAGTCGGTATCTCCATTATGGTATGGCCAGCAAGAAGCCCGGACATGAATCCCATTGAACATCTATGGGATGAATTAAAGAGACGAATTCGAGCAAGAGATCCAGCCCCAGAAACACTTAGCCAGCTGCAAAATGCAATCCAAGAGGAATGGGATAATATACCACAACATGTGATCGTGACTCTCATCCGATCGATGAAGAACCGTATGGAAGCAGTAATAAGAGCTCGCGGAGGGAATACAAGTTATTAAATAAACGTTTCTTACATTTTTTTTCATTTACGCGTGTTGTTTTACCCATTTCCTTCATATTCCATACAGGGTAAAAATTACTCATTATACAAAATACGAAACCTATGAAGACTTAATTTGAATTTAGAACATTAACATTAGGATTTAAAAACCTCATACTACTCACTATTAAATGACATTTTACATTTATTCCTAAATACTTATACACATTTTTCTGATAATCCTTATCAAATCATAAACTGCGAGGTGTTTCGATTTTTTTGATGAGAAGTGTATGTTATCAGGGCCAACACCTTTAGTTGTATCCAAGTTACGAAGTAAATCGGTCACAACATCAACATTCACTTGTATGTGACCAATGTCGGATATAGTAGTTCTGTTAGTATCCAAAGGGCAACAGGAGGTGGACTTGAGTATTAGATGAAGTGGGGTTGAGGAAAGTCGACATGAAATAAGATAAAAAAAGCCCCACAAATAGTTAGTAATGATTCATCGTTATAATTTAATGTATTAGGTATAGTATTAGAGTTGTAGCGAATTTTAACAAAGGTCCAAAAGTGTTGTTATCTTTCATGGATTTTTCAGGTTGATTAAGATAACATTTATAACATGACGCTTCCATAATCTTAACTCTGGCACGCAAATATTTAAAAGTTAACTCGTTACATTTGTTGCCGTAAATCTTGAATGGTTTCAGATATTTATATTTTTCTCGAATTGTTTTGACGAGTGATGAGCTGTACTAGACTGGGTATTTTTTTTTAATTGAGTTATTCAACTGTTGTTTTCTTGTCTTTGCAGGTAAGTTGCTGACCCGATCCTGCAACCTGAACCGCACAGTTCTCAAGAGCGATTGTCTTGTGCGACGGTTTTGTAAGTCACGACTCACGACCGCATAACCGTCTGTTTTCCATTAAAACAAACGAGTTCAAACTAATTAGCAATGTACGGTTAGTGGAGCGTAAGCCACGGACTAGGTGCCCAGCAGGCACCAAGCTTCATACTATATTATAGCCAATTGCGATACGCTTCACTCCTGTCTTCTGGAGGGTGCCTAAAATGTGCATATGGATGTAGACTAGTAGTCGCGTTTGGTGCGCCGCGGCACCCGGCCTTGCGCGGTGTAGCGGGCGGCGTTGTGACGCAAGTGCGCGCAGCGGCGCAATCCTGGCGTGAGATGTCGCAAGTGTTGCGAGCCGAGCGCTGCACACGCGCACCTCTTGCTAAACTTTACCGAGTGGCGCGGCGAGGCGAGTGCTCTGCTGCACCGCACACAAAACCCGCAAACACCGTGCCCGACTTGCACACCGGAGATAGAGGAATTGTCACGTCAGTAGGATGTAGTAATGCAGGCTGTGGCGCGTGTGCGATACGACGCTTGCTTAATCTTTTCTCTTCTACTACTTTTCACAAATTCCGCGCATACTAAAAAATATAAATAGTTTGCATTTCTTGGACATTGAAACAGGGCCCTGTTCAATATAACTGACAATGCGACAAATTTGTCAAAAACTGACATAATTGTCACAATTTCGCGACAGGTGTCGTTCACTCAATATCGCTCAAATACCTTTCTCCCTAAGTATAAGAGTCGGTGTAAAAAGTTTCACATTCTGCCTCTATACACGAGCGAAGGAAAAATTGCAGATTTTGCTTTCTTATTTAGCGTTATGAATGGATCTACTGAAATCCGTGAGCTGGTGAGCCAAATCGGATTTCGTG
Organism: Mamestra brassicae; assembly: GCA_905163435.1. NCBI lineage: Eukaryota > Metazoa > Arthropoda > Insecta > Lepidoptera > Noctuidae > Mamestra > Mamestra brassicae. The sequence goes on from LR990996.1 coordinate 277,222, forward strand.
TACCGTGTTCGTTTTTGCGTAGAGCGCGTCTCCTTCATGTGCCTCAAGTTAAAATGAACTACAGAAAGAACTCGTACATAATAAGAGCTTGTCGTACGTTTAATGTGTATCAGGATGTTGAGCTTGATTTGTTTACCAGTCGCGTTAAGGAAGTAAAGAAAGCTTTGACTGATTGCTCGTTTAGTATAACTTAACCACTGTTTTGTTCTAAGTTGTTGTTTTATATTTTATGAGATGGTTTGAGCGTATTTGAGTTAGTCCTAAGCTGTCTTCGTGAGATTGTTTTAATTATTCACAATATATAAGTGAAAACTTGTAATAGGCCATTTTTAAATTTTGTACTTTCCAACGTAATGTAGCTGTAAGTTTTCCTAAAATTAATAAAATAAAATAAATAATAAAGCAGATAATGAATGAAATAAATGTACAAAATTGTAGACTTGTAAGATTGACGCTTGTCAGTCAGTTTTATTAAATAGGCCCCCAGGGCCTGCAGTCTCGATATTGATAGCGACATTGAAAGTAATTTCCACCGAATAATACCGTTGTCATGCCTACCGAATAATATCGATACGCTTAGCGAGCTGTCAAAATTCGACACTAGGTCATACCGAAATTGACATTCGCTGGTAGAGACTACCAAATATCGGTATTTTCAAATCGTTTGGACTTATCGACCGAAATACCGAATTCGATTGGTAGGCGATCGGTAACTTGTTAGGGTTGCGGAATTTGTTCGAAAGAGTCACCGCGGCCCTGGAACGCAAAGGGCTTCAGAAGGAACACGGGATGGGTAGTCAGTAAGAGTCGGACACGCCCTTCAGCTCCACCCAGAGCGGAAGAAGTCATTGATGATTTCCCATCCTTAAAAAAGGCCATCTGTAAATATGTCGAGACTGCAGGCCCCGTGCAGTTTTTATTATTTGGAACCATAGGTGAGCCGTAGGTAACAATGAGAAAGCTGTGACGAAGATATTATTTGTGTTAACTCGCTCAACTGCTAACGGGAGGCATCCTCAATCACGTTGGGACATTCTTCTGTTGTCGCCGTCGGCAATGAATTTACTGATGTACTCACTAGTGCAACAAAGTAGTTTACGCTTTTGGTTTCATTGATTAGCTGTCGCTGCGTAGATCTGCAAGTACTTCAGATTCTATGTTCACGTTTCCCGCTGTATGCGACAAAAATACCAGTATTTTTCAAATTTCAGTATGCGTCGTCAGTCATTTTTGTATGCGTCGCGGGCCCTCTTTTACAGAATTATCTAAAAGTTATGAAAGTGAAATCCATGTGATATGAAATATTTTCGAGTGCATTCCGTTTCGCTACGGCACCTAAGTTCAAATCCATCGCGAAAATGCCACCCGTGAGACAAGTTTTATCATATCAATATGAATTAGCCCGAACTTCCCCAGTCTCGAGAAAACGGCCCGCCCGCCGTTCCTTCAACTTCTCTCGATGTTAAGGCGTGCACGCACTCGTTCTCGTATGCGATAGGAATGCGAATGTTATCCTTTAAACCAAGGATACGGGATACGGGTGAGTGCAACTATTTCATTAAGATATGACTTTGTCAAATACTCCTCATATATCTTCGGTCAATATGATCTTGATTCCATAAAAGCTATAATATTACTGATTATATGGTTTCAATACGCTTCAAGGCCGTCACAAGACGTAACGCGCGGTCACCGTTGGTCCTAGGTACACAAAAGAGAGATGCGCTGTAATTTATCTATTTACAATGAGTTGAATTACGTATGTGTTAAACAATAAAAATCTGTTTTAAGATAAGATTTATTATTGTAATTAATTTTACCTACTTTCTACCTACAGAGCTTCGAAAAGGCTTTCCATGCTTTCGTGAGTCCTTAAGTTACCCATTGAAATGAGATACCCTGCGGCCCGTCGCAGCTGCCCGGCTGTTATGTGCACCTCGCTCGTCGTCGTCGCATACTGTGCCAGCCGTGAGTGTGCTCACCAGCCGCGCGACTGCATCACCTCAGCCAGCTCATTGATGAGTGTTCCAATTCCTCGCGCCGGCACATCATCTCTCCCATTAAAAAAAGCACGGGAGGTGTCGTCAGTCTGCCCCCCTCCCCCCTCCGCCGGCGCTGACACAACAGGTGTCCACCCTCTCCTCCCCCAGCGCCCCGCGCCACCCGCACCCACGCGATGAAGTCATCCGCTACACTTTGAGCTGTCTACCTCACACCTCACACAGGTTTCCCGTTCCATTAACAAAATTGATGTTTTTCTATCCATTATGTTCCAAGTCTAACAAAAATTCCACTAAAACCAGATTTAGTACCTACTACTGAGTGTTAGACTGACTCAAACCCACCCTTGTCCCTCCAAATGCCTTTTGTTTGCGTTCCAGGGCCGCGGAAACTCTTTCGAACAATTCCGCAACCCTGGCAGGCACTAGCCCTAGCGGGCTACGTCAATTATGCTGTCATCTCTTTGAGGCGCGCGTGGAACACACGCGCCTGAGACCCGGGCTAGGCCCTTATCGGATGGTTTGCCACCCATCGCTCACCTACGGCCTACGGCGGCCGGGAATCGCACCGCGACTTCCGGCGCCCGACCAGTTTCGCAGAAGAAGGTGATTGCTTTCCATGCCCACTTGCTCCGGACCATGGATTGAACCAGGGCCAGACGCGAGAGGTCGCCGTCGCCGATCGCCGAAGTACCTACCTACCTACCTAACCTACTATTGTATTGTAACGTAATAGTAGAGCTATATTAATCCCTACAAATATTATAAATGCGATAATGTTACCTTTTCGCTGAACGGATTTGGATGAAATTGCCACAAGGTATGAAAAAAAAAAGAATTCTTAAAAAAAATATGCGCAGATGTTCGCTTATACGTGCATTTATTCCTCGCCATCCCCCATACTAACTGGCTGATCTAATGTTTATATATATACTAGAACTTCGCCCGCGACTTCGTCCGCGCGGATTAAGTTGGTAGGTACTCCGCAAACTTCAACGCCTCCTCTAAACCTTTTTTAAGGTTTGTTATGGAAAATTAAGCACTACGATATTCATTTAATGGTCTCAGGATCAACCTACTATTGACACCGTTCACCCCGTCAAGCGTCAATATCTCACTTTTAGTTTGTTCGTTCTAATTTCCACGTAAGTTGAAGTAAGCAATAATGTCCTCCCCTTAAAACTTCATCACCCGTTTAGGGGTTTGTTTTCGAATAATTCAAACATTTGTTATTCTCCTTTTTTTCCAAATCATTAATGCCGTGTTTCAACGTCATCGGATCAAGCATTAAGATTCTCCCCAGTTCGCTCAAACCGCAACATTTTTTTTTCTTTGAGCATTTCGTAACTTTTAAATAAAAGGCCCGATTTGAAAACTGTAATTTACATAATCAACCTTAATATCAAACCATTTAAATGGATAAGGATTTATATAATGATACTAAGATCAACACTATTTGATTCCACCCGTATTTGAACTTAAAATTTTATCAAAGACTTATTGTGGCGTAACTATAATAGTTTCATATATGCCATCGCGGACTTTTTTATGAGCAATCATGAGTACTATTATTATATAGAACACCATTTTATATATCGTCAATAGTTCTCGCACTGCACGCAAAATAATGACTTTTATTTGCAACGTTTTGATACCTTAGGTTACATTGTTGCAATTTGGGTAGGGATTTCTAACTTTTTTGAAAATATAATATAACCTATGTTACTCGGTGAAGATGTAGCTAGTGGCAGTGTAATGGTGAAAGATTTTTTAAAATCGATCGAATAGTTTTTGAGCCAAATCGTAACAAACAAACAAATAAATCTTTCCTCTTCATAATAGTACTTTTAAACATTTTGGTGCAATAAATATTTTTAATTTCAATTTCCCGGAGGCCAGAATCCCCACAATCCCCACAATCCCCGTCGCAATGTAGGTAACATTGCGACGCGAGTGTCGGACCGAATGACTGCCGCGCGCGTAATTATTTTGTCACCCGAATATTTTTATTTTGCGATGTCTTCTAAGATATTTGTTTAAACTTTATAGAGAAAAGGGCATAAATATTCTATATTAAATTTCCGCTCTAACAAACACATTTATTATATATAGATTAATACCATATGGGTTAAATAAGCTTCGCAAAAATTCATTCTTTTTAATCTAAAATTTTAATAGTAAAAGCAGTTATTATATAGTAAAAGTATATATAGTCGGAGGTAGGCTTATGCTATCGCAGACTTTTTTAGAGATATTGATATGTTCTTTAATGTTGTAGTACATTGTTTTGTTCTATCATCATAGTTTTCGCAGCGCATGCGATGAAAGACATTTTATGTCAATTTTTTTAACACCTCGTGTTACATTATTCAAGTTTTAGTAGGGATCCCTAATTTTTCCCGGAAATAAATATAGCCTATGTGACTCTGTGAAGATTTAGCTTTCTAACGGTCAAAAATTTTTAAAATCGGTCACAACAAACAAACAAATCTTTCCTCTTCAATTCAATTTAGATTTAGATATAATCCGGTTTTTAAGGTTCCGAACATCCATAAGAAACGGAACACTTATGGGATCACTCGGGTGTCTGTTTGTCTGTCTGTCCATCTGACACAGACAATTTTCTCCGAATCTACTGGACCGATTCTGTTAAAATTTGGTACACATATGAACTTCTGTGACCCTAACACGAACGCGTTACGTTAATAAATACATTTTGAGTATGGGGGTTACTTTTGGGGGACAAACTAGAAAATTACAAAAACAAGTTTTTCAAATTGTACCGTGTGACATATCAAATGAAAGGGCTTATTTTGAGGTTTTTTTTTTTCATAATTAAAAATAAATAGTTTTGAAGTTATTTAAGAAATAATGAACATTCCCCCCATTATCTCCGAAACTACTGAGCCTAAAATATTGAAAAAAATGCATTTAATAGTTCAATAACTAATATAGGAAAACCTATAAGAAGTTTTGTAACAAAAATGAAATTCATTCGGAACCATTTTTACGCGAGTCCGACTCGCACTTGGCTAGTTTTATTTCATCGACATGACATTTTTAAAGAGCTTTATTGTATTTGAGCAGTAGAATTGCGTGTTAAAAGATCCGGGACTTCTACCCATACGAAAGAGGATTCCCCACTAATTTACGATTCTACATCGAACGGTTTGTGCGGAATCCCCGGGATATTTATTATTATATATTTATTGATCAACATCCAGGCATTCGTTATTTAACTAACAAAGACTTACAGGGCACGGATTTACTGATTGTATTGTACTTAAAAATTAAAATAACATCGGCTGTTTCCCTATGGTTCCCCTGGTTCTAGTAGACTTTGTCCTGGGTTAGGAATTTAGGACATAGTATTATACTTTTAACTTGGAGTATGTATTTTGTTTATTTATTAAGTACTTGCTGCCGCCTGTGGGCCCGTGTGTCGTAAGATCGGACCTGGCACAGCTAGACGGTCGCGCCAGACCAACGAGAAGACGGCGGGATGGCTTCTTAGTAAATTGGCGTGAAGAAGCCCTACTAAGAGAGAAGTGGAAAGAATGGGGAAGGCCTTTGCCCACGAGTGGAACACTTCGGGCCAAACAACAAGCGAACTCTTAAGAGATAGCCTAGGGTTAGGACAGCGCAACATAGCGAGTAGAGCTGTTTAGGGTTCCGTACTAAAATAACAAGGAATGGTTTTATTATTCTTATAGTTGATAATAACATAGTTGATAAAATGCACTGGTGGCGCGAGGACGTGCGCCCGCGCCGCGAGCGACTGATGCAGCGACACATGGAGCTGCGCCTGTCGCAGCTGCACGAGGTCCTGGTGGCGGAATGGCGGGACAGGCTGTCACGCCCTTCCGCCGGCCTCGTCACTATCAAGGCCATCCGGCCGGTGCTCGACCTTTGGCTCGGGAGAAGACACGGTTCCCTGTCGTTTTGTGCGACGCAGGTCCTCTTGGGGCATGGCTGCTTTTGGAGATTCCTGTGTCGCATAGGCAGGGAGCCGGACGCTCGATGTCACCACTGCGTCGACTGTCGGGAGGACACGGCGCGGCATACGCTGGCAGAGTGTGCCGCTTGGGAAGAGCCGCGCCGTGCCTTCACCTCTGTGGTAGGCAGTGACCTCTCGCTGCCGGCCGTATTCAGTTCTATGGTCGAAAGGAGTCCTGGGACGCGATGATCTGCTTCTGCGAGATAGTTATAGCGCAGAAGGAGGCTGCGAAAAGGGAGAGGGAAATCTCGACCTCTCTCCCGGTCTGCAGCAGGCGCATCGGGCGTCGGAGGAAGGAACACGCTGCCCTATTCCAGCCCCCTAACTGGGTCCAGGGGCGGCGGACTTGGGGATGTCCGTCGCCCCCCATTCATTCCGGAACCGAGGCGCGTGGTATTCCCGTGCGCCCCACTTTGACGTCGCGGGGGGAGTCAAACACCTCACTCCCCCCGCTGACCCGAGGTGGCCCGCAGAGGCCAGCCGGGGATTACGGAAGTCGCATACGTTCCCGCGATCCCTAGTCGCCAAGGTTGGAATGTTAAAATTGATTGTTGTTTGAATATTAAATTTTGGGAGTTCTATACTCCCAAAATTTAATATTTCATACATTTTCGTCACACGGTTACCCTATTCTATGAACGGGCTAAGCATCTGCTAGCCCGTTCATTAAATGTTGTATTAGACGCCTAGGTTGGATATTTATTAAATTAACTGGTCTGTTCGGCGTTCCAGTTTGAAGACCTGGCAACCCTATCCGCATTTAAACTTCCATTCGATCCGTCGCGTGTGGTTGACATAAGCAGCCTAGCTCCGCCCAGAAGCACAAGGTTCTTGTAAGCGATTTCAATCGGTACTATCAGTAGCCAGTTAAGTCAGGAAATATGTAGCACGTTAACAAAACTAGTTGAAGTTCTCATGACCGGTGCGGACAGTGTGGCCTCGTGGGGCCCGACGCGCGGCGCGGGCTACGACATATGAACTGTCCGGACCTTGAGCTCGCCGGCGCGCGGCGTCGCGGCGTCACGCTGCAGATGGTGGCGTGCGCACCCAGATCGATAGCACACGCATGTTGACACGCGATGGCGCCGCCGCCGCCGCCGCCGGTGGTGTGGTGCTGGTCGACGCAAACGCTTTGTTTTTGTTTGTGCCACAGGCCGCTGTTTAATTTTCACATATAAAGTGTGACGGCGTGCCGCGTGCGGCCTCAATGTGAGCGTGAGTTCCGTGTGGAAAGCGTCTTGTGTATGTTAAAATGCGAGCGCGGCCGCGGCACTTGTCGCTCCTTCTATTTATTGCACTCAATTGTTTACCATGTGTTACGTTTAGGTACTCCTCTTCACTTATGATTGTCAAACATGTTAAATGACAAATCAACAGAGGGCCACGCTCGTGAGTTATGACATCGAGATTCGCGTGAGATTTCTTTATGAAATTACGTATTTATTATAATTAGGTACTCCGGGTATTCTGGTATAGGTAACTAACTTGTAGACTGCCACCCCAATTGCTTAAAAGTAACACACTTAATCTTAGTTTCTATCCATTAACAACCGAATGACGTTCCTAATCCATTACTTCACTTTATTAAAAAGTCGTTTGCTTGACAACGTGAATCCGCAATGAATACTGTTGAATTGACAAAACGAAAGGGTTTGCGATCGATTGCAGTGTATTTAGCAATTTATTTATTATTAAAGTTGTGGGTTCAGAATACAACAAACCTTGGTATAAGGCAAATAAGAAATATCAAAACTCAATGAGGTATGGGGACACTTGATAAGAAGTGTTCTCCGCCTGGCCGTTGGTGGGAGACGTAGGAGTGCAACGTGCCCGCGGACTGCGGCGTGAGGCGTGCGCGTGCGCTGGCTTGAGGCTGCCGCCGCGCGCCGCGCACCGCGACATATACAGGGTGTCCCAAAACTCAACGTCAAGCCGAAACGGGGTGACAGGATTGATCATAACCATCACGAGAAAAATCTGAAAAAAAATCTATCCCATGCAGTTTGAAAATTATGGGCATTTTAAGAAAAACCTAGAAATTTGATCAAACTGTACCATTTTTCGGTTATTGTGGTTATTATTTTTTATTTTTGTTCATTTGAACTTTAGAAACGTAATCCTAAATAACATTTCTAGAATCCCAATAAAAAATAATGACACAATTGCCTCAAGTTCCCGAGAATTGAGACTATTTGTTAAACTACGAATTTAAAATTTTCAAGATTCGTCGACTTTGACAGGCCCTCCTATAAAAAAAATGTACTAGAGTGCCTTGGCAAGTAGCATTAAAAGTTGGCGCATTTAATCAGAATTCTAAAATGGTACAATACTTGTTAGTTCCATACAATAGAAAAGAGTAAAAAAATTAAAACCTCAAGTAACCCGATTTTTGCTATCAGATTTTACTCAGTTAAAATGTTTTTAATTCGCACAAGCTCTAGGTAGGTTCTTAATTTTAAGGCAAAATGATGAGAGAGATGGATAATGGGTATGTTTGCCATGAGTGAGCGGGACAGATAGTGACGCCACGCATTGAGACGGAGATGCGTCGTTTAAACGAGTGCGAATGAAACAGATAGATGCTATGGCATCTATTGTTTCATTCGCACTAGTTTCAGCCAAGCAAATGGCTACGCTACCAGTCCGACACCAACCAGTTAGTACGTTTCGCTCATTCGTCTACTGCGCACGTTCGTATTCGTATTAATTATTTTACTAATTTTACTAACTTTTTTTCACTTTGGTAAAAGTGGCGTCACTATCTGTCTCGCTCACTCATGGTGAACATACCCATTATCCATCTCTCTCATCATTTTGTCTTAAAATTAAGAACCTACCTAGAGCTTGTGTGAATTAAAAACATTTTAACTGAGTAAAATGAGATAGCAAAAATCGGGTTACTTGAGGTTTTAATTTTTTTACTCTTTTCTATTGTATGGAACTAACAAGTATTGTACCATTTTAGAATTCTGATTAAATGCGCCAACTTTTAATGCCACTTGCCAAGGCACTCTAGTACATTTTTTTATAGGAGGGCCTGTCAAAGTCGACGAATCTTGAAAATTTTAAATTCGTAGTTTAACAAATAGTCTCAATTCTCGGAAACTTGAGGCAATTGTGTCATTATTTTTTATTGGGATTCTAGAAATGTTATTTAGGATTACGTTTCCAAAGTTCAAATGAACAAAAATAAAAAAGAATAACCACAATAACCGAAAAATGGTACAGTTTGATCAAATTTCTAGGTTTTTCTTAAAATGCCCATAATTTTTAAACTGCATGGGATAGATTTTTTTTCAGATTTTTCTCGTGATGGTTATGATCAATCCTGTCACCCCGTTTCGGCTTGACGTTGAGTTTTGGGACACCCTGTATACTCTTCCCTGTGCATCTGTGCCAATTCTCCTCGAGCAAATCATGTGGCTCGCTGAATCGTACTCGCTAGTCCTCAATTCTTGCGCTGGATTTTTATTTCAATCATTGCCATAAATTCTACGTTTTATGCATACTTTTCGAAACCGCGACCTACTCGAGAACTGACTTTAATTGCACTTCGTTTATGTTCTGAATGCATTGTGAAAAATACAATCCTCGGCTATTTACTTGTCATTTCTGCACTCGTGAATTGTATATAATATAATAGGTAGTCTATAATATCTCCGGGACGGTCCGAGAAATTGTGGACTGACATAAACTGGCAACCAATCAGCACTCTGCTCTACAATTTATCTGTTTTTTTGTGATAGTTAAATTGAAAACTTGGCCTTTGTTGGTGTGAGCTCATATCTGAACAGACCAATGAGAGCCTTGTTTCCAGGTTTACTATCACACGAAAACGGATAAATTGTAGACTTGTACTCTGATTGGTCGCCATTTCATGTTAGTCCACAATTTCTCGGAATAACTTGGAGATATTATAGACTTTCAAATTTTGATGCGTAAAAAAGTATTCCAAATGATCAGTTGACAATTTATCGAGATTAATCGAGAGTTACAATCTCTCAAGTTATTTTATAATCTTACGGAGTTTGCCATTTTCCTGTGACATATATAGATTATTACGATTGTTCCAGTGTCAGCCAGTGTCGACCAATTCCTATTGTCAGAGATGAGCGTTCATTTTGTAAAAATCAACAGAATCATTTCTTTTAGACGTAATTAAAAGTTTTGTTAGACGTAATTACAAGTTACCTACGAGATACTGCCTAATATCTTTATTAATTATGAATTAATACAAAATGTTAGGCTGTATAGCAGCTTGCTTCTCTTCCAAAAAGTGAACTTGCTGTACGAATACCCAAACCGTCATTTCATTCCAGAAAATATTGTAAATGTTTATCAAAGTGTGTTGAAAAACATCATTTTATACGCGTGAGCATTTGTGTGCAATGACAAAATCCAACTGGCATTAAAATATACTAGGCTTCAGTTAAGTACCTACGATAAAATATCCATTTGGCTAACGTGCAATGGGCAATTACAAAGCTGACGACCCTTACGTGCTTCCACAGAGTACTACTATGACACTGGTATTGAGCAATGACAACCTGTCACGAGTAGCGGCATAATGTATCTGTATCTTGTGTTCCCTACCTAACTAAACTGTACTATAATCCTTAAGTTTCATTTGGTGGTTTTTGAAAATATTCCCCATGGTTTCAGGTTGATTTATATATTATGTTTGGTAGTGTCCAATTACAAGTAGTTTGAAAATGAAAAGCGCTCCACATTAATTTGAATCAATCAACACTTTGTCTCGTAGAAGGCATAGTAAATCACTTAATGAATAGCGTTCAATACCGCAACACCTAACTAACAGCGTCCAAACATCGCACTCATTCAGTTTGTACCGCGGAAACACTCAACGCAAGGACGCCCTGACGAAACTGATGATGGACTCTTCAAACCTTTATGGAAGAGCAGTTCTTCAGCTCAACGTATAAGCAGCAATGAGAACAGTTCAGCGTACACGCCAGTACACGCAACGAAAATTGCATATCTTATCGGCCATTTTCTTTTACCAATTTCGCATTTTGACATTTGTGATTTTTATAGCATTCTATAAAATAAATTAATGAACCAATGAAAAAATAGTCCCTTATTTAAGTCTTCAAAATTTAAACTAAAACAATGAAAATAAGTTATAAATAAAATTAGCAATTTTCAACAACTATGAAATCTAAGTCGTTTTGTAGAGACATCTAGTAGGTACGTCCTATGTGAATTATTGCCTTAAATTTAAGTACAAGATTCGTAGATCGGGCACCTCAAAAAATAGCTGTGAACGTAACTTGACTCCCCCTGCGTGTTTCTAAAACTACGATGCTGTGTTTAGTCTTAGCCACGCTCCCTGTATTTAATTTTGGTAAGTAGTAAAGCTATAATGAATATTGTCAAAACTTCTCATAAACCACCCATAAATTATAACTGATCACGGGGTTGTTTTGGAAAGCCCCTGTTGAGGTTTCTAAAAATTGTTTTGGGCGACTGTAATTGGGTCTTACTGCATAATAAGGTTAATCTTTCGAACGTTATTATTCGTGTTGTGAATTTGAACCTTGAACTCATCAGCTACACATCACAGCTCTTCACAACACAACATTTCTATATAGTTGTGTGATAAACTCCTTCTTCAAACCTTTGTCTATTTGCCATAACTCCACCCAGAGCGGAAGAAGTCATTTGATGATTTCCCATCCTTAAAAAAAGGTTTCGTATAGGTCGGGGAAATTGGGGCTCCCGCCCCACAATGATCCTACTACTATTATAAAGGCGAAAGTTTGTAAGTATGGATGTATGTATGGATGTTTGTTACTCTTTCACGTAAAAACTACTGAATGGATTTTGATGAAATTTGGCACAGAGGTAGATTATAGTCTGGAATAACACATAGGATACTTTTTATCCCGGGAATATGTTCCCTTAGGATAGTTTTCGACAATCACGCGGGCGGAGCCGCGGGCGGCAACTAGTATAAAATAAAGCAATCGTAGACAGCTATGGCCATTTTCATTGTCTATTCAGCGGAAGCTAAGCATGCACCTTGGTTCGGGAGACTGCCGGATAGAACATCATTGTAATTGCGACGTTTCGGCTTGATTTGTATTCAATAATAAATGCAAGAGTTAGTTTTTCATGTCACCTCAATCCATGGCACACCGCGGTGCGTACTTCGCACGATTGTTGATGCGTGACAGAGACAGGTTCAATGTCGCTTTGTCTCGCTCTGGCGGGGAGCGGGTGTGAGTCGCGGGGCACTCGTGGCGAATGGCGTGCGCGCGCGGCGGCAGTGCAGGCGCGATGCGCGATCAGTGATCGCCGTGATGTGCCACGCTGTAGTGCTCGGCGTGTTGTTCTCGCTGCCGTCCTACCTGTACTCGGCCGTGCCGTTCAGGTGAGCTCCTCACTCGTCGCCCTAGTCCGGTACTCAGCGCGGTCTCCGTGTGCGGAGCGCACTCGCGTCGCCGTGTCGCGTCCACTGTGCCACTGTGCTAGAGCAACCGTTTTGTGATATATGTATGTGTCTGTGTGTGTCTTGGATATTTTTAACGTTAAAAATACGTTCTCTAAATCTTAAAATGGTTTAGACTTAATCGTAAATGATCACAACAGTTTTCCCTAGTCTTTAACAAATGTATTTCAAATCGTATACATTGTCAGGACCTTACGGATTACTCATAGTGAAGTACCGCTTTCGCGTCAGGTTAATGATTTTATAATGAAGCAGTGTGCACTATACGCATACAAATTGACGCATTAAGTATTGCGGTCACGAGCGATGGCCACGGCTGCGGGCCCCGACTCCGAGCCGGCGGCGCGCCGGCCGCGCGTTACGTAACCTGCCTGCCATGGACTCCTGCCTGGAGCTCCTGATGCTCTGGCTCTCCGTGCTCGCCGACACTGTCCTCGGCAAGTTAGTATCGCGACACTGCACGATCGACGTCCCCAAACATCAACGTTCGCACTCCGCTCCTGTATCAGATGACCAGTCCTACTGCTCATCGCCCTGGTCCCAGAAGGTCCATGATCCGTATGTATAATCGTACGAAAGTATTTACTGCTCTGCAACAGTAAGGCCCATTAGCAGCAGACCGTCTTTTGTACCAGCTTGTTGTGGTGTGGCACGTCCGAGTACTTGCTGATAAAGCTATCAGCGGGTGGTTCGACACCGCGATTCTACTGATTGATTACCCGAGGTAACATAGTACAGATAACGGAACCGAATATCGCTACTTTATTTATTTTTCTGCTTATTGCCATCATTTTAAAGAAGTATGGCAAACCACACCACAGAACACCTAATGAGAGTTCTAAAAGAATGCAGCTGAAGTACCTAATTAATAAGAGAATGTCAAGAAGTAATTAAATACATAAACTATTTAACGAACAACTTAGGTATTTAACCGGGTTGCAATTAATAAGTTCTTTGTCAATAAAACTAATCAACAGTTAATTATATCAAACATAATAAAATGTATGTACTCATATAGGTACTTAGGTAGTTTCTCAATAAACAGTTATTATTGTCGGTCTCGAAATTATATTGGTATGCTGGATGCTTGTTTTGTACGCAACAGAGATTTTTAGAATCTAAAAATAATTTATAACTAAAACCAATGTATGTCACAAAAGATAATAACATGAAAATGTCAATGATATCCGTGGGAACAATACGCTCCGGCGCACTCCGACGCACACCGGCGCGGATCACTTCACCGCACTACGCTGATCTCTTCGCACCGCGAGTGCGACCTCAACTGCTTCTAACGCCATAACCATAACCCACTGATACATATACATATAACAGTGGCGCACAAGTTGATGGGAACCCGAGTTCTGACTGATGCAATGTCTATCAAACTATCAACCGTACGGAGAGGTTTTACTATAGTCCAAATGGTCCAATCAGTCGTTTCGCGAGTCAGCTGATGAATCTTGTTGATTTAAAAACTCCGTATCAGTTATAAGTGTTATAACTCTGTAGTTGTCGGTACATCATAGCCCAGCGGTGACTACGGAACCCTACACTGCGCCATGCACCTTTGGTACCTCAAGCACAATCAAAAACGTTGAATGATCCAGCTCATGCTTTCTGGAACACTAAGTGTTAGTTCAATGGAAGTCTTAATTATTTATTTATGTACACACAATATGAAGAGAACAGAGCATAAAGGTACTGCTTGTTTCAATAGACATTTCTTCACACACACACAAACACACACACACACACACACACACACACACACAACACAACACACACACTCACAACACACACACACACCATGTCTTGACACAGTCAAATGTCCGGCTAAACCGGCTGGTTTGTCCGGTTTTTAGGTTATGAAGTATATTTCGCCACGGAGGCTTAACGTAACTTTTACAAACGAATATTTAATGATAAAAATAACTGTAGCTCGGGCATACATTTTATTGTAATACTATCTTGTAATTGATGTGTTCAACAAAGTTAAAAAACAAGCAGTGTGTTGGTCGTGTACTCGTGTACTGTACGTGTTGGAGTGTAGTCTGAGCGGAGCGGTGGTCGTGTTGCAGGAAGGCGCGGCGCAAGGAGCGGGAAGGCGAGCCGGCCGGCGACCCCAAGCTGTACCTGCAGGAGGCGCTGCTGGAGCGGAAGCTGCCCGAGCTCGACATGCGCCAGCTCGTGGACCTGCCGCTCGGCCTCGACTACAACGAGTGGCTCGCCTCGCACAGTCAGTATCACACCACTAACTAACTAACTACTCACGGCCCCGCGCCACACACGCCTAAACAAACTATTTAGCACTTAAACAAACATATTGATGCTTAAACTTAAGTCAATCTGTTTACAGTATGTTAAAGAACACATTTTACTTAAGAGGTTCGTTTTCGTTTCTACACAACCTTTTAAATATTATCGCGTCATCATCAATAGAAAAAAATCCTGTTTTAAAAAATGAAGCACTCGCATAGAAATATAAAAAACAGGGCACACGTCTACGTTAAAACGTATACAGACAGTATTGACGAAAGTTCAAATCGAGGCAGCTATCTTGGGAGACATGCATCTCCTGGTCGAGTGGTCGGCCGGTGAGCGCGCGGCATGCCGCCTCTTAATACTAGGGTAAACGTATCTGCTCTCAAACCATATAAAGGACATTTCCCAATAGAGTTTTACTGTGTTTAAAAATAAAATAAAATTAAATAGAAAGGAACAACCTCCTGGAAAAATGGAGAAGTTTCATGATTTGTAAAAAACATTTTTTCCCTTTACAGGCCAACCAACAATTGTTCACACTGTAAATAGTTAAAGTAATATCTACCATAAGCTAAGGTTAGTGTAAAATTTTTTTACAGGTTTGCATCGCACGCCTCATAAACATATTAGGTGTGTCACAAGCACTAAACTATAAAATTAATATAAAAACTAAGTTGAACAAGTGAAAATTAAATCAACATTTACGTGATGGAATATAAAACTAATATAAATAGTAAAAGTAAAACTAAAAAAAAAAAACAAAACAAACAGAGACACAACAAAAACGTTTAAACATTACTGGTACTTGTTCTATGAAACTTGGCAATGATTCAAAATGAACGTCAACAAGATCGCTGGAGCTATTTAACTATTTGCAAAGACGAGGAGCGACACAGTTTGCATCAAGTATTTTTCTGCAGAATGGAGGGTGTAAAGGAGTAATAGGAGCACGAGGTCTAGCTGGGATAGTGATAATGAATTTTGCATCGGAATAACATATATGTTAGCTTATATGTTGAATATGAATTAAATGATTATTCTACGTTTCTCAAATGAGACCATCTTAAAATAAGACTGAGAGAGAATACATTAACATCTATCCTCAATTTTGGTCCTTTCATAGAGGCAAAGGCTCAAACGGCTGCCAAAAAGTTGGGGATACTAGCAAAAATGAGACGATACTTCACGCCGGAATAGCTGCTCAAACTTTATCAAGCGCAAATTCGATCGTGTATAGAGTACTGCTCTCATCTTTGGCACGGATCTGCCAGATATCAGCTTGATGCCCTTGAGTCAATTGAGAAACGAGCCAAGAGGATCATCGTCAGTAATAGACTCTTCAAGTCGAAGCTCCAAAGTCTTCAGCATCGACGCCGAGTTGCTAGCCTGTCGGTTTTCTACCGGTTAAATTGTTTGGAGTGTGCGACGGAATTGCATTGTTCCGCCTAGCCCGTTCCATCATCGGACCACAAGACGTACGGCGATGCGCCACATGGTGGACATGTTGGACATCCCATCCACACGCACAAAACGTTTTGGGAACACATTCATTGTTCGTACAGCTAAGGAGTGGAAATCCTTGCCAGAGTCTGTGTTTCCTTATAGCTACAGCCTGGGAGTCTTTAAGTCAAGAGTGAATTGGTTATTTCTAGGCAAGCGTGCTCCATCTTCGTCCATCTTCTACTTCATCATCGCTTATTTATTTATTTATTAAAACTTTACGCACACAAATGTACAGAGGTGGACTTAACGACCCATATTCTCTACCAGTCAACCTTTGGGTGTTGCAGAGAATGGTGGTAGGTGCAAAAAGGAGAATAAAAAGCGATTGATACCGATATTTAATTAAATATAAACATTTAAATAAACAATACAAATATATAAACCATACATACAATATAAGTATGTAATAAATACTCAAATTAACAAGATAAATAGGAACACGAAATACTTGAACAATTAGAAATAGGTAATTGGAAAACATTAGCGATGTGATGATATAGATATAGCTTCTTACGAATGTGTTCGCGAACTAACTTTGAAGGCTTAATCGGTTGGTGACCATCCTGATTTCCTGTGGTAGCGTATTCCACAAAGAAATAGATTGAACGAAGAAGGAAGAGTGAATAAAGTCAGTACGGTGAGTGGGAAATTGAAGAAGACGGTTATGTGATGAGCGTAGATTCCGATTTTAGTTGGCGCAAATATATTGAACTTAAGGTAAAAACAAGGTAGAAAGAGCTCTTTGCTCTCTACGCTCGCGCTCGCGTATCGTCTGCATAGATATAACATTCTGTAGTCTTAGGCTGGGCGGGATATCGTTAACGAAAACATTAAATAGAACCGATCCAACATGTAAGCCCTGGGGAAACCCCTGCCAACGTCTTGTATGTTTCTGATTGGAAACCTTTAACTGCAACAAAGAAGAAACGATTATCGAGATAAGATTTAATCCAATTATAGAGTGTACCGGTGATTCCTATATAAATTCGACAGAAGTGTATGGTATGGCACGCGGTTAAAGGCTTTGCCAAAGTCTGTGTAAATTACGTCAATCTGCTTGCCGCAGTCGATGGCATCCGATAGCATTTCTGTAAAAATCGCTAGATTAGTGCAAGTATAACTAGAACCCACGAAACCATGTTTAAATAGCTCAAATAGAGCTTGAAGTGTGCCCGAGTGCATGGACGCACTAAGGATTCGAAAACCGGCAAAAGTTGACAAGATAGAGATAGATCTTCATCTTTGACGTTGTCCTTTTCATCACTCTTATACATTGGAATAACCGTTGCTTTTTTCCATAAGTCAGGGAACATTCTTGAGCTAAGAGATTTGTTAAAGATAAGTCTTAAAGGGGATACTAAAGCGGGGGCACACTTATAATTTAATATTGCCGGAATACCATCAGGGCCAGTGCATTTACGAAGATCCAATAATTCAAGCTTGTTTAGCGGGCTCTCACGATCAAACACAGGTGCCGTTAGTGGTACACTGTTATTCTGCATATTATGAAGAAAATCGGACTCCGGTTGAATATAATAATAATAATAATAATAATAACTTTATTTCGGACGCACAGATCCATAGCGTGTTAGTAACATATGAAAAAAAAAAACAAAAACTTATTACCTAGTGTTAGTACCAATCAACCTCTTCACAAACTGCTGCACAATTGGAGAGCCGAGGCTCTCAGCTACCGTTTTCAGAATGCTGTTTTGACTGTCCCTCACTCTCCTCAGAAGCGACGCTGTTTTTTTGCGTATAATCGCATGGAAATTATCAGTTCGCGCTTGCGCAAACATCTCGGACGCGCTACAGTAACGGGGCAGTCTCAACAACATCCTGAAAGCATTGTTATATTGGACGCGTAGGACATCCAGCGATCTCTTAGTATAGCTGACCCACAGACCGCCGGCGTACAGACTTTGGCAGTAAGCCTTGAAAAGTGTTACTTTTGCTAGGTCTGTACACCGCGCAAATCTACGGGACAACATATTACTCCGGACCGCTAGTGCCCTACGCTCCCTCTCGATGTCTACATCGTCCCTGAGGTCAGCGGTAATAAAATGCCCTAGGTATTTAAAAGTGGACACCCTATTAATTTTTGTCCCATTCACGAGAAACTCGGGTTCTCCACGGCGTTTACCACCGACCTCAAAGACCATGTATTCACACTTTTTTTCATTATAATTTAATCCATGTGCGGCAGCGTAGGCTTCACACGCTTTTAGCAGCTCTCTGATCGCTCCCGCTGACGGACCCAGCAGCACCATGTCATCTGCATAGCTGATGTTGTTAATTCTAACCCCACCAACACTGCATCCAACACGCATGCTGCTGAGAGCGACAATAAGGTCATCCATGTAGAGGTTGAAGAGCCTGGGAGACGTCAGGCCCCCCTGCCTCACCCCGCACTCCAACCTATACGATTCAGAGACTGTATCATCCCATTTCACAATATTGCTTTGGTTTCCATACCAGTACTGAAATAGACCACATATTTCCGCGGGTATACCCCTGTCAGCCATCTTCCCAGAGCATATCATACGAGACAAGATCAAATGCCCTGGAGCAAAACGCTTGGTGTCTGGCACTCGAGTGTGACGTCATATGCCTAGCCGGGAACTTCGCACCACAAATAACTCAATCGCTCTTAGTTCCAAGTCGCACGTGAGCTCTCTCGCTGTTCCTAGTTATTTTTCGTAAGTGACACACATTGAAATCGAGTTCTAAGCAAATACGACCAAGATCCAGTGGGTTACCCAATGGTCAACCACTACAGCATTGAGGATTATGTGATTCTTGAGCTAACCTTGATTATGACAACCCCATCAGTAAATGATTGTCAATGATTGCTATGAATTATTGTAAAAAATTGGAGGGAAATATTTTAATAGAAGCTTAATATTTAAGGTTGCAGTCTGTTATAAATTGTGTACCACCGGTACAGACCTACGCCTTTGCCCTACCCACCCGCCTTGATCTAATGTTGCAATATTTGAAATCAATATAATTATATACCTATAAAATGTTCGTGGTGGTTCGTGACACAAGGACAAATGCTGTTATTTCCTTGTTTGATTCGGAATCTATTAAATATATTGATTGTGTCGCGTAGCCGGTGAGTGACGTCACGTCACGCATGGCGAGCGGGCGGTGCGGGCGAAGGCGGACGTGACGTCACGTGACCGAGGGCAGCACGTCCTGGTAGCTCCTGAACATTCATATTTAGCAAACAGGTGATACATCTACAATAGATGCTGTCACTTATTACGGCAACATTATACAATGACAGTAGGCTCCGTCTCGTCCGAGCTACTCTTTCTTTATACCGACATTCTCATTTCGTTTTATTAACAACAAGATGATGACTGTCATCTATACGGGTCTTTACTTAGGAAGTACTTAGGCCTCCTTCCCCTCCCCTAGTGTCAGGTGCTTTTAAGGAATTTCTTAATAACAGCCCGGAGTTTTGAAGTTGGTGGCGCGAGTCGCGACATCCCTGTAGGTAGTCCGAAAGGTACGAAAATAATACTAGTCGTGTCTAGACTTGCGTCGTGATGGATGGCCATCCAATCACTGTAATGTTGACTCACACACTGTTGTTTAATTAATGGTTCCAATGTTTGTAAATATGTCAGTACCATTTACCTAAATTTCTTTAGAAAATGAATAAGACTCTGGGTGCATCGTCCTCACATAATATTAAATTAAATTTTGTATACCAAATTTTGTAAAATCATTATTTGAAAAGAGTAACTATGGAGTTTCTTGTCCGTTCTTCTCCATAAGAATCTACCTTTCCGAATGGACAGTAGAGTCACTTTATTAATGTAATATTTTATTTTATTTACTGAACTGTAAACGATGACGTCCAAAAGTGTCGTTTAATGGCCTAATTGATATAAACGTTTTGACTTCGACTTTGACA
This sequence comes from Mamestra brassicae, assembly GCA_905163435.1. NCBI lineage: Eukaryota > Metazoa > Arthropoda > Insecta > Lepidoptera > Noctuidae > Mamestra > Mamestra brassicae. Next base: position 297,387 of record LR990996.1, read on the forward strand.
ATCGGTTTATTGTAAACCGACCAGTAAAAACCCTTAGATTCTTACGAAAGTCTATCTGTTTCATCAAAATCGGTTCAGCGATGTAGGCGTGAAAGCGTAACAAACTGAAACATTTTCGTGGTTTAGAGGAAAAACATTGGACAAGTCTATTTATTATGCAAAATAATATTTCACAAATTCTGTTGTATTGTCTTGTACCATATTGCTTGTATTATTAGGATAAACAGTGTAACAATTATAGATAGGCCAAGAAATAAATAAAAAATAAAAAAATCCTTAGTGGTTAGGTGATACGGAGTAGAATACGCCTGCAACTAAGCCCGAAACTACAGACTTCGGGTTTAGACAGTAACCCCCCAGTTTAGTGTGCATAAAATTGTTGTATATTTGTTAGTAATATGAGGGTGGTTGCATCCACTCCTATATAAGTTGTGTCGCTTGTCAAATAAACTTAGTGTGCTACCAGCTATACGTCGTTTCACTTGTCTTACGTTCGCATATATATCAGTGGCGACGAGTACTTACCCGCGATTACGGAAAAGAAAAAAGACGTTAAAAAATGTCACATTTTGGAATTTTATCGAGTTTTGACCATAATGTCCATACATGGCAAAACTATAAACAACGCATTTTACAATGGTTTATTGCGAACGATGTTGACAGCGTACAGGATCCCAAGGGAGTGAAAAGACGGGCAATATTGCTGAGTGCATTCACTGACAGCACGTACAAACTGGCGGCCGATTTGGCGTTACCGAAGGAGCTCACGCAGACACCATACGAAGACATTCTGACACTTCTCGACAGTCATTTCACACCAAGGAAATGCGGATTTGGTGAGCGGTATAATTTCTATGCTGCCACTCAGGGTCCAGAAGAGACATTCTCACAGTGGGCTGCGAGGCTACGTGGCCTCACTACACATTGCGGATTCCTGAATGTAGAAGAGGCGCTGCGTGATCGCTTCGTTATGGGTATGCTGCCGGGACCGGAGAAGGACAAGCTTTTCGTGCGTGACCTTCAGGAGTTGACATTGGCAAAAGCGGTGGATTTAGCGGAGAGCGTGCGCAGTGCACGGAAGGGAGCAGCAGCATCATCATCGGCGTCGACGCAGGCGCCACCGTCGAGCGAAGCGCTGTTCAAGATCGCCACAAACGAACCCAGTGCCAGTGCTAACAAAGAAAAGTGTTCCGTGTGCGGCTACAAAAATCATAAAACGTCTCAGTGTCGGTTTGCTAACTATACATGTAAAAAGTGTAACAAAAAAGGCCATCTAAGTAGAATGTGCAAGAAAATAAATTTCGTAGGAACTGGCGGGTCGAGCGAGAGTGATGATGACGGTAGGTCAAGAAAAATATGTTCACGCAGCGGCGAACCTATGACTATAATAGTTTCGATACAAAATATAAAGCAAAAGTTCGAAGTCGATACCGGATCGGCAGTCACAGCGATTTCCGAAAAAGTGTACAAAAGATATTTTGAATTGTTTCCGTTATTATCAACGTCGGATCGACTGTTTACGTATACAGGTCATATTATCAACTGTCTAGGAATAGTGCAATTACCTATTACATATTTAGACAAAACACACGTAGTTAATGTACGTGTGATACGTGATGGCGGACCCCCAATTTTAGGCAGAGATTTTATTTGTTTGTTTAAATTACAAATGCTACAAATAAATTACTGTCAGTCAAAGAATATTGCCGAACAATTAAAACTACAATTTCCATCAGTTTTCTCAGACGAGCTAGGTGTTTTTACGAAGTATCGGGTAAAACTACAATTAAAAGATGACGCGAAACCGGTTTTTTTCAAAGCTCGTCCTATAGCATTTGCACTTAAAGATAAGATAAACGACGAGCTCGAGCGTTTGGTACGTATAGGTGTACTAAAACCGGTTCAGTACTCTGATTACGCGTCGCCTATTGTTCCTGTATTGAAGCGAGATGGCTCAATTAGGTTGTGCGTAGATTATTCAGTAAGCGTAAATAAGCAGCTAGTTGTAGAACAGTATCCCTTACCAACGGCACAAGAACTTTTTACAAAATTACACGGGGGACAGCAGTTTAGCAAATTAGATTTGACGCAAGCTTATTCACAATTTGTCTTAGACGAGGCATCTCAGAATTTAACTTGTATTAACCTTTTGCGTGTCTACCACAGATTTTTATCGTCCAATCCTGACCAAGCCCTTAAGTGTAACTGTCCGACTTAAGACATTTGGAGCATTTTTTCTTATGTCGAACTGTGTAACTTAAGACACGCAAAAGGTTAATACTCACCGTGGGTTGTTTGTATATACGCGTTTAGTTTTTGGTCTCGCTAGTGCCCCAGCTATTTTCCAACGGGCAATGGAGTGCTTATTATCAGGGTTGGACGGTGTCATGTGTATGCTGGACGACATTTGTATAACGGGACATACTAAACAGCAACATTTAGAGAGATTGAGCGCGGTGTTGCAAAGACTGCAGGACGCAGGTCTAACACTTCGTAAAGATAAGTGTGTATTTTTTGAGAACCAAATAGAATATTTAGGCTATACCATAGATAAGAATGGCTTAAGTAAATCGAAACAAAAGGTCCAAGCAATTGTTGAGGCGCCTATACCGACAAACGTGAATAAGTTGCAGTCATTTCTAGGGTTAGTAAATTATTATAGGAACTTTGTCCCTAACGCGTCATCAATATTGACCCCGCTTTATTCATTGTTGCAAAAAGGAAATACATGGAAATGGGAGGTCAAACATGACCAAGCATTCAAGGCAATTAAGCAATGTTTAACTTCAAATCAGGTTCTAGCACATTTTGATCAGAATGCCAAAATTATTTTAACGGTAGACGCATCGCCCAGTGGTCTAGGTGCTGTTTTATCGCAGATAGGTACTGATGGAGTGGAACGTCCAGTATCGTTTGCATCTCGTACACTCAATTCCGCAGAGAAGCGATATTCACAACTTCAAAAAGAGGCTACTGCAATTATTATTATCTTTGGTGTGCGACGTTTCCACCAATACTTATACGGGAGGGCGGTTCCGTTTGTACTTCGCACAGACCACAAGCCACTTTTATCAATTTTTGGGCCATATCGTGGAATACCAGAAGTTTCTGCAAATAGGCTGCAGCGTTATGCGATGTTTCTTAGTGGTTATAACTACTCTATTGAGTACATACGCAGTGCTGATAACAGCGCCGATTATCTTTCGCGCGCCAGTCTACCAGACTATGAGTCAACGCCGCTAAGAGGGGGGTGCGGCTACGAAGCCGACGGTAGTTTAGTGCCGGTAGAAGATCGCGCGTCGTATGTTAATTTCGTTATCGATGGCAGTTTACCAGTTACGCGTAGCGAAATTCATAGTGAAACTGTTAAGGATGCAATATTGAATAAAGTCTTATCATATATTATTAAGGGGTGGCCTGAGAGGTTATCTGATACATCATTAAAACCATATTTTTTATGTAAAGACCAGCTGTCTTATGAAAGCGGTTGTATTATGCGAGGACATAAAGTGGTAATACCCTATACACTCAGAACTAAATTATTAACAGAACTACATAAATCACATTTAGGTATCGTAAAAACGAAAGCTGAAGCGCGCAGTAGATTTTGGTTTCCGGGAATAGATAACGCGGTAGAAAAAATGATTGCGGATTGTGAGGTTTGTTTACAGTTGAGACAGTTACCAGCGCGTGCGCCTCCAGCGCTATGGCCACACACACCGCAGGCTTTTTATCGAATTCATATTGACTTTCTCGGCCCTATACATAATCGTTCGTATTTAATCATTGTAGATTCTTACTCAAAGTGGGTAGAAGCGTATGATATGGGGTCAAGTACGTCATCAGGTTCGCTGATTAGTAAACTGTTTGAATATATGGCAAGATTTGGCTTACCGCATACCATAGTCAGTGATAATGGCACGCAGTTTACTTCTGCAGAATTCGAAATGTTTTGCACATCAAACGGAATATCGCATGTGACGTCACCGGCTTATCATCCGGCCAGTAACGGGCAGGCAGAAAGCTACGTGAAAATAGTGAAAAAGGGGATAAAATCTTGTATGTTAAATAATAGCAACACAAAGGCATTGAACAACAAGTTATTTAAATATCTATTTGACTATCGAAATTCCGTTCACTCGGCAACGGGCTGTTCACCTGCCCAGTTAGTGTTCGGACACAAGCTGCGATCGCGATTAGATTTAATCAAACCTAACCCACCATCACCGGCGTCTGTCACTCTCACTCGAAACGTCGAAAACAATCAGTGTTTGCAGTCTAAAGAGTTAAACGACAACAAAGCTTGCAAATATTTTAAAACTGGAGACTATGTTTTGTATAAAAAAAACAACATCAATAAGAAAGGGTCATGGAATAAAGGAGTAGTAATAAAAAAAATCGGAAAAGTAGTATATATAGTTAAGGACTGCTTAACTTCTTGTAAAGTAAAAAAACATAAAAATCAATTAATAGCTTATAAAGGTACAGCAATAGTTTCTCACCGGTTAGAGGATTGCCCCATTGAAATCGAAGACATTACTCCACGAGGAACTTCACCACCAAACCCAACACCCACAATGGACGACAAGGAGTCCGACACGGGAGGGGAGGGAAATAGTGAGAGAAAGGGAAGAACGGATACGGAAACAACGACTGGCACATCACAAGAGGAAGACGACAAATTCTATGAGGCAACAGAAGGGTCTCAGGATGAACCCCTCGTGGAGGCAGGGTCAGGCCAGACCCCACAGCCAGAAAGGCAAATGAGTGACGGGAAAAAACTGCGAACTGTACCTAGGGTCGATTATAAACAATTTTACTAAGTAAATCATATCATGTTTATGTTGTCAAGCTATGGGGAGGAATGTTGTATATTTGTTAGTAATATGAGGGTGGTTGCATCCACTCCTATATAAGTTGTGTCGCTTGTCAAATAAACTTAGTGTGCTACCAGCTATACGTCGTTTCACTTGTTTTACGTTCGCATATATATCAAAAATCTGTCCGATTAATTTTATTTTTTTAAATTTCTTAGAGAATAGTTTCCTGCTGTTTCGTTTATTGTCAGACGCAGCAAGGGGCAATAAGGTGTCGGTGCATGCAAATGCGAAACTAAATTATGGGCCTCGTTTTAATTTATCACAAACAAACGAATAAACAAACAGAAACTCATTTTCGCATTTATAAATCAGTTTGGAGCTAAATGTAGGAACAATAATGGGGTGTGGGTCGTTCTTGAAAGACGTCATTCCTTCGTGAGTACTGCTTCCGTGGTAATGAATGAGAGACCCAGCTGTGTTTGCGCACGTGTGTGTTCTGCGCTAAAACTGCTCGGTACTTGGCCAGTCTGTGTTTCTTTGGAAACTAAGAAGGCACTGAAGTGGCGAGGTTGAAGTGCGTTAGTGCGGCGCGTGTAACGAGCTGGTTGTGGTTGCAGCGCTGGCGCTATTCGACCACGTGAACCTGCTGTACGGCACCGTGTCGGAGTTCTGCTCGGCCGCGTCTTGCCCCGACATGACGGGCCCCGGCGGCCGCTCCTACGCCTGGTACGACGAGCGCGGCAAGAAGTCGCGCGTGGCGGCGCCGCAGTACGTCGACTACGTCATGACCTACACGCAGAAGACCGTCAACGACGAGACTGTCTTTCCTACTAAATACGGTGAGTTGCTCAACCCGACCTAAATACAACAGCTACACGGTGACTTCCTATGGCCGTTGAGCTCGCGGTCGCAAGAGCGACTGCTAAGCGTGGGGTCCTGGGTTCGATTCTCAGGTTGGGCAAAAGTGTCATTGAGTGAGTTTTCCATTAGGAATTTCTCAGTGAGAGCCCAGAGTTTGAAAGTTGGTGCTGGCACCCCCGTGCCTCGGAAAGCACGATAAACCCTTGTGTCGGATTGCTGTCCCATCAGCCTATGAGAGTGCGCACTACAATATGTCCCGCGCCGATGGCTAGTCTCCCTTGGCCGCCATGGCCCACATTGTTTAGGAGGGCTATTATTATGGCACGATAAGAAAGTCATCGTTTATTTAACTCCGCTGAACCGGTCCGTTCTCGTTCACTGAGGATGCACCTAGTTCGTGACATTAGGCAAGATTTAGACAAGTGTCAGTTGCCGAGGCACAACAGACAGTGAGCAGCGTGTCGTGGTGTTGCAGCGAACGAGTTCCCGGCGGCATTCGAGGGCGTGGTGCGGCGCGTGCTGCGGCTGCTGTTCCACGTGGTGGCGCACATGTACGCGGCGCACTTCCGCCAGCTGGCGCTGCTGCGCCTGCACGCACACCTGCACCTCACCTTCGCGCACCTCACCGCGCTCGACCGCCGGTTCGCGCTGCTCGACCACAAGGAGACCGAGGTGAGACGGGTTCCGTAACATTGTTACAGTCAGGGTAGGCGGCAATGAGCCGTGTATCAATATCGACAGACAGACAAAAGCCAATTACCTACATTTTTGCTTTAATTTGCCATTACCAAAACATTTATTTAAAATCCCCCGATTTCTGAATGAGGAACTCTACTTTAGCCTGACAACCTGTCAAACTTTGGCATTATCGTTGGGCCTCCTGCTATCCTGCTATCCCAACGTTTCATCGAAACTGCTTCAATACATCAAAATCCCCTTATCGTATCGGCGACCCGATACACTCCATCGCAGGTCAGTAGGATCCGCCATCCACGACATACCCTCGTCGAACCTGACGGCGCCATCACTCTGATTCAGGAAAGCTATCCCCCCAGCACTCTCAGAATACACACAAACAGACCGCGTTCCGCTTTCCGGCCTCGCCGCCGAGGCTCTTCGCGACGCCCCCGTAAAGACCCTTCCCGACCTTTCATTACCGAGCCAGCCCGTGTCGCTGAGCCAGTAGTTTTAAACTCCCCAAATAATGTTATGACCCAGCCTGTCCCTTGCTGTTCCTCCCAAAATGACGCCGCTAGCCGAGGTCCGTAATCCGAATTTAACTTAGCTTGTTAGTCCGGTTAAGTAGTTTCGGTAATAAAACGGTAGCCCTCATTTATATATCACTATACTGGGTACTAGGTGCTGCGCGACCTGGAGGTGGCGCTGCGGCTGACGGAGGCGCACGCGGGCGCGGGCGAGGACGCGTCGCCGCGCCGCTCGCCCGTGGTGACGCAGCCGCTGGCGACGGCGTGAGGCGCGCGGCGCCGCCTGGACTGTCCCGCGCCCGCGCACCGCCCCGCGCCCCGCGCCCCGCGCCGCGCCCCGAAGTACGCGACCGTTACGCGAGTTGAAGAATTGTTAATTCTATTGTAAATATTTCGATCTGTTAAGTAGTTTTAGGTGATTACGATTAGTTTTTACTTATAATTTGTGATCGCTTTGGTTGTAAATAAAAGTGATATTTGTTTAACTAATAAATTGAAAGCTTTATGAGAAAAATTCGTGTCATTTTGACCTCTGACCGATAATGTTGGCGGGGCCGGGTGAGCTCCTACTCCTACGTTATCAAAATATGTCTGGCGAGGGTAACTCGCAGTAAGCTATGCTACTGACCCACTGCAGGGGAAGGCAAATAGTTGGCCCGGACCCGCAAATTGACCGCGACAAGTCTACGATAATCTTACAAATCTATTTTCGCGATGAATTTTATACAAAACTTAATTTTTGAATTGCATTTTTTTTCAAGTTTCACCTGCGGCAATTTGTAGAGTGGGTTCGACAAATGTTTTACTACACGATTTTTATGGTAGTTATGAAAAACAACTAAAAATCAGTGTTAGGGTTTACTTTTGTATTGTTTATATGCTTACGATTTGGCCCCCTCTGGCAGCAGTAATTATTGATACCAAAAAGACGTAATATCCAGCAGTAGTGACTCTAAAATGGCGCAGTCGTAAATACCGACTTCGAATAATATGACGATAATGTTTATCCAAAAAGTATACCTGAAAGCTCAGATCCGAATAAGAATATTTTATTTGCATTTAAAGCGTACTATGCTTTAAATGCATTTAAGTTCGTATTTGTATATTTGAGTTGTTTACAAAAATAACGAATGTTATGTATAAAACTAATGTTTTGTGATACAATCAGTAATTAACTTACTTAATTGTTATAATATAAATTCAATTTCAATTACACGAGCAAGTATCTCAGGTACGCTTACACTAAAATATGTTATAGTACTAATTTGAAATTTTAACAATATGTGATAAACCAATTTAAGTAGGTAGAGGAAAGTAACCAAATATGGAATACCATTTTGTTTTATGGACAAAAAAAACGAATCACAAATCAGAAGCGTCTGATTGAAATCCTAATCAGTCATCTATTTATTCGAAGCCAGTAATTGATATTTGCATGTTAAATATGTTAATTAACAAAGTAATATCTCCATTTTACCAAAGTAACAAATGAGGAACCACAAACCACAACAAATATGGAATACGGGCTTGAGAATCTGATAATTATGGTCAATAATATAAATTACTTGTTTTTCAACATAACAAACTTAGAATATGTTGAACTCTGAACCATCGAAATCGTTATTTTCCCAGAGCCCGCACATTCAACACTTGATTTAAGTTTATCTCCAACTACCCTCGGAAAATGTAGTTTTTGGCAAAACATACATTCAGCATCATCCGAGTCTAAAGATTCTCGCTCCATGAAATTAATCAAGTTCACTGTCAGTGCCAAGCTGGATAGCATCCCCTCTTCAGGGTATTATCTTCAAATTCCAAACTTGGTCCATATTTGGATTTTCGCACCGGTTCCATAATGTGCTCATATTTTGCAAACTACAATTACATCAATAGTAAGATTTTCCTAATTATAAAAACAAATATTTAAACGATATGATTTATAGGGTACCACATGGAAATACATAGGTAGCACCGTAAAGACTTGTGTTTTTTACCATACTACGCGATAGTAAGATGTGCTACTGAAATAGAAGATAGTCATGTATTTCGTGTACAAGTTTAATCTTCGGAGAAATCATGGGATTCCATATTAGGATACTATTCCATGTTAGGTTACTTTCCTCTAATAATTAAAGTAATGAGTAACCATATTTGTCTGTTACTTTTTTGTCTGTAAATTCTAAAACACTATAAAAACAATTACCAACCAGCCATTTATGTAGTTTGGATTTAAAATGTTTCAAAAGCAGTTCCCATATTTTTTTTTGGTATATTATTAAAAAAATTATTGAAGTGATGTAGCTATTTAAATTGCATATTTTGTGATACAAGAGTAACTCGGGCACTGAGTGCCAGAGTTTATGGCCTCGGAAAGCATGTGTAGGTTTGAATTACATCAATGCATTTAAAATCGCCCCCAGCGTGCCACATAACCCTCACTAGATACCGGAGCCTTCTGTCGTAATGATTTGCTAAAACATACAATATCGATATGATGAGCCTACAGTCCAGAAGATTATTTCTTGAAACGATGTTCCTTTGTGATGTATGCAATACGATACAGGTACGACTGCTCGCATAACCAATAGAGTACATCACTTTGTTCCTGGGAGTGTTTTGAGGCGAGAAGCATGAAGGCGCGCACGCCCTCTTTTCGCGGTTTCTCCAAGTAGATCTTGCTGGAGATCGCGCACCGTTGCGCCGTATTTGTAATAATTTTATTAAACTTTTTACCGAGTTGGGTATATTTGCGATGCCCACTAAAGGGTTTCACACCGTAACTTGTTGTTTTTTTTAAATTTAATCTGCTTTTTTTTTAATTTAGCATCAGAAGTTTTCCTATAATAATAATAATAATTATTTTTTATCAGGCAACTAAACAAAAAAAACTAACACATTATTAATCTTGCTTCACTATCACTACATAGTGTTACGAGCTTGGGGTTCGTGACAATAAAAAAACAGCCGATTAAATAACCAAAATGACACTTTGATAAAAAAAAAACACTTAAATACAACTTTAAACTCACTAATTATAATACACAACTTCACTGCTGATCACTTTAATCGCATCGCTTCCGAAGTTCCTGGCTCGAGCAAGGGTCGGGGCGGATTTTGACGGGGACGTCGCGGCGGCGAGGGTGGAAGGACGTCGGTCGTGGTTTGCGAAGAGTGCTGGTCTCTTTGCGACTCTCTTGGAGGAGAGAGGTAGAGTCGTCGGGTGTGACGAGAGTATGCCTCGTCGGCGTACCTTAGAGGGTTCGTATCGGGCGGCCGATGCGAAGTGTCGAAGAAACGTTTGGCTATGCGTTTCAAGAACTGCTGTATGGTGAGCAATATGAGATCTACATGTAGAGTCTCATTTCGGACGTAGTAGGGGGCACCCGCGACCGGTGTAGTAAATGGCGGTGTCGTCGGCAAATGGGCCAACTGCGCCTTTTTATTTTTGGGGATATCGGATTGAGAGCTGGTGAACAGCGTAAAGACTAGGAGGGATAGCACTGAGCCCTGGGGGACTCCTGCTCGGATGGGTGACTCGGTCGCGGACTATGCTGGCCTTATATAGGACAATGAATTCCAGAACCTTCTACTGTAGAAGCATCTGGGAAGTACTCATAACTACCGGTGCCGACTGACCAGACATCGACAAGTGTGGAATGTTCTGGCATAGAAATGTCAAGGAACTTGACTCTACTATTTCTGCTAATCGATACTAGATGGCGCTAGTAGTAACTATGTCGATATGTACCCGGCATTAATTCTGGCGCGTAAAAATAGTATAAAACAAAGTCGCATCCTGTCAGTCTGTCCCTCTCTCTATCTATGCTTATTATCTTTAAAACTACACAACGGATTTTTATGAGTATTTTTTTAATAGATAGTGATTCAAGAGGAAAGTTAATATGTAGATATGTATAATAATGCATAATATAGTAGAGAAACACTAACAATTTTAGAGGTTCTAATGTGATGTCGTAAATAAAAACATTTTTTTGCGCTTACATTGCAAACGCTGGCTGAACCCTACGAGATAGATCAAAATAATGTACTACAGTATTGTACACCTTAAAAAGGTCTACAAAAAAAGTATGATATATGTCTATCTCTTAGGGATAACCCACAATAACCATTTATATCCTTTACTTTTTACGAGAAATAATGGCTTATTTACGAAGTGATTTTTAGCAATACAGCATTAATCCTTTAACAAAATTAAGTATTTAAAATAGATCAATATGACCCTTTACAGCATGTAATCTTTTCAATGAATATTTTCGAAGATATTACAGTTTTAAAATGCAGGGACTTAGCGGTTGCGGCGGTACCGGCGGAGCCGGCGGCGCGTGCCTATAAATAGCGTTCAAGTTATGTGCTCAAGATGATTTCGCGAAAACACTGACCTATGACAGAGTTTTTTTTTTCGCTTCGTAAAATATAACTTATAAACTAAGACACACGCCGCGGTGCTGCGTAGCCTACCGCGAAAACGCATCAACACTAGTCTGCGTCAAATCACGGGTTCGGCGAAGTAGGCAGATATTTAGACGTATCACAGACTGAGAAACATTAATTATTTCATACAATTAGCTAAAATATGTATCCAGTACTGTTCAAAATAAAGTATTAACAGGCTCTCGTTATCGTTAGGCAGCTGGATCAAGGGCTTGATTCAAAAAGCAGTACTTCTGGACACGGCTCGCATTGTTAGGAGGTTCCTCTTTCTGGAGCCCTGACCTACGTAGCTTGTACTGCTACGTAGCTAGACGTAGCTTGGATCCTGTTCCCGATACCGGTGGGCTACAATTTCCCTTGCCGCTGATCGATGACCATATACCAGCCTTGATATGGCTACTGGTTTCCACCAGGTGCCTATGAAGGATGATGATTCCATAAGAAAAACTGCCTTCGTAACGCCTGAAGGGCAGTATGAGTATTTGAAAATGCCATGTGGCCTGGCCAATGCTCCAATCCTCTGATAGACATCAGAGGATTATATCAAAAACATTAAAACGTCTGATTGAGACTGGTAGGGTTCTAACCTATATCGATGACGTACTGATCCTGTCCAACTCGGTAGATAAAGGTCTTAAAACGTTTAGAGAAGTTTTACAGATACTTAAAGCCGCGGGATTTACCATAAACTTAAAAAAAAAAACTTTTCTAGACGTAGAGATTGAGTACCTAGGGCGACTGATTGAACATGGTCAGGTACGGCCGAGTCCAGGTAAAGTAAATGCACTAGTACGTTCCCCAAAACCTACAAATGTGAAAGAGGTTCGCCAGTTCCTGGGGCTCGCCGGGTATTTTCGCCGTTATATTGCTGGCTATGCCTCCAAGACAGCAAGCATAGCAAGGCTGCTGAGGAAGGGTGAACCCTTTTTGTGGGGCTCTGAGCAGGACGCTGCTCGCGACTATATTATAAGTTGCTTCACCAATGAACCGGTATTAGCGATATTTGACCCCCAGTTGCTTACGGAGCTTCACACAGACGCCATTGCTATTGGATTTGGTGCTATTTTACTCCAAGAACATAGCGGTGGGAGAAATAGGGTTGTTGGGTATTTTAGTAAATCCACTCAGGGCGTGGAATCGCGATACCACAGTTACTAATTGGAAACGTTGACTGTTGTACGGGCGCTCCAGCATTTTCGCCATTATCTAATTGGTATTCACTTTAAGATAGTTACGGATTGCAATTCTTAAAAGTAAACGGTGCGAAAGAAAGATTTATTACCCCGGGTCGCGCGCTGGTGGGTTTACTTGCAAGATTTTACGTTCACTCTCGACTATAGGAAGGGTTCATTAATGCAACACGCGGATTTTTTAAGCCGTAACCCCCCTCCTCTTACCGATAATGTCTCTCATTTCCAAAATCCGAGCAACTGGGCAAAGATTGCTCAAACCGCAGACACAGAGACTCAGGAATTGATGTCTAAATTGAGGGAAGGGCAATTAGATCAAACACAATCAAAAACGATTTATTGTTCTACAAATTTACACCCACTGGGGAAGAACCGCGACTTTTATGCTTCATCCCGAAGGGTCATAGGCTCAGTCTGTTAAGGGTTTTTCACGACGACCATGATCATATTGGCACTGACAGAACTACTGACCTGATTTTACGACATTTTTGGTTTCCGAGTCTACGGCAATTCGTGAGAAGGTATATTAGTCATTGCCTTATATGTGTGGCACATAAAAGGGTTCCTAGGACTCCCTCTCAGCCAATCTAGTCCTGGTCTAAGCCAGAAATCCCTTTTTCTGTTGTACATACCGATGTTCTTTGACCACTTCCAGAATCAAATGGTTTTAAATAGGTACGTTTTAACTGTGATTGATGCCTTTTCAAAGTATTATTTACTTTACTCTTTAGGTATATAAACAAGACGCTGATGAGTTAAAGCGTGTATTCTCTAACGCAGTATCGCTATTTGGTACCCCATCTATGATAGTATGTGACCGTGGTAGGATGTTTGACAGTAGGGCTTTTCAAAATTGGGTCACTCAATTGGGATCCTCGATACACTTTATTACGCCGGGTATGCATCGCGAGAACGGTCAAGAGGAAAGATACTGCCGGACCGTTCTTAACATGCTGCGGATCGAGGTCGGCAATAAAGGCTCGCAATGGTCCGATGTGCTCTGGAAGGTGCAGCTCACTCTCAACATCTGCAGACATGCCACTACACAGACTTCACCACTGCAGCTGCTGGTGGGCATAGACGCGGCTACCCCCGTCATCAGATCCTTGGTGCGAGACGTTGCAAGTTGCACTCGAAAACTCGCATCCCAATAGAGAAGCCTTGTTAACTCTAAGAAGACAGCGAGCATCTGAGCTTCTCACAGCCAATCAGCATTATCAGGATGCTTATGTAGGTAAATGAAGGCCGAAGGCAGCCACGTACGTTTGCTGTTGGTGACTTTGTGTTTGTGAGCAAAGTTGCTCAGACTACTGGACAACTAGACTCGCGCGACTAGATGCGCGGCCCGTAAAAGGTTGTCCGAGCGCTGCCACACCACCGTTATGAGCTAGAGTTACTAGCTGGGTCTTATGGCAAAAAGACTAAAGCCGCCGCCGAACATATGATGTTATGGCGTGGCGAGTGGACGCCGGATACGTGCTCAGCGTTTTTTGAAAGTGGTGAGTTATTTGTTATGAGCATGCTAACGTTTGGGCCTCTGCTCTGCTCCGCGGTCATAGTGGAGATATGCAGAACTTTTGGGCCTCTGTTTCAATGACGCGATGTGTCACAAATTCATAGTACCTAAGCATAACCTTTGGGCCTCTACTATGTATTCGTGAAATCGACAAGCGAACGTTTGGGCCTCTGTCGATAACAATGTTTGCTGAGTGATGGAAATCCGAAATCTATCATTAGCGATGCAATGAATCGCATGAGTTTGAAGCTGCTTCAACTTCAAAAATCACAATTAGTGGTCTTTGTTTCGGGCGCTTGAGTGCACGCTTGCGCCTGGAACACTGGTCAAATTCGTGAACTCTAACTTATAAAACTACTTCAGGTAATAAGCTTCAAACCATAATGATAGTGGTCATGTTATTTAATAACACGTGTACTCTTATGTATTTTCAGATAATGATGATGATCAAAATAATGATGATGGCCAGGTTGTGAGAGATGGATCTGATGCAAATGGTGCTGCGGTCTAGGACGTCTCGCTATCAGGAATGGCCGTCTTAGATATTAGGTACCCCTTCCGACCAACCCGGTCCGAGTGGAAGGCAAAAAAGGCATTGCGCGCTGTGAACGGTCTTAGTTTGTAAGCCCTTAATTTAAGGCCACCACAGGATAGTCTGGTTAAGCAGTTAACAGCCCTAGCGTGCTGAACTGCGAGTGATCATGTCCAAAAAAAAAAGAAAAGTGAACGGTCTCTTTTCTACTTGGCTTCCGGATGCGACGGACGTATTCTAAGGACGTTATAGTGTTGATTAGGGTCGTGTTATATAATTCTTATGCATTTATTATTTACCTATGTGCTAGTTGCTAATTAGAAATAATTTGTAAGAAATAAAACTTTCTAGGTTATTTTGTGATTTGTTTTCTTTTTTTATTGAATCCGCTCCTGGTCCCTAAGAATACCTAATTAGGTACCAACCATCAAATTGGTAGCAGAGTGTGGTTTGTTCGAGGAACGATGTCATCGTACCGAATCGAACCACTTGGTATGAGATCATGCTATTGATGTCTCCACCTCAGCTCAAGCAGGTAACTGAAAAACATCTAAAGAGGTTTGGGACAGCTAAAGTCCCGCGCGAAAAGCAACTTTGCTTAAACAGGTCGTTATGAAGAAAATGGCTGAGAAAGACAATGTGCATGATTACTTAACCTTTTGAACGCCAGAGCATAAACGCATCGGCGTGCCCCCGACGCCAAGCTACAAATTCGCCGTACTTTTTGTCACATATTTGTGACGTTTGGCGTACAGGGCACGCGCTTGCTTGTCGTGTATACGTGACAGTGGCGTTCAAAAGGTTAAGCAATTTTATAGATGTGGTTGATAAACTAGCAGCAATGGGTGTGGAAATGTATCCAGAACTATTAAGCATTACGATACTGAAAAGCCTGCCGCAAAGTTTCGAAAATTTTAGGATTGCCATCGAAACTAGAGACTGAGTACCAAGTCCAGATTATTTAAAGATTTAAATTATTGAAGAAAGTGAAGCTAGAAAGAACATCAGCAATAAAGATAATGCTGAAGATGCGTGTAATAGCAAAAATACAAGGAGCAAAAGACAAGGAAGTAACCATAATAGCGGAAATGTCAAGTTTAGATACAATAAATGCAAAAGAAAGGGACATAAGGCTTCTGAATGCCAAGCGAGAGCTGGATATAGTGAAAATAATGACATTCATATCATGAAAGTTTTAGTGTACAACCAATTTGCCTAACGACTGCGAACCATTTGAAGAAAAATATTTGTTGCCTCGACATCTCACATGTGTGGCGATGGGGAAACATTTGACACCATAAATAGTGAGTCTGAAACATTGAAACTAGCCTCCGATCAGCATGTCACTATAATAAAAGGCAAAGGAAAAATCACGATTAGATTGAAGGATGGACACTACGATATAAATAATGCTCAATATGTACCTGAATTGTCCATGAATCTGTTTTCTATCGGAAAAATCACTGAAAAGGGATACACTGTAGTATTCCAGAAAGATCAGGCATTGAAAAAGAATAGTAGCAGCAAGATTGTACTCAAGGCAAATAGAGAGAATGATTTATACTACATGAGTTTTAACGAAGTAGAAAAGGCCAACGCAGTAGAAGAAGATACAAATACTATGAAGTGGCACAAGAAACTCGGACATATAAATGATCTGGAATGACTTGGCTGTATACATCAGCACCCAATAACATGCCTGAAATAATCCGGATCAGCCAAATCATTATCGTCTACCCATTCTACCCGGCTTACCCTTGAATATGGGAGAAGACCGTAACCGACTTCAGAAGCACTGACCTTTATTTGAAAAGAAGGATTCACTACTCTCGATCGGAGCTTGATAACCACCGTGGATGTCGAAGTTGTACTTTTATTTCCACCCACACCTAACACCGTATTTTTGACGGTATTTTATTTAAACTTAAGTACTGAACCATGGATTCTGTAATAAATGAAACCTGGGATCCCTGATCCAGTAAAACCCTGACCACACGGTAAGTCCCATTCTTCGATTCAGCCTTTACTAAAGCTGTAGTTAATAATATAGTTTTTCTGCTGTGTCCTGTCGCAAGACATGAAACCAATATCCGACCCTAAAAGACCCTGCGGGTGTAACAATGAATGGTGGCGGCGTTGATACACCTGGCACCTAAGAGTGTTTCTACAATTTTTTGCAGAGTGGTTACTATATAAGTAAGCAAATAAAACATAAATTATTTTCTTTTACAAACTCACGACGTGCTTCATTGTTTTCCTTGCTAAACTTAGGACATAAACTAATTTTATGATCCGCTGCGCAATAAGCGCATGATACCTTTTTGGTTTTAGTTACATGAAGTACCTGAGAAGCCTTTGGGATCCTGGTGTCTGTTTTAGTTTCTATACTTTCTAAACCTCTATATCGACTCACTAAAAACTCCCTTAAACTGATCAAAAGTAGGTAGGTCATCTGTTTGATCGGGTAGCATCCGAACAATTCCCAAGCCCTTCTGGTCTCTCGATCGAATTAAGCACTGACAATGTGTATAATTAGGATGTCCCATGATGCCACATCTGTTCCTAATTTTTTTATTGAGTCTTAACAGTCAGAAAGACAATTCCACTAATTAACGTGTCATGCGAAAAACATGAGACTAGATTGCGATGCGATTTTGAAGACATTGGAAAATGGTATTCTGCTAACTTTAAATTTCGATCTATTCACATTCGCATCGCAATGCACAATGTCATCACATTCCAGTCGCATGAGAGGCAAGTTTGTTTTCAGTTACGAAAATAAATGTGGTTTTGTGTTGGTTCAATATACGCAGACAATAATTATCGATAATTGTGAGTATTTAAGTAACGTTATTTTATTATATTAATTTAATGTCCAAATTATCCGGCTTAGGTAAATTCATATTCCCAATATTTTTATTTTCCGTTTAATAATAAATTTATACGACTTCAAAAACTTATACGATTTAAGATGTCAAAAAGAGACGTCATTATTGCTAAAGTCAAAACATTATATATTATCATAGCGCGTTTGAACTTGCCGCACTTATACAAAGCGTGCTCCGGAGAAGTTCGACAAAACATACATTTGTTGTCGGAAGTAGTAGTGCACGCTAACACTGTGTGAGATTTTATATTATTCTGGTCGTATTTCTTCCTTACGTCGACTGACTGTAACGTCGCAGTATATTTAGCGTCACAACCTGGCTCGCCAACACACACACACACCGGAGAACACTGATAGCCCGTCCGCCTTGCTCGCCGGTCAGTGTCAACTGGAGCGCCCTCCCGCGGCGTGTGCGCTCGAGACTAGGTTCATACACTACATCCCTTTCTTGTTTTATTTCAGATGTACATCTAGCCCCTTAAATATTCTGTGTAGATTCTGGGAGTTTAAATACAAATTTACACAAGTTGGTGTTTTTTTTTTTTTCCGTTGATCTACAGTTATGTACATAACAATTTTGTTGAGAAATGCTTAATCACTTTCATTATTTAATTTGTTATCTTTTTCATCGCCATTTGTGGGCAGCACTTTCCATTCTCCCTCGACTCTCTTTAGGTGTACTACGTTCCTTCTAAGTTTCTGTCCTGTTTCATCGTTCCGGATCTCAATATCTCCGCCTGAGCTTTTCTCGACCGTATGTGTTGTCTCGTCAAAGTTTAAGCTCAATTTGTTGTCTCTAGACATATTCTTCACATATACTTTATCTCCTGGTTCTAAGTCATGTTCTTTTGCTTTCCTCTTCCTATCAGCGTATATCTTCCCTTTTTCTTTCATTTCTTGGTCTCTGTCTCTTACCTCTATAACTTGATCTCTTTGTTGTTCTGCGTCGTATATCATAGGAATCTTGTCCCTAAATGTCCTTTTAAAAAATAATTCCGAAGGGGTCATGCCTGTAACGCTGTGTGGTGTACTGTTGTACATAATCATGTATTCTTGTAGACTTTCTTTCCAATCCTTTTTTTCAGCTTGGGAAATTTTCAGTCGCTTCAAAATATCACGATTCTGGCGTTCAACTTCGCCGTTTTGCTGCGGCCAGTATGGAACAGTATTAAACAAGGTGATGTTTCTCTCAACACAAAATGATTTAAACACCTCGCTACAAAATTGTTTCCCATTATCCGCAGTTATTGATGCTGGATAACCCAAGCGGCTGAATATTTCGCTTAGAAGAGATATCATATCTGTGCTTGAAATCTTGCGGCTAATTTTGATTTCTTTATATCTGCTGAAGTAATCAACTACCACAAGTAGATAATCCCCATTTGGGAGTGGACCCATCAAATCAATGGCGATGTCGACCCATGGTTCTTGTGGCAATTCTCTACGCTTCAAAGGATTTGGTGGATTTGGAGCTGAGACTAAAGTGCAACCCTTACATGATTTGACAACTTTTTCCGCGTCTCTGTCATATTTTGGCCACCACACCTTTGTTCTTAATCTCCCTTTCATTGCCACAATCCCCGGATGACCTTCATGTGCTGCCTTTAATACTCGGGGCCTTAGCTTTGTGGGAATAACAATTCTTGTACCTCTTAAGAGTATTCCCTCGTAAAAACAAAGCTCACTCCGGAATATTTTGTATAAATTAACGTCTTCATGCCACTTGTCATTGTATATGCCTTCTTTTACTTTTTGTATTTCTTTATCTTCAAGTGAACTTTCCGTAATTTCTTTTAATGATACTGCGACTGGCCGAGTATACTCCACAATATTATGTAAAAAATGATCTTGAGTTGGCGGAAGATCTTTGGGGATTTTGCACAACCTCGACAGTGGGTCTGCTATATTGTTTTTCCCCGGTTGATATACGACTCTATACTTGTACGATTGCAAGCGCAAGATCCAGCGTTCAATTCGTGCACACGGTTTAGATTTTGGTCCGAAGATGACTTCAAGCGGTTTATGGTCTGTTACAAGCTCAAATTCTTTGCCATACAAGAATACGTGGAAGTGCTCGACAGCCCAGACAAGAGCCAGTGCTTCCTTTTCTGTCTGGCAGTATCTACGCTCGCAGTTTGTTAAAGTTTTGTGCCCGTATGCAATGATTCTTGGACCTTTATCATTTATTTGAATAAGAACGCCACCCAACCCTACCGGACTTGCATCGGCGATGACAACAGTTCTGTCTTTAATATCATAATATCCCAAGGTTGAAATATTTGTCAGGCTTTCTTTCAAAGAATCAAATGCTTTTTGTTGGTTTGAACCCCATAACTTGCTGATGTTAGATCCGTCGCCTTTATGGCTCCGCAATAGTTCTCTCAGAGGATCGGTCTGTGTCGCAAGATCCGGAATCCATTTACTCACGAAATTTACGAGTCCCAAAAAGCTTTGAAGCTCTCCTACTGTTGTTGGCGGTCTGAACTGCTGTATAGTTGAGATATATTTTGGCAGTGGCCTAACGCCATTTTCCGAAAGTACATGTCCTAGGAAATTAACTGTCTTGTTTCTGAAAATGCATTTCTCTTCCTTCAAAACTACGTTATAGTTCTTTAATATGGTCATTACTTTATCAAGCCGTTTGTCGTGCTGTTCCAGGTCTTTTCCGAATACTAAAATATCATCAATGTAGTTAATTACCCCTTCGCAACCCAATAACATGCGCTCTAGTGTCTTCTGAAAGATTTCAGGAGCGCACGAAATTCCGAACATTAACCTCTTGAATCGGAACAATCCTCTGTGGGTAATAAAGGTGGTAATGTGTCTTGAATCTGGATGTATTTCAATCTGATGAAATGCGTCTTTGATGTCGAGTTTAGTAAAATATTTAGCATCACGAACTTTGGGCAATAACTTATCCATGGTAGGTAGCGGGTGATTTTCACGTACTATGGCTTTATTTGCTCGTCGCATATCGACACAAAGTCGCATCTCTCCATTATCTTTAAGAGCGGGAACTATGGGTGAGACCCATCTAGAAGAACCTTTGACCTCTTCAATTATACCTCTTTTCAGTAATTCTTCTATTCTAGCGTCTATTTTTGCTTCAAGGGGTATAGGAATTCGCCTAGAAAATAACACAGTGTTTAGTTTATCAACATAATCATTTATTCGTTATTATTCCATAATTATGTGAATAGTGTAATTTAGACAGAAAACATAATTTTATTCTAGAACATAAAAGAAAGTGTAGGATAACGAAAAACTAATATTTATTACTTATTTCGACACCCCAACGTAAGTCGTCGCAATTCACATGAGAGGATTTTTTTTCTTTACATTTTCAGTCCTATTTAGAATACTTTTAAGTATACATACATAATGTAAGTCAGTTTATAGTGCGGTAAAAATCCGTTCATAGTAACTTACAACTATTTACGTTGCACTGTATCGATTTGTAGATAGTTATAGGTAGTATGGGTACTTGAAATGTAGATTTTAAAAATAGAATTCTGAAATAACCTAATACCTGTACGGCTGTGATACCGGTGGGATTGAGTCATCAATAGGTAAGTCAATCATGACGGATTTGAATTTGGGGAACACGCCTGAATTAATGTGATTTATTTGCAGATTTAGTCCAATCTTAAGGATCCCCAACGCCATGGCAGATGTTTTCCCTAGCAGGTTCCTTGTGCCATTTGTTATAACGTAAAAAGTAGACAAGTCTTCGATCTTGTCTCCCACTTGTAAGGGCGCTTGAAAAGAACCTTTTACCTTTAGAGGGGTATTACTTCCATAAGCCATAAAATTCACATTAGGATTTGCAATTTGATTAAATACTTTTACTTTTTCGGATTTCATTTTTTCCCACGTCTCTTCAGTAATCAGGTTCTTTTTACATCCTGAATCAACCAAAACTTTTGTAGTCACTCCTCCAATGGTGCAGTCAAATTCTACATTTTCATCGATATGAAAAACGTAATGGGTATCGTCCTCTTTGTTCAACTCTTCTCCCTCTTCGATTTGATTAACCGTCTCCTTTTTTGTCTTTTTTTCTTTAGTCCCTTCATTGAACTTTCTGTCTTCAAATTTTCTTTTGAAATTTTGTCTCGTTCTACAATACTGGCGAAAATGTCCCTTTAGTCCACATTTCAAACACTCTTTATCTCTAGCAGGACAGCTTAGATCATTTGATTTGTGTCTATGATTACCGCATCTGCTGCATGCTAACTCCATAACCCTTAACCCTCTAGGTCTCATTTTAATTTTTGACTCAATTTTATTAATTTCGTCTTTACTTGTAGTATCAAATTGGTTTAGTTGGTTATTTACCACCTCCAAAGTATTTGCTTCTATTATTATTTGATCCAAACTAATGCTGTCCCCAATTTTTAGGATCTTTTTCCTTAGTTCAGTGGAGTTGCCTTTTTCCGCGATCTGGTCGATGATATGTTCATCTTTGTCGGTAAATTTACATTTGTCAGCTTGGTTCCGTAGTCTCACTAAAAATTTGTCAAATTTCTCATCGGGTTCTTGTTTAAGGAGGCGAAAAATATGCCGCTCATATACTTTGCTCTGTTTTGGAGTAAAATATTCATCGAGTTTTGTTATAGCCGTAGTGAATACGTCAACTTCATTGGTTGCAGTTACGTTAGCTCCCGGAATGTTATAGAAGATCTCTTGCAATTCCTGTCCTCCAAAATGCAACAAGCTTGCTCTCTTCTTAACGTCCCTATCAATGTTAGACGCTTCCAGATATATTAATAAAGCCCTTTTCCAACGCTCCCAGCGCACACCCACTGAGGTGGGGTCACCTTGGCAGTCAAATTTGTCTAACGTCAAGCCCATTGAAGATGACATCATATTTTTCAACTTTTTTGGGGCGTCCTGTAAACAAATCAATTGAATGAATCAGATTGAGCTTAACAATCTGCTTATCAATTTAATGATCAAATTTTCTGCAACTCAATGCATGATAAAAACAATTTAATGATTCAGATTGCTCATTTCAATCTGCTTATCAATTTAATGATCAGAATTCTCTGCACTTTGATGTTATAAATAAATCAATTTAATGATTCAGATTGATCCCTCCAATCTGCTTATCAATTTAATGATTCAGATTGTTCATTCCAATCTGCTTATTAATTTAATAATCAGATTTTCATCTGCTTTTATATTTATTTTCATTTAATCAACATGTATATAACTGCGGTATGGGAATCGAACCTGCACCTTCATGCACAAGCGGCCGTTTTGTTTCCAGCGACGTCATTGGATTATAATTGTTAATAACGTCACAATACTAAAATTAAAAAATTTATTTTTAATTTAAGCGTAATTGTTTCTATTTTAATACGAAATAGGTATTTCATACCCAGCATCTAGCATAATCCAATTAAATAACGTGATTACTATCCCTAGGTATTTCAAATATACCCACATAACTTTTGTAATCAACGGCCCGTAGAAGGAAAATAGAAAAATTAATTTCTTAAACATCTCTGTATGTTTTCATTCCCATTATTTAGTTTGCCCTGTTGTATTCAAATAGATGAAACGTAAATTATTATTTTAATAATCTAGTTGAAAATAAATCTACCTTCACAATTGATACATGTAGGTAACTGAACAAAATCCCATAGTGAATGGTCGTCCGACCGAAGGTGCTTACGTTTTATTGTTTACATCTACCTTTAGCTCGGGAACACTAATTAGTTTCGTTGTATATGATAATGTCGAATATTAAAACCAAACCATTTGTTAACGTTTCATATTACCACTGATATTCAATTAGTTTAATCCTTTATTTTTCTCTTATTTGTTGGCTACTTATGCTTTTTCCCCAAAATGTATAATGTACTCACTTTTAATCCTGTCGCCACATGTAACGTCGCAGTATATTTAGCGTCACAACCTGGCTCGCCAACACACACACACACCGGAGAACACTGATAGCCCGTCCGCCTTGCTCGCCGGTCAGTGTCAACTGGAGCGCCCTCCCGCGGCGTGTGCGCTCGAGACTAGGTTCATACACTACACTGACTATGTAAACATACATAACAACTCACAACCTCAGGTGTACAGCTACATGTAACTCACACCTGAGGTTGCAACGATAGTGGAAAAAAAACGAAGTGCATAAGGTTTGCCTTACCAAATGTCAAATGTAGCGATTGTGACATAATATTGAACGGCGAGAAACTCGAATTCGTCGATAGAACGGTTTTCCTGGGGATTACGCTTGACTAAGGGCTACAGTGGGGTCCTCATTTGTCATCTCTTGCAGGACGGCTAAGCTCAGCAGCATATGCTGTTAGGAAAATCCGCCAATTTACAGATGTTGATACCGCGAGACTAGTATCTTTTAGTTACTTTCATAGTATCATGTCTTACGGTATCTTACTATGGGGACGGGCTGCAGACATTGAGTCAATATTTATTCTGCAGAAAAGAGCCATAAGAGCCATTTACAATCTCCACCGGCGCGATTCTCTAAGGGAACTGTTTAAGAATATTAACATCGTTACGGAGCCTTGTCAATATATCTATGAAAACATCATGTACCTTAGAAATAATCTGCATCTTTTTAATAAACGAGGTCACAGACTGTGTCACTAGAAATAGGAACCAATTAGTTCAACCAGGTTTCAGACTTGCTAAAGTAGCCATATCTTAAATGGGGTACTGTTTAAAATGTTACAATAAAATACCTCCCCAGAAATTAGAACTAAATGAAACAAAATTTAAATCTTTTATTAAACGCACACTACGCAGGCAAGCATATTATAAGTTGGGAGATTACATTGAAGATAAAAATGCTTGGCTCAATGCTGGTCCTGCTGCACAGCCTAGGGCGCACAAACTAATCTTTTAGCAGTTGTTAGACTCGCTGAATCAACCAAAATCGCTGACCATCCAATTTTCATTGAATAGACTCAATTAATTTAGCATTGTATAATTTCATGCATTATCTTTCACGTTCTTCTCCATAGAGATCTAAGCTTTGGAACGTGTAATTAGCTTCATCTCTTTGGACAGACCGACCTTGACTATTCAAAAGTGCCTGTAATGGTTTAAATGAAATAAATGCTTTGAGTTTGAGTGGCTTCTCTATATAAAAACTCCGATAGTATTTCTAGTTTAGGTATAGAACTATCCTTTCTCTCGTAGGTATACTGTGCCCATTTATTGAAAAGGGCGGGCGGTAACTTTGAAAGTAAAATAGACGTCGTTTCTGGACTTTGTAGGTATTCCTGCAATTTAATAGCTTTAACAGCTGTGCCGTAGTTTTTTACTTTTATGGAGAAATTCATGATCTCCGTGTGGTATGCAGTCGGAAGAGGGTGAATTTTCTTGAGTTGTGTTGTTATTTTATTATTTATTCACTCGGGTCTGCCGAATCGTAATTCTAAGGTGTCAATTATAGCTTGCGGCGATGTTTTGCCGATGAGGAACGATGACACGGCTTCTTTTGCGTCACCACGTAGGCACTTTCGTAACCGCCAAATGTTTTCTGCATCGCTATAACTGCATAAGTGTGACGACTCTTTATTTAACTCCTTGAACTGCAGCCACTGCAGCCACTGCAGAGGGTCGCCATCGAACCCCGGTAAGTCTTTTGAAGTTGCTAGGCGCGCGTGGGCTTCTCTGTTGTTGTCACGAACGTTACTTCTAGTAAGTACTTGGTGCAACGTCTCCGTCAACTGGTTGATGCTGTCGCCACGCGGCGGGCGCTCGCTGACGAAATCCTGTTGCTGATCTGTATGGTTCCAGGTTTTATTACACATCGGCATCGATTTTAGCGGGCAGACATTTTCTGCGCAATCGCTTTTAACGATGGAGGCGACATCTTGCTTGTCGAACCACGACTCGACGATTCGCGAACTTTTCGAGCCCGAGCCGTAATCTTCTTGTGAGTCTGCTATATCGACTTCTAGTTTTTTGGCAAGCAAGTCTATCTGAATTTGTGAACGTTTTTGTGCTAAATCGAGATCGATTTGTGCCTGAAGTTGAGCCGCTTTATCCTCTAGCCTTTTACGGGCCGCCGCCGACGAACACGCGGTTTTATCACTTTTCACGGATTTTACGAGTTACTGTTCACTTTTAGTAGACATCTGCTCCGTGGCACGTTAACTACGAATTGTAACACCCTTCGGGGGTGTGCGAAGCAGTGACATCCCTGCACACAGGATTTTTAGTCCGACTAAAACATGTCGCCGAGATGTGAAATCTGACAAGAAGACCACTTAATGTTGCGCACAGTACAGAGTACGTGATTAGTCGGGTGAAAAATGAAAGCCAGTTCTTTCGTTTACTAAAGTTAAAAGTAACTGAGACTCCACGGCGGCGCGCAGTGATATGTGCAGCGTACGATGGCTGGAAGCGGACTGAAAAAATGGCGAGAATCTTCGCGTGTAAAAATGTTTGCCAAGCAAATGTGGGCTCTTTGATTTGCTGCGTTGGAGCGAGACAAAGTGATACTTAATAAAGAATATTTTTTTATTAATAATATACACTAAACCCGCACCTCGCTCTGCTTTTTTGGCTTTATATGCCTGAATAAAAATAAAATAGCGTACCAAACTTAACACTAAACAAAAACTACAACTCATTTGGTTGCAAGTTTGGCTCGGCTCGTGCTAATCAAAGAACGGAGGAGGGCGCAGTGCGCAGAGCCAAACCAGCCAAGGCCAATGTCAGAAGATGGCTCCAACGAAATTGCAATTTTTCGTCATTGGTATCATCTTCGTTTTCGGATTCGCGAATTACGAAAATAGGCTGGGGGCTTTGAGGGTGCAAGCCGATAGCCATAAGCTAATATACTGCACTAATCTGTTGAATGAGGCGCCACTGACGCAGGTGCTTCGCACTCTTAACCTAGTAGCAGAGGAGATAGACAGATGGACATTTTTGCTTGTACACTGAGTGAATTCACTCGGTATATATATATATAGCCTTTAGGTCTGCACCTATTGCCCCAACCAGCGCCAGTTGTTCGGAGAGAGGACTGTCTTGACGACCTAACAAAAAGGGGGCGTTAAAGCAGTGGCTAGTGAGTGCTACTGTGGTAAATCTTATTTTTTTAAGTTTCACTTCGTGTAAAAAGAAGCTGCTGAGGCTAGTAAATTCATTGCTTATTGTATTTATTGCACTGCACTATTCTGGCAGTAAGGCAGTGCCAATTAAAATTAAACTAAAAAGGCGTCCTGCAAAAATCGTTTTTATTTTTTACACAGAGATTATTTTTTACATAATCTTTATTGGATTATAATTTCTCGATATATCATTCTAAATTCGTGTTACTATATACTATCTTAAAACTATTTACTTAAACTATTTACATCTACTAAACCTAAGTACATATACCTAAATACATATACAAAAACAAAGTACACTCAGGCGTCAAAGTATTCCTCCGCATCGCTGTCATCCGGAAACGTGCCCAGAAGACTGGCAGCATTACCACGTTGAATGGCAATGCTAATTCTTTGAGCAAAGAACGAGCCAGCCCTCTGGTCACGCAAAGTGTCGATAAATCGGCGAGATATGTCCTTGAAAAGGAGACGCGCACTCGGACCCCATGATCCAATCGTTTCGACCCCAAACGGCTCAAAACTGTAATTCCCAATAAAGTTACAGTATTTGCGCCGCTTGACGACCTCAGCAGCCGCAGCGGCAGAGCCGGCACAGCCTGCCGTACTTGGAACATGCGATGGCGCAAGGGTGTCGACACACGTTGCGTCCCACACCAGAGGCCTACCCACCTTCCACGGCACCAACTTCATACCATCTGGTCTTTTCCCATCGTCCCGTACCAAGCCGCTAGGTTCTAATACCGCAGGTACGCCGGCGGTGACAAAAGCCCGACGAATAATATCGTTGATGCTGGCATGGCGTGCTATGCGGCCTGCGCTCTTGCAGCAGGAAAGACCATGGTGCCCGAGGCTGTCGACAGCTACTCCGCAGTGACACCGATGCGGAGCAACACAATGTGCGCCTAAGCGCAGACAGATAGCGAGCCGAAACGATGCGTCATCCATCATAGTGCCTATGGTGAAAGACGGAAGGGCTTGAAGCACAAACCCGACTCCCATTCTCCCACAGCCAGCAGACGTGCACGCTCAGCAGTATTCGATGACGTATGAAACAGGTTATTCCGTAAAATACTGCAGAGCGGCACATCCCATCGTCTCTGGGAGGATAGGTTGTCAGGTAAATCCGTGTTGGGACAAGCCATTTTCCAAGTGTTCAACGCATCGGTCAAACACGGTACCTCAAAATCAACCAGTGAGGATGATAAAATTTTCCTGGTTAATGTTTCAGTACTGTGGACCGAGGAGAGGAAGGCCGGTAGACTTATACTCGAAATTTTGCGGACGCCGAGGCCACCCATGCGAACGGGAAGTGTGGCTTGCTGCCATGCTCGGTCGTCCAAAGCCACATTAAGGATTGATGAAAGTGTATTTCTGATAATTTGGTCTACTTTTTCCAAAATATGTGAAATGTTTCCATAGATGGGAGGAGCGAAGGCTATATGTGAATTTTGGTCCAAAACAATAGTATCGAATAAGTGTAAAGGCCGAATGCATGTTAATTTTGAAAAGTCTTTCCGAGACATCATTAAAATTTTGTATTTTCTGCTCAATGAATGATGGAAAGGATTCATCAAAAATTGGAGAGCCCGGAGGTGAAGAGAATGTCTATCAGTGATTTTGATGTTCGGAGCTATACTGTTAAATTTTGCTAAGGTAGTCTGCCTGTCAGTCGTTTGAGGGAGGTAAATTTCGCATTTCGAAAGGTTTCTAGCCCAATTGAACTAATTTTATCCATCAAAAAAGTTAAATCTTTAAGGACTGTGTCTACATCACCTCCTAGGATTCCGTCATCCAAATACCAAACTTTGAATTTAGAATTTAGTTGTCGAATAATGGGATAAATTCAGAGTCTCACTATAAAACGCACAGCACATTTTGGCTGCGATACGTCTGTATGTAGACCCTACGGCTATGGGACAAATGCCCGCCCCCCGTACAAAATATCAATGACGGCTTCGTTCACATTGCCGGAGAGCATCAGGTTGATGAGGGCCGTAAGCTCCTTTAAAAGGGACTCCCCAGCTTCTCCGGCGCCTGCGCATATAAGGTCCTTTAAATGTTGAGGCGTCAGGCCGTCGAGGCCACCAGCGGAGCCACTCCGGAAGGTGCCGACGGCCGCACAAACTTGTTATCCTGTTATAACAAAGGAGTTTGTTTCTGGATCGGGGGGGTCGGGGAAGGTGAGATCATCTGCCGGGGCGGGGTGCTTGCTCTCCAGTGCCTTAAGTGTCTCTGGAGAGTACGGCGCAACCACATCGCTGCTGAAGATGATCCTAGCTGCACCCCTGATATCACCCTCGCCTAGTTTAGATTCCACATGGTGCAGTAAGCCTCTATGGGGGAGGTGTGATGATGAATTTGGTTCGAAACTTTGGGCCGAAATTTTACAGTTATCTTTTATTTGCGCTGAGCGTTTTTTTAGTTGCCAAATTTTATTGCACATGTAGAACCCTAAAAGGGAAGGTGAACAGTTGCCCCCAAGCACTTTGTGAGTTCACGCGTTGCGTCGTTCAGCGGACGGCGACGCGGACACATCGCGCTAAACTCGAAGCCATGGATGGTCTCGCGCCGCGAGGAACTCTTTTTAAAACGGGTGTTGATGATTTCAATTTTGCCAGGGTTTTCCAGAAGGGTTGAGGGGGTGAATCAAGTGTTAGGGGAGTGGTTATAGTTGGGCATGATGAAGGCACAATGTGGGGTTTGTGTTTCTTGCCCACATGTACCTTCAAGTCTCGTTCACCCTTAAAAAATCGTGCTTGGGAACAGTGGGGGCATCTCACTAAGACATCCAGCGATGTGGCAGGTTGACTAGCGTATCGGACGGCATCGCTACTGTCGTCCAAGTTGACCATAAGCCTATAGGTATAAAATATAAACAATACTTACAGACAAAACATATGTAGTAAAAATATCTTAAACTTTGCACTTGAGTATATACACTGATTAGATTTACATTAAAAACTAAAAACAAATCGTTTTAAAGAAAATATAAAAAACACAAATTTTCATTGGAAAATCAAAATTGACACTGTCAAATCGTGACGACCACGGCGCAGTCGCTCTCGGGGCCAGCAGCGGCGCCCCGCGCCCGAAGGGCTGTTGCCCCGACCGTTGGTTATATATAGTTAGGCTGCAGGCGTTTGCTCCGACAGTAACAGTAAGTTAATCCATTTTTCATATAGGTACTTATAAATCTTCAAACTCAAGTTGCAATCTCGATATATTATGAAGAAATTCTCTTTATATTCAAAAATCCCATCCAAATTTTCGAGTATAAAGAGAATTTCTAAAATTTTCGAGTTCGCTTCGCTCGCTCTTGTATAGTCGATACGCTGATATATTCGGTTGTATTTGTTTATTACAATCGCAGGTTTGATGCCACCAACTGCATCAGACTATTTGAAAAGTGACTTGTTTGGAACTTTTTATTTGTTTTTTTGCGGTCGGATTTTTACATTTTTTTAAAACTACAATTTATTGTTAAATCATGAAATTGTTACTTCAAGCCTTTGAATAAATAAAACTGTTTCCAATAGAGAGATTGGTAACAGAGTATTATGCGGACTAAGAAATGAGGAACAAATTTGTAAATATAGGAAGTTATGTAACGGGGCACTACGCAATATGGACTCTCCAGCGGAATTGCGGGACTGCTGTGACTATATGTGTGACAATGTAGAACATAGTCACATAATTAACGCAATGTTCGCTAAAATTAGTCCTTCTTGAGTGATGCCTCGGAGAAAACTCGAACGACCAGTAAGTTAAATAAAAAGGCGTTTATTGTGGGGTGGAACAAGCACGTAGGCGATTCTCATAGGAACGCTCGGCTTACATAGTTTCAGTTACTGGGAACGCCGCGAGCGGGGCTACAGTATTTGAGTATGTGTGTATGAAGCACGTAAAGAATTTAATAGAAAATTGAAATGGTGCCAAGATAATACCGAGCAAATAAAAATGGACATACTGGCAGCAAAACATAAGGCTAAAGATTTTAGCAGTTTTTGGAAAAAGACGGGGCATTTGAATCCTAAGCCGAGTGTTGCTGTGAGCGTCGACAGTCGAATATTGCGAATGTTTTTAAAGATCTGTTTACTATAGAACCAATGCCATGTGACCTTAGTAACTTAAGTAAAGCAGACGTCAGACTTGGTGAGAAGTACGATCGAATTATGCCATCAGACGTAAGGAATGTCATAAAAAACTTGAAGCGTGGAAAATCACCAGCTCATGACGGCATAAGTATCGAACATTTGCGTTATGCAGGTGTACATCTACCTAGAGTCCTGAGTCTACTGTTTAATTTTTGTGTAGGTCATTCCTTTATTCCGGATGATATGATAAAAACAGTAGTGGTTCCAATAATAAAAAACAAAACCGGTATTCCATCTGACAAGCATAATTACCGCCCAATATCACCTTCGCCACAACCATGGCGAAGGTCCTTGACAGTCTCATGAACGCGCAGCTGAGCAAACACCTTCAGATACATGACTTGCAGTTTGGCTTCAGACCCAACCTGTCAACGGAAATGGCAATTATGTGTCTGAAAGCTGAGGTAGGGACCATTTTGGCCTCGCACAGATAATTATTTTATTATACTGTTTAGTTTTAATTTTATTATACTGGTTTGTAAGTCTTGTGCGAGTCCCAAATAAACATTTTTCTTTTTCTTTTCTTTCTTTCTTTCTTTGAAACAAACTGTAAGGTACTATACTGACCGAAAAACTCCAGTATATGCGTGTTTCCTTGATCTTTCGAGGCTGCGGGCAGGGAGAGCGGTTGTGATCTCCCTCTCCCTTTCCGCAGCCTCCTTCTGCGCGATAACTGTCTCGCAGAAGGAGACCACCGCGTCCCAGGACTCCTCACCGCCGACCATAGCATGAACTACGGCCGGCAGCGAGAGGTCACCGCCTACAACAGAGATGAGGGCACGGCGCGGCTCCTCCCAAGCGGCACACTCTGCCAGGGTATGCCGCGCCGTGTCCTCCCGACAGTCGACGCAGTGGTGACATCGAGCGTCCGGCTCCCTGCCTATGCGACACAAGAACCTCCCGAAGCAGCCATGCCTTCTCCCGAGCCAAAGGTCGAGCACTGGCCGGATGGCCTCGATGGTGATGAGGCCGGCGGTAGGGCTCGAAAGCCTGTCCCGCCATTCCGCCACCAGGACCTCGTGCAGCTGCGACCGACGCAACTCCAGGTGTCGCTGCGTCAGTCGCTCGCCGCGCGCCCGCGCGTCCTCGCGCCACCTGTGTAGTGACGCGAGCACTTTCGCCTCCAGGTCCCACGGCGGAGATCCGGCCAGTGCGCAAGCCGCCTCGTAGGAGATCGTGCGATATCCCCTGATGACTCTGACGGCCATCACCCTCTGCGGCTTCCGCAGAACAGTGATGGTGCTGGCCGTCAGGTCAGCCGCCCAGATCGGGGCCCCATATAGGGCCATCGATCGCACGATCCCCACGTGCTCGGGTCCCCCAGATTGGGAAGCAGCGTTGACAGCGCCCCCGCCGCGCCCACCAACTTGGGCGCCAGCCGCCGGAAGTGGGGGCCGAAATCCCACCGGCTGTCGAGCACCAATCCCAGGTACTTCATGGTGGACTCGACAGCGATACGGGCCCCCCCGACCACAATGTGCGATCCCGGCGGCGGCGCTCGCCGGGGGCCATGAAAAACAATGGCCTCCGACTTGTTGAGGGCCACTTCCAGGCCGAGGCGCCGTATGCGGCTCACCACCTGTGAGACCGCAGCCGTAGCCAGCAACGCTGCTTCCCTGTGCGAGCTCCCCCGGGCAGTGACCAGTGTGTCGTCAGCGTAACACACCAGCTGCACTCCCGGGCGGAGCTCGCCCCTCAGAAGTTGTGGTAACCTGACACAACTTTGCCGACCATTTATTTAAGTGTAAAAAATAAGTAATAATACAGAAAAACTGTTAAAAACATAAAAGAGCATATTTTCTTTGTTCTATAACATATTACGCTAATAAATAAAGCATAAATTCTCAGAAAATGAAATTTTCTCTAGAGCCTTTTTACCGGCGACAATGAAATTGACACTGACTGACAGTATGTTTACAAAAATTTGGAGTGTAGTTTGATCGAATGTTGCCATATAGATTACCTACCGACTTGCTTTTAGTTATACCATAAGAAACTTTTTAGAATTTAGGCAATGTTGAGCTATGAAGGCAATTTTACAGCATTTTTCGGTACGTAAAGACGCCAGCACATCAAGCTACCCGAAACTGTCAAATCTTCTCAATCAACCTTGAACCTAATATATAGCATTGGCGATACAATTGGTTGATGTGCCAGCACATCAACCAATTGTATCGCCAATGTCTGTATGATAAAGAAACGAATTATTGTCTCGTGGTTTCTTTATGGTTCTCGTTTCTTTCCAAAATGAAGAAAAAATGCCAATATAAACATTATAGGCACAAATGGGAAAAAATCTGCTTAAAAGCATAGATACGTGTTTTAGTTACATTTTCCGAATTTTTTAGTAAAAATTAGAAACAGATAATATGTATTTACACCTACAGCGAAGTTATAATTATACTATCTACTCATTAAAATTGCCAGTCAGAATTAATCTTCATTGCTGTGCCGAAAATACAAATGTTAAAAATTTATCCTTTTTACAAAAAAGGAAAGGTTTTTAATAAAATAGTTTTTTTAGGCTACTTTGTTATTTAATTGGGTGAATTTAAGCATAAATTCACCCAATTAAGTAGCCACTTAGGATGAAATTTTCGGCGACTTGGGGCTTGACTCATCTGGCAACACCGCACACTGCACAGGTAGGTATTACGTATTGTCAAAACGTGAAGCTAAGCTAACCTAACCTCTAGGTTAAATTATTTTTGACATCTTTGATCTTGATTATATTTCCACAATCATGTTCCGTCTGCCTTCTGGGGAAAGAGTTGACCCCATGGAAGAAAAGCGCCAAGCGCGTGAGAACACCATTAGCAGCGTGATTACCTTTGCCATTTTGTGTGCAGCCATCAGAGTGGGTAAGTTACTAGGACAACAATTACCTACCTACCTACTGCTTTTGATCACTTTAGCTTGGTAGGTAGTTATTGTTTCTCAACTAATCAAACCAAAATTGGAATAGGCAGTAGTGAAGTAGCTACCAATTATTGTAACTGTAAAGGATACTTAGCCTAATTCTAATTACGAAATCAGCAAATGAAACCCTGCTTGCAGAATGTTAACCTGTTAGATCCTTAACATGCCGCCATCAAAGGCAAAACAGTTTTAGTACTTGATGATATTAGTCAATTTAATAGAAACTTTACCTTCAGTTACATTCAGTTTTGATTTGGTGAAGGGCTTTAGCTGCGACAGCTCCTAACTTCAATGATTATTCATATACATGATACATGACAAGGTTGGTCTTCACTAAGTCTTTTGAGTGCTATTTACTAGAAAATAATCTTTTTTATGTATATTTATTTATGTTAGATTATTTCTGTTTACAGCTCCCATCATTCTGGAACACAGCGGTCTTCAATGATATCATCAACATAGTACCAGTTGCAACTAGGCAAAGATTATAAATCAAAACATGCTGGATGAGCAGCTCATGCTGCATAATCATCAGTTCTATTAGGAAGTCATTCATTCATTTAAAATAAATCCTTAAGAAGTAAATTGTGTTTCTGTACATTGATACTTTATTTATTTATTAACAGTTTACACACACAAATGTACAGAGGCGAAATTCAATAAGCTTTCTAGGTCAAACTTTGGGTGATGCAGAGAATGGTGGTAAGTGCAATATGGTGAATAAAACGCGATTGATATTTAATTAAATACAAACATTTAAATGAATAATATCAATAAAATCAATTTTACTTTTTGACTAACAGAGCTCCAATTTCTGTCAGCAGGGTTTAATGGAACCTAATATGAATGGAATGACGGGAGCTAAGTTTGCTCACTTCGCTTCTTCAATACCATTTGAACCTAACCTATCATACAAACATTCTGCTACTTAGCAAGTCATTAGACTATATTGAACCAAGTCATTTGCATAACTGTTCAATTAAATGCCGAATGTCACTTAGGCCGCTGATTAAACGGCGCAGAATGAAAAGGCTAGGCAGACAATTAAATGTATGATTGAGCTAGTTGACTGCGACATTCAATTAATAACAAGTATAAAGAGGAGCAATTTATTGTATATTTTATTTGTTCAATTGTGATTTTTAGTATTATTTCCGTAAAACCTTGCGAGAATTAAGTTCGGCCATTATACCAATAAAAATGCGTGGTAAGTTGGGCGTTAGCAATGATTTTATTTCATCCACCATTTCATGATATTACCAGATTTACGAATTTTAAATGAGCAATATAACTGTGAAAAATAATAATATTTTTCTTTTAAAATCTGACAAGCTGGTATAAATTATGAGTTAGTGAATAAAATATTATGATAATATCCAGAGCCCAACTTGCTTCACGGAACCTTCATATTACCAAACGAATCAACAATAAATATGTATTGATTTTTAAAACCGTTTATTTCATTTTTACTCAGCTTATCATTATTTATATTAATAGTACCTACAACCCATCCTTATTAACTAAATTATATCCATCCGTATTAATAAAATTGTTCTTATAGTCATTGCATTAGCATTAATTACATGGTGTACCTACAATATTTTGCAAAAAAAATGGTATAGCTGGTTTTTACTGCAGACGATTAACATTTTTTTAGGTAGGTTCAGGGGTGTAACTCCATGCTAACTTCATTAATAACTGCCGTACATAATTGTAATTAATCGAGGCAAAAGATGGCCAAAATTAAGAACTTTCATCCTAGAACTCAATTTTAAAGTATAATGACCAGAGGTCGGAATTAGGTAGAGTTATTTATGTACTTATACTGATTTCATACAGCGAAAGAATAAAGTGGATATGCCTCGATAAGTTAAAGAGCAGAAAGAACCAGTGATTTTTTTAAATAAAGTTTTTTACTTTTACACAATTTAAACCACTGCCCGCGCGACGTTGCCAAATTTACATCAACATCGGATGGTGATGTAAATTTGGCAACGAAGTTGTAAAATTCCAATGCACACACGCGAAATGTTGCCACATTTGTAGTTCGCACAATATAGCTTGTGAGGACAAAAGAAAAAATATTATTATTTATTTGTAATATTATTGGCACACGGGATTGTCTATTAGAAATCCCGGGAAGATCCATATTAATATCAACATTTCGATGCAAGTACATAACTCAAGAACTCTACCTAATTCCGACCTCTGATAATGACGGTATTAGTGTTATGTTTAAACTACTTACAAAATAAATATAATAAACACAAAAGAGTTTTAAGAAAGTTTTCTTTTTTATGTATTTTGCTCATAGCCAAAAGTGTGGGATATGGGGTGACGCCCTTTATAGCGGAAAAGCGTCGATATGTAACTTGTTTCCTATTTCCAACAAGGGTTTAAATTTAATTCAGATTATCACCGTATTTATACGCTCAAGTTGAATGTTTATAAACTTTACGACACAGACGTATGTGTCACTAGCCGCAACCTTTGCGAGATACAACTGTTTTAGGTAGATCAAGAGTTCTCAGAATATTTATAAGCGTCAAGAAGGACCGAATACAGTTTTCAGCGAGCTTATACGTTTTCTCATTTAGGCGATATTTTTCCGGGTTTTAAAAAGCGGGATTACTTGAAAATTATAAATATTTTCTTAAATCTAATACTATCACAAATAATAGGCGCACATATGTACAATGGTTCTAGAGTGTCAAGGTATTTTCAATAATCCGGTGACATACACAAGGTATTGGTAATCCGGACATACGGGAATTAAATAAAGACTCTCATTATTATTTATGGCGCCTAAGGGCGAGGCCACAACACTGCGTTGCGGCGTCGCATCGCAAAAATCTAATTGTAATTAAATTGTAATTGTATTACTGTGCGATGTCGTATTTAGGATGCGACGCCGCAACGCAGTGTTGTGGCCTCGCCCTAACACTGCCAACGCAACGATAAAAAGTTGAGCCCAGCATAGCCGAGGCGTCGCCGTGCTGTCTCCACGAAACGGCCAAGGGTTCGGATATTGAACTGCATCACCTCCATTCGTACTGCGTGCGCCAAAACCTGCGAAGCGACGTCTGCGCTGCCACCGACGACGTCGCCAAGAGGCCGTGGACTTGAATCGTACCAATATCACGAAAAAAAAGCATCACTATCTCCATTTTAGAAAAATGAAACTCACTACTGTAATAAATTACACTGAAGTTTATTTTCATCCTGAATACATATTGACCAATGTTACTTATTTAATGTTGCATTTGCATCATCAGTTCACAACTTTATTACAACTCACTCAACATACATCTTATGCCTCAAGGCAGTTTTTTTTTTGTTTTTATTTATCTAGTTACAAAATTCTAAAATTTGATAATACAATGAAATTTAAGCATTCTTACAGTTATCACTAAGTCCATTTAGCATTGAAAATAAATGATCATCATGATATTAATAATAAAAATTGATTTAAGTTTCTCATATATATATTTTTTACAATTTCAACTAAAACACGCTCACTGCAGGGAGGGGCAGATCGGGGTGCAATCATACGTCCAAACGAACACTATACATTGTATACATTTGTAAAAAGTATCAAAATCGAGTAAAAGGCCTACAAAAAATTATCTCGAGATACTAATATTCGTTTACGTAGTAACCTAAAAATTGTCCTATTTAACACTGGAGTCGCCGACGACGGCAGTGACGCGCGGCGCGTCTAGCGTTAAAGGGTAACAAACGTAGGTATTTCAACTATTTGGCTTAATTATATTTATATAATGAGATGAGCGCGAAATAAAAGCGGTGCGGCTCATGAACCAGGTGAGCGGGCGGCGGCCTAGTCCTCCGCCTGCTGCTGCGGCCTAGAGCTCCGCCTGCTGCTGCGGCCTAGTGCTCCGCCTGCTGCTGCTGCGGCGGTCTAGTCCTCCGCCTGCTGCTGCTGCGGCCTAGTCCTCCGCCTCCTCGTCCTCCGACTCCTGCTGCTGCAGCCACGTCAGCCACGTGTTCACCTGCGCACAGGACAAGCGTTACAGTCGGCGCCGATCACGAAGTGAGCTGTCATTACATCTATATTAAATGGATTGACAGCTCATCTCATGATCACTTCACCCAAGCCTTCACTTCGACATGTTTAAGAATCGACCGGCAGAACGTGTTATTGAGCTCTGTGTTAATGAATAGAATATCAAATAAAGAGATAACGTTTGTATGACGTTAACAAATCTCAGGTCTTCCATATGGAAACTTCAGACTTGGCGCAAAAATACTATTCCATATTGATAGCCTTAGAAACAGGTGAAGGGCGTTTTGAAGTTCATAGGGAGCAGCAAGAAACGCATACGAAGTCCCGGGCGAAGTGCTAGTAATAAGTAAAGCAAAACAACCAACTCAAAGCTGAGTTTCGAGCGGTGCCCTCGAGCTTCTGCCATAAAACAGCATTTTTTTTGTATTGTGTAAAAATAGCGTGGCGGCTCAGTCAGAGCGTTACACGCACAATCCTATTCGAAATGTATTGAATTGGTATGTAGCGCGCGAGGTACCTGGAACAGCGCCTCGCCCTTGCCCGGGTAGGCGTCCGTGACGTCCTCGCGCCAGCGCAGGAAGGCGTCCTCCTCGCACACCTCCAGGTTGTACAGGTACATGAACCAGCGCAGCAGCATGCCTGCGGGACACACCCACCTTGTAATATTGCCTAGTGGAGCTGACTCATTCAGCACTGAGTGAACGTGTCTGAACAATCACAGAGCAAGGATCAAAAATATTGTTCGTCCTCTACAGTTAAAGGATATTTTAAGGTGTTTGATGCAGTTGGTGGCATTTGTTTTAGTGCAATCACAGATTTAATATCATTAACTGCATCAGACTGCTTGAATAGTGATATATTTAAATATTTTTATTTATTTTTTGTTTTGCCATTATCATTTCAAATGAAAGAGAGCTTATTGTGAGGAATTCATTATTTTGTTCGCAATTTGAAGTTATTCAAGAAAAACTGGCCAGGTGCGAGTCGGACTAGCGTGTAAAGAGTTCCGAACCTCGTTCGCTTCAATCGAGTTCATTAACTGATACAGCTTTGCAAAATACCCCTCGCAAGTATAAATGAGCGTCTGCCAGGATTGCGGAATTTGTTCGAAAGAGTCACCGCGGCCCTGGAACGCAGAGGGCTTTAGAAGGAACACAGATGGGTTTAAGTTAGAAAGAGTCTGACACGCCCTTCCACTCCACCTAGAGCGGAAGAAGTCATTTGATGATTTACCAAGCTCAAAAAAAAAAAAGTATAAATGAGGGTAACGCTGAGGAATACAGGCAGTGCGGGAGTGCTTACCCTTGGGGTAGCGGTGCTGGTGCGCGTGCACCTGCACGGCGTACACGGCCGCCAGCTGCAGCTCGGGCTGCCCCTCCAGCAGCGCCGTGAGCAGCGGCGCGTAGGCCTCCAGCAGCTGCTTCTCGTGCTCCAGCGCCGCCTTGTCCGGCGCCGCGGCGCCCGAGCCCGCCGCCGCCGTCACGTGCTCCGCCACCAGCGCCACCAGCGTCGACACGAAGGCGCCATTCTGCCGCACCGCCGGCTCCACGTTCGCCTGCAATCCACGTGTCCGAGGTTACACATACATTCGCTTGTTTCTGTTCCTACGTTGTTAAATTACTGTCGCGGAGCGAGTACACAATTTTAGACTGTTTTTTGGGTATTTAAATTATTTGACCCGATAAAAACCGATTTCAGGGTTGGTCCATGGACCCTGGAATAAGCAGACGCGTGTCGTCGACATAATATGAGGTTATAATTAACAATTATTTTACAATGCTATCGAATAATTTGACGATCAGTATAAGGTAATATACTTTATACTACACCTGCTTGGAAAGTACCTTGACACTTTATCAAATTTACGGTAGAAAGTACGTCATTGCATATCGAACAAATATGCGGGGAGAAAACGCATCTGAGCGGGAGAGAAAAGTGTATGAAAATCCATTTCTTACGTGGTTTTTCTTTTTTAATTTTGGGTAAGACTATGCGCCGGTAACCTAAATATCAAAATCCAAAAAGTTTTTACAGTGAGTTTTTATCTCCAAGTTCGCAAAATGACACTGGCCACTAGCTGTGTGTTGGATGGTGTCGGGCTGGCAGTGCGACCCTGCGGCGGCAGGATAAACAATTTGAAAAAAGAACATGTGAAAGTTGCAGACGCCATTGGCGCCATTTCCAATTTGTGTGTTGTTTGAGGATTCAGTTTTAACTGCAACAATTTCAATATAAATTTCAATTAGTAAAGATTTCGTTTTTTATTTTCCTTCTAGGTGTAGTATAAAGCACTATGTATCACTCGAGAGAAACTGCGATTCCCGATCTTGGGTGTTTTAAAGCCCTCGCCTACGGCTCGGGCTTCAAACGACACCCTCGACGGTAATCGGTCACTTTCTCCTCTCGGTGAACAATGTACTATTTCACATTAATCAAACAAAATAAGTAAATAATAAAAAGACCTTAATCCAGCGGTAGAGCGCGTGCGGCGCGGGCTCGGCGGCGAGCTGGCGCTGCAGCTGCGCCTGCACGCGCAGCTGCGGCACCAGCGCCGCCAGCCCGCGCGCCTCCAGCGCCTCCAGCGCCGCGGGCGCCGTGGGCTCGCCCTCCGCCAGCACGTGCGCGCACACGTTGAGCTTGCCCTCCTCGCACAGCGCCGCCAGCCGCTCCACGCCCAGCGCCTCGGCCAGCGCCTGCAGCACCTCCAGCAGCAGCGGGTGGTGCGCGCCCGCGTCGCACCACGCGCCCACGTCGGCCAGCGCCACCAGCTTGTGCTCCACCGCGGCCGCCAGCAGGCGCGGCAGGCGCGCGTGCGGGTGCGCCGCGTGCACCAGCGCGCGCACGGCGTCGCCGGCCGGCGAGCGCTTGATGGCGCGCACCACGCGCACGCACGCGCGCAGCTGCGCCGCGTCGCCGCGCGGCCCGTGCAGCGCGTGCTCCAGCACGGCGGCGGCGCAGCGCCGCAGCACCTTGTCGGGCGGCGCCAGCTCGCGCAGGCGGCGCAGCGCGGGCAGGCCGGGCTCGGCGTCGCCGGACGAGTCGTCGGCGGCCGCGTCCGCCGCCTCCACGGCCAGGCGACACGCCTCCTCCTTGATGGGGCCCTGCGCAGTGCCACAGTCAGTCGGGGAGAGGGAGGACCGGTGAGGGCGAGGGCGAGGGCGCAAGGGAGCGGCACGCTTACCTTATCCTTCTTGGGCTTGTCCTTCTTGTCGGCGGCAGGTTTGATGGTGATGGCGGGCTCCTTGAGCAGCGGTGGCGTACTGGTGAAGGACGGCGTCAGCACGTCTGCGGACAGAGGGCGGTGAGCGAGGGTCGCGGGTGGGGGTGGGTGAGGGGCGGAGGCGCGGGGGCGGTACTCACTCTGCTGCACGGGCGCCAGCGGCAGCTGCGGCTGCGGCTTGGACAGCTTGTTGGCGGTGAACATGAGCGAGTTGGCTGCGGGCCGCATCTGCACATCCTGCAGCGCGCCCGCGGTGTACACGCGCGCCTTGTTGGAGCGCGCCGACCCGTCCTGAACAATCCTTACTTTATTTACGTTGTTCACAAATGGATCGCATGACTTAAATTTTAGCGGATGCATAAAATGCAAAAAGTTCATCTGACCGAAACAAAGTCTACATAAATGAAACAAAACAAAAACATATAAAACATACAAGCAAACAAATATAAAAGAAAGCAGAAATATTACTGCAAGCGCCTTGTTTTCCTGATTCCGAATTATATTATAGTATTCATAAATTCCCACTGATTGATAGATATTCGCAATGACTTGGTATATAACTCGCGTCACACTCACGAGTATATTAAGGCGGCCATACACACATCCAGCTAGACTCTTCAACGATCATTTTGCTCG
This sequence comes from Mamestra brassicae, assembly GCA_905163435.1. Classification (NCBI taxonomy): domain Eukaryota; kingdom Metazoa; phylum Arthropoda; class Insecta; order Lepidoptera; family Noctuidae; genus Mamestra; species Mamestra brassicae. Next base: position 338,904 of record LR990996.1, read on the forward strand.
CCATGCCAATGTCTATAATCTAGCCTTTTCCAAAAAGTGAGCTCAGTTTTGAGCCCATCCGGACGCAATATAATTGTATTTTAAATGGAGCGACTGTCTCTGACCTCCACACAACAGTGACTGGACTCCTAAAACTGTTGTTCCTCAGACTTTCGGGTTTCTGACTATCTGTAAAGCGAAGTTACTACTACGTACAGACTACGTACGTACTACGACAGAAATTGCGACAAATGCCAGACATAAATTTCTGTACTCGACACTTGTGTCAGTGCATTCTCTCTCTACAACTCCCTGATTCGGCACTAATTTTCGTGTCACAATTATAGATACCCGTGCTCACACATGGACTTGGGTCGAGCGTACGGTGTATAGTGTCGTAGTCTATTGTTAGCTTAACGATTGAAATATATACAATAAAAAAAAATTAAGCGAAATAAACCTAATATGAATTGAATTGAAGTACCGACAGCTCGAGCAATGACTACTACTCGATGCGTTTATTCCGCGTTGTTTACTTTGTTGAGCAAATACATTTTTCGTAATACTTCAGATTGCAATAGGAGTGTGACGCACTTGGGGTACTAAAATAACCAAAACTCTTACAAGACATTCCAAAAACATTAATGTTTTGTGATGTTTTTATATTAACATGTTATGACTTAGTCACAACTTTAAACCATCAAGCAGAGAATACTGGCAGGTAAATAAGATAAACAATTTTATTATTAAGTTTATTAAGCACTAGTTGAAAAGCAACAGGTTTAAAATAGACAAGTGGAAATGATTTGTCTCGCTCAAAGAATGACAAGTCCTGAACTTACGAGACTAAGGTCTCTCTCCTCTTATGCGCCCCCGAGACGATCAATTGCATTGTCAATTTTACGTTATTGTCAATGGCCATTGATCGTTTACAAGTACAATTGAAGCGATTGGCAATCGCAGTTACGTGATTGAAAGCAATTTATATAAAATTGATTGATGCTCATTGACAATCGTTTCCATCATTCGTGAGTGTTGACAGCAGTGAAATTGTCCCTAGCTGCCAGTGCGAACACCAACTGCTCCGATGCCAAAAAGCATACTAAACGTAAACACATTGAAACCTGCATCAATGGCGCTTCAATTACAATTGTGAATAACGTAGCACATTGACAATTTGACATTGATCGTCTCGGGGGCGCATGAGACAGCATATCATAAGTTTAATATTGAAGTTTACCTATAAATAACAATAACCAATTATGTATGTGCTTATAATAAAAAAATAAAAATATGGAAAATAGTTTTCATCGTAACATCAGTAAACAATTCGACGACTCTTCACAAGACCAGGAGGCTGACCTTTTCTTCAGTCAAAGAATCAATATTGCCATTCAACTTGGCAATGCTGCCAGTGTTCTGGGCACTTTTCCAATTGACAGTGATGTTGAGGATTTGTTTTTTTGATACCCAATGTATTCTTTCACTGCCTCCTTTTATAGACATCAATTTGTTTTCTTGGTCAGAATCACAATCATTGGAGCAATGAATGGAACACCCATCCCTAATACAAGCTGACAAGGGGACCCCATGTAGCTACGGCTAGAAAGCTAATTGCAGATAAAAAGAGAACACCAAAAAACTTTAAACATATATTTTTATTTCGTTTTCCTTGATTTCGCAAAATTTCGGAAATCCTCGTATGACAGACATCTAGGTTGCCTATTTCAGCTTCAAACACGATATCATTGATCAGCTTTTCTGCTAATAGTCGTTGTTTTTTTTCCAATCCTCTCAATTTTAAAGCAAGCATCCGTGCAAAGTTCTCGCACTGGTCAACTTGCGCAGAGGGATGCTTCAAAGTGTCTGGCACACAAGTGCCTGTATCTTGTTCGGCTCTGAGCCGCCAGGAGAGCGGCGGCTGGCCCGCAGTCTGCACATTAACACTGGCTTGCTGGACCGAGGGAGAGCTTGTGTTGTCTCTGTACATTTGCTGCATCCTGTTCAACTGTTCACCATGTTGTGAACAATTAATCTGAAATAATAAAAGCATTTTAAATTTGTTTTACATTTTCAAGTTTGAACATGAATTTGAGGGATATGCCTAGGAATTTCTTTTTTATTATTTATTCCCAGATATTTTAAAAATTCATGGTTGGATATAAATTTTAATAGTGAATCATATAAAAACAGATTTAACTTTTGCATATTCCACCATAGTTTGTCTCATCTTGGTACATGAGTTACAAAACTTGTATATCCAATGATAGAAGTTTTTTCTATCATCTCAATGATGAGTAGGTATTTGATTAGTAACTTACCCAATTATTGTCTTGTCCAAGTGAGACTTTCCTGTGGTCGTTCTTGATCAGTAAAAGCGACAGTTATAAATAATTATATATAATTTTTTGTCCCAGTTATTACGCTATTTTTCTTTCTGATGTTTGACAGTTAGTAAAGTTTTTTTTCATTTGTAACAGTTAAGGGGTTCGAACATTTTTGTATCGGAGCGGGCATAGCAACAAGCCGCAATTTTGTTTTTTATTTTGCAACATCGCGTCGCTACATGTTTTTTTTTTGGTTCTCGCAGTTTAACCTAGGAGATTATCGACTGCTTAACGGGACTTGCCTGTGGCGGCCTTAATGTAAATATTAAAGCCTCCAGCCAGAGCTTATTAAAATCTTACAAAGTAAGCGCCTGCACGCTGGTGACAATACTATGTAAGGGCGGCGCTCACACACGCACAACATTATAATATATGCATAGCTTGTATACAGTCAATTGTAACCAATAATACTTCTCGGCTTGATTTAACTAAATCAATTAAACACTATTATTTTGGGAAGTTCTAGAAAGAAGAAAAACAGACCGCGTTCCGTATTCCATCCTCAACGTCGCGGTCCATCGCGAGGTTCCTGTCCAAACCCTTCCCGACCTTTGGAACTGAGCCAGGCAGCGCCGCTGACCCAGTCAGTAGCTTTAAATGCCTCCCTAAATAATAATGATATGACCCAGCCTGTCCCTTGCTGCCCTCCCGAATTGAAGCCGAGGTCCGAACCCCACAGGGGGTGCCCCTAGGGAGCGGTCATTTAGTTTATAGTAGTTTTAGGCCGTGGCTGGGGGCCTTAAATGCATGAGAGGCCACCACAGGATAGTCCGATTTGGCAGTAACCAGCCTTAGTGAGCTGAACTGCGCCTGATCTCCGTTAGAAAAAAAGTGGTTTTCACATGTTTTTATTTTTACTTTCTTCAAATAAATGGTTCAATGAAGCTGGTAAGTATTATTTGAATTTAATCTAATAGATATAACCACACACAGTCACATGGCGACATTACCTCAAAAAATCTCGGCAACGTGACACTTTACCGTGTTGATAACATTTTTTGTTATTTAAGTGTTCTCTACCCATAAACTTGGTTCATCGTGCTCCGCAATAAAAAAGAAAATGGCGGCCGGGAGCTATGCTAAAAAGTTTCTATTCCTTTTTTGTCTTTTTTACTATAAAAGTAATCGTTAATCATAACTTTCCTAGTTTTCATGGTTCTTTAATTGCATGAATTCACGTAGATAAACCAAGATATTGGTCAGATTTTAAGACACTGTTCAATCGTCGCAAGAGATTTAAATAAATCTGTGTCCGGCCGCCCTCGCGCTAAGCGCTCCCCGCTCACCTTGGAAGGGTTGCCCTGCTGGGCGGTCTGCGAGTGCTTGCTGTAGTGCATGTTGCCGCCCTGGCGCGGGTAGTAGCCGGGCGCCGAGCGCTGTCGGAAGCCGTCGCGCGGCGCGAAGCCGTTGCCGAACAGCTTGTCGGGCGGAGGCACCAGCGCCGCCGCCGGCTGCAGGCTCAGGCCCGCCAGCACGTCGTCCAGCGGGCGCGCGCGCAGGCCGCCGCGGAACAGCGAGTCGCGCTCGCGGTCTCGGTCGCGCTCGCGCTCGCGGCGCGGCACGTGCTCGTCGTCGTGGCGCAGCTGGTGCATGGGCACGGGCCCCTCGGCCGACACGGCGGCGCGCGGCACCCAGCCGCCGCGCCGCAGCTCCACCGTGTCGCGCAGCATGAAGCGGATGCGCGGCGCCAGCTCGCGCGACGCCGACAGCGTCTCGATGCGCGCGAAGTACTGGTCCATGAGGCCGCGGCCGCGCTCGGAGTCCAGCACGCGGCCGCACGTGCGCACGAGCTGCGCCAGGCACTCCAGGTCCTCGTGGTGCTCGGCGGCGGCGCGCCGCGCCAGCAGGTTCTGGATGCATCGGTGCAAGATGGACTCGGCCAGGATCTCCAGTTTGCCGAGTTCTCCGATAAACTTGATATTGCCGAGCATCTTGCATTTTGCAAGATGTCTCTTTTCCTCCTCTTCAGGCAGCAACGCTTTGTCCTCGAACGCAGCGAACGCCTGAAAAAAATAAGCAAAATTTCTAAAAACCATTGTATTGTATTGTAGAGAGAATGTATTCGCTACAGAAATGAGTGGGGAGCGTTACCTGGGCACGGTTCTCGAACTCGGTGCGGCATTTGTTCAGGAGCAACAGCTTGAATGTGCAAGGCTGACCGGGCGGCTCGAAGTTAGGCGCCTCCTCGCTCAGCCTTTTGCACAGCTGTGCATACATCGACGAGTACTTAGGCTCATCGAGGGCCTTCTCGAAAATGAGAAGGATCACTCCCTTAAGCACTTTGTCGGAGTCGAGCTCCAAACCGAGCAGATCATCGCTCAGCTTCTGGAACTTCTCCGGCGTAAGCTTGTTCAGGATACCTCGAACCTGCGGACAGAGGGCGGGGTGAGCGGGGTGAGCGGGGTGAGCGGGGCGAGCGGGGCGAGCGGGGTGAGGGGGCGAGGCGGCGGCACTGACCTTGCGGAATATGACGTCGTGCTTGGCATCATTGTCGGGCACGTCGAGGTGTCGCAAGGAAGAGGGCGGGACCCAGCGGCGCCTCGGCGGGGGGACGGCGCTCCGCCCCGAGGCGCGCGGCGCGGGCCCCGGCTGCCGCGCGCTGTCCGTCTTGCCGCCGGTGCTGTCTCCCGCGCACTGCACGCTCTCCGCTCCTGTCCGCTCGCTGCAGCGCACGCGCGAGTGCCTGGCCTCCGCGTCCGGCCCTGCACATGATACGCGCTCTATTTACGCTTTCGTCGATCGACGTTGACCAAATAAATCTTAAATTTATAAAAATTATTAACCGACAATATTGACAAACTTAACAAATAAATAAAAATTTAACACTCACAACAACTTTAAAAATTAAATGTTAATTAAATGCTGTTCTTTGGCAAGCACATCAGTGAAAAACCAGCTAAACTAGTACGTGTCGGGCCATGCACAGTTTAGGATTTCGTAGTTAGCCGTCCCGTAAACCATCACAACTACTTGATTGAGTTCGTTCAGATACACCAGCTGTACCTTACCCGTCTTCAACTTGGCAGTAACTGGTAACACAACACCCTTGGCTTAGGACTGCTGACAGATTTTCTGGTATAAGACAATACATAACAACAGTCAAATAATCTGTAAATGACAGCCCGGACCAATGGCCCAACGTGCTTTTTGAGGCACGGAGGAGGCTTGGTATAGAATGGATGGTCACCCATCTACGGACCCACCTTGGCAAGCGTCGCATAATGTCAACAAGCGTCCCGTGCAGCTGTTCTTATTTAATCATGAGCTATTTTTAATATTTTTTAAATGTATGGCTCAGTAAATTCGTCTGTGTTTTGGGTCACAGAGGTTCGTATTATGTGTTCCTTTCAACTGATTAGGTCCACAAGATTCGGAGCGACTTGGCTGACAGACGGGCTTATTAAGGTGTTGTCTTAATCGAAAACGCCCTGCCTTGTGCGATAAGACCGCCCATTGTACACTAGTTTTTGTAAACGTTTTTAGTTTTACTGTGCTTGTTTTGAGGTGTACAATCCTTACTAATATTATAAATGCGAAAGTAACTCTGTACGTCGCGCTTTCACGCCAAAACTACTGAACTGATTTAAATTAAATTTGGTACACAGAGCTCGTGGCTAATGAATAACAGCCGCATGGGTCGATCTTCAAGGTTAAGCAACGCTTGCCAAGGTTGGTCTGTGGATGGGTGACCATCTTAACATACGATTAGCCTCCGTGCCTCGGAAAACAAGTTAAGTCGTTGGTCCCGGCTGTCATTTGTAGTCGTGTCTTTGGCAGTCGTTACGCATTGTCAGAAGCCAGTAAATACCGTGTTACCCAGTTAATGGGTTGTGGGGGTCTGGTAGGCAGCCGCTCCAATACTGGTATTATATACAATACCGCTAAAATACTGGTATTCAGTCGAATCCGGTTGAACTGGAAGCCGAACCCAATATAGTTGGGAAAAGGCTAGGCAGATGATGGTAAACAGATAGTCTAGAGCCCGAGAAAGGACATAGGCTACTTTTTAAAGCGAAAAAAGGATTCTAAGGAGTTGAAAGGGGGGATGAAAAGTTGTATGGAAATATCGTCATTTTTAGAGATAGAAGCTTGAAACTTATTTTTAACCCCTGACGCAAAAACGACGGGGTGTTATAAGTTTGACGTGTCTGTGTGTTGATTTTGATTTGATTTTGTTTTTTTGTTTGAAAGGTGAATTAGTCGGGAGTGTTCTTAGCTTTGATGAAAATCGATCCATGATGGCCGCCGCCACAAAATGGCTGATTAGGTACATATTTTTTCACAACTCCCTCAATTCAAATGAAAGGGCTTGACTAGTAGAAAGATGTACACTATATTGAAAGGAAATGAGGAATATTAACTAACGAAATGAAAATTTATATGTTATGTACTTATGTGTCTTTACTTATCTACTAATATTATTTTTTTGATCAATGCCCTAGATTGATGAGGAAAGTGGAGTGATGACTGGTACCTAGGACCTAACAAATTATTTTTTGTTTAGCTTTAAGTGCATTGTAGGTAAATTAAGATAAAAGGCATGAAATAAAAATTGAATTGAAAATTTAAAAATACCCCGACAAAAAACCTTTAAAAAGTAAAAAATAAAATGTATTGATTCTTTGGGACAAGCGTCATCGTGTCGGGGGACCGCGACTATACGTATATAATATATAAGTTATTACATACTATAAATATATAAGTATGTACTTAATAAATATAATACAAATTTGCGGTCTCCCGAGGTGAAGACGCTTGGCCCAAAGAATCGTATTTATATTCAACTAAGAGGATAATACATTTTATTTTTACCTTTTTAATTTTTTTTTGTCTGGCGTTTTTTTAATTTAATTTTTTTAGGCTATTGATTCGATATAAATTAAGTGGAGCGCGGCGTGTACGGCGCAGTGTAAGTTGGGTGTCTTATTTGTAAAAAAAAACTTTTTAAGTACAAAAAAATACAAGACTTCAAAATAAAAAACACTAAATTCGGCAGTCAGTGTTAAAAACGAAAAAACCACCAAAAGCATATACTTTTTAGTGTTTTTTATTCGGAAGTCGGTTGTATTTTAAGTTTTTTTTCACTTTTTAGTGGTTCACATGTGTTTACCCCTTCACAGCGTACCGGCGTGATGTTATGTTATGAAAATGTGTAAACAATAGACAGGCATGAGATTTCAGCAATCCCAGTCCATTTGCTGAAGATATTATTTATTGAGGAGTTCCGTTGCCTATCTCCGAAGATCTTCATCAGATCTTCACCAAAATGAAATGGACCACTCCAAGAAAGTACTCTTTCAAAAACTACCCAAATCGTTTCTAGTGTGCCTATCAAATTTTAAAAGTAAACTCAATTTCTCCAGAATCCCATCATCAGATCCTGACTTGATGATCATGGGACCACCTGGGAAGTAAGCATTTTCAAACAAGTAATCGGGGAACATACATAAAAAAAAGGTTCCGACGAATTGACAACCTCCTCCTTTTTTGAAGTCGGTTAAAAATTGTAAGCCTTAATAATTAAAAATGCTACCCAAAGACATTATTCCACGCGGACAAAGTCGCGGGCACAGCTAGTATAGTATATAATATATAAATAAATGTTAGCGCGGTTGCGCACTACCTCCGATCCAAATCCGTGATGCAGACGTCATTTTACGCGAAGCCGATGCAGTAGAGCGTTCATGTCACTTATTACTCTTTGGTTCAAGTCGTTGATCATGAGCCCTTCCAATCGGCGTCAACTTGGCAATGGTATTGTACGTACGGAGACGCAGAAGAAGTAAAAAATTCTGGGTGCACCCCTCCTTTTGTTGGACCGATGCTTAAAAGGAGCTTTTTACAATCACCACGCAGTGTTACGTCAATATGACAGGAACTTTTACAATAACTACCGAATGAGTATGTTCACTTTCGATTTAATTTTATACCACATAAAACACAATATTTTCGACAAGAGACAAAATTCCTCTTTTCGGTTTTCAACTCGGATTCGGTTCGACTTCGGACGTACGTAGTGCGCAACTGTTCACACAAATAATACTATGGCCACTTCAGTCCGTCAATAAAATCTTATCTGAAATGGAGATTCTCGGATGACGGTAATCGGATGTAGTGCGTAAGCTACCATACAAATAGTTCTACGACTACGCCGGACCGTCTTTTCACGGATACTGATCGGGTTCGGATCGGACGTAGTGCGTAAGCGCTCTTACAAATTCGGATTTCAGTGTGCCGAAGGCATGTTGATCTACTTTTCGGCGACCGTTGATCACGATTCACATTGGCGATTACAAATAGATATACGATTTCCATCGTCAATATCGAAGAAACCTCTAGGCAGTTTTACGCAAATATTATGAGTATTATTACAGCTGTCTTCTTCATATTTATTGGCGTCCTACAGTCCACCGGGATAGTTGGTGTGTGGATTATCCTGCTAAATATTTTTGTGTTTGTCTTATACTTTTCTGTTATTTTCCTACTTATTGGGTTCGCTTCCAACGACAATACAAATCGACGTAGTAGGTACTAGTATTACGTTACGTAGGTACTCGTAGTAGCGATTGTGACGGTGGTGCCGCGGTGCGGTGGTCAACCGGAACTCTGACATTCGGACGCGAATGTGTGGTAGGCAGTTCGCGCCTTCACGATGAGTTTATGTGTTTGCGTAGCATGTAAGAGAGATTGCGTGGTTATTCGCTGGCTGCGCCGCGCGGCGCAGGCGGCAGGTGAAGCGGTCGTCGGCCGCGCCCGCGCCGTGCACCCACCCGCCGCCCCCACCCGTACACCCGCCGCCCCCCATCCATACACCCGCCGCCCCCCATCCGAGCGCCGCGTCCTGCCACCTCTAGCCATGTCCTGACCGACCGGCCCGACCGGTCACGTAGCGAACGTTTTCGGTATCAAACATTTTCGTATAAATTCACGAAATGAGCGCATCGCCAGAGGAATTATGATGAGATATATAGTGAGCGACGTACGGCGGGATTCGGACGACGACGTGGCGATGGCGGTCGATAACGTCGCGGCGCGAGGTCAACGCCCGCCGGAACCTTGGCGCTGCCGCTGCAAGGTCGCCCCGCCGCCCGCCAGCTGTCGCCCACCGTCGAGACGCGCCTCCGCCTTACTTCTCACACTACACTCTCTTATACGTAGGTACATCAATTAAACTAATTATCGGGTATTTAGTAGAGCCCGCAATATCAATGCCATCTTATATGAAAAGGGACTTAAGTACTTTGAACAACCTTAAATCTCAAATTAACATTGTAGATTCACAATTTATTAAACGAAACGAGTTTATTAACGTCTGTAATTCGTACATTCGCTCCGCAATGGAATACGGCTGAATCAATCGCATTAACTAAATTCAACTGCCAATAGGAAGCGTTCAACAGTATTAGCGGAGCACCCTCGGGAAACATGAACATGAGCAGTGGATGACACGTGTGGTGCGGGCGGCGAGGGCATCCCCGGCGGCGGCCAGGTCATTGACCCGCACTGCAGCCCGCACCCCGCGCTCCATCTTTCACCTCTACTACCCCTGTTCGCCCTTGTCGACCTTATCTTTCGATATAAGCCAGTTTTATAAATCGATTCTCCCACATTTAACTACTTACTTTTAATTAGAATACCTACGTCAAACATGATTCGTATTCAAGATAAGCTTTTTTACACAACTTAAAGTCAAAGCGTGATAATTACGGGATTGATTGTAAAAACGTGATCCAGAAGATTTGTAAAAATAACTCACGAGACTAGACACGACGACAAAAAAGTGTCAGAGAATAGTGCACCGAGATCATAACTACCACCTTAACTATAATAGCCTTGTCAAAAATCTATTTCTAAATGCCTTTGGAATTAGGAGACAATTTTAGCGAGCAAGATGAAGTATTCAGGGCTATGGTTTTTGCACCCAGAGACCAGAATCAGAACTCGCCAGGCACGCGTCTGCTACTGCAGACGTATTCGGGGAATATGACATGACCATCCGAAGCTCGTAGGACAACTCTGCTTTAGTCCATGTACAAAAAATGTTCGTCAGTGCCCTGCATTATCTGATCCCTCTTTGTAATATGAGGGGGTCATTATGGGGTTCATGGCTAAGCAAGAGTTGATCGAGTGTTAAGCTACGTTAGCCGAGGTGGATGGGGGACGTTCCATTACGTACCGATAGTCCTCCGTGCCTCGGAACACTGGTACACTTTGAAGTTCGTGGTCCCGGCTATCATTTGTAGATCTTTGGGAGTCATTACGGACGGACTCGCGGATAGGCTAGGACGCTTGCTTGCAGCCAGAATACAATAAATAACTCTTAGGATATAATATCTTTCCTTGTAATTTGTATGTTTTCTTGCAAATAAACATTTTGATTGATTGAGATATTATAAGTTCGGGATTATGAATAGGAATTTTTTTTCTTGAAGAAAACTTTGCATTGGTTGGGAATTAGGGGAAACAATTTATGAGTTGAGTGAGGGGTGACCTGGGTACGTCTTGTCAACAGTCCTGACAGCACTGCGACAGATCACTATCCGGGCTGTCTCAGTGCTTTGTTGCGAATGCGCTGTTAGGTATTCGATTCACGATCTGTTACAACACTTAGTCCGCACTACAAGGCTTACAGTTCATCATCACAACTTGTGTCAGCCCTATCCGCCAGCCCAACATGTCCCGAGACAACACATGCGGCAGGTGGCAGTACCTGGATGCGATGTCGCCTCGTGCGGGGCTAACGCCACACCGTCTTCACTGCTAAAAAGTGAAGTCTTACAGCTCCGATTCGATTCGACACAGATAATAATGAATCGTGTGCTAGCTGCAAGTATGATATAGTTGCAAAAGAGCAATGGAGTAGAGGGTGCGAGGGGAGCGGACGGGAGGCGCGACCCAGTTTAACGTCGGCGGCGGCTCGATGGAGCGCCGTGTCCCTAGCGGTGGTGAGCGCCCGGCGCCTGTGTGCCACTCCGCTACCATTGACCCAGATTCGCGGAGCGGCCCCGCGCCCGCGCACCGCGGCATAGCACAAAAACTACCACGCGAAGGCCCTGGCCTGACCCGGTGCCGCCTACCTGACCTACTAAACCTTCCTGTCTGCCCAATAACGTCATGTTGCTTTAATGAAAACGCCATTGATTGGTGCAACGAAATGCTGTTTATTAAAATACTACATTTACTAGTCTCTGCATTGTTTATTGGCCACGACTTGGCCTCGATTCTAATCAACTTGTTCAAATTATTCTGGTAAAATATCATGTCAAGTAATGTTTGGCAGTTCTCATTTCCGACAGCCCAATCACAATACTTGAGAATTATTACATTAAAAATAAGATATTTTCCGGATAGCATTTTACCTGGTCTGGTTCTTTTGGTATCGTGCCCTGTGCGGAATGGCATTTCAATCATCGTCCTATTTCTATCAATACAAAAAGGACGAAGACAGGCGCGAAATGATGGATTGTCGTTTGATGATGCTTGGAGCGTTTAGGGTTATTTGTCTAAGTCAAGTACATTTTACTTATAAGCTTCGAAATTGCAACGCGTCCTCCAATTGTCATCCGTCCGTCGCGTAACACGCCCGGGTTTGTAAGTGTTGACTAAATAAACAGAACTATGGACAAAACACTGACAAGACGGTTTTGACGTGACAACGTCTTATAAATTGGTTTGCCGGGTGACACTTCAAGAAACTGCGTTACGCTCCGCTCACGTTATGCGCTCACAATGAGAGCGAGTGAGAGGCACAATGAATATTCACATTAAAATTATTTTACCACTCAAAGTCGTTGTCACGTAAAACTTTCGCCCGTATACCGACTTTACAGGCAACCAATTTTTTGAGTTTGTTTAAGTATACAAGGGCCCTCGCAAGGCGTGACGTCAGCCCCTGCACGAGACGCCTCTGTCTTGCAATAACTCGTCTTTTTTTAGGGTTCCGTACGTCAGAATGACAAAATGGAATCATCACTCGTGTGTTTGTCTGTCCTGTCCGTCTGTCAGAGCTTAAACTTTTTTGTCTCTCTCTCTCTTCCTGCCATTGTCCCATGTTACGTGGGGTCGGCGCAACACGTTTTTTTTTCAATAAGTTTAAATTGATTAATTACAAAATACTTTTTAAAAATAAATGATTATTTTCTCCCCAAAAAGAATTTGCCGTATTTTCTGTTTCGTTGCGATTCCTTGTTTGGGTTACAAAAGTTCATATGTGTTCACCAAATTTCAACTGAATTGATCCAGTAGATTCGGAGAAAATTGTTTGTGACAGACGAACAGACAGACAACCGAATGATCCTATATAAGGGATCCGTTTTTCCATATAGTGGTTCAGAACCATAAAAATATATGAATAACTAGTTACCACCCGCGGCTCCGCCCGCGTTAATGTCGGAAATTATCCCAAGGGAACATACTCCCGGGATGAAAAGTATCCTATGTGTTATTCCAGACTATAATCTACCTCTGTGCCAAATTTCATCGAGATCCGTTCAGCCGTTCTGACGTGAAAGAGTAACAAACATCCATCCATCCATCCATACTTAAAAACTTTCAAGTTTATAATATTAGTAGGATTATCATTCCTTTTTTTATTTTTTTTTGGTTTATCTCTGAAACTATGATTCACTTGGATGGTTTTATTAAAAGATATTTCATTTGTTTTCTGCTTGTTTAATTACCAAATAGTCAAGAGGGTAGTACCTACATTAGTACAAATTGGTTATCAGTCGTTTTTGTACCCGAAAATAAAAATTTGCATGAAGATCCTTTCTTTTCTGTCAAAACGTCTTTGATATTGCATTATCTGCCTTATAACCATTCTGTGAAAAACCACCTTCAAACCTAAATGACCCAGCCATGTCTTGGTGCAAGTGCCTTGGACATCAAAACTTCACGGGGCTCAACTTATAGCTTTAATTGTAATCTACATGCCTAGCTAAATTAAATGGTGTGTCAGTGGTACCCTTGGAGTTCCAACTAAGTATAGATCAGATCCCACATGTAAATGTCTGAAACTTTTTATCAACAATGGCTTTTGGCCACGACTTTGTATGCACATATCCTGTTTTTTCCTGTTCCCGTATAGCCTATAGCCTTCCTCATGAATGTGGCCATCATATGCAAAACAAATTTTCCAAATCTGGCTGATAGTTGCAGAGATTAGCACATTCTATGAAAAAAACAAACAAGCTTTTCAGCTTTATTATATTGATAATATAGATTATTTTAACATTTTTGGAAGGAAATACTTAGAATTAGACTTCTAGCCCCATGCCTGGAAAAATTATAAACAGCATCTATTAAACTTCAATAGGGGCTGAATTTTATTAGGGTGGGTTTCTAAATGATATATTTTGAGTTTAGAATGTGTGAAAACCCTAATTTAATTACAAATTTTGACAAGTTTTCAAGTGGAAGTAGAGTGTGAGAAATACTCAACTTCAAACGCTTCATTCATAAATCAGGGAGAGGTCTTGAGTGTAGTCTCTTGTGCTAAAATTCATGCTTCTAGCTGGACCAAGCAGTTGTAGCCTTTTTAGACTGCCAGTGAATTTAAGCTTTTTATTTACAGACTGATCAATATTTTAGTGAAAGATTGCTCATTTTCAAACTGGCATTTGTAAATAATTAAAATTGCACAGTATAGTTAGTAATTAATTAGTGATTGGATTTAATTTGTAATTGTATGCTTAATATCTTTAGAAGACCATTAGACAGCACAGAAAACCTGAGCAGTCACTTCAAGTGATGAAAGTAACAATAGTAAATAATGTTCTTTTGACTGCTTTCCCTGCCATCAAAAAGAAATGAAGAATTGAGTTGAAATATTTCAAGTATTTTCTCAACATGACAAACAATATTATACTTAGATTAGTTGTCATGTGGCCAGTCAGTATCTCAAAGTGTGGAGTATCACAAGAGATGGGAACTCCAAGTCATGATACATTTTTGTTGACTTCAGTGTATACAAATACACTCAAAACTAAAATAAAACTATGAAGGTTGAATGTATGATTCATGATAATAATATAATGAATTTAACAGATCCATCATAAAATAGCAATGACAAAAAGTACAATATTCTATTTCACTTAAAAAATAACTTATTATAAGTTTTTTTTAGGTAATTACATGATTGGTACCTGCATGTATTGTATCAATTTGAGATTGCTATTAAAACGAATATTGATAAATGGCAAATGTGATAAATTTATAGGTGACTCTTATCAAACAAAAGATTCATGAAAACATAACAAAAAGCGTGATTACTAATGCTTAGTTTATTATTGCAAAGTGTTGCATGCAATTACGATTTACGGGATGACATCGCAGATAAAATTGATTCAGAAGTGATCATTGTCTATCGTTAACGGAATATGCATGCGAGGAGCCGCGAGGAGGCACGTACGCATCGCAGGTAACATGGGGACGCGATCGGACGCGGCTCGCTAACGCAGCCCAGCGATACCAAATCAGCCGCTAGGTTAGAATGCACTTTACCTCGTCAGCCAATTACCGCTTGCATTTTGACATTACTCCTGACCTCGCGTGAGGTCACGATAGAACGTGCGAGATGTATCTCATTCTACAGCTACCATAATGTGGAAGTTGAATAAAATGGCTCACAAAGGTGACGCATCGACACGATCCAATCGAATGATCTTAGTTGATCTCGGGTTATTCCCTGCTCGATCAATTAGACTTTTGTACGTACACGACTTTGTTCGGAAATATATGCACTAAATACACCATAATAAATGAAATTCACAAACTTACGAGGCGATGAAAGTCAATTTCGTAGAAAGCACACGTACCGCACACGACAAGCGTGTTCTTTTGCACACATACAACTGAATAACTCACACGGACAAATTGACAGTTACTTGCTATTTGCTAATGCCATGTCCGACTGCTTTATTAAACAATTGAGAGTTTTTTAATAGAACTGAAATAGTTTTTTAAGAAACATGTTCTTAAACTAAAAAAAATAAACATTTAAGCAATAGTAGAGTTGTATTAATGTAGCCATATGGTATAATATCCTTAATTACAAACATTTATTATAAAAAAGTTTTCAATAGTCTTAACGGAAATGGAAAAACTACCAACATTGAAGTACAACAAATTGTTAAGGACACGTTCGAGTTAGATGCGTTCTGTTAAGCCAAAGAATTAATAAAATAGCGTGAAAAAACGGCACGGCACCCTAGTAATATTTATGAATAAAAGATGTGGTGGATGGCCGGGTTGTTGTCGTGTAAGAGCCGGTGCCGTGCCCGTGCCGATCATTAGAAAAACGCTCATGAACAACAATCGGCAATCTGGGTTTATCAGATAAGCTTTTACAGATTTTTCTAGAGCTAAACAAGAAAAATATCACTCAATAGGTCTTTTTATTGAAAGTATAAATCTAATATACATAAAACTTCACCTCGATAAAAAACTAATAATCGCTTAGATAGCTACTTGTGCTGATGGCGCCATCTACGATCTCGTTTCGGTTGTACATTGGTGCTCATTTCACTGACGTACCTAGCTTGGCAACCTCGATATATTACAGATTATACAAACTATGACAGCTCCAGTCCAAAGGTTCAATTTTATCGCCTGACGCTAGATTCTGATTGTCAAGACGTCAAGTTCACTGTCAATGTCAAAACTATGTGTGAGACGATCAACGTACAGATGCCAGCACATCAAGCTACCCGAAACTGTCAAATTTTCCCAATCAACCTTGAACCTAATGATAAATTTGAAAATCTATTAACCTGTTGCTATCCAATAATCGTCGTTCTCTCATAATCACTCAAATATTTCACACTTGCTTCTCCAATTAATTTGAACATTGGCAGAATAGTCGACATCGGCTTTGCTTGCCATATATTAAAATATTATAGAAAAGAACGTATCTATATAAGTCGTACATATCGTGGTATTACCATAGACGTACATATGTTTTTCTATCTCAATGGGACTTCTATAGAAGTATAGACAGATTTTTGTTTTTTTTTTTATATTCGTCCTTTTTATTTTTGATTAGAGGTAATGTTTTGAAGCAGTGGCGTAGCCAGGGACCGATATCGATACTCGAAGAATAGCGATATTTTAAAGAAAAATACCGATAACAGTATCGATATCTGGGATAAATACTGGGATAAGTAAGTTGAGTTTCGGTATAAATTATCGATAATTATATCAATATTCAGTACCTACCAATTTCAGTCTACAATTTGACGTCACAGAACCTTTATTGATGATTCCTAAGTAAATACATATGTATTACAGTCGCGAATCATATTTTGATTAAGATACAACCTGACAGTGCAAAAAACGCAAGAAAATTTTAATAATAACGGTATTATTTCGATACCTAAATACCGGTCTTTATAGCAATATTTTGGTATCGGTATCCAGTCCCTGGGTGTAGCTATCAAAGAGTATAATAACTAACTTAGGTAACATGGTTGACACCCGGAGCAGATATAGGAAACGGGCACGGCATAGACTATGTCAGCTCATCATGTACGCCATTTAACTCGATTTCCGGCAATTCTCGCGCAGTATGAAGCCGAACACATTTAACTTCTATACATTTTTCATTTCATTCATCATTCGGGGGGGTTTGATTGTAGGAAGAATAAGAAGTCGAGAATATTAGGGATTACTGCAAGAAAATGTAATTGTAATACAAAATACTTGTGATCAACAGACCTTTGACTCGCTCTCGCGGGCACTGTCACGGGGTGAAATTTGAACTACTTACCTCGGATGGATTAACGCAGTTTTAGGTACAGAAAAGCTGGTTAAACCTGAAAAGAACTGAGAATAAATGAGCAAGTGAACCAAGCTCAATTTATTTTAGCATTAGCATCTTGTCTCGGATAGCTACGTTACATTTTCTTTTGGGAAAGTACTTATATTTTTTGCCATCAAAGTTTATATTAATTGTCATCAACTGGTATCATCTAATTGACAGGTTTATCGCCACGAAATATTTTCATTCTCAGATAAATAAAAAGTGTCGCCAGGTATGAATTACCAAATTATGTCAGTAGGTACCTATTTAAGTATCCAAAATAAAAGATGGATTATCAATAAAATCGTAGTTAATTTCTTGGATAAAAACTTTGTTCTCCAAATAATAGCTTCGTATAATACTCAGAATGGTAAACATAACTGTTACCAGTGTTATTATCAGAAACCGTCAACGGGCTCAAATGTGAGGCGGTGTAAGCCAAAGCGAAATGGCGTGGTTCGTTAATTGTCAACTAATCAAAGGTCGACGCGCGTACTATTAACATCTAGTTGCAGTTGTCAGTTTTTAAATAATTATGCCGTCGTGTGTTATGTTATGACACACGACGGCATAATAATACAGCGTCCATTTCGTAAGTGTTGCCACAGAATAACCGAATACTTTCGTTGTTAATGTTGCCACAGACTAATGAAATATTTAATCCCATTAAAAAAAAAAAAAAATATTGCGGGTGTGTGAAATTAAATAATTGCTTTTCATTTATCTCAAAATGTTACTAGAATGATAATATTTTGAGGTAACTTTTTTGCTGTGCAATCAGTTTTTCAATCAATTTTTAATAAGGATTGGGTTTTTTTTTATAAACTGAAGATTTTTTGATTAACAATTAAATTTTATCAAATGACCAAATTTACATAAATAAAATTTTAATTTTACTCTATAAGATGTAATTTCATGGTGTGCTAGTAACACTACGCGGGTGGGAGGAGCGCGGGCGGTGAATTATTTTGGGTACCTACGACGCGCTACGTTCAAATGTGATAGAACACTCTTTCTGGTTTGTTGCTCTGTATTTATGCCTGGAGGCTTAATTAGTTTGATTTACTTGTTAATGCTTTTGCTTTTGAGTTTTGTTTTTTTGAAGGCATAATGGAGTGTTCTAGCTAACAAGTGTCAATTAATTTCATAAAATTTGATTTACATATTAGACATATAATTTTCTGTCGTGTTTTGTAAACTTTGCATACTGGTGTATAAATTCAAGTTTTTATAACTTAACAGACAGATGTGTTGCTTGGGAGTTTGTTGCGCCACTTCTTCCCAGCTAAAACACTAGGAAGTGGTGACGGGCTGGCGTTTTGGGGACTGTCTTTATGTAGAACTTTGACGTTCGTAAAGTGCTGGCACTCAGCCTAATTTAAATAAATGACGTTTGATTGATTGATTGTATTCTGAGTCTGTCACCAAATATTCAAACAACATAAGGAGCAGATAAGTTTGGTTCGAATGGTATGACGTCATACCATTCAGAAATAGGAGCCTCGGCTTCGTCGAATTTGATCGTTTATATCATCTTTGATTTACAGTTATCAGGAAAATCCCATTATAATAAATCCAAACCTGTTTATTTGAAACAGTATAATATATTTATTTATTTAATCCTAGGGGAACCAACAGCTATAACAGATGGGTAACAATTGTATATGAGACAGAGCCAATTACAGGTTCTCACGGGTGAAAACAGAAAAAATAGTAGAAAACTTAGGATCACTAACAAGCACGATAAAAAAGAATAAATATATCACTTAGGTGCCTAAGTGATACACTACGCACTTTTAAAAAGTCAGCGTTCAGCCGAGTGCGTGCAGAGTAGGTTTTAGAGGTAAATGGGTCAAATGAGAACTCTTTACATATAATTTAAAGTCCTTACTCGCTCGCACCATGTTTGAGTTTCGCCTGTAGTTAGAAGAGGAAAAAGGAATTGAGATAGGCGGATTAAATCTAACCGATCTCTGAGGGACACTGAAGCGCAGTTTATGCAGATCAGGACAGTCAATCTCATTGGATATGATTCTTAAAAGAAAAGTGCAATCTGCTATATCCCGATGATTGTTATGTGATGTAGTATGAAATTGTTTTTACATTGTTTGCCTACTACACTTTGGTGTGACAGAGCTACTATTTCGCGGACAAATCCTATTATTAAAGAAATTCAAGACCAATAGAATTAGCGATAGCTTAAATCATATACTTATCTTTTTATCATAAATATAGATGTTTCTTTGTCGACTTAAGCTTAAGCAGGCGAAACAAGGATGCGCTAGCGAAGTGAGCACGAATATGTTTGCACCCTGCCTCGGTTACATTGTTTCTTTTTTACCACCTACAGACGGAGAAGTTACTTTGTTGACTTGAAAGCTTCAGAACTAAAGAGCTGCATGATCGAGGAATGTAAGTGTAGGTAGATGGGTTAGGTTTTTTATTTATAGTCCATACATTATAAGTTTCTTAGTACGTACAATTAGATAGTTGAGGCTGCAAAAGCGAGCTCGAATAATACAACTAATTGAATAAAAGTCACAAACTGTAAATTGGACACCGTGACTACCGCCACCCAAGGCGTGGAATATCTCGTAAACTACTGGAGTACAAATGTTTCAGTTACGGACCGATTCTACTAATAAGGGTACTCATTATTTGTACCTATACTTATTAAATTACGACAAACAGACACTCTACCTAACTCAAATCTGTTTGGAATCTTAACAGTGCCATTCAGAAAATGACGTAAAATGCACAACGCTATCTATCGAACATGGAGTTCAACTGTCAAAAGTAGTCCTATTTTTAGTCTTCAGATAGCGTTGCGAGTATGTGAAAAAATTGCGTGTGTCGTGATACTTTTGATAGAGTGAACCGATTGCGGTGAAATAAAAACTAAATAATATGTAAAGTTACGCACAATTTTTCTGTATAAAAGCTATCTACATTGGTTTCGTACATTTTACGTGATGCATGCACATCCAAACAGACAAAAATCCAAAAATGCTGGAAACGGGGTATGTTGGTTATTCTTTAACACACGGCTATTTTTTTCGAATTAAATTCGATGTACAAAACGATTTTTCTACAGATTTATTACCTATATGTATAGATATGGAATATCTGTGGCGTGCCCCCTTTTCCGGTGCTCATGGTGGTCCTGTTGAAGGGAGCGTGACTACCCGGGACCACCTTCAAAGTCGATTTTCTATAAAAATACTAAGGTCCGTCTGTCCGTAAACGGACCGATAAATGATCGATGAAATACCTCAGTAACCAGGCATAAGTCTAACTACATTTCATCCTTTCAATCCTTTCAACTACATGTCATCCTCTGCAGCACCTACAACGTTCTGCGCACTGGATGATGGAAAGCAGCCGCTGCAGGGCGACCAACCAAGCATAAAACTCGGTTGCTGTAAATGCTGTATGGTGTTCCAATGCGAGCATAAATAAGCGAGCCTAAAAAAAAGAAAAAATATACTATTTTATTAATATTCAGTTTCTATTTATTGCAGCCATATCAGATATTCAGACATTATAACATTTAGTAATCGGTGCATTTTTAATGCATTACACTCCAATGTACAACATATTTATTATTTTAACTGTTCGCTATCGGGAATGTTATTCACTTAGATTAGGATCTCATTAAGTTTTCTCTCCTATCACATGATGAGGGTGACGTCACGCACTTCAGTAGTGATGTGACATGAGCTGTCACGTGAGCGCTGAGCAGGCAGCAACTAAACTCAATGTACACTTCATTTTTTTTAATTTTTTACAAAATGACAGCACAATTTGATAAACTGCTTGTCAGCATTTCATTTTACGACAAAAAGACTTTTTCGGTTGTCGGTTAATGTTCGCTTAACAATAAAAAATAAAAAATTTGGACGGTATATAATAAACGGACGGTATATAATATAGGGTGTGGCGTCAATAGTGGTCCACCATTGAGGATCCAAATAATTTACCATAACATATTACAATTTTAAACATTTTTATCCAAGGGTTCCTTCGTAAGTTTAAAAAAAAAGAGTATTTTTTTTAATTTTACGAAGTTTTTACCTTCCGTTACAAATGTGGTTGTAGTTTGCACAAATCCCATTATTTTTTCATTTGGATTTAGATTAATTACTGCTGCTATCATGGAAAAATATGGTATTTTATGATTTAGAACTTTGGAAGAAAAAGTTAGTTAAGTTAAGAAAAGTTAGTTATTTTATTAACCCAAATTTTTTACATAAATATGCAAATTCAAGAGCGAATTTTGCAAAAAAAAATTTCAGTGTCAGTGCCCATTCATTTAATAGTAATTATGCTTACTAAATACCGATTCCGCAATACTGTTATAAAACTTAACAAAATGTTAAAATGTATTTTTATGATAACCTTCTTTTCTTCAAATAAAATTAGATATCTTTCTGTTAAACAATAAGATCTGTTATTGTGATACCATTTTGGAATCGGTATTAAATGGGCATGTTATTAATCGAATGGGCCTGGTAGTGTAGTACATTTGTGGACCACTATGTACGCCACACCCTGTAAAAAAAGTACGATAAACGAATTGAGAACCTCCTTTTTTCTCTGATAAATAGTTTCAATCGAGTTTCGTTACCGACCACACTTCTGGCTAATGGCAAAACAAATCTCGTAAATTTAGTTGGACGGTAATTTCACGATTTATTGAGCAAAGTGCTACAAAAATATGTATATTTAAGTATTAGATATGTATGTCACAGTCAGAATTGGTGGTCGTCAAAACAACCTTTCTCCGAAAAATATGAAATATCAAATTTAATACTTGTTGCTTAAAAGAAAATTAAATTACTTAATTTTCTAATACAGTTCAAGAGATTTTTAGCATCTTGCTAAGAATTGTAAATATTTTATAGATTAGCTTTTTGAAATAGCGATAGTATTTATGCGTCTCTGTCATCTAGCTACTGGTTCTTCTTGTAGTGATCCAGTCCGTATTGTAAGACGTCGCGTCAGAAGCTGATTTTAATAGAATAAAAGCGTTTTAACTTGGTATGGGTTGGCTCGCTTTGAACGATTAACAGTTTTGACTGTAACATGTATAAAAATTAAGTACAATTTTGAGATTCACACTTATAAGTTAATAATTGCGTAAATATAAAACTATTATTTAAAATCATTTAACATGGAAATAAAAATACACTAATAAATAAATGTGTAGACACGAAGCCGAAGCCGCGGTCACTCTGTCTGACGAGACTCGTCTCTGCTTTGCTTTGTTATATTACCAACGTAAAAAAATAACAAATTATTTACTTAAACTTAGTCTATTATACAATTAACGATTGGTCCATTTTTATTAATGTACATTTTTATAAAAATATTTTAGTATAAAACTTAACACTACTGTATACAAGCGATCTCATCGGGAAAAAAAAAACATAAATTAAGTACAGTCGGCGGCGGACAGTCGGCGCTCGTAGCGCTCGTAGCGCTCGGCGCACCCGGCGGCGCTCACAGGAGTCACATGCCCGACTCCGCGATGCCCTCGTCGTCTGCAACACAAACACGCGTGAGTGCGCGCCGCGAGCAGCGCTCGCATGCTCGCACGTCAGTTAGTACACTCCACGCGCATGCACACTCACGTGCCGCCGCGCCGCGCCGCCCGCTCTACCTGCGCTACCTGCGCTACCTCCACTACCTCCACTACCCTCCACCTAGCGTTCACACTCACATGTTAACCTCCTCTACCCGGTCATCGTTATAGCTATACGCTAGCCGCAGACTCCGAACGATCAAAATATATTATATTACAATAATAAACAAATATGTACCGATAATTATAGGATTAAATAGGCTAGTGAACAAAAGGGGAGATAGTACAAAATGGTAATTAAAGAAGAGTTAAGTAGTAGAGAGCGGCGTACCTTCGAAGGCGGCGTTAAGGTGGTGGTTGTGGTTGTTGTGCGGCGGCGCGGCCAGGTCCTGCCCCTCCAGCACGGCCACCAGGCACTGGTGGATGCAGATGTACTGCTGCTCCGTTTGCACCATCCACACGCGCTCGCGCCGCATAGCATGCACCATGCCGAAGATGTCGATGAACTCCGCGTGGTTCGCCAACTGCACACAACACAATATACAAACTTATGTATAGTCGTTTATTATTGTCATGGGGTGATAATACGAAGGCATTTTTAGTGACCTGCTGCAGCGCGGTGTCGAGCGTGATGAAGGTGCCGGAGCGGCCCACGCCGGCGCTGCAGTGCACGACGACGGGCCGCGAGTCGGGCGGGCAGCGCTCGCGGAACTTGTGTGTACTGACCTGCTGCAGCGCGGTGTCGAGCGTGATGAAGGTGCCGGAGCGGCCCACGCCGGCGCTGCAGTGCACGACGACGGGCCGCGAGTCGGGCGGGCAGCGCTCGCGGAACTTGTGTGTACTGACCTGCTGCAGCGCGGTGTCGAGCGTGATGAAGGTGCCGGAGCGGCCCACGCCGGCGCTGCAGTGCACGACGACGGGCCGCGAGTCGGGCGGGCAGCGCTCGCGGAACTTGTGTGTACTGACCTGCTGCAGCGCGGTGTCGAGCGTGATGAAGGTGCCGGAGCGGCCCACGCCGGCGCTGCAGTGCACGACGACGGGCCGCGAGTCGGGCGGGCAGCGCTCGCGGAACTTGTGTGTACTGACCTGCTGCAGCGCGGTGTCGAGCGTGATGAAGGTGCCGGAGCGGCCCACGCCGGCGCTGCAGTGCACGACGACGGGCCGCGAGTCGGGCGGGCAGCGCTCGCGGAACTTGTGTGTACTGACCTGCTGCAGCGCGGTGTCGAGCGTGATGAAGGTGCCGGAGCGGCCCACGCCGGCGCTGCAGTGCACGACGACGGGCCGCGAGTCGGGCGGGCAGCGCTCGCGGAACTTGTGTGTACTGACCTGCTGCAGCGCGGTGTCGAGCGTGATGAAGGTGCCGGAGCGGCCCACGCCGGCGCTGCAGTGCACGACGACGGGCCGCGAGTCGGGCGGGCAGCGCTCGCGGAACTTGTGTGTACTGACCTGCTGCAGCGCGGTGTCGAGCGTGATGAAGGTGCCGGAGCGGCCCACGCCGGCGCTGCAGTGCACGACGACGGGCCGCGAGTCGGGCGGGCAGCGCTCGCGGAACTTGTGTGTACTGACCTGCTGCAGCGCGGTGTCGAGCGTGATGAAGGTGCCGGAGCGGCCCACGCCGGCGCTGCAGTGCACGACGACGGGCCGCGAGTCGGGCGGGCAGCGCTCGCGGAACTTGTGTGTACTGACCTGCTGCAGCGCGGT
This sequence comes from Mamestra brassicae, assembly GCA_905163435.1. Classification (NCBI taxonomy): domain Eukaryota; kingdom Metazoa; phylum Arthropoda; class Insecta; order Lepidoptera; family Noctuidae; genus Mamestra; species Mamestra brassicae. Next base: position 363,352 of record LR990996.1, read on the forward strand.
GTCGAGCGTGATGAAGGTGCCGGAGCGGCCCACGCCGGCGCTGCAGTGCACGACGACGGGCCGCGAGTCGGGTGGGCAGCGCTCGCGGAAGGCGCGCACGAAGCGCGCCAGCGTGGTGGGCGGGTCGGGCACGCCAAAGTCCGGCCACGTGGTGAAGTGGAAGTGCTTGAGCACGCGCTGCTCGGCGCCGCGGCACAGCATGAGCTCCGTCACGGTCCAGTCGGGGTAGCGCGACTCGTTGAGCGCCGTGACGGCGATGTCGCCGTAGTACACGGGCCGTGTGTCGTAGGGCCAGTAGCGGTCGCACTTCTCGCGGCCCTTCTCCACGCAGCGTGTCAGCATGACGATGGCGCGGCTGCCCGACTCCCAGCACATGCGCCAGAAGTCGTCGCGCGTGCAGTGCAGCGGACCCTGCGTGACGATGAACTCGCGCGGCGAGTTGTGGCCGGGCACGTAGTTGGCGTTGATGTAGTCGGAGCCCTCCTCGTCGTCTACGGGCTGTAGCTTGTAGCGCGAGTGGTCGTACGGCAGGATGTTGGTGAAGCGGTTCTTAGGCCGGTTCACGGGCAGGTCGGCGGCCGAGCACGGCTGCTCGCGCCCCACGTGCTTCAGCTCCTCGAACTCCTCGCTGAACCTGCGCATCACACGAGACCAAACGTGAGACGAACCGGTTGGTTCCGACGTGAGGAATTTTATTGTGGTGATTTTACAGAATCGAAGTTAGAGTTTTTAAATTTGGTTTCTCGGTATCGGAACAGGAATCGTAAGCGGAGTAGCAGCTGATGGCAGAAGAGAGATGTGCCAAGAGCGGTGAAAGTGTGATCGACGTCAGAAAACACGCGGGGACGAGTGTTCCCCACGTGTTTACCACCATTAATCCTATTACAGATACCTATTGATGATCGACCCCTATTCTCTCCAGTTCGCTCAAACCGCAACATTTTTCTTAGAGCATTTTTATACCCGTCGTAACTTTTAAATGAGAGGTCTGATTTGAATAATTAGTACATAATCAACCTTAATTATCACATATCATTTTAACCCCCGATGCAAAAACGACGGGGAGTAATAATTTTGACGTGTCTGTATGTGTGTATGTGTGTCTGTCTGTGACATCGTAGGTATCGAAAGGATGAACCGATTATGATTTTGTTTTTTTTTGTTTGAAAGGTAAATTAGTCGGGAGTATTCTTAGTTTTGTATGATGAAAATCGGTCCAAGATGGCCGCCGTCTCAAAATGGCGGATTACATATTTTTTCTCAATTCTTTAACTATGGGTATCAAATGAAAGGGCTTGACTAGGAGAATACTATACACTATGACAAATTCTAAATCCAAGGTGGCCCCGCCACCACAAAATGGGGAGTTACCTATATTTTTTTCCCAACTGCCTCAATATGGGTATCAAATGAAAGGGCTTGACTAGTTGAATAATCGTGTCGGGGGACCGCTACTATACTAAGTATGTAATAACAAAAATTTGCGGTCTCCCAAGGCGAAGACGCTTGGCCCAAAGAATCGTACCTATATTTTAAACTAAAAGAATCAATACATTTAATTTTTTACTTTGTAAAGTTTTTTATCGGATTTCTTTTTAAATTTTTAATTTAAATGGATAAGAATTAATATAATGATACCCCAATCACCACTTTTCCATTCCGGCCGCTTATTGATTGAATAATTTGAACAAAAAGCAGTAATTGTGACTTAACCATAATAGTTACGACATTTACCCTCGCGGACTTTTTATAGGTACTTTACTCATGTAGTACATTATTTTAATGTAACATCAATAGTTTTCTCAGCGCACGCCAAATAATGAATTTATTAGGCAACATTTTTCTTCTTTGGGTTACATTATTGCAATTTTCGTAGGGATCTCAATTTTTTTAGAAAATAGATTTTGACTAAAATAATGTAGCTTTGTAATGGCGAAAGAATTTCCAAACTCCTACTAAGACATACGTATAAATACTTTAATGAGCTATCAGTGCAAAGAGCTTATAAAATTATTTAAGTATATAAGTACATAAGCGCGCTCCGGTTCAGTAGTTTTGGCTTGAAAGCGCGACGGACAGAGTTACTTTTGCATTTATAATATTGAGATACTTCCTGTAAGGATTCAATTGGTTAACCTTTTGAACGCCTGAGCATAAACGCATCGGCGTGCCCCCGACGCTGTCACAAATCCGCCTAACTTTTTGCCACATATTTGTGACGTTTCGCGTACAGGTCACGCGCTTGCTTGTCATGTATACGTGACAATGGCGTTCGAAAGGTTAATAAAGCGTACGTTTTGCACTCACGTGAATACATAAATAATCTAGGAAACAATGTAAAAAATTGGTCCGACTCACCTGAAGTCGGAGTCGGCGGACATGAGGCGGTAGTGGTCGATGAAGTCGGCGACGCGCACGGGGCGCTCGGAGCGCAGCGGGGGCGCCAGCGGCGCTGCGGGCGCGGCGCGGGCCCGGCGCCGGCGCAGCGCCGCCAGCAGCGCCGCGCCGCCCAGCGCCACGCCCAGCCCCACGCACGCGCCCACGATCCACGCCGTGTTGTCCACCTCTGCGCACCACTCAGCGCATGAGCTCACATCGACTTACACTACGTCGCCACTGAATGACTCTTCCAGCTATGACTGGATTGGCCCGCGACGTTATCTTATGTATACTTCGGAAAATCTAGGCGCACGGTAGTGCGACAGTTCAAGTTCTGGCCGAACGCACGCAGTGTGTATTATACGAAACATTTTGAACTGTTTTTACCCCCCTCTTAACTTTGCTTGTTATAATCACAACTTGATGACACTTGGACCATTTATTACTATTCTACTATACCTATAAGTTGAAGATTACTGGAAAGTTTCTTTTGTTCTTTATTCAATTGATGGTAAAATCGACGTTGTAGAAAAAACTTGTGAAGTTGATATAGGGTCATATCTTTCAGTGCTCGACCTCTGGCTCGGGAGAAGGCACGGCTCCCTGTCGTTTCGTGCGACGCAGGTCCTCTCGGGGCATGGCTGCTTCGGTAGGTTCCTGTGCCGCATAGGAAGGGAGCCGGACGCTCGATGTCACCACTGCGTCGACTGTCGGGAGGACACGGCGCGGCATACGCTGGCAGAGTGTGCCGCTTGGGAGGAGCCGCGCCGTGCCCTCATCTCTGTGGCAGGCGGTGACCTCTCGCTGCCGGCCGTAGTCCATGCTATGGTCGGCGGTGAGGAGTCCTGGGACGCGGTGGTCTCCTTCTGCGAGACAGTTATCGCGCAGAAGGAGGCTGCGGAAAGGGAGAGGGAGATCACAACCGCTCTCCCTGCCCGCAGCAGGCGCATCGGGCGTCGGAGGAGGGCATACGCTGCCCTCTTCCGGCCCCCCTAACTGGGTCCAGGGGCGGCAGACTTGGGGATGTCCGTCGCCCCCCATTCATCCGGACCCGAGGTGGAGGCGCGTGGTGTTCCCGTGCGCCCCTCTTTGACGTAGCGAGGGGAGTCAAACACCTCACTCCCCTCGCCGACGCGAGGTGGCCCGCAGTGGCGGGCCATACGTTCCTGCGATCCCCGGCGTAGGTGGAAGATGGAACACCGGGGTGGTTTTAGTCAGTAAGAGTCTGACAGACCCCTCCACTCGCCCCAGGGTGGAGGATTTCCCCCGAAATCAAAAAAAAAAAAAAAAGGGTCATATCTTTAAGAAAACGATTTTTCGAGTGTTTCATCATTTTTACACGGTCAGGAAAGATCAAGCTCTCTGTTCACGGGTATTCTCAAAAGACACAACTTAGAGTCATGGACTATTCTGCAGTTCTGAAATGCTTGGCCTATTATTAAGCCTCGTATCCACTAGGCAACATTTGACGCGCGACATGATGCACAACATGTTGCTCATCATGTTTAAGCCGCGTATCCACTAGGCAACATTTGACGCGCAACACGTGACGCTCAACCTGTTCGGTAACGTTGCACAACAGCGCCAGCTGGCGCACAATATGAAAACGATACTTCATAAGGGTTGCTCGTTGCCGTTAAACATGATGAGCAACATGTTGTGCATCTTGTCGCGCGTCAAATGTTGCCAAGTGGATACGCGGCTTGAACGTCAACGAGGAACTTTTATTTAGTAACATTGTCAATGTTGCGCGCGCGCGCGCGCCAAGGGTAAAACGGGACCCTATTACTAAGACTTCGCTGTCCGTCTGTCACCAGGCTGTATCTCATGAACCGTGATAGTTAGACACTTGAAATTTTCACAGATGATGTATTTCTGTTGTCGCTATAGCAACAAATACTAAAAAACAAAATAAAATAAATATTGAAGGGGGCTCCCATACAACAAACGTAATTGTTTTGCTGTTTTTATAGATAATGTTACGAAATCCTTCGTGCGCGAGTCCGACTCGCACTCGGCCGGTTTTGGGGGTTAGTTTTACAAACATAACATATCACCAAGCTACAGCCTTGGCCAAAAGTATTGAGCACCTTACAAATTTCGCTCGTTCACGGTAAGTATGGGAGAAAACCAAATCTACTGATAAAACACCTGGGTGCAATAAAATGTGTCTTTTACAATTTTGGTATTTATTTTTCAGTTCGCTACCATCGCTCGTTGTGAACACATCCAGTGCGCCTTTGGTATTTTATTTCAAAGTTTTAAGTGTTATCGTTGCAATATGCCAAAACGAAACGAACTTTCTTTAGAAAAACGTGTGCAGATACAGCTTCTGCTTGAGCAAGGGAAATCACTAGTAGAGATTTCCAAAACTGTGAAATGTTCGCGCAAGAACCGGGCGCAAACACATCACCACAGACGGTAAGGATCGTCAGTTACTGAGAGAGTCGTTAAGATAGGAAAAAAAATCTTCAGAGCTCGCTGCTGAGTTGTCAGAACAAATAAAGAAATCAATTTCTACTCGAACTACTCGTAGAAGACTTCAAGAAGCTGGTCTGAAAGGCTGTAAAGCTAGGAAGAAGCCATGGCTCTCCGACAACTACAAAAAATCTCGGTATAAATGGGCCTTAAAACACCGAACTTTCACCGCTGAAGAGTGGTCAAATGTTCAGACGAATCAAACTTTGAGGTGAGTAAGTCAATTTAATGCCCTAATAAAATTATATATAATGGTTTAAAAACCAAACGCATAGATGAAGTTATTTTTTTTCGAAGAGAATTGTTCGTGTGTGAGGGCCGCATGGACTCTACTAAGTACATAAATGTACTAGAAACTGCGTTGCTGCCTTCATTCACGACACTTTTCGGCGACACGAACATGGATGGTGTTAAATTCCAGCAGGATAACGCGCCATGCCACAAATCTGCCCGCACTATGACATGGTTTCGGGAAAATAACACTGAGCTTCTTGACTGGCCTTCCCAGTCCAAAGACCAGAACTGAACCCCATAGAACATTTATGAGGTTTATTAAAACGTAGAGTTAGCCGCCACACAATTAACAACAGAGAGGATTTGAAACGCTACCTGCGCCTAGAATGGAACGCGATTACTGCCGAAGAATGTAAAAATCTTGTTAGCTCTTTACCAAAAATAATTTCTGCCGTAATTAAGGCAAAGGGTGGACCCACAAAATATTAATTTTCAATGAATAAATAGTAAAATAAACCTAAGTATATAAAACGTTTTGTTTTATTTCTATTTGATACTCCTCATAAAACTGAAAGATGTCACGGCTGCTCAATACTTTTGGCCGAGGCTGTATTTTGCTTCTTGTTTAATATTAACTTAGATAGTATGTAGTATTTGATGAATACAGGAGAGCCGAAGTGCGAAGAAAGAACACACGACAAAGTAATTTTATGCTCTCACTTTGTAAACTAAAACAATGATGACTAAATGTCAAAGGAATGTTAGCCCTCCATCAATCGAGGCGACGTCATTGCTCGTTTAATTAAGCTTTTGTTTTTTTCTCAATGGAAGAGAACAAGGAAAACTGAATAAAGGTTTTTCAGTTCTGAGTTACGAGTATTAATAAGCTTACTAATTCTTTAAAAATAATTCCAACATAGCCTTTTGCTGGATGTCTAGCAATAGAAAAATACACAACATTACTAACTTTTCGTAAGGTTCACGTATCTTGTCAGTCTAGTGTAGTGACGGTCGCCGTGCGCTGGCGACCTACGACTGGGGCAAGTCACGATCGTAACGATGAACTTGCCATGTTGCTGCACAGCACACGTATTCACTGGCATAACACAACTGACTACTATCAGCGAGGATATCGCTCGATATCGTTATCAGCACATTCTAAATGTATTAGGTATAAGTGCCCTGTAATCGGTCTGTACAATCGAATCAGTAAATGAGCGCAGGGGGCAGGGGGCAGGGGGGCAGGGGGCAGGGGGCAGGGGGCAGGGGGCAGGCGGCACGTACCGGTGTACACGACGGTGTAGGCGGTGTCGGTGAACTTGTCGGGCGCGGTGAAGGCGCGCAGCTTCACGAAGTACTTGGTGCCGGGCTTGAGCGGCCCGTTGCAGTAGGCGCGGCCGCCCGCGTCGCAGCGCTCCGAGCCGATGGTGAACTCCTCCACGGGCGACGAGTGGAAGGGGTAGTAGGGCTCCGTGACCTGGTAGGGCGGCCAGCGCTCCAGCGCGTGCACGTCGCGCCACGACGGCAGGCGTGCCGGCGTGTCGTTGCGCGGCTGCTCGGCCAGCACCAGCGTGTAGGCCGTGACGTTGCCGTTGGCGGCCGAGAAGTAGTCGGCGCGGAAGCGCACGGCCACGGTGGAGGAGGAGCGGCGCACCTCGTGCGGCGTGGCGTGCGCGGGCGGGCGCGGCGGCGCGCCGATGTCCAGCGTGGTGACCAGGCGCGCCGCGGCGCCGGCGCCGGCGCCGTTCTCCGCGCGCACGCTGAACCAGTACGCCGCGCCCGGCGTCAGGCCTTCCACGGCGCCGCCGCGCGCTGTCGCACCAGCGAAACACATTGAGACAGAGCAAGCGACTCTTCAAATGTTTATTAATATAAATTGCGCGAGCATTTTGCTTCTATGTGTGCTTTGTGAACTCTCCGATATTCATTGTATAAATGCAGGGCGAATTTTTCAAGTGGGCGTAAATGACCAAATCCGAAACTATGAGAGTCTCCCAGTCTGACTTTGATGAAAACTAAAACTGCATCATTGGATTCATGGAACATCAATTTTTCTCACCAGGAATCGAACCCGTTGATTTTGGGTAAACAGACACATACTGTTTTATTACACAATAAATAAGCTAATATCAGAAATTTTACAAAGACCTCCCTTTTCGCGACAGAACGATCGGAACGAGCATGCGATCGTGCGGGTCATGGATATGAGGTTACCGTCAGCCTTGAACTCGAGCGTGGTGATGCGCTCGGGGTCGCTCTGCGGCGCGTACTCCAGCAGGAAGCGGCGCAGCACGCCGTTGGCGTCGGCGGGCTCCAGGTCCCAGCTGAAGGCGAGCGCGGAGGGCTCGGCGTGCGTGGCGCGGAAGTGCCGCGGCGCGGGCGGCGGCGCCTCGCGCGTGGCCACGGCGGCCGAGTGCGCGCGCGACGCCGCCCGCAGCGCCGCGCCGCGCCCCGCCCACACCACCACCGTGAACGTGTACAGCGTGTGCGGCCGCAGCGCGCCCACCTGCCGCCGTGAACATGTACGCGACCTTCGTTTATTTCTTTCCATCTACGTATTCGGGTACTTTCTACCGTTTGGCATGCAAAAATAATCACAACGAATACAATAGGGGATAGAATCTTTACAACTCTTATTTAAACATTAGGGATATTATTATAAACAGTTGAAAAGAAATAATGGGCAGTTATTTAATTTTCTGGTGGTTGGTAAATTATTACAGCAGTAATGAAAAGAAAATTATCGGTTATTACATCCTACAATTCAGCTTAAAAAATGATTGAAGTAGTGTAATAAATGAATGGCCAGTAAAATGATGGAATGGGCAGTTAGATAAATAGTTGGGGCACTTCACGGTGAGCGGTAACACACGTTGCTTTCATTGAAAGTGTGCATAGGTGACGCTCACCACAGCGCATGGCGGATCGACACTTATTATACTTAATCCGTCTTTTTTCCAGCCCGCACCGCAGCATAGGTCGAAGGCCGGCGGAGCTCCGACGACTTGGGACGAAGCTAAAGAGAGTTTTATAAATGGCGAGCAAAGCGAGCGCGGTTTGACGACCGTCATTGTGTGACAGAGCGATTTCTATTTTTAGATCATGTGGTCAGAGCGGGGTGAGTTTTTTACTTTACACGCTGAAATAAACAAGGGATACATTTTACCGCCTCATTTAAAAAAAAACTGTTTAGATGGAGATTTCTTTCCGACTAATTCTGATTTTTAATAATATTTATTTAACTGCCCATTTAAATATTTTTTACGAGTCATTTCTAGTTAGTTTACTGCTCAGTTTTTACTGCTGGCTGAACTTGTTAATAAACATGCATTTTGTAATTTTTAACTTACCAATTCTACAATATTCAACTGCCGCTTTCAATCAGTGCCATACAATAGCAACGTTATTTTTATGAACAGATAACTTCACATAGGTGGCACACAGGGTGTTTGGTAATGAAGTGCATTGCTTCATATGAGATGTTCTAGAGCTAACATGCAACGATTCTGTTCTCAATAGTTGGGGGCCCAAATTGAGTTGTTTCCCGGTGATCGAACTTTTTTAGTTTTTTACAGAAGGAAAGAAATTGCTAATTGTGATAAATTTCCACCACTCCGGATAGTACACTAATTTATTTATTTATTTTAATGCGTTAATACTATCATTACAGTCTTAACTTATTACGATAGCCAAGTCACACACACAAAATTTAAATAAAAACTACATCTCAAGATATTAGAGATCATTGTTTGTAACATAATACATATAAACAATAGTACTTTTGCAAATATGTGTATATGTGTTGTGTTATTTTTATGAAAGCTCTCATGAACAAATAAATCTCTCGAATAAAAAAATAAGCCTCGTAAAGCTCAAGCTATGAATTTTTTTTGAAAATTCTCAAATTATAATCAAATTAGCTCTAGAAGCATTTGAAGGAACGCACCACCCTGTACCAGCTTATAAAATCTTCCGCATCGCTGTCAATATGAAAAGAGCCCAGAACGCTGGCAACGTTTCCACGTAGAATGGCAATCCTTAACCGAAGAAAGAAAACCCCAGCAATCAAAATTTTATAATAAAATACCACGTGAGATTCTCGAACTGAATGAGAAAAAAATTAAAACATGCATAAAACGCACTCTATGTAGACAGGCATATTATAAACTGGAAGATTATATCCTTGATAAAAATGCTTGGCTAAATGCCGGTCCCGCTCCACAGCCTCAGTCGCTTGGTTCCACTCACACACCACATATTTGGAAGAGATGCTCACCCTCTTTTACGACTAATAATAATACTATTCCACATAATCTTATATTATGTTTGGAATAAACTTTTCTTTTTCTGTCTTTTCAGATTGATATTCATAGTTTTATATAAAGTAGAAGCAATTTTTAGTTCAAGTTCTGTAAATGTGAGGACCATGGACCATTATGTTATTAGATAGTTTCCTTGTTTGACATGAAATAGCAGCGGCAGTTGAGGGTGTGTCATGCTCACTCCAATGTCTCGCTGACGGTGGCGCGTGTATCATTCGTGGATCATTCAGTTCCCTTCAAAATGGTTGAGCTGAATGGTGCTGATGCACGCGTCATGTTCGTGAACGGGCGCCGTCAGTTGAGACTGGTCATCCCTTAGTTGCCACTGCCTCATTTTAATATTTGATACCATAAATTATGTTTTCTTTCTTTACATTGTTCTCATATATAGAAACAACAAGGTTAATGTAACCAGGATTTTTGTAAACATAAAATGATTTAAAAGAGTGTCCGTGGAGTTTCTTGCACGTTCTTCTCCATAGAGATCTACGCTTTGGAACGTGTAAATAGCTTCATGTTTTTGACGGACTGACTTTGAGAATTCAAAAGTACCTGATAATGGTTTATTTGAAATAAATGCTTTGACTTTGACCAGCACTCACGGTCGCGATTGGAGTCTACGAAAAATATTTTGCAACACACTTACTCGAAAACTAGCTCCTACCTGTATTTGGTACGAAATGGAGTGTAATTCACACTGGTGCAGAAAAATAGTTTGTCAGCCCCCAGGCAGAGCCCGGCGAACGAAATAAATCCTCGAGCCATTTTTCACAATAATTTTGTAACTAAATATTATGTTTATAAGAAATTTAATTTATGTTTTGAGTAAAAAACGACGTTTGATGCAGGTGGACCTTAGTCATTAGTTTTGCGGCCTCTAGGGGCCTCACGTTTGCCTCGGGCGTCTATTCGTCCTCGGCTGCAATAACAAACTTTCCCGTAGGTACTACACTGGAAAATGTCGTACGGAAAAAACAGAACCCAGCTTTAGAAGTCTACGGTTTAAGTATGCCGTTAAACCATAGACTTCTAAAGCTGGGTACTGAGTGGTGTTACGGGGCGTAATGTAACATGTTACAAAGCGAGCAACTCATTGCTCGTTTCGAGTGCTTCCCCTGCTGTGTGATTTTTTGCGAATCCTTTTGCGATTCAGTCAGTACGCCACACGCGTCGATTCTTGGATAAATTGTGTTATATAATTTTTGTAAAACATGGAGTGGGAAAAATATATTCTCTATATTTGGATTAAATTTGGATGAAACAATAATTTAGTAGAATGAAAGATCCCAACGACCTCGTTGTCAAACAACTTGACTGAGACTGTCTTGCGAACCGGCCCGTAACACCGGTCAGTACCCACCTTAAAGGTTTTCCGGTACCTAATCTATAAGTAAAGAACCATTATTTGCATTTTTTTTTTATTTCTAGGCTCTTTATTTCTGGAACTTTATGATATGAGAGTAGATCATGCTGCGTTACATGTAGAGCGTACTGACCGTGATGCCGAGCTCGTCGGTGGTGTGCGTCTGCAGCTGGTCGGCGCCGGTGAGGTACTGCACCTGGAAGTCCGTGTAGTCGCCCGCCGGCTTGTCCCACACCAGCGTGATCTCGCGTGCGCCCACCTCCGTGGCGTTCAGCTGCGTGATGGGCCGCGGAACTGCGGGGCAGGCAGGCCGGTCAGTACAGAGCTAGCGCGTGCGGCTCGGGCGGCTCGGGCGGACAGTACGGCATAGTTACAGAGGCGCGCCTGGCGCTGCACGGGGTGCGACGTGACGTTGCGCGACACGGTCCACATGGTGACGTTGTACAGGCGGCCCGGCGCCAGCGCGCCGAACTCCACGGCCTGGCCGCTCGCGTTGGCGGCGCGGTCCAGCCAGCGCGGCGCCGAGCCCGCGCCCTCCAGGCGGAAGCGGTACGAGTCGAAGCGCGACGCCGACTCCGGCGTGCGCGTGTAGATCACTTTCTGCAACCAGGGAACCACCTTTACAACGACCCACATCTGTGCACGTCACGAACTGCGCGTTAACATTTAAATTAACTTGAAATATAATACTCTAAATAAGCTGGTTTAAAAAGAATGCATTTAAATTGAAATATGTCACAAGGAATATTGTTGTTACATTTAACACAGTACCACATGAAATATGTTCGTATTTCGCAAATCTATAAAATGGTTGATGTAATTTATATTTATTTCTAGTATTAAAATTAAGTGTCTATCACTGATTTTGAAAAAAAAACTAAAATATTCTTAAATGAATTGGCAAAGGACTATCATAATATTAATCTTTTTTTTAAACTTCCTTAAGAAAATCGCAGCGCCGTAGATTAATTATAAATGGCTTTGAAATCTCGCTTTTGCAAAATAAATATGGATTCTGTCAGCAGCCCAACCCCACAGCAAAATACCGTACGACATAATGCTGCGAAAGTAACTAAAATAGACCAAACGTGCTGTTTCTTCGTCTGTTAACTGTCTTATAATTCTAAGAGCATAAGGGGCTGAGCTTAGACACCCTGCAGGAGATGTTATATGAGGTCCCAACTGTTAATAATCTGATGAATAAATAGTCGATGAGTAAATAGTCTGTTGATTAAAATTCCAGTTTTAATTTATTTAATCGTAGGAGAACTAACAGATGGATAACAGTTGTATATGAGACATAAAGCCAATTACAGGTTCTCACGGGTAAAAACAGAAAAAATAGTAGAAAACTTAAGATCACTAACAAGCACGATAAAGAAGAATATTATATATATCACTTAGGTACAATAAGCACTTTAAGCGTGCAGAGTAGGTTGTAGGTTTTAGTGGTAAATTGGTCAAATGAGAACTCTTTACATAGAATATTAAAGTCTTTACTCGCTCGCACCATATATGAGTTTCGCCTGTAGTTCGAAGAGGAAAAAGGAATGGAGATAGGCGGATAAAATCTAACCGATCTCTGGGGACATTGAAGTGCAGTTTCTGCAGGAGATCAGAACAGTTAATCTCGTTGGACATAATTTTTAAAAGAAAAGTACAATCTGTTAGTTGACGACGATTTATAAGCGGTTGCAAATGAAATTTCTTGCAAAGATTTAGGTAATTATCAGAGTGGTATACAGACGTATATATAGACGTAAACACGAAAACCGAACACAATAAATCCTTTTTGTATTCACAATACGATCAATGTATTTGCCATCACAAGAGTTCCAAATTTGTGACGCATATTCGAGGTAGCTTCTCACAAAAGAGCAATTGTACGGTGCACGTACAACGTTTTGGTTGCTGACAAAGCGACCTCAATTTATATATAATAATATTCACGGAACATTACAGTTAGTTGACATATTGCAATTATCGCGATTGGCACGGATTGGCATCCAACTTATAACTATTTTGTAACTTTAAGAAATAAACTATTTCTTGTGGTCAACCGTGGTTTACCGTCAACTCACCAAACTCTAACTAACGCTGAGCCATACATAAAAAGTGGTCCTTCGAGCTTCGAGGATATTAAGTGTGTGAAGTGTCTCTATTAGCGATAGCGAATCGGTCTTGCTGGTCTCCCAGAAGCGGGTCGCCCCAGTAAGATTGAGAAGGCGCACATATCTCTAGTAGAGAAAGAATACGCTTAGTATCCACCAAAATAACTGCGAAAACTTCGCAAGTTTACTGAACTAGTGCCTGCGGCGAAACAACCCTGCGGTACTATCGAACAACTAAACTTAACAACAATCAACTTAACTAAACTTAACTTCAACAACAATCAACGATGGCTCAGAACATCAGCGAGATCATCAGTCGCCAAGAAACTATATTCAACAACTTGAAGCAAATCAGCATCAACTACAAGAAAGACGGTCCTAGCAGAAAAACTTTGGAGTACCTGGAGGAGCGACTTTCTCGGCTGAACACGAACTGGGAGAAGTTTGTGTTCAATCATCAGCAACTGGAGAAATCTGGAATAACTGACATCCAATACTTCGTTGACGACGTTTTCAACAACACTAAGAAGATGTACGAGGACGTTCTGCAAGATATCCTGAAACGTAAAGCTGAGTTACCTTCTGTATCGAAGAGTAAAGTCGAACTATCACCTTCTACTCCTAAACAAGGTAAAACAAAAGCAACCTTTAACTTCGATGATATCAACTTTCATATACCTCCTCGCGAAACGGACAAGACCACCGAAAAACAGCAGGAGCTTTTACGACAGCAATTCTGCAACTTTCGAGCTTTTGAACGTACTGTGGAGAAGATAAACTTCGACTCGTCATCTGAAAAATGGGAGCTAGAAGATAGTCTTAATATCTTGAAAGGCAAATGGGATATAATTGAGAAAACTAACTGGGAACTTGACTATATTTCACAAGATGAAGATTCAACTTACAAACAAAAATATGATGCTATAGAAAACGTTTATGATAACATCCGAAAGAAACTACAACATCATATTTGGAACAACGCTCACTATGAGAAGACAACTCCAAAAATTGTGATACCGGACTTCAATGGAAACTACCATCAATGGTTAACTTTTAAAGATCTGTACTTGGAAAGTGTACATAATAACCCACTGCTGTCAAAAGCGCAAAAAATGCAACACCTCAAAACTAAACTCAAGGGTGAAGCCGAGAAGATTGTACAGCACCTCGGTATAAGCGCGGAAAACTACACTTCCTGCTGGGAGATAATCACGCATCGATATGATAACAAGCGCCTGTTGTTCACGTCTTATATGAACACGCTTCTAAATCAACCTCTCATATCAGAAGCTAGCGCCGCAAGCATAAGGAAACTTCATGACGTCACTCTCGAGTGTCTGAACGGACTCAGTAACATTGGACTAGAAATAACCAACTGGGATCCGATAATTGTTCATCTGTTGGTGCAGAAACTGGACAAGGTGACTTACAACGAGTACATCAAGGATCTCAAAGAACCGAGAGAATTTCCCGACTTGGATGAATTCATCAAATTTTTGGAGAATAAATTCATGGCGTTGGAAGCCTTACAAGGAAATACTCATCAAAGGTCACACTCGTCGAATAAAAATCAGACAGATAGACAGCAAAACAACGCGTCATTCGCTCGAAGCAATAATTATAAATATAATAGCCAGAGGTCATCAAACTCTAACAGACCGTATAAATCGACCAAAGCCTTCTTCACAACAACGAAGAATTGCCCGATTTGCAAAACTGAACACGTTTTAATGAAATGTTGCAAATTCTTGGCTATGAACGCAAAGGAACGAAATGACACAGTTCGCAATTTACGTATTTGTTCGAATTGTTTGTACAGTCATGGAGAACAAAAATGCACTTCGAGAAAAACTTGTAAACTATGCAACAAGCCACACCATACGCTTTTACATGAGGATGGGAATGAGCAGAACAACCGTCCCGCAGCTATGAGTGCCAGCACGCCATCGACATCACATGCCGTGAATAACTTAACTAACGAGGCGAAGGAAATTTTGTTGACGACCGTACTTTTAAAAGTAAAGACCATTGATGGAGATTATATCAGCTTAAGAGGTTTGCTTGACCAAGGGTCGCAAGTGAGTCTCGTGACAGAACACGCCGCGCAACGACTCAGATTACCGCGACGCAAAGTCAGCGCTATTGTGTCAGGTGTCGGTTCACTGTCCGGCAATTGTAAGGGGTCAATTGACTTGGAATGCAAATCTATACATTCGGATTATGAATTTAAATTAGAAACCTTGGTGATGAAGAAATTAGTAAATAACTTGCCTACAGCATCCTTCTCCATACAAAACTGGGATTACATAGATAACTTAAAACTTGCAGACCCACATTTTAATAAATCGGGCCCGATTGACTTACTTCTGGGTGCCGAAATCTATTCAGAACTAATACTGAATGGGGTCATAAAAAGCGACAATTTCCCCGTAGCCCAACAAACAAGAGTTGGCTGGATACTCTGCGGGAATGTCAAGACATTTAACTGCTATGTAATACTCAATGACCTAGAAAATATGACACGATTCTGGGAAACTGAAGAAATCTCGAACACTACAACTTCAACTAATGAAGACCAGCATTGTGAGGAGCACTACAACTCGACTACTACGAGGTTAGATGACGGGAAATATGTGGTGCAGATGCCCATGAAGTCAAACTATAACTCAAACTTAGGAGCCACGAAGTCTCAAGCACAAGCTCAGTTCCTACAACTTGAGAGGAGAATGTTGAAGAACAACGACCTAAATAGGGAATACAAACGCTTTATGGAGGAGTACATTTCCCTGGGCCACATGAAGCCTGTAACTGCTGATACTCGTAGAAAAAACCAAGTCTATCTACCACATCACGGAGTTTTAAGAGCTGAGTCGACTACGACGAAACTGAGAGTTGTGTTTAATGCATCTTATAAGGCAAATAATAACAACAGTCTCAATGACCTTATGTACTCTGGCCCAAACTTGCAAAAGGACATGTTCACGCTACTTATTAACTGGCGAGTGTACAGATACGTCTTTACGGCAGATATTGAAAAGATGTATCGACATATATGGCTGAACGAGCAACAACAGCACTTACAAACTATTGTTTGGAGATCATCTTCCAACGAACCATTGCTGGAATGGCAGCTATGCACTGTGACCTACGGTATGAAAAGCGCGCCTTATCTTGCAATGCGCACCTTACATCAACTTGCACAAGATGAAAAGGATAACTATCCTGAGAGCGTCAGCGCTCTACTAAACTATTTTTACATGGACGATTTAGTCCATGGGCAAAACAGCATTGAAGATTCGAAGAGAATGGTCGCAGAACTCATTCAACTATTGAGTAAAGGAGGTTTCAACTTAAGAAAGTGGACAAGTAACGAAGCGGCTATATTAGAGGACTTGCGAGACGACCAAAAGAGCACTAAGGCTAACATAGAATTCAGCCCTGAAACATCAAACACAAAAATGTTGGGGATGAACTGGAACCAGAAACAGGATACATTTACTTATCAATGGAGACTACCGGAAAAGAAAACTCTAACGAAGCGTGTATTGCTGAGTGAAATAAGTAAATTATACGATCCTCTTGGTTTTCTATCGCCTGCAACAATAAAAGCGAAACTACTTTTTCAAAAGGTCTGGATCAGCAAAATCGACTGGGATGATTGTCTGCCCGTCGACGTAACAACTGAATGGGAAAAGTTGAGAAAGGATTTCCCTTCAATCAACAAAATCTCAATCCCACGATGGCTGCAATGTACAGACGATAATATTGAGATTCACGGGTTTTGCGACGCAAGCGAAAAGGCATATGCGTGCGTCATTTATAGTCGAGTGAAAAGCAAGAACGGAAATTTCACAACTACAATAATAACTGCAAAAACAAAGGTCGCGCCGCTTAGTAAGAAGATATCTCTACCTAGAATGGAACTCTGTGGAGCATTGTTACTTGCCAGACTTATAGAGAAAATTAAGAGTACACTCTCTACTAAACATCTCCAAATACAATGTTGGAGTGACTCTAAAGTGGTATTGGCATGGCTACAAGGAGACATAAATAGATGGGAAAAATATGTCGCCAACAGAGTCTCACAAATAAACAGCATAATTCCATCAAAACAATGGAACTACGTCAAGTCGGAAGAAAACTCGGCTGACTGTGCAACACGAGGTCTCTCTCCCTCTCAACTTCTAACATTTAAACTTTGGTGGGAGGGCCCAAGTTGGTTGAAAACTTGTAACTTTAAAAACAGCCAACAAAATGACAATAATATGCTCTATTTACAAGACAATGAACTATGTGACACACTAACAGCAAACAATAAATGCTGCGTTGCAACTTATAAAAACAGTGAAGTAATTACCGAGCTGTTGAGTAAATATAGCAG
Source organism: Mamestra brassicae (assembly GCA_905163435.1). Taxonomy (NCBI): domain Eukaryota; kingdom Metazoa; phylum Arthropoda; class Insecta; order Lepidoptera; family Noctuidae; genus Mamestra; species Mamestra brassicae. The sequence continues at coordinate 380,620 of LR990996.1, forward strand.
TTTCAAACGTGTAATCCGAGTACTTGCGTGGATTCTTCGAGTTAGAAATACTTACGTCCGAAAAAATAACATAACCGGCGTTGATAACGTGATTGTATCGTTATCTTCTGAAGAAATTACTGAAGCAACGGAAATGGTGATCAAAACTGTGCAGAGAATGTACTTTGGGGAAGAAATCGAATGTTTGAAGAAAAACAACTCAATATCAACTAAAAGCAACATTCTGAAGTTGACCCCATTTCTCGATAAGAATGGGATACTGCGAGTCAAGGGACGACTTATCAACTCCGTGCTGCCTCCTGAATCGAAACATCCAGTTATTCTCCCTGCTACTGGAAGATTAACAGAGTTGATCATCCAAGAAGCCCATCATGAAGTTCTCCATGGTGGGGCACGACTCACGCTAGCATACTTACGTCTCAAGTACTGGATTATTGGTGGGAACAGAACAGTGAAAAAGGAACTTAGGCAGTGCATACGATGTCACCGTTTTAAGTCTCAACGAAACATGCAAATTATGGCTGACTTGCCAAAAGAACGAGTTACACCATCGAGGCCATTTACAAATACCGGTGTGGACTTTACCGGACACGTTGATATAAAAATCAACAAGGGGAGAGGCGTGAAAACATGCAAGGCTTATATAGCCATCTTCATTTGTTTGGTTACTAAAGCCGTACATCTTGAGTTGGTGTCCGACCTGACAACTCAAACTTTTCTTGCCGCTTTTAAACGAATGTGTGCGCGCAGAGGTACTCCGAAGCATATGTTTTCAGACAACGGAACTAATTTTGTTGGTGCCGCAAGAGTACTGCAAGAGGACTTTGAACGAAATAAAACTTTTCAATCGTCTGAGTTTTACGACGAGATGAATAGTTTAAAGATAAACTGGCATTTTAACGCCCCTCTCTGGCCATCAGCTGGTGGACTTTGGGAAGCCGCCGTTAAGTCCATGAAGTATCACTTGAAGCGAGTGCTAGGAGAACAAAAGTTAACTTACGAACAGTTCACAACATTATTAACTCAGATTGAAGCATGCTTGAATTCCCGTCCACTTTGCCCACTATCTGAAGACGTTGAAGACCTGGACTACTTGACACCAGGTCACTTTCTTGTTGGCGGTCCCTTATTGTCTATGTCGAAGGAAGAAGAAGACTTCAACCAGTACGACTTGAGAAATAGATGGAGGTTGGTTGAACAAACTAACTTACACATCTGGAAGCGCTGGTCAAACGAATACCTGCAGCAATTACAAGTACGCAGTAAATGGCAACAAACAAAGGAGAATCTAGCAGTTGGTGACTTAGTGTTAGTGAAAGAAGACTATTTGCCTCCGGGACGGTGGGCTCTCGGAAGAGTCGTGGAACTTCATCCGGGGACTGACGGAAATGTTCGAGTCGTTACTCTTAAAACTAAAAAGGGACAACTAAAACGACCAATCGTGAAACTGTCGCCGTTACCGCTACGCAAGAACTTACAAACTACGGAAGTAACCGAAGACGTAATAAACAAACAACAACAGCAGTCCGAACCTGAAAAACAAAAAAGGCAAAGAGGTCGCACGATTAATAAAACTAGTTTACTCTCTCTAGTTCTAATGTGCATAATGACCATAATGGGAATCACACAAGCGACGCCTGTTGCTTCAAGCAACTATAAGGTGACATCAATACTTAACAATCAACCAATATACTTTGATGAAGCCGGGAAACTGCAACTTATACACGATGAATGGACGCTGTTGATTTATTACAACTTGACTTCATATTGGCAAGCCACGAGTAAGATTAAATTCTACCTCGATCAAGTGGATACACTTTGTCAACGAATAGTGCACCAGTACCCACCCTGCGAAACCGTCGTCGATCACCTACGTTATGAATTGAACCATCTCACTGAATACAATTCTATGTTACTAGCTCAACGCTCAAGGAAAAAACGAGGTTACTTCGATGGGGTTGGAAAATTAGCAGGAACACTATTCGGCGTTCTTGATGTGGATTTTGCACAAAAATATGAACAGGATATCCAATATTTACAAGCAAGTGATAACTATTTACTGCAATTAATGAAAAATCAAACACTGATTGTAGAAGCAGAAAATAGTATGATTAAACGAAGCTCGGAATTTATCGATAAACAATTCAAAACAGTACAGATCTACATGAATCAGACTAGCAGAGAAATCACAAAAATAGAAAACAGAGCACATATATTATACACTATAAATGACATCCATTCTGCCGCTGTAACTTCAACTTTAATTCTGAGCGATTTACATAGAATTCAAGAAATGCTGATGAATGCCCTAGCCAACATCTACAGAGGCCATTTAGACACACACCTTTTTTCGGCATCTCAACTGATTGAGCAACTGAATATTATATCAGGAAAGCTACCACAGGGACTTTCTTTGCCGATTAAGGATATGCAAAAGGATTTTCAAGTCATCTACGAACTGATTCACGTGAAAGCTAGAATTACACGTAACTATTTACTGTTTGAATTACACATTCCGTTATTGAGCGACGAAGACTACAAAATATATCGTGTAATTCCAATTCCATTCATGAGACAAGGACACTTAAAACTTGTTAAACCTTTTTCGGACTTCATCGCTATCAACTTGATAAAAAACTCATATATAACCTTGGAAGAGCAAGATATGCACCATTGCACCTCATACGGAGAAGATGAATTCTCGTGCATCTCGCGACAACCCGTATACAGTCTACACGATAAAGATGCGCCCTGTGAGACCAAAGTGTTTAGCCAACAAACTTCACTATCGTGCGTCATTAATGACATAACTTGTAAGGAGAGTTGGATAAAATTGCATAAACCTAACGTTTGGTTATTTACGTTGTGCGACAAACAGCTGATGCGTGTAATATGCAGCGATCAGGTGACACCGGCGGTCATTGACGGAACAGGAGTCATTGCCTTGAAACCTAAGTGCTTACTACAGAAAAAAGATGCCACGATATTTACTTACAATCACTTAGGAAGTAGGGTAAACACGGGATTGGATATCGAAGTACCCATCATAAATACCACGATAAACAACATGTTTGATATCAGCTGGAGGAACGTACAGCTGAACATCACTGAATTGTCCAATGCAGGAGATTTGTCAAAACTTGATCGTCAAATCTCTTACCAAAAACAGCATGAAGTGCTACCTGCGGCTTCAAGTATTTCACCGCACGATGTGTATTTTTATTCCTCGACTTCTTTGTTGTTGGGAGGACTTGCTATAGTTGGCATCTACTTCATTATCAAGAAACGAAGAAATAGGAATCAGAATTCTACGGCAAGCACTAAACTGGAACAACAGAAAGGAGCAGACAAAGAAGTTAACATCGAGATGCGAGAGATCCGTAGCTCGACGAGACAGGAACCTGGAAAGGGATTTAGTTTTGATGAAATATCGTCAAATTAATATTTATACTTTTTTATTATGTACTCTTTTTACTTTACTTTACTATACTTTTACTTTACTTACTATACTTTTACTTTACTTACATAATTTTTAAACTTTGTTTCTTTTACATTTTTTATACTTATTTTTTGCTATGTACTGGTTGCCCATCTCGCCTTTCGTTACTGCCCATCTCCCATTCTTCCCTTGGGAGCATGTACGGTGCACGTACAACGTTTTGGTTGCTGACAAAGCGACCTCAATTTATATATAATAATATTCACGGAACATTACAGTTAGTTGACATATTGCAATTATCGCGATTGGCACGGATTGGCATCCAACTTATAACTATTTTGTAACTTTAAGAAATAAACTATTTCTTGTGGTCAACCGTGGTTTACCGTCAACTCACCAAACTCTAACTAACGCTGAGCCATACAGCAATAAAGAATATTAAGGGTTTTGGCCCTCTTGTTTTATTCAATATGATGTCACATTTGTTCCTGCTAACATTTGGTAAAGGATTTACGTTTTTTTTTTCATTTAGTACCAAATTGTTTGCCGTAGACCAATTTTCGACCTGATGAATAACGATTTATTGAAGATTGTTCCATTTTTAATATCAATGATGTGTGATCAGCAAATAACACCATATTCGGTTGATGTTGAAGTAATTTGGGCAAATCGTTTATATAAACTTAAAAGAGGAATGGACCCGAAATTGAGCCTTGAGGAGCGCCTATTGTCATTTTAAACCCTAGTGAGTTTCCGCCGTATACCTACTACTTGAACCTAGTGAAATTTAGTCTTTCAAGTATGACCGAAGCAAAATCAAAGGCTGTATTTTCAATCTCATAGTGCTAGTGCTCGAGTTTCAACAAGAGCGTCTCATAGTTAATAAAATCGAAGACCTTCGAAAGGTCGCAAAGGTTGTCTGTGGAAACTCTGTCAATAAGGCCTCACTTTTGATTTCATAATTGGAACTATATGTTATGAAAGTAGATAAAGTTCATATATTTCTGTCACATAATTCGTGACAAACAGCGTTTCCTTCATGGCATTTATCTTTTCGACGATTAATTTATAGACCGATTAAAGTAAACCGAACATGCAGTTTCCAGGCCAGACTCCGCTAACTGCTTAACGTTACTCTCCTTAAACGTACCACACAAACAAATCAATATATAATATATAATTCTTCCGTAACCGAGTGGCTGACAGACAACGCACAGGCGAAACTACTGCTCTTAGAAAGCTGAAATTTGGTATGTAGCTTCCCGAGATTCCTACGGGAACGGAAGAAAATGGGGGACATGCACGTACGAAGTCGCGGGCAAAAGTTAGTAAGAAATAAAATGTAAATATTGCTTAGTAAGTGTTGGTACTCACCAGAGTAGTAGACAGGGTGTCATTGTCTTCTCCGGTGCCGACCTCGTTCACTATCGTCATCTCCGACTGAATGAGAGGGCCTGAAACGAGCGCAGCGCATGAGCGGCGGTACACTACGACACTATTGAAACATGCCGTCGACTCCACATTTTATTAGTAACGACGGGCAGAAAATCGTGGAACAGATAAGCGATCATGCGGCCTCATGATGGTTGTTTATTGCTAGTTCTAGAATTCTGATTGGCTCGCAGATCTTCACGAAGTATTGGCCGCGCAGACGCTAGTTTTGTGGGTATATTATTCTCGACGTGTACGGTCCACCCGTACTATTCATATCTTTTTACGTTAAATAAGCAGTTTTGTACCGCGTGCGCAACTTACTTAAGTTCGCGTTCCGTCTTCGCCGCGTGTACTCATTATCATAATAACGTAGCAGTTCGATATCTTACAATCATTCTATCATAAGTGATCACTGTATCAATAAGGTACCTGTAGTATTATATTAAAATTCTAAGAATATAGGACATTTTTAATTTCTCACACTCGAAAAGTTTGATCCGAGTAGCAGTTGGAAAACAAATTAGGGCGGGAAAGGCTCATAGTTATTTTAAGTAGAACTAAATTTGGTTAGGTAGTCGGCTACGAAATTTTTTACATATGGTAGGCGCCAAATAAACTTGCAATAGCGGCCCACACACAATTTTGACATGATTTATTTCAAAATCGGAAAAAAGACATAAAGCTGACCGGAATCTTCATCTATCGAGATGCTTTACATCTTCTAGTAATGAATAACCATTCATAATTTATTTTTCGGATACCTATGAAGGGAAAGATAAACGTCCTTTGTCGCTATATGTCACCGGAAAATTCAAGACTCAGTAAGATTGTAATAAATCTTTGTTATTTTATAATTTCTCGACATATTATAAAAAATCGTTTTGTATGCAATAAATCTCATCTAAATTCAATAGTTTTCAATATAGGTATCTGCGTCTTATTAAGAAAAAAATTGAGAGACATTTTACAATCTTACGGCGTTTGCAATTTTCTGGTGACATATATATTTATTCATCTGGCCCCTACCATTTACTTTCAAGAAAAGTATCGATTAAAAGAAATAAAAAAATGCTGCGGTCTTGTGATTGTGTAAATAAACAGCCAGAAAGATACTTAAATACATAGGTACAATGATTTTATGAAGTGGCGAGCAAACAAGAAAATAAAACTACTATTTGTTACTTTCCTTATATTCGAAATGAAAAGTAGAGTGTTTAACACGGGCGCAAGTCACACAGTCCTACCCGTACTGCGGCCGTCTACATACCTCGTCTGGGAACTGATTCATTTCGGGCCTCGTATCACATGTTTATCATAAAATTTACAGGTGTCCCGTACACTAGGTGTACCGTTTAAAGTAAAGTGGCACTAGTCTCTGCAGACGGTCGTACGTACGCGTGCGCGTCTCCATGGCGAACAGGTCGCTGGACAGGTTGTAGGAGTGCGTGGCGATGTCCAGCTTGTAGCCCGTGCCCGGCTGCAGGCCCCCCAGCGCGGCGCGCACGGTGCGCGCGGCGCCCGGGGCCGACAGGTTGCGCGCGCCGCCGGCGCCGCCCGGCTCCAGCGGCCACCAGCGCAGCGCGTACCACTCCACGCGCCCGCCCGGCCGCGGCCACTCCAGCGTCATGTTGCGCGTGTCCACCAGCTGCTCCACGTTGCTGACGGGGTTGGGTCCTGCGGGCAGGCGGCACGTGTAGCAGACAGCGGCGGCACGACACTACGTGGCCGGAGGGTACGCACGGACGGTGTGCTCCTGGTGCAGCGGCGCGCCGCTCTCCACGGCGCCGGCGTCGCCGCCCGCGTCCTCGCTCAGCGTGTCCAGCTGGATGATGTAGTGCTCGCCGTGCGTCATGTTGCCGATCTGCGTACGAGCACACGGAACTGTATTTTGTCAATGACTACTATATTCGGAATTATTTCTTTAAATGACAAACTCTACGATGTCGTCAGTTTTGACGTAGAAACGTGAACTGAATTCGTATACGCGCCGGTGCCTCACCTCAGCCTCGGTGGTGATGGGCGGCAGCGGCGCCAGCGCCCGCCAGCGCGCGGCGTCGCTGTCGGCGGTGCGGTAGCGCAGCACGAAGCCGCCCAGGGCGCTGGCGTCGCGCGGGGGGGCGGCCCACGTGACCACGACGCTGTTGGACGTGGCGCGCGACACGTTCAGCGAGCGCGCCGGCAGCGGGCCTGCTCGCACACATCACACTTCATTATCATACTGTCACGTCACACATGTGCAACTTATAAAGCACCACGCTCGCGAACGTTTCAATACCTAATTATGTGCAGTTTCACACTATTTTTTTTTTACGGTATCATAATCTACTATTCTATCACACAGTCGGACTTCACGGAGGGAGCGAGGGATCCGGGTGCACACGTGTCGGCGAGAGACACGCTTCGCTTGCTCTGCCGCTGATCAGTGCCACAGCACGCGCCGTACTGACGTGCGCGTGCTGTGCTATCTATACTCACGGACGGGCTTGAGCAGCGTGTGCCACTCGCTGTGCAGGCCGTAGCTCACGGCGGCCACCTGGATCTGGTACACGGCGCCCGGGAACAACCTCTCCAGCTCCGCGCTCGTCTCAGTCGTTGTCAACTGCAACATTATTAACGACCCATTTTTGAAAAAGAGGGTACACCTTTGAACGATATACAGACCATGAAGTGTCGAAACGTGTCATTTGGCAGCACCAAGTATTGTCCAAGGGCACGTGTTACATTGATGTCAAGCAAACATCTATCAAAATAGTGCAATCCTTCGCTAGGAAATATTATTTAGAAAGATAAAAGAGAAGAAGATATTCGGAACAATACGTCTCTGTACTGACCGTGGTGTAGAGCGCGGCGTCGTCGGGACGGTGGCGCCGGTAGCGCAGCTCGAAGTGGTCCTGGCGCGACGTGACGTCGGAGGCCCACAGCAGGCGCAGGCCCTCGCGGCGCGGCGTGGCGGGCAGCAGCACGGGCGCCAGCGGCCGCGTGGCCAGCGTGGCCGCGCGCGCCGCCGACGCCACGCCGCGCGACACGGCCGCCACGCCCACGCTGTAGTTGCGGCCCGGCAGCAGCGCGCGCAGCACGACGCGCGTGTCGCCCGTGCTCAGCGTGTTGCTGTCGTCGCGCGACGGGCCGGCCTCGTGGTACGACACCTGCGGGGACCGACATCAGTCACTGTGCTCTGCGTACCGCAACCTTGAGCGGACGCTGATACGGTACCTTGTACTCGTCCTGCGCGCTGCCCTGCGCCGGCGTCCACCACAGTTCCACGCCGCTGTCCGCCGTGAGCTTCCAGTGCAGATCGCGCACCGGCAGCGGCTCTGCAATACAACCGCAAATGCTCACAGGTTTCCACAAGACTTGAATATTTATCTGTTGAACTGGACCATTTAGCGTCCTGATGTTTTCCTCGGGAGAAATTGAGACGGAAAAGTGAAAACAGGGATAGCCCCGTTCTGAACGTGAAGGAAGGTGACGTAAGACGTGGGCATTACTTACTGAGCGTGAGGTCGGTGGTGGCGGGCCACGAGGTCACCTTGCCGGACATGGTCTTGACGGTGACGGTGTAGGTGGCGCCGGGCTCCAGGCCGTCGAAGGAGCAGACGGGCGGCTCCTCGCGCGCGCGCAGCACGGGCGCCAGGCGCCGCGCGCCGCTGCCGGTGCCGCTCACCGACACTTGGTACTTCTCGAACTCGCTGCGGCAACACACGTACCACGCTTAACACCAGCGATCAACAGCGCACCGAACATTTAGCGACACTTCATATTTTCTTCAAAATATTTAAGAATATTTTATTTATGCAGTGCATGGTGATAAATGCTCGAGTCTCTCCGTATGAGAAGAGACCTCTGCCCTGCAGAGACCAGATACAGGCTGGTATTATTATAATGAATGTACCTGATGTCGAGCGGCTCCAGCCAGGTGACCTTGAAGGAGGTCTCCTTGAGGTCAGCGAGCGGCGCGGTGACGTTGCGGGGCCGCAGCGGCACGGTCCGGTACTGCGCCGTGGTGGGCGCGGAGATCTCGGGCTCCGACACGGTCTGCACGGAGATGTTGTAGGCGCGGCCCGGCACCAGCCCCTTGAAGGCGGCCTGCGCCGGGCCGGGCGGCTCGCCCTCCTTCTCCACGTACAGCTCCGAGTCGCGCGCGTCGGGCGGCACGATGGACACCTGCGCACCGTCAGCTTATATACGACACTACCAACTACCGAGTCTTGGACCCGCTGCGCGAGCACCACAAGTCACGTAAACGTTTAGCGCCACTTGACGACCACTAGTATGCTAGATTAATAATAATAATATATAATAATAATATATCCTGGGACAACTCACAAACGGTCATCCGATCCCAAACTAGGCAGAGCCTGTGCTATGGCAACCAGACAACTGATAAACATACTTATATATTTCTAAATACATACATATTATAGACAAATTACACCCAGACACAGAACAAATGATCATGCTCATCACACAAAGATTTGTCCTGGGTGGGAATCGAACCCACGACCTCCGGTTCAGCAGTCAGGGACACTAACCACTCGACCAACAGGCCAGTCGAAAAATATTGATTACGACCACTACTTAAAAAAATCCTTACTTCCTTACTGATATTATAAATGCGAAAGTAACTCTGTCTGTCGCGCTTTCACGCCAAAACTACTGAACCGATTAAAAAGAAATTTGGTACACAGATAGTCTAGAGCCTGAGAAAGGACATAGGCTTACTACTTTTAAATTCGAAAAAAGGGTTGTAAGTGGTTGAAAGGGGGGGATGAAAAGTTGTATGGAAGTATCGTCATTTTTAGAGCTAGAAGCTTGAAACTTATTTTTAGGTTGTTGATTCGATATAAATAAATATGACATTCAAAGTTTGTAAAAGTTTTACCCTCAAGGGTGTAAAATAACAATAGGGAATAGGGGTGATAGTTTGTATGGAAATATGTAAGGTTTATGTGAATGTTTTATAAGTTTGCGACAAGAGACAAAATATTAGAGCTATTCTGATGTAACATTTACGGAGTCATTACAAAATGTGAAACTGAAGTTAACGCGAGTAAACTTGCCAAGCACCGCGCCGTACACAAGAGCGCTGTGCAGCCGCGCGGGCGTGCGCACGGCGCGGTGTAGGTGGGGAAATATGCCTTAATACTTAATAGTACCTTATTTATGTACTAAGTTACGTACTATGTTTAAGTATAATACTTAAATAAGTATTTATACGTTTGTGTCTTATTTGTAAAATAATTAGCCTCAATAATTAAAAATGCTACCCAAAGACACACATTCCACGCGGATGAAGTCGCGGGCACAGCTAGTAAAATCATAATTATAACAACTTTTGTTGATAAAAAAAACTTTTTATTTTTCACTTTAATTAAACTATCAAATATTCATCAACACACATAGAATTTAATCAAATAATTCCATGTGCTCGAGTACTAACATTCTATTTTAGTTTGCGGCCATCGTTCTTTTCGAACTCAATCTTGGTGGTCGCAAACTTCCATCGTAATTTTAGAACTTCATCAGAGAAGTAAACAAGTTTTATCAAGAAAACATGTGGTCGTTTACTGAAAATTTGCATTGCATACTAAGGCATACCAAACCCTAAATTAAGTAACGATAAATAAAACATTGAGAACGTAATATGCAAAAGAAAATGAGACCGTGCAAGTCAGAATACGACGAGCTGGTCGCTTTCTAATGCCGGCCCTGCCCCACAGCCTTCAGCCGCTTGGTTCCACTAGTTAGGTTTTATATTTTTGGAAGAGATGTTCACCCTTTTTATGTCTAATGATAATAATATTCCACATTTCATATTGGTTGGAATAAAGAACAATGGTCACTTTGGACTAGGAAAAAACAGAAATTGGTACCGAGGTGAAACTGTCACCAATATAATATGTATGTAATTATTAGATTTCTTTGTTTATTTTTTGGGAAAATATAGTAAATCTTTAAAAAAAATACTGTTTCATTTATCAGAACGCAGTATAAAATATCTTACTTCGAATGCATCCTTAATTAATTACGTTACTAGAGAAGTCCATACTTTTTCTAAAGTCTATGATGGTTTTATTTCTTAATCAAATTAAATCCCAGGCAATGTGAACCGTATAAACTCACGTTAATTATTATAATAAACTTAGCCACTGATATAATTTGATGTTACTTCGTGGTAAATTGTTGTAAAGCCATGAATTAGGTAAATGAAAAAGCTAATAATTTTACATCTATAAATCGACAGTGTATAATCGATCGATTAAGTCCCTCCCTTTTTTGACAAGTAAACAAAAAATTGACGTGCTGACCGTGTTGTTGTAGTTTCGGCGACGACTGTCTTCTGCTCCCATATTATTATTATACTCTTTGGTGTTCTGTGTGATTTACTGTTATTTTCCTGATTTATACTTATCTGGCGTGAACTCTTCTTATCATAGAGTAGAAAACATAAATTCTACAGATTAATAATACATAAACATAACCTCAGAAATATATTTCATAGTTACTTCATTCTCCGACCTTATAAAAATATATTGAAGGCCGTACTTAGTTATATTTATAAAGGCGAATGAAACGACATAATTATGTTTCATCAAGTTACGTTTTGTTAGATTTTACTAGTCCAAGCATGTTCGCCGAGTGGCCATTGTTCTATTTTTCTGCCTTTGCAAATTGATATTAATAGTTTGAATAAAGTAAAAGTTTTTTATTTCAAGATCTGTAAATGTGAGGACCATGGAGCCTAGTACTGCTACAACTATGGTAATAGATAGTTTCCTTGTTTGACGTGAAAGAGCAGGGCCAGTTGAGGGTGTGTTGCTCGCATGTCTCGCTGGTGGCGCGAGTATCGGATCATTCAGTTCCCTTCTAAATGGTTGAGCTAAATGGTGCTGATGCACGCGTCATGTTCGTGAATGGGTGCCATCAGTGGAGACTGGTCATATCTTAGTTGCCAGTGGCTTATTTTAATATTTGATAAGTACTAAAAAATGTTTTTTCTTTCTTTATTGTATTAAAGTTTTCACATATAGAAGCAACAAGGTTAACGTAACCAGGATTTTTGTAAAACATAAATAGTTTAAAAAGAGTATCCGTGGAGTTTCTTGCATATTCTTCTTCATAGAGATCTACGCTTTGGGACGTGCAAATAGCTTCATGTTTTTATTCGAAATTAATGCTTTGACTTTGAACATGAACATATTAATAAAATACGCATTTCAGTAACCGACCACTGGATTTCAGTTTAATATAAGGTGAAAATTTACTTGACTGCAAAATAATGAAATTATTACATAATTGAAGTACCCACGCTTTAATTTTTTAGTAAAAACTTATACGTGGTGTTCGAACGCCGCCGCGCGCTTGTCTATTGTTTTGCTGTGGCGCAGCACTGCCACACAGCACTACAACACGTGTTGAGCGTTCTATTTCTTCGCATTCGGTCAAGCGGTTGGTATCAAATTTAGTCAATTCTTGTTACGTTACTATTCAAATAATATTTAAGGCTTACTCTTCATTTTTATCTTTTAAAGACAAGCTATCTTTAATTAAAGGAACCTGGTCGGGCAAGTGGTCGCTTTCCCGAGGTGGTCGCGAAACCAGCGCAATGACCCTACAGTAAAATAATTGAAAAGAAAGAAAAAAGTTTATTTGCGACTCGTAAAGGATAAACGACAACATATATTTTTAAAACTTACAACACAAAAAAACCTGTGCCACGTCCAAAAAGGATGCTATCCAAGCATAAGATGGCCTATTTTAGACATCATTAGTACCTAGCATGGTAGGCACTAATGATGTCCACGGATGTACGCCGAGGAGAGAATTGAGTGTCAAGCGTGTCGTTTGTGTACTGACCAGTCTGCAGTGGAAGAACAATGCGTGTGTTTGCGAGCACACGGAGCACCGGGAGCACGTACCTTGTAGTGTGTGTAGGCGCCGGGCGGGTAGGGCGGCTGCCACAGCACCAGCAGCGTGGTCTCGTTGCGGAACCACACGATGAACTTGCCGGGCGTGTTGGGCTCTGCGACACGTCACAACACGTCACGACACGCCACAACACAACACAACGCCATCGATATGTACTTCACAATCTACTAGCTCGGTGGCCTTCCGAGCGAAATACAACACTTTCTGCACATGCCATTGAACAGTTCATGTACCTATTGTTGCTTTCATTCGGATTCCCACAGAACGGTACAAGACACCACAGTAACAAATGGAAATAAAATATATACTTAATGAAAACTATTGAACATCACTGTACGACATGCATCATATACATTAATAAGTATTGTTCCTATGTATCACCGGTAATATACCAAAATAGTAAACGCCGCATGATTGTAATATATCGTGTGAAATAATGGTAAATATTTTTTTCTAAATAAGAGGAATAATATGTATTGGTAACTATTGAATTTGGTCGGGATTTAATGCAAAAAGATTTTTTAATAATCTAAATCAATATCGCGAAATTATAATCTAATAAAGATTCATTACAATCTTACGGAGTCTGCAATTTTTCGGTGACATATGCAACAAATAAAAGATTGCAAATTGTGCAATGATGGTAAAATGTGGTTTCCCATAATATTTTATTTATTTTAGTAATAACTTTAAAGACTCATATTCATTGTTCGACTGGACTCGAATACGGTAGTATACTGAAGGTTTGTGTAGCGCATGCCATGCCCATAGCGCATTGCGGGAATTAAATTTCCGCTCGCTTTATACCGACCAATGCATATTTCTATTGTCTCTACGCCTGCAAAGGAGAATCCCCGCAGACCGCCTTTAGACTTACTGTTTTCCTTCATATTTGTTAAGCCGCCTGTGGGGAATCCCCGCATGCATATCGACAGTTATCTACTAATGAAACTGAGCCTTAACGCAGCATCACCGAATCATGCGTACAAATTAAATTGTGTTTTTATCATCTTATCTTTGCAATATGGCGAAGGACCTACAGTCAAGGAATGCAAATGCTAAGCACCTTAAAGTCAGTTACGTTTACTTGCACTCTTTGAAATTCCGGGAAAGGAATTTGTTTGAAAAGTGCTGCTACTTAACCGTACACTGTACATGCGGCAACAAAAGTCGACTTTAATATAGAACAACATTCCAATATTTGTATGTGGCATGTGTACTAAATGCGAATAAGTTAATGTCATTTATTTAGAACTGAAATTAGGCTTTCATTGCTCACTTCTTTTCTAAAGCAATATAATAGAGTACCAGTGTCGTACGCTATCCCGGAAAGAGGCTGTTCAAACGATATCTGATAAGTACCTACCTACATTTTAGAAAATAGTGTTACAGGCGGTCGCACCGACCGGTTCAAAGGGCGCAGGATAATGAACACGACGAACACAACATTGAGGGCAGTTCAAGGTCAATCCTGAAAACTGGTTCGAGTGGAACGTGGCGAGCTCACGTTTACACAACAATGCGCTGTGACCAGACTGGTTACACGAACACCGAAATTATTTATGTACATATTTATAAATGCGTGCCTGTGTGTGTGGAAAATATCAATTTTACACATGAGTTCAATCATAACATAACACTATCTTCAATGTACACAATTGAACTTTTAAAGGCAATCAACATAATGAGTCAAAGTTTAATATACTTACAATGACTTCTATTTATAATCTTTTGTAGGTACCTATTTGCTATATTTTATTGTTATTCATCAACATTTCTGTTATTAAATGGTTGACATTTAAAAGTTTCGACATGACATAAATAAGTAATTATGTATTGTCCGGTGCGTTACATTTTTATGAAAATAAGTGTAAATATGTTAGTGGCACACCAATGAGAAGCGGAAACGCTCACAACACATTGTTGAGCGACACAGCGAGTGCTTAGAACAACATTGTCAACACAAACTTATCGACCTTGATGCGCATACAATCCGCCATCAGCGCGAGGAGTGTAGGCCTCACACTCACACAGACACACGCTACTCGCACCATATCGGCTTAGTGTCGATACAGATACAATCCGCCATCCGCGCGAGTAGTGTAGGCCTCACACTCACACAGACACACGTTACTCGCACCATATCGGCTTGGTGTCGATACAGATACAATCCGCCATCCGCGCGAGTAGTGTAGGTCTCACACTCACACAGACACACGCTACTCGCACTATGTCGGCTTGGTGTCGATACAGATACAATCCGCCATCCGCGCGAGTAGTGTAGGCCTCACACGCACACAGACACACGCTACTCGCACTATGTCGGCTTGGTGTCGATACAGATACAATCCGCCATCCGCGCGAGTAGTGTAGGCCTCACACTCACACAGACACACGCTACTCGCACTATGTCGGCTTGGTGTCGATACAGATACAATCCGCCATCCGCGCGAGTAGTGTAGGCCTCACACTCACACAGACACACGCTACTCGCACTATGTCGGCTTGGTGTCGATACAGATACAATCCGCCATCCGCGCGAGTAGTGTAGGTCTCACACTCACACAGACACACGCTACTCGCACTATGTCGGCTTGGTGTCGATACAGATACAATCCGCCATCCGCGCGAGTAGTGTAGGCCTCACACTCACACAGACACACGCTACTCGCACTATGTCGGCTTGGTGTCGATACAGATACAATCCGCCATCCGCGCGAGTAGTGTAGGCCTCACACTCACACAGACACACGCTACTCGCACTATGTCGGCTTGGTGTCGATACAGATACAATCCGCCATCCGCGCGAGTAGTGTAGGCCTCACACTCACACAGACACACGCTACTCGCACTATGTCGGCTTGGTGTCGATACAGATACAATCCGCCATCCGCGCGAGTAGTGTAGGCCTCACACTCACACAGACACACGCTACTCGCACTATGTCGGCTTGGTGTCGATACAGATACAATCCGCCATCCGCGCGAGTAGTGTAGGCCTCACACTCACACAGACACACGCTACTCGCACTATGTCGGCTTGGTGTCGATACAGATACAATCCGCCATCCGCGCGAGTAGTGTAGGCCTCACACTCACACAGACACACGCTACTCGCACTATGTCGGCTTGGTGTCGATACAGATACAATCCGCCATCCGCGCCAGTAGTGTAGGCCTCACACTCACACAGACACACGCTACTCGCACTATGTCGGCTTGATGTCGATACAGATACAATCCGCCATCCGCGCGAGTAGTGTAGGCCTCACACTCACACAGACACACGCTACTCGCACTATGCTCGGCTTGGTGTCGGTAGCCTGCTTGGTAAGCGATGCTTGGACCGAACACTCCTTCACGACATGTATCTTCACTACTTGTGAAAGCATAGACAAAAGCATGCACAATATAAGCGGCCCTCATGCCACGCCCGATTTACTTTCTTGTAATACCGATGGCGAACTAAACACTAGAAGCTGATCATTTTATTATTATTAGCTTTACAAAGCCACTAAGTAAGTTTTTAATTGATTAAATGTAGGTCGCCGCATGAATGAGCTCAGCTAACGCCTGTGAACTATTATAATATGTGAGCGATGTCAGCTGTATTCCTCATCTGTTGCGCAGGAGTCAAGCCCCGCTTGTGACGTCACAGCCGATGGGTAGTACGACACATAGATCTTTAACATTAGCGATACCGGAATCACAAGAGACATTAAATTTCCGATGCTCTATCGTCGTGATTCTAAGCAAAATTAAGATTTGTAGTTTTAGTTTTTTTAATATAGATTCGAACAAGGAAAAAACACAACAAAATTATGTGCTTGCGTGACCTTTGCATTGACGACTTTATCATTGTGGGATTTCAAGAAATAGACGTGACTCAAGTTGTTCTATGACTAGCTACGACATAAAGTAAACACTGCATTATACAATACTAAATAAATCTAAAGCACAGCGTTCTACTTCTATCGGTGTTCAATGCTTAATGCAGTAGGCTGCCTGCTTTTATCTTGGATGGCTGTTAATGAACGAGGATGTACCCACGAGCGAGTGCTGGCGTTAGTAAAGAGAGGCGTAACATGAGGGTGATAGACGAGAAACAACATGCCATCTGCTCACCAGTGTCCTGGGAATCCTGCGCGAGGGGGAAAACAAAACCATATTATATTAGCACAAGTTCCACGAGGTGTGCAAGCTCTGAGCCCCTCGCCCCCGCGATCCCACCGTGCGGCGAGGGGATCAGAGATCCAATGCATCACTTGCGGGAATATTAGTTCTCACATGAAATCAAACATGGCATTAGCGTAGGGACCGCTGCTTCAGCTGATGTAGCAATTAAGGGATGTTCCTGTGTTTATCGGGAAAACTAGTGTGATAATGGTAAGGGCTACATCACGACACAAGAAGATACCATCACCGACATAACATTGTCAGCAGGTCATTATTGTTCACACGCTAGGTAATAAAACATGCAGTTCATAGCTAAATAAGTGTGCGGTATTCACTTCCATTAAGTTAACAACTTGACGAGTGTTATAGTGATAACAACCTAAACCTGTTGTTTCACTTTATCCATCCTTTGCAGTATTTCCCTCTCTGACAGTTGTAAATATGTTATTGTTTTAATTTCCTTCTATTACAGTGATTCACACGAATATAAACCGATATAAGGTTTTAATGCGAGTGGCGAGACAATGTTATGGTAAATATCAATAACCTCATGTTTTAATGATACATTTTTACTACATCGTATTTAGAGGGTCCATCCACAATGTTCCACACTTGTTAAATATACGCGCGTATTCTCACACGATCCAAATTAATTCCAGAAATAAAACAAATCGCCTGCGTCTGCGAATGTAAAAGTCGCAATCAATAGAGTTGCAATTTCAAAATGAAAGCGTATGCGACCGATCGCATACATTTTAGTATTACGCATTTAGGCTGCCGTTCAGTACCTATTCGGACACGTTCCTCCAGTGAGGCGAGGCACAACCTCCTGGTTTATAATTGCTGGTCCAAGTTCCGCGTTTATCTACTTCGTCGCTTCAGTCGACGGTTTTCAGTGTCGTGTCTTTCTTTATCAATGGCATTGTTGCGTCGTTGTTGGTTATGGAGTGCGGATTATGTGTGTTATGGAGGTGGCGGCTGAATGCAGGAACACCAATGCAGTCTTGATACGAGTGCTCGCACGGGATGGTTACGAGACGGGAGAGCGTAAAATAACTTTAAATTTCGGAAGTCGGTGACAAAAAACGAAAAAACAACCAAAAACAGTCTTCTGAAATTTAAAGTTATTTTATACTTTGTAGTGTTTTTATTTGGAAGTCGGTTGTATTTTTTTTTTGGTACGATAACGTTGCGCGTCACTGCGATAATCACATCTCGAGCGGTAGGAGGTCGGCTCCTACTCACTGGCTTTCCTACCTTACTAGATGTCTCTTAGTAAGGAATTAGTAAGATGTTACTGAACTTCAAAAACCGGAAACGAGCCAGGTCGGTATGTCCATCGGTCACGCGTGCTGCGACACCGTCTCTCTGATAAGGGCTCCAAGAGCAGTCCTGTCCAGCTGGAAACCAATTTATATAAGTACTTTTCAGACTTGAAAATGCACCAACTGTGTTGTTAGCGATATCTATGTCGTTGTGAATGTCTTGTGACAAAGTAGCGCTTCCCCGAAGCGCGCCCAAAAAGGAACAATGGGTGAATAAAACAATACCCGCGGTAACCGTTGTCACAGGCGCCACCGCGCGGCCACACGCAGAAATTCTAGCCTCGCACACAACTCGCGCTAAGACATAACTTGAAAAGCCATTGGAACAAGTCATTGGAAACAACAGTTAGTCAATATTTTAGCAAAACGTTTCTATTTTGCGGGAAACAAGGTTGCGCAACTGTTTCTCAAGTGTCTGAGGTTCCGACCATCAGCGCGTGGGCCTTCTGTGTGCGAATGCGCTGCGCCCGGCCGCCGAGCCTCTCGACCTTCAGCGCAGATCACGCGCTACCGGTGCACGACGCACGGAGCTCACGGGCTCGCAACGAAGTGCTTCTCGCTGTCCACGAAACTGCCCCAACAGTCTCAACAGCCGCCTCCACATGAATAAGCTGTCCTGAGTGAAAGCATTCAGCTCGCACAGCCATCCGGTTAGATACACGTACGCCTTTCTCTAAAGGCGTGATAGCACACGTTATATCTCGGTGATGTTATTACAGTTCTGCTTGATTACCGCAGCGCTACGCCGCCGGAATGTTCTGCTACACTGGTGACCGGCGCACTACACATACACAATCGTGCCACCTACAAGCTACGACGAATTTATTTCCGCCAACCAGTTTACTTTTTTGATAATTAACCCTCTTTCGGGGTCAGTCAGCGAGCAATGGAATGCATTGTACATGGAGTTAAACTCACTGATCGCGTAAGCTTAATATTGCGTTCCTAAACTCAAATTGTAGATAAACAAAACAAGTCACGTGGCTGCGTGGTCCCAGAAGATGGGAAAAGGTCATCTAGAACTTTATTAATTGTATTGCGAAGATATTAGTAAACACTTTGGAAAATCCAAAAGTGCAAATCTGCATGGAGTGGCTCAATCAAAATTTCTGATTTTTTTTTGAAAAGTAAAATGGGTACAAACAACTTCGATGGATGAGTAACTGAAAGAGAAACCGAAAATTTGTAAAAAAATAAACATTCAAAACCTTTTTGTTATAACGAATAATTAAGCTAATTTTACTATAACTTTGGATAATAATGTATCTCGGGATTTCCTACTCAGATGAGAAAAATACGGCGCATTTTTGTCTGTTTTTGAGCTTGCCAGAGTTTGAGTTCAAATTGATTGAGTGTGGAAGTCACCCCTTGTAGTTTGTGTTCTAGATAACATTGTCAGGCGGCCCACAGTCCTTCCATAGTAGTAGGACTTGTAGGTAACCAATCCACGGTAGCCATTAGTTCAATTTCTTTGTTTCGATATCCTGCTATAGTCCAGGGCCAAAGGAGGATTGTCTTTGGGCATAACTTTCATAGTTCATACAGGCATATACGTCGATTGGTACCTGAGTTCATGAAATGGGGCCCCTGCGAGTTGGCTTTTACTCCTGGCACGCCTTCCAAAGGTTCGGGACCTCAGGCTCTCTAGCAATGTCAAAAACCTTAAAATAATAAGAAAGTTTGTGGATCCCATATTTAATGGCTGCGAAGTAAAGTTTCCATTCAATTTTGGAGGAATAAGTTTCACATCACTTCACACCGGGAGGTTTGAGTTTCCAATTGGCTAGTCTGCGCCACACCGATTATATTGTTTCCTTGTGTTTGTATAACGTTCATAAAATAGCTGTCGTTTAGAGCCAATCTCAGCAAATTGGGTATTACGTCATGCCATGTCATCTGGCACAATGTTATTATTACTTTATAGATGTTTTCATCTATTTCCTGGACGATGGGACAAGGTCTTCAAGCTTAAAATATGTAATTTTATTGGTTTCGCATTCTAACTAAAACTGACCACTCCTTGTTTAGCATTTCCTGTTCTTGGGGTTGCGGAGTGGTCTTAGTTGACCAGCGTAAATAGAAATATGCTTCCGTTTTAATGGTAAATGCCAATAGCACCCGCTGCAACGAGGAGTGCTACACTGATGCGTCATGCGAGCCGGGGAGCGCGAACTAGGCTTGGTAGAGTCGAGCACTATGCGGCTTTAACCAGCTCTAAACAACCGCACCTAACTGAAGGGCATCCTTTTTTATAGACTATTGTAAATCGTTTGATTGCTATGTCATTATGGTCGCACATACTCGTACCTACATTCTGACGCCGAAAGAGTGTGACGTGGTCACGTGACACTTACAGTGGCAGTGTGGCGCACAAGTAAATGTCAAGGCAGCATTACTCAATAATCTAGTTTACAATTCGCAATAAGCCCAGGCCGACGAAATCCTCCGTTTGAGTATTTATATCTGTATGATTCATCTAATACGAACTATGTGGATGCCGAACTCATGCACTGGACTTTATATCCGTAGCGGTCCTATTTTGACTAACAAATTCAAAACAAGTGGCGCCTACATGCTGCTGTGACTGTGAACGAAGAGGTCTCCTAATTTTCAGAGTTCTGTTGACGATGGTAAACACACGTGAAAAGATTGTGAACGGTTTAAGTTTGAAAATGTTGATAAACACAGGTATATTCAGGTCCAACATCCCTTAATACATGGTTAGAGTTAGGGAGCAGTGTGTTGGAGGGAAGTGACTCACTGGTGGTGAAGTTGCGCGAGGCGTAGGCGGCGCTCTCCTTGTCGTGCAGCAGCGTGAAGGCATGCAGCTGGTAGGTGGCGCCAGGCGACAGGTCGCGCAGCACGTACGACCAGTTGCCGGCGCCGTCAACCGAGATGTTGCGCGCGCCGCCCTCTGCACGCTCCGTCAGCGGGATCACCTGCACAGCGATTGTTCAACACTTGCCTAACCCTTCATGTGGCTCCGACTTACAATATTGATGACACAGTCTGATTCACTACGAATGTCTGGAATTGGTGAAAATTAATAATCATCATTTTCGATGGTGTAAATTCAAAACCGTTGTAATCGCTTTCTTGAATCATACATCTATTAGTGAACATATACCCAAAGCCATTCTACAATTCTTCGATTAGCGCTTTATAAATAACAAGACACTTAACACACGCCAGCAAATGTGATCTAAACGACGCGCGACGGTCGAAAAGTAAAGTAGTTGGTACTTGTTAGTTCCAATAAACCTTTTATTGGAACTAACACAAAGGGGATGACGGAGGTTAGAGCGAGTGAGCAAAGCGAGCGAACAATCCCAACCATTCCGTTTCGGGATCTTAACTTCCCGAGCTCACTTCGCTCGCATTTAGACTACCTAATTAGTTCAAGAGTTGTCTGGATTAGGGAAACACTAACAATGCAGTAGTTAAGTTTAAGACGTGCACATTTTTGTGCGAAATGTAGGTATGAGAATAGTGAACTTCCCTGCGCAAAAATGGCGTTTTTAATTAGAAACCTTTACACTCTATAGTACCTACCGATTTTGTATTGTTGTAAAATAAGATGATAAGCGTGAGGCCCCGGCTCTCCCCGCTCACCAGGAACAAGGCGACATGCGCCATGGTCGTCGACTCGTCGCAGACTTTTTTGTCACATTGTTCGAAAACAAAGAGCGAGGTTTGCGGAACCAATCAATGTGTTACAAGAAAATTACGACTTAATGAAATAACATTAATGAGACTATACAGATATATGTATTATACTACAGAGAAGCGTCTAGCCAGTACCTAGTCATCTTTTTTACGTGTCAAGTGTTGAAAGATTGCCATATTATACCTATATTTATATTTTGTGCTGTACAATTTACTTTAAATGTTAGGATTTAATATATTTACGCTCACAGTGCATGATTTTCCGAACGTGCTCGGCCGCAGGTGTTTCCTTTTCTTCCTTTCGCTTCGACGCCGCGGCGACGGTATCGTCTCTACATTATTATTATAACGCTTGGGCCACATCTAAGACGTCGTCAGAAGCGTTCTTCGACGATCTGTCAAGGTTGCGGGTGAACGGACATGTGGGATACTCCGGCAAATGGGACATAGTCTGGTCAGGAGCATCGGACACGCACTGAGTGTTAGATGAATGAAATTGACTTTACAACACTGCCAGCTTGTAATCTGGAAAAATGTTGTACTGTCAATAAAGAGGTAATTAAGAGTGAAGTGAAAAGTACCTTAAATCTAAATCCCGTGTAGTCCCCGTGCGCGGGCGGCGACCAGGAGATGGAGGCCTGCTTGTTGCGGCCCAGCGTCACCGTGAGGTTGGTGGGCGGCTCGGGAGCTGTGCGACAGACACACACAGTTACTGATCGATTTACAATCAAATCAAACAGGGCAACTAAGCTATAGCATGCGTTATGTGTGAGCGACGTGAATTGCGACTCATTATTAGGTACGGACAGCTAACTTCTCACATTAGAGGGAATTACGTCTATAGTAGGCGCCAGATAAATGTGGAATAAAGTATATTGACCTTTCCCTAATAACTGCTCATAGGTACCTGAACAATTAAATATGAATCGTTTTTCATTATTAGACAATCTTAAGGATCACGAGAGATGATGATTCGGGACAGTTTTGTGTCATTAATTCCGTTTTTCAAATTAACAATGTCAATAAATGTAGGTGGGTCAATGACCGATATTCCACGATTATCTGGCGCCTACTATAGTTGTAATGGTGACAACGATTTTTTATGTTCCAGCCGAAATTCTATTAATAACACAAGCAATAGAAACAATAATGATATAAGAAGTGCTCGTACCGGTGATGATGGTCTGGTTCCAGGTGAGGAGGTCGGCGAAGGTGGCGTTGGAGTAGTAGAGCATGAAGTGGTACTTGGTGCCGGGCAGCCCCACGAAGTTGATAGTGTTGGCTCGCGCGGCCACGGTGTGGTTGGGCGCGGGCGAGCCTTGCGGCGGCCGGTAGTCCAAGCGGTAGCTGCCGCCGTCCGCCTCTGCGTCGCCGCCGCCCGAGCCCGGGATCTCGATCACCAGGTCGGCACAGCCGCCGCCCCGCCATGTGCTCTGCAGAGTGCACACAGTTTAACTAAAACTCCTTATTTCATGGTAGTCGAAGAAAACTATACATATGTTATTTTTTTCACTTTGATGCAGTTTCTATGATCGTCAGTGTATTTAAAGACTAGAGAAAAAGAGATGTTAAATTATCAGGGTTCCGTAACCGAAGGGAAAGCCACGTACCCCTATTACTAGTCTGTCTGTCAGCGGGCTGTATCTCAAGAACCGTAAAAGGTAGTCATTTTAAAATTTTCAGTGTGTATTTTATTGTCGCTATAACGTCAAATAATATAAATTAAATTAAAGGGGAGCCCCTTTTAATTTAATTTATATTATTTTTATCATACAAGAAATGATTTGATAAATTAAGGTTGATTATGTACTTGTAAATAACACTTTAAATGATTCAAATTGAACCTTTCGTTTAAGTTTTACAGTAATTATCTATTTATATAAAACCGAAAGGTATAAGGTATAGGTAATACATTCATTCAACACAAAATCTGAAAAAAAGCTGGACCTATGAAGATGAAATTTGGCATATAGGTAGATTAGTAGGAGACGTCAGCTAAGAAAGGATTTTAGGAAACTCCCTCCATAAAGGGGTGAAATATGGGGTGGAATTTTGTATGAAAAATCTTATTCCTTGAGCCAATTTACTTGAACCTTGATACAAATGCTACTGACCTAAGGGAACTATAAAGGTTGTCAGTATTAGCTTTTCAGAACTACTCCATAAGACAATTTAGGGGGTGTTCATTGAAATATCTTATTTTGGTACATACTGATATAAATAAATAATAAAAAATGGGATTATTAGTTTTTAACAACTACCCCCTAATGGAGGTTTAAATAGGAGCAATTTTTTGCTGAAAATCTGTTTGGCGAGTTTCTTTTCAATATATTGGAGGTGGATACTATCTTCTTACAGAGTAAAAAAATAAAATAACACAACATCTATATCAAACACACCAACAACGTTTTTAAATTATTATAATAATAATAAAAAGATTTAAACTGTGCACTGCACTCTTAAATATTCCTCCTGTTGTCAGATTACAGAACTCTTCACAATGGTTTTTGTTCAGAATTATAAAGAAGTTTTCGTAACTGCCTATTTATTTGACCACAAGCAAGGCACGATTAGGTGTAACTTTCAGTGTGGATTTAACATTCATCTACGTGTACAGTGACAATAGTGCATTCACTATGAAGTTATGAACAAATGGGCACAATGCAAATAGATTCTGCACAGCGCTATGTGTGTGCATTAGAGATGCCGCGAATACGTATTTTTTTTGTAACTGGTTGAATACCGAATAATAGTGTCTATTATTCGACATTTGGCGATTAGTTTTCTAAATAAAAAAAACTTTTAATGAATAGAAAACTTTCATTAATCTTTAAAAACAAAACACTTAGTATAATTATTATTAATATAAAACTTGAGCCAAAAATCAGTCATGTTGAAGTTTATTATTTAGGCTTTTTAATAAATAACTTAATATTTTCAACAGTCCAAAAGGGGCAGATTGTGATGCGATAAGTCCAAGGGACTACTACAAGTGTCACATTATTATTTGAGAATAAATAAACTATTTTTAAAATCCTTTTTTTATAATAGTAATAATGTTGACTATTCCCCATAGGGAATGCTGATTAATCAGTATTTGACTATTTGCTATTACAACTTTTTGTGGCATCTTTAGTGTGCATTTAGTAGATTTGAAAAATAGGCAGAACAAATTGTGATGCTGCGGAGTGAGGGAAATGTTAAAGGAAATTTGTGCATGGATGTCTTTGAAAGTAGGGAAACTAAAGAAATTATAGAACTGTGTGAAAAATAAAAAGGCGATACAGGAGGGATTAGTATTACACCTAGTAAGTGTGTAAGGAGGACACTGCGCCAACTGCAAATAACTACTAACTCGTACTAACATACTTCCTCAAAACGCTTTTAATATTGTGGGAGCCATATGGTGTAATTGCCTGACTGGGTTTGAACTTACTGAATCTTATATTTTATTCTTAACAAAAGCTTAAAATATATCATCACAAACTACTGATAATGATATAATAACAAAATAATTACTTTCAATAAATAAAAAAAATACCAACTATGTGTAAACAAGTAAACATACAGCGTAGTGTGGTGATCTATACAAGTAATTAGCCAAACATTAGTAAAGCACTACATGCTAATACAACATGACTATATTCTATAATCAATTACTTTCATCATTATTATTACATTGGTTGATGAGTTCAGTTTAGCCACAATTATTTTCCTCATAAAAGCTTGTTGAGGAGGAAAAGAATAAAGATTATAAAATCTGATTCAAGTAAGAGCAACAAATTATATTTATTTTTGTTTGATTTTCCTCTCGGATTAAGGAAAATCCAACAATAATAACTAATAATAGGTATTTTGTTTTGTTTGTCTGTTTACCTATACACATTGTATGGCTTATGGATGAAATATATCTTGTAACAGACAGCAAAGTTATTGACAAGTGCATTCAACATTGAATATTGCAAAAACAACACTGAGCAAAACTACATCTTACTCTGGTACAATTAAACAATAAATTACCTACCTACTTTTATCTATTAAGGTCTAAATCATATTGTGATTCTTTCTAGGCACTTCAAAGTAAACACTACACACAATATGTTTCACAGACATAAAAGCCTGTCTCCATTTTAATAGAATACTTCAGGTTTGTGTACATATTTACCTACAATATTAAGAATTCAACCAAACCATTGTAAAATGTCTGGTTATGTTTACCCAAGCAAAACAAGAAGTAATCACATAGATATCAAAGACTTTTTGATATCGTATGCTATGTTTAGATAAACAACAACATGGCAAGTATTGTGAGCTCGGGCCTAGGGAATCCAGGAACTAACTTTTATGACAAGTTTTGCGAACTCACCGCGCAAATAGCGAGCAGCAGCGCCAGGGCCGCGGAGGCGCGCGCGCACCCAGCCGTCGCTTGCACAATCGACCTCTTCCACATCATTGAAGGCGACGACTGTCCGATTTCACGACACTTTCTCTTCAACACAACACTGTTTTCCGTATGGGTATAATGCATGGTTCATTAGATGGGCTGTCCTCGGTATTCATATCTTCATGTTAAATTACTGTATAATATCTACGTTACAGCACGTATAAATCCTATTTTATCATATTACAAATTTCGTCTCGCGACCTTTCCTGTCGGGAAATTGTCAAATAGTGATTGACTAAGCATCGATAAACATTGTCGATCCAAGAATCGATTCCCACGATCCATAAAATATTCCATAACGATTAAACACTCGATTTCTAATTCACACACCAAACGTATGAATGCGAAAGGATCCGAGAACGTTTCAACGAAGGCGAACGAATGGTTATTCCGCGTTCAGCCACAGCCACTTTGGCGAACGCCATTTATATAATTAAAACGTAGGTATTATAGTAGTACCTACCTACTCTAGAAAACGGTGACGGCGACACAGAGTGAATCAGTGACCATGTCTACATACTTCTTGGCCTAAGTAAGAAGGATTGCCAACTACATTCTATTTTACATGGATTTAAACTTTATTACATTTAATAGATTAAACTTTTACGCTCAGGTGTACTGTATAATCTACAAAAGCAAGAGACAACCTACCTACGCTAAAATACTCGACTAACGTATGTACAGACGCCAGCACATCAAGCTACAACAATCTGTCAAATTAAATTTCTCTAAGTAATAGATTTTCAACTTTATCGCTAAAATATTAGGTTCTAGGTTCTTTGAGAAAATTTGACAGTTTCGGGTAACTTGATGTGCTGGCGTCTATACATACAATAATATTATTAAATCAACGACAAATGCTTGTTTTATAATTCTGTAATCTTCTTTTACCATCTCTTATATCAGACATACTTACTCTATTTAGTTTTCTTCAAAGAAGAAGCTTTTGCATAACACAGGGAAATACACTTCTGGACACATCTATTGGCCCACCTTAGAGTTTAGGTTTCGATGGCCCCTACCGAAATATGATTGCTAGATTGAACAAAAACTGTTGATGCAGTTTTAAACCTGATACATTTTACCATCTTTTTCGATCGTATTGTTTTAAATTTGAATTCAGAATACCATACGACATGCAGCTACGCCTAACAAGTCGGATATGCGCCTTGTTAAAGGCAATTGATTTTTGAATAAAAAACATGTTTTATCAAATAAAGGTTTAATTTAATAACGCGTGTTGCCTCCATGGGCATCTATCACAGCTGTCATACGATTAGGCATAGAGTTTATCAACCGCTCTATGCAATTTTGAGGGATCATCTCCCATTCCTCTTCTATGGCAGTTTTCAACTCCTGCATCGTCTGGGCAACTGGCTGACGAGCCCTAACACGTCTTTTTAGCTCGTCCCACATGTGCTCAATGGGGTTCATGTCTGGGCTTCTGGCTGGCCAGTCCATAACTGTGATGTTCACATCCCGAAGATATTCCCTGACGATGCCGGCCGCATGGGCTCTTGCATTATCATGCATAAAAAGGAAATTTGGGCCCACATAGTCCGCGTATGGTATCACGTGAGGTTCTAAGCACTCACGAATGTACCTTTCAGCATTTAATGTTGGCAGCCGTGGTCCTGTAACAACCTCAAGTTGAGTTTTGCCGCTCGCGGATATACCGCCCCAGACAGTCCATGAGCCACCGCCATAAGCAACCCTCTCTTCAAAGCAGCATTGTGCGAAACGCTCTCCCTTACGTCGGTAGACCTTCTTCCTTCCATCATTGCCATGTAACACAATTTTAGACTCATCAGAAAAGAGTACACGGCTCCAATCTTGCTGTGTCCAATTTAAATGACTGCGTGCGAAATGAAGGCGCGCTGTTCGGTGGGCTCGCGTTAGTTTGGGCCCATTAGCTGGCTTGTGTGGTACCATATCGCGTTCTTTTAACCTTCTCCGAACAGTTCGAGCGCTCACAGATACTCCGTGGAAGTCGCGAAGTTGGTTTTGTATCTCAATGGAGGTAAGGTGACGATTTCTCAAACTGGTCGTCACGTTGAATCGATCCTGCCTTTCAGTTGTGACCCGAGATCGTGGCCTTCCTTGGCGACGAACAAAGCCGCCAGTCTCTAGGTACCTCCGATAAACATTTCGGACCGCAGATCGACTTAAATTAAGTTGAGCACTCACGTTTCTTTGGCTGTGTCCGGCCTGAATAAGTGCCACAGCTTGGGCGGCGACTTCAGGTGAAGTATCCATAGATTATTGATAGAACCTCACCTTAATGTTAAGAATAAGTAATGTTTGTTGCAAAACCAAAGATATCAATCACTTTTTCAAGAATTAAATCCAAGTAAACCAATAAAACCAAGTTTTCTTAGTATTCGATTGTTTGATATCAACAAACAGGCTTCAAATTGTCTTTTGTTTCTTTAAATTCTGTGTTCGAAATTCAAAAAAAGACTATTGAATGAAATTGTGAATGTGCCAGGTTCAAAACTGCATAAAAACTTTTTGCTCGACCTAATATAAAATTTTAGCTAGGACCAAACGAAACTGAAAATACAAGGTGGGCCAATAGATGTGTCCAGAAGTATAGTAGTAGCACCCTACACTAAGTGTAGTTTTCCTGTATTAAGCAGGCACTTTTTCATGATCATAAGGAAGTTGCCAAAGTATTCAAATATTTCATTTTAAATAATGTAGACAAAGGAACGCTTTTCCACACTTTATTATTTTGTTACTTATTATTATTAACACAACAATAAACAATAAAGTTAAAATTATAGTTTTTAACTTTACTTATTTATATTTTTTACAGTCGGCTTTCAGCGAAGTTTGACGAGTAGTTGATCAAACCGCTGACCAAACACCAAGAGGGGCCAGATGATTCAGTTCTAAGAGGGAGACGGAGCAATACATAGCGAATAGCACTATCCCTTTTACATCATCGGAATTGGACGTCAGTTTTCAGTAGAGTAATTGTGTTTTAGAAATAGTGAGTTTAAGTTGTAATTAATGTCTATTTTTGGTCATTTAAGTTACTGTTTTTATTGTCATGAACCCCAAGTTCGTAACAATATTATGACTTTTGACTACTAATTTATGTTATATCAACTGATGATTATGTTACGCGCCAGAATTAATGTCGGGTACATTAATACTACTAGCGCCATCTAGCATCAAGTAGCAGAACAAGTAGAGTCAAGTACCTTCTAGACATTTCTTTGCCAGACCATTCTACACTTCTCGATATCTGGTCAGTCGGCAGCGGTAGTTACGAGTACTTTACAGATGTTTCGAGAATAGAAGTTTCTAGAATTAACTGACTATATAAGGAGCACGTAGTCCGCTACTGGGTCACCCAGCCCGATCACCATGTTTGGTAAGCCGATCCCCTGGGAGAAGGAAGCCAAATATATAGGCGTGATCCTCAACCGATACCTTACGTTCGGTGAGCACATAAAGACGGTACGTTCGCGGGCCGCTTTCGCTCTCGGTAGGCTCCATTCTATGCTGAATGCACGCAGCAAACTGTCTCTAAGATTTAAACTGCGCATCTACACGACGTGCATACGCCCTATTATGACGTATTCATGTGCCACCTTCGCGCACACAAAGTCGCACCATATCCATAGGATGCAAGTACCTCAAAATCGATTTCTCCGAAAGGCCACGGGCACCCCGTAGTTCATTAGGAACGAGCGACTCCATGTCGACCACAAAATCCCGACAGTGAAGCAGTTCATGAAACGTCTATCCCAACGTTTCATCGAAACCACATCAAAACATCAAAATCTCCTTATCGCATCGGCTACCCGATACGCTCCCTCACAGATTAGTAGAATTCGCTGTCCGCGGCATACCCTCGTCGAACCCGACGACGCCATCACCCAGATACAAGCGAATACTTCGGAAGCGATCTTCAAGTGCGATAGTGATCAGTGTTGAAGTTGTGTTTTATAATTAGTGAGTATAACGTTGTTATTAGTGTTGTTAAATTAAAGTGTTATTTTGGTTGTCTAATCGGCTGTTTTTATTGTCTCGAACCCCAAGCTCGTAACAATTATATGAAATGAAATAATATCTCATAGAATTATATCAACCGCACCATTTTTCTTACTTTAAGCATTTTATACCCGTCGTAACTTTTAAATGAAAGGTCCGATTTGAATAGTTTAAACTATAATTTACATGTACATAATAAACCTTAATTAATTATTAAATCGTTATAATGTATGTATAAGGATTAATATCATGACTCCAAAATCACCACTTTTACATTCCACACTGGTTTTGATGAAATAATTTGAACAAGAAACGGTCATTGTGACTTAACCATAATAGTTAGATATATACCCTCGCGTACTTTTTTATAGGCAATCATGAGTACTTTAATGATGTAGTACATTATTTTGATGTATAATCAATAGTTTTCTCAGTGCACGCCAAATAATGTACTTATTAGGCAACATTTTGCTACTTTGGGTTACATTATTGCAATTTTCGTAGGGATTTCTATTTTTATTTCGAAAATATAATTTAGCCAATGCTTTAAGTTAATAATGTGGCTTTCTAATGGCAAAAGTAATTTTAAAATCGGTCGAGTAGTTTTCCAGCCAAATGATTTACATCGACATTTGAGTTGCCAAGCCGTGGAAGTTGTTGTTTACGGATTTGAACCCCGCCTTTTTGAGATAGAACTAGTCCACACATTACAGACAAAAAACTTTTTACCATAAAAATACAACCGACTTCCAAATAAAAACACAACAAAGTGTAAAAAATTGGAAAGTTTTTTTTAATAACATGCACTATCTTTTTTTGACACTCGGTCCACAAATGGGGGGGAAATCGGTGAACATACATAAAAAATACATCCAATCGAACATAGAACCTCCTCCTTTTTTGAAGTCGGTTAAAAACAAGCAGCTAATCTCGGCTATTTCCGATTTTAGTAAACTTGTTTTTCTTAATATATTTTTAACTTTGTCGCCTAAGCATTAGGTTACAGGTAAAATTTAACAGTTTCGAGTGGTGCTTGATGTGCTGGCGCCTGTACAATAAATAAGGTGTAAAAAAAATACTTCTGACACTTCCGGGAGTCAGCGAGCGAATTAATTGAACGCACCCGACGTTATATTTTTTTGACACTGACATGCGACTGTGTCACTGTCAAGTTTCACCGCCGATGCCGCTGCGAAATCAAAACGAACGAACAAATCAAACTCAAACTCAATAGTTCACGCGCTGTGATGTGAATAATGGCGGTTTATTGAAAGCGATACTAACTTTAGCTAAGTAGTTTTAAACAATATATAACAGTACAGTATCATTAATACGTCGTGGAAAATGGTTGGAAACGATACAAGCGCTTGGTCACAAGATGAAACAATTAGAATTCTCATTGCTTCAGATATCCATTTAGGTTATTTAGAAGAGCATCCTGTCAGAGGTGAGGACAGTTTCATTGCTTTTGAGGAAACTTTGTCACTGGCTGTTCAATATGATGTGGATCTGGTGCTGCTCGGTGGTGACTTATTCCATCATGCGAAGCCATCGCTCAATTGTATTTTCAAGTGCACGGAAACTGTTCGCAAGTACTGTTTTGGCGATAAGCCGGTAAGCATTGAATTACTATCGGACCAGACGGTCAACTTTTCAAGAAGTGTTAATTATGAAGATCCAAATTTGAATGTGTCATATCCAATTTTATCTATCCATGGTAATCATGATGACCCTGTTGGACGAGAAGGTATAAGCAGCCTCGATCTACTGTCCACAGGAGGCCTGGTGAACTATTTTGGGAAATGGACAGATTACACTCATGTGCATATATCACCAGTACTTTTACAAAAAGGTGACACTAAGCTAGCATTATATGGTCTCAGCCATCTTAAAGACCAACGCTTGGCAAACTTATTCCAAGAAAAGAAAGTAGAAATGTTGCGGGATGAGGAACATGACTGGTTTAATATACTAGTGCTGCATCAAAACAGAGCTGAAGACCGAGGAGTTGGTAACTTTATCAGAGAGGATGTCTTACCGAAATTTCTTGATTTAGTAGTGTGGGGTCATGAACATGACTGTGAACTATTTGACATGAAAGGTAGCAGTGAAAAAGATCACTTTAATGTCATTCAGCCTGGCAGCACAGTTGCTACCTCACTGGCTGCAGGAGAAGCCAGACCCAAACAATGTGCATTGCTGCAAATACATAAAAGTGATTTCATTCTAACAGCATTGCCTTTGAAAACTGTAAGGCCATTTATTTTTAAAACAATTGTTTTATCAGAACACAATCTTGGTGATGAGGATGTCAACGAAAGTG
The DNA here is from genome assembly GCA_905163435.1 of Mamestra brassicae. NCBI lineage: Eukaryota > Metazoa > Arthropoda > Insecta > Lepidoptera > Noctuidae > Mamestra > Mamestra brassicae. Next base: position 413,359 of record LR990996.1, read on the forward strand.
AAAAGGTGCAAGATTTCCTGAAACAAAAGGTGAATGAAGCAATAGCAGAAGCTGAAAGTCTGTTATCTGGTGATCCCAGACAGCCTACTCTGCCATTGATAAGACTTAGTGTATTTTATGAGCGGGAGGACCAGGTATTCAATAGAGCCCGATTTGGACAGTATTTCACTGGCCAAGTAGCCAACCCAAGTGATATCTTACTATTGAAGCGAGAGCGTAAAATACGTGAGAAGCGGCAAGGACAACAAGCAGATGAGGTCAATGTGGCGGACTATGTAGCTGACTCCACTGATGTGGAGACATTACTGCGAGCCTACTATGAGGCGCTGCCGCCAGAGCGCCGCCTCTCCGCGCTGCCCGTCCAACTAATGACAGAGGCAGTGCGTGATTTCACTATCAAGCAAAGCGAGGAGATCCTGAGGCATGCCCTAGAAGCACACAGGAGGCGTTGTATTACTACTTTGATGGAGTCAAATACCGACACTGAAGTCGAAGCGATCGCCGATCGCCTGCGAGTACTTCGCGACGAAATTGATTCCGCTGATGTTGCACAGCTCGCAGCGCTCAATGCGGTGCCTGTGCCTGCACAGATCGTAGTTGATGGGTCGAGTGACGAGGAGTTGGTCAAGTCGGAAGCCGAGGCTAGCGGGCGAGGGAGAGGACGAGGGTCGCGCGGCGGGCGCGGCTCGCGAGCCCGAGGCGCGCGCGCTCGAGGGCGCGGCCGCGCTGAGCCTGAGCCACCGGCGCCCGCGGCGCCGGTCCCCGCTACACCAGAACGTCGCACCCCGCGTCGTACAGCCGCGCAGAAAACTGCTACATGGATTCAAAACTTTGCCTCCAAGGCCCGCCGCCGAGACTCGTCAGAAATCGACGACTCGGACTGAACGAACCTAGGAACTAAGCGTAATGTAGTAATGTCTGAAGCTGTTGTTTCACATTTTTTTTAATATTTTAACTTTTATAATATTTCCAAGAATGTAATGTGGTAGTCGGACGGATAAAAGGATGCTTTGGGGTGTTTAATACAAATATTTTATTATTTCCTAAAGACTTAGTACCTATGCATAAAACATTCTAGATAATCAAAAGTCATTCCATGAACATTGCACCACTGGCAGTTATTGTTATTGCCATCACATACCGGATATGTCGAGGTGCTTATACACAACTTTACGCTATTCAGCTTATTAAGGAGTGCCAACAGAGCATGTTGTCTTACCATGGAACAGGCGCAGGACATAGACCTGAATATAATTATGTTTGTTAAGTAACTTGAACACCCCCATAGAGCTTGTTGCTATGAGTAAATAGCTGTAGATCCGAACTGATTGTTAAAAAAATTAGCAATAAATGATAGGATTTTCGAATGATAGCATTTTGTCATTTCTACCTACACACCTGTACTTGAATTCATATCTTTTGAATTATGGATTTAATTTTTAGTAACATTTCTTGTTAATGTTATTATAAGTAAAGAGGGTATACCTAAAATATGTTTTTTAATGTGAAATGCCTTTCATAAGATCGACTTCAAAAAGAGGAGGATATTCTCAATTCGGTTGTATTTTTTTCATGTTTATTACCTGCATTTGGCCTACAATTTCAATTCTTCACATCAACTCCTGTCATGAAGACGCGAAATGATTGTTGCAATGTTTGTTGAACCTTGTCAAGTATGTTTTAACCCGACTGCCCCAGAAGGAGGGTACCTAATGTTATTTGAGAGTATATTGTATTATAAGCAGAGTGAACAAGATGGAATTAAAAAAGTAAGGGCGGAAGGCTATGTCTCTGACCGGTATGTACAGACGCTAGCACATCAAGGTACCCGAAATTGTCAAATTTTCCCAATCAACCTTGAACCTAATGCTTTAGCGATGAAGTTGAAAATCTATTAAAGAAATTAGACAAATTGGTGTAGCTTGAAGTGCTGGCGTCTGTCGGTATGTATGTATGTTCACCTCATAACTTCTAAATCACTTATCGTAATTAGGCAAATGAGGTATCGTTAGAAGCGACTTGCCCATGTCACTTATGTCGCTGATTAAACGGCGCAGCTCAATGAAAAAGCTAGGCTTTTGATGAAACGGCTGATTTGCTAGTTGGCTGCGACATATTCAACGTGTAACAGAATAAACGCAATACCTCTTAAGATCATCATTCTTATCATTATGAACAACTTTTACTATGGGACCAAACCCGACACCGAGAAAAAAAATCGACTCCCCCATACATTTTTGTGCGCATAACTAGACAAAAAGTACTAAACAGCTGTTTTTTTTCGCGATTTCAGGGGTGATCCTATAGTAAAAGTTGTTCACTGTTGTTCATAGTGTTACGCGCCAGAATTAATGTCGGGTACATTAAGTTACTACTAGCGCCATCTAGTATCGAGTAGCAGAACTAGTAGAGTCAAGTACCTTCTAGACATTTCTTTGCTAGAACATTCTACACTTCTCGGTATCTGGTCAGTCGGCAGCGGTAGTTACGAGTACTTTCCAGATGTTTCGAGAATGGAAGTTTCTAGAATAAACTGACCTATAAAAGGAGCGCGTATTCCGCGACCGATTCAGTATTGGATTTGCGATACAAGCGAATACTTCGGAAGCGATCTTCAAGTGCGAATAAAGTGATCAGTGGTGAACTTGTGTTTAATAATTAGTGAGTTTAAAGTTGTAATTAGTGTTTTTAAATTAAAGTGTCATTTTGGTTATTTAATCGGCTGTTTTTATTGTCACGAACCCCAAGCTCGTAACAATAGTGATGAGTACAATGACCCCTTAAGAGGTATTGCATTTATTCTGTTACACGTTGTATATTGTTAGCTGTCGTTCGTGGTTTTATGTTAGCTTGCTCCTAAGCCATCAGCACTTCTAGTCTCAAACGGAAATAGGCGTGTCAAGATCGGAGACAACTCAGGCACACAAGTCTTCAGTACAATTGCCGGTATCTCGTCGGGGCAACTTGCCTTGTTCACGTCTAGGTTACGCAGTACCCTTTTCTTTTTTTTCGCTAGAGCCAGAGCCTGCAAGGTTTCCGGAATCTGTTCGAAAGAGGCACCGCGGCCCTGGAACGCAAAGGGCTTCAGTAGGAATAGGGATGGGTTTTAGTCGGAAGTCATTTGATGACTTCCCACTTACTTAGTACCCTACCAACGTCCTGATGAATGCGAATGTTCGACATGCTCGACTCGCATCCATCAGGAAAAGCAGGGGGCCTAGCGCCACCAGGATGCAGGCGTTAAGATTCCACAAATATAGAAGCAAACAAGTTTGCTTTCTCCTCAGCGGAGTGGGCCAGCGACCCGTCGGGTATCAGCAGTGATAGTAGTGAGAGGCGCCAGAAGTTTGATTAAGCCGACTTAGCCAGGGACCAAAACGCTTTACTACCTGCTGGGTATGAAGTGAGTTTGTTCCCTATTCGGCTTATGTGGTCAAACCTGTTGAAGTCTCTTCTTCTGACTCACGTCATTTGCCTTGCGCGTCGACCCATACTAGGTCGCGTGTTGCGCATCAGTGCGATAGCACTCGGCACCAAACAATGGACGAGCTTCGCCAGACACTGTTACGTCTTAGGCTGCAAAGGATGGACATGCGAAGAAAGATCGCATGCCATCCCAATCTGCTGAGCTGTATCGTCATACCCGCCGGGTGCCTCAAGGGCTAGGATCGGGTGGGGAGTAGACGGACACAGACTTCACCAAACAATGGTCGGAACTACCTGGCTGTTGTCAGCAGAAGATCCACCAATTGGCTGTGTGCGAATCAACATCCGGCACCCTCGTTGCCCCTGGACCAGCTGGGTGTGATTTAACGCTAGCGCTAGCTTTCACGTCTCTCGTCATCTGTGGTCTGTGCACTGGTATGGGAGAGCCACTCCTGATGGTGGGCGTTGAAGTCCCCCAGTAACAAAGATTGGGCAGAAGGCTACCGCTGCTGAGCCACATCCGCCGCCTCATTGAGGTGCCAGAGGCCCAGTTGTCTCCAAATCAAACGGTAGAGACACAGGCGTAGATGATTTTATCGGCGATGAGAACCGGGAGTCCTCAAGGTTGCGGAGACGCCAATAGCAATGTCCCCTGGGTAAGTCAGGTACGACACGTTTAATGGACATCCGATCTGCGTTTCGGAAAGGAACAAGAGTGCTGGTTTTTCAGTCTCCAGGTGGTGATGGACTGCGGCGAGATTTGAGTGCAGACCTCGTATATAATTTAAGTGCACTTTGTGAGTGAGGGAGTGCTGTACAGCTTTTCTCATTTTGTTCCTAGTCATGTGTGAGTGAAGGAGGGAGGGAAGAAAGTTAAATGAGGTTCCATGCTGCTAACCTTCAGGCATGCTCTGATAGGACGGCGTCATTGGGCGACTAGTGTGGAAGATTGCGGGGATGCCCGAGCCCCCCCGTTTAAACATAGCTAAAATACTTATAAGCAGATTCTCTATTCAACATTTTTATGGAGAATTTCAATATAGAATCTATAAACAGTATTCTAAGTAATGATTAAAACTTTTTTATGAATAAGGGGGTTTGACTACATTCGAGTGTATTCTGCCCCTCTAGTTGGGCGGCAAGAATGGGGCAAAGTGGACTAATTCGCAAAATAAATATTAATGCGTATTTCTTTTTTGTGTTATAAAGTAATAATACCTAATGACATAAGCTAGGAGTACCTACATCCACGCGGTGAAGGCGGTAACAGTAGGTAACATTACTGGCTAAAACTCCTATTTAATGACGGGCCTTCGGGCGTATGATGTTAATTGTGATAGCATTCAATGGTTGTGTCGTTGTGTACCCGGTAACCCAAGGGAAAAACCGCAGCTATCCAAGTGACCTTACAATATTTTTATTTTTTTATATTTCCGTCATTTAACACTTTTGTATAACTAAAATGCCTTTACCACGAAAAACAAAACGAGCAGCCCGCGTTTCAGAGTCGCGGAATATGAATCAGTAGAAATCACAAAACGTGAACACAAAAACAATAAGATTCCGAATCTTAGTCTGCTTGTGATCACATCATCAGTCTTGTGTGATCAAAATTGTAAAATCGTATGATAACGAAAAAACGAACTCGGGCACTTCGTAAAATTAAAAAAAAAACTCAAATGTTTACAAAATGCATCGAATCCCGACTCGAATAAATGAGAAGTCATGCTTCTCAAGTGCGTGATCTAGAGTCTCCCTCGACGAGAGAATACCGACTCAAACAAATAAGTCACGCCTCTCAAGTGCGTGTCCCAGAGTCTCCCTCGACGAGAGAATCTCGACTCGTATAAATGAGAAGTCACGCCTCTCAATTGCGTGTCCCAGGGTTTCCCTCGACGTGAGAATCCTAGCTCGAATGAATGAGAAGTCATGTTTCAGAAAACCGTGCACTCGAAACACCGACAGCAAAAAAAAGACTGACTACAATCTATGCCGATTCACAGACAAAGAACAATTATTCGCACATGCAGACTTTTGTTCGAAAGCGATGATGACGAGTATCAACAAAGCTATTTCAGATTTTGGACAAAATAAGTCATAAATAAAAAAAATTGGATCTGTCACCGGAAAATTGCAGACTCCGAAGATTGTAGTAGGTACCTACTTCAATGTTTATGAGATTTAATTTCTCGATGTGCTTTTTATGAAAAAAAAAAAAAACATTTCGAATAGGTATCTACAATCAATGCCATCCAAATTCAATAGTGTCCACATTGATGTATTAATGAGTGTCCAATACATCCGTGTCATATTGAGAAAAAATAGTTTACAATTTCACGCGATATTTTACAATTACGGCTTACGGCGTTTGCTATTTTCTGGTGAACGACATGAAAACCAAGTGCGAAGCAAGCGAAGTATCGGGTGGCAGCAGATCTTATGATCTACTGCTACCCGATACACACTTCACTCATGTATCAAGTATAGAGGCTTACGGAGACGGAGGTAGAAGCAGTTCGGAGACAAGCTGATATCTAGAGCGGCAAACACTCACAAACTACGAGGAGCCCAGGAATCATGAAGAAGTATTTCTGGAGCTGTAGACATGAGCGTTAAAGATTCTAACTACGAGGAAACCAGAATTATGAATGAGTATTTCCGGGGCTGGAACTATCATGAGTGGTGGAAAAACATCTGTCTGTGTGGTATGACTGTTCTTTTACCATTCTCTTGTTTTAAGAATTTTGTAAATAGGTCGATTAGCTAATATGTTATTTTGCGAATAGGACGTTTAGAGGAGGCATCCAAAATTTTTACCATTTGTCCAGAACAATTTTATTTCGAAAACATATACGAACTTTAGGATTGCAGAAGGCTATTTTTAAATAAAAAGACAAATATCAAACAACCAAATTTGTAGCATAGCAAAGCTATTCAGCGATTTTTGTTGTTTGAAGGTGTTGACGACTTTTGGAACTTTTAGATCAGCCATACTCAACCTTTTTAGGGTTCCGTAGTCAACTAGGAACCCATATAGTTTCGCAATGTCCGTCTGTTCGCGATTTAGCTCAGAGGAGCACTAGAAAGTTGGAATTGGTTTATATGTGTGTCGTAGACGGTCATTAATACGGACACTAAACGAAACGCAAGCGCGCCCTCTGGCGGCGTTGTCGTGCAACATCGTTTTGGCGCGCTTCGGCAGAGTCGTGACGTTACGAGCAGAGCCGACCCAGCTCACTTTTCGAGTCGTCGAGCAGCAAGGACGTCGTCACGGAACTGTCCCCCGTTTCGCCTAGTACCTAGTTGTGTACCTAGTACCTAGTACCTACTCAGTGTTTGTTAAATTCGGTTTCGTGCTACAATAAAATTGTGGACTAAAATATAGCGTGTTCTCATTGCACGATCCCTTACTTCTGCCCACATGATGTCGGATGGCCCGGGTCTAGATCCTCACGATCCTATATCAGAACTGGGATCAAATCGTGCTAATGAGATGCGTAACGAACACGGTGAAAATCAGTGGCGGTTACTTTTTGAACTGCAAAACCGGCAAATGCGTGAACTGATTAGTGCTTTAAAGACTCCTAGTGCGAACAATAACGTTGTGCTGCCGGAATTCAACCCCGATAAGCAAGATTCCGACGCGCGGTCGTGGTGCGCGACGGCCGACATATGCTTGGAGGGACAGGCGGTGGAAGGTGGTCAGCTAGTTATGGTGATCAGCAAGGCGCTAAAAGGAACGGCATCATCGTGGCTATCGCAGATAACCTATCCAGGTATGACGTGGGCCCAATTCAAAGAATTATTTACGGCCAGATTCGTCAGTTTAGAAACATCTGCGGCTACCCTCATCAATTTGAATAACGACAAACCGAAGGAAAACGAGACCTATGCTGCCTACGCTAGTCGTTTAGTGACATCGTTGCTTAGCCGATGGAAAAATACCAGCATTGAGCAGATTGCGGTATCGACGGTTGTCGCTCATTTGGCACAAATCGATACTCGCCTACAACGACTCGCTTTTACGACGGAGGTAACAACGCGTCACCAGCTACAACAAGAGCTTCAGGCTTTCTCCTATTTGAAGAGGAAGGCCCTTATGGACACGCGAAACGAGGCTACGAGTGAAAAACGACCGAAGTTTTCAACATCGCAGATCAAGTGTCATGCCTGTGGCAAGCTCGGGCATAAGCAAGTGGATTGCCGTACGAGGACGATCGACGCGAAGAAACCTGCTCCTACACCGGCCACATCGAGTGGTGCCCAGCGCCAGCAGCCCAGCGGCAACCCCGTGACCTGCTACAAGTGCGGCGTCCAGGGCCACATCGCCAGCCGCTGCACTACCGGCGGGTCCAGCGCCACAGCCCCGGCGGAGAAGCGTGTCAACCTGTGCGAGGTTGAGTCCCCGTCCGGAACATTAAATCATTTTGGTGAGTGTTTTAAATTTGATTTTGATTCTGGAGCCGAGTGCTCGTTAATGAAAGAGAGTGTAGCGAATAAATTTAGAGGCAAACGATCGAATAATGTAATCTCATTGATTGGCATTGGTAATAAAAATGTACTCAGTACTTTGCAAATTTTAAGTGAGGTAGAAATTAATGATTTTAAAACCGAGATTCTATTTCACGTCTTGCCTGATGCTTATTTGCGTAGTGAAATTATTATAGGCAGAGAAATTTTAAATAACGGGTTTTGTGTGAACATGACTTCATCTGAATTTATGTTATCGAGAGATAGGATTGTGAACGCGTGTAATACGAGTGATTCTTGTGTACCCACGGATAATTTTAATTGCATTGACACAGATATCCCGGCCGAAAGACTAAGCGAGCTTGTGGATATTTTAAAACAATACTCTGACTTTTTAATTAACGGTTTTCCAACTACTCGCGTGAATACGGGAGAATTAGTGATTAGGATGGTAGACCCTAGTCGTACGGTTCAAAGACGTCCGTATAGGCTGTCTCCGGAGGAACGTCAGGTTATGCGAGATAGAGTTGGTGAACTGTTGCACGCCAATATAATCAGACCCAGTAGTTCCCCTTTTGCTAGTCCTGCTCTTTTGGTGAAAAAGCATGACGGGTCAGACCGTATGTGCATAGACTACAGGGAGTTGAATTCAAATACTGTCCCGGATCGTTATCCACTCCCCTTGATTTCCGACCAGATTCCACGACTCAGTGGTGCCAATTTCTTCACTAAATTAGATTGTGCAAGCGGCTTTCACTTGATTCCGGTGCAAGCTGACTCTATTGAGCGCACTGCCTTCGTTACACCTGATGGACAGTACGAGTTTTTGACTATGCCCTTCGGTCTTCGCAATGCCATCTCAGTTTTTCAGCGTGCCATCATAAATGCTCTCGGTGACCTTGCTAATGAGTACGTGGTGGTATACGTAGACGATATTTTAATCGTTTCGGACTCGATATCTCTTGGTATAGAGAGGCTGCAGGTGGTGCTTGATAAGCTGACGAAGGCTGGATTTTCACTGAACCTCAAAAAGTGTTCTTTTCTTAAGACTCGTGTGGAGTTCTTAGGGTATGAGGTAGAGGCAGGTAAAGTCAAGCCTAACGCGCGCAAGATAGAGGCTCTAGCATCTTTGCCAGCACCCCAGTCAATCACCCAGGTAAGACAGTTTGTAGGTCTGGCTTCGTACCTTCGCCAGTTCGTGCCAAATTTTTCTCGCCTTATGGGTCCAATCTACAAACTCACTTCAGGAAAGTGTCCGTTTGAGTGGACGCCCCAATGCGAGGAAGTTCGGCAAAAGGTAATCGACATTTTGACCAAAAAACCAGTGCTTATGATCTTTGACCCGCAGTACCCAGCTGAACTTCATACCGACGCCAGTGCAGAGGGATACGGAGCCATACTTTTCCAAACTGTGGACGGTAAGCGACATCCCATAGCCTACTTTAGTAAACGCACGACACCAGCTGAGTCGAGATACCACTCTTATGAGCTGGAGACACTCGCTGTCGTCAATGCGATAAAACATTTCAGGCAATACTTACATGGGCTAAAGTTTACAGTTATAACTGACTGTAACTCACTGAAGCTTTCGTGCAACAAAATCGATCTGACGCCCAGAGTTCACCGGTGGTGGGCTTATTTGCAGTCGTTCGATTTTGACGTCAAATACAGAGTTGGTAAGCAAATGGCTCATGCTGATTTCTTTTCTCGGAACTTGTTACCATCTCCCCCCGAGAAGCAACAAGCGACCAAGGTAGAACAGAAGCGCGTTAACGTTGCTGAATTGTCTACCAATTGGCTCCTCGCAGAACAGCAGCGAGATGAGGAAATTAAGAAATTAATTCTCGACCTGGAACAAGGACAGCTCAATGACGACGTGGCTAAGACTTATGAGGTAAGATCAGGCGTACTTCATCGCAAAGTACAGAGGAATGGCCGAACAAGATGTTTGCCCATTGTACCTCGTGCTATGCGTTGGTCAGTTATCAACAACATCCACGACTCCCTCGTACACCTTGGATGGGAGAAAACCTTGGAGAAGCTGTACAATCATTATTGGTTTGAAGGTATGAGTCGATATGTGAGAAAGTTCGTGGACAGCTGTGTAACCTGTAAAATAGCTAAGTCTCATTCAGGTAAAGTACAGACAGAGCTCCATCCTATTCCAAAACCTGCTATTCCATGGCATACTGTGCACATTGATGCCACTGGCAAGCTGAGTGGGAAGAGTGACAACAAAGAGTACGTTTTCGTAATGATCGATGCTTTCACAAAGTACGTATTGCTCTTTCACACCAAAAACATAGACACCAGAAGCAGCATCAAGGCGGTTAAGGATAGTGTGGCATTATTCGGTGCTCCAACACGCATAATCGCGGACCAAGGTCGCTGTTTCGCCAGTAAAGAGTTCCGTGACTTTTGCAACGGTAAGAACATCGACCTTCATCTTATTGCTACAGGATCTTGTCGTGCGAATGGTCAAGTGGAGAGGATAATGAGTATTCTGAAATCCATGCTAACCGCAGTAGAGTGTGACAAAGATAGGTCTTGGCAGGACGCCCTAGGAGATGTGCAACTTGCCTTAAATTGCACTGTAAATCGTGTGACGAAAGCTAGTCCGTTAGAGCTTTTAATAGGAAAAGTAGCTCGTCCTTTAGATTTAATGACCAATGACAACGACGATGTCATAGATCTTGATGAGATTAGAGAGGCGGCTTCCGAGGGTATACATCAATCTGCGAGCTATAATAAGGCACGTTTTGATAGCAGTAAGGCAAGCGTGAATAGGTTTTCGGTTGGTGAATTTGTTTTAATTGAAAATGAGGAACGTAACCAAACAAAATTAGATGCAAAGTTTAGAGGTCCGTTTCAAATTGTAGAAATTTTAGATGGTGACAGATACGTTTTGAGGTCATTGACCAACAAGCGTACTTACAAGTATGCCCATGATCGTGTCAGGAAGATGCCTGAGGGACAAGTACCAATTCAGATAGTAAATGATGACGAGATAGATGATAAGGAACCATCTACGAGTGGTAAGTTCGATGCACAGGTTCTCGATTCGTAGGGTCGGAGACTGTACCAGAATGCCGTAGCCGTAGCCTAGTAGAAATCGGCATCTGCTTTATGTAGTCCGTGGGTAAGCGGTAGGCGGTAGTTCTGGGTGGTACAGTCGGATCTTGCCTTGCAGCGAAGATCATAGAGTCGAGGGATGACTCGGGCTTCCCGTGGGGAAGGGTATGTGGCAAATGCGTTTGCTGGAGCTATTGTAATAGCTGTGGACCGCGAATGTGATACCTGGTGCTTGCTCTAATTTTGACGAGTTTAATTGTGATTTTTCTGTGTGAAAAATGATACTCGATTGGTACATGGTCTCAGTGATCTTCGGATTTTTGAAAAATGATTGAATCATCTTAGATACGATTTAGTTTAAGAATTAGAAACTGTGATTGCTAATATTTCAGTGTAAATAGATCTCATTCACAGTCAAAGATTAATTATGAAGCTTGTTATTAAAATAAAGCTACTAGAACTGACCATAGTTTTCATTTTTGATTCTGTCTGACTCTACCAAGTATAGAGTTGTTCGTAGTAGGATTGGCCGAACGGAAACTGTGCTGTTCTTTCTATTTCAGATTAACACACGAGGACGTGTGTCGCGCAGGATGGCCGTGTCGTAGACGGTCATTAATACGGACACTAAACGAAACGCAAGCGCGCCCTCTGGCGGCGTTGTCGTGCAACATCGTTTTGGCGCGCTTCGGCAGAGTCGTGACGTTACGAGCAGAGCCGACCCAGCTCACTTTTCGAGTCGTCGAGCAGCAAGGACGTCGTCACGGAACTGTCCCCCGTTTCGCCTAGTACCTAGTTGTGTACCTAGTACCTAGTACCTACTCAGTGTTTGTTAAATTCGGTTTCGTGTTACAATAAAATTGTGGACTAAAATATAGCGTGTTCTCATTGCACGATCCCTTACTTCTGCCCACATGATGTCGGATGGCCCGGGTCTAGATCCTCACGATCCTATATGTGTATAGATCTAGGGGTTGGTTGGTATGGGTATAGATATCAATCACGCCGAAAAGTGGTAAAATTAAATCTTGAAAAAATATTTTTTTAGGGTACCTTATAGGCTTAACGAGTTAATGAGTAGGTAATCTCATTATAGGAACTGGGTAAGTAAAAATCCTAATAACTCCATAGAAAATGACCTAAAACCAAGTGCATTTCTGTCTTTGTAATGTAATAATAGTTAACTTTTTAAATTTTTCAGGCATGGTTTAGGAGACGGGTAAATACGGAGCCCCACACCGCGTGCTCCGACACGCACTTGGACGGTTTTTTTTTTAATTTTGTCATTTCCAGTCAGCTTATTAGCCTTATTTTTACACTTTTAGAGGGTGAGTATGCAAAAAACTGAATAGTAATAAATAACATACAATAATTACATACTTGTACATATAGATTTTTATTCAGTTTTTACTGTTAAAACTAAGTTAATTTCAGTAATTACACAAACGCAAGAAAACACATGTTGAACTTTCCTTATTCTACTTTTATTAAAAGAAAGATCTATTGATTTATAAACCATGTACGTTCACAAATAAACAAGTATAGGAAAATATATAGGCCTAAAAACATTTTTTTCCGTTACTGACTGACTACCGGCCGGTTTCAATAACGTATCTACCTTTAACCAACTGTCAAATTAGCTACCCACAGGCGCTGAAACGTCATGTTACAAAGAAAAGATGACGTTTCAGTTACTGTTGGTAGCTAATTTGACAGTTGGTTAAAGGTAGATACGTTATTGAGACCGGCCGTAAGTGGCTGACAGACAACGCACAGCCGAAACTACTGGTCGTAGAAAGCTGAAATTTGGCTTGTAGCTTATCTGCACTCCGTAGGGGAGCACTATGAGGATTTACCAAAATGGAAAAACGGGAGGAACGCGATATGCGCGTACGAAGTCGCGGGAAAAAGCTAGTTTAGGAATTAAAAAATGATGAATTAGGATTACAAATTATAACGTTGTTATCACGAGCCATTAGTGGAAATAATATAATATATATATAATATATAAATGGAAATAATATTTGTTTTTTAATTCATATCGTGAATAAAATTCAAAACAAAAAATAATGTAAGAAAATAAGCGATTGGTAAAATAATTTTGAACACATCTGGTTTAGGGGCGGGGTAGCTGCAGGGTAACACAGATATCTTCTGAATCTTGATGCGTCCCGGTCAGTCTGCCAAACCTTTCCTCGAGTGTCGGACGAGGTACCGTCCAGGCGGCTGCGGCTCTCTACCAGTAGGTACCTAGAAGTTACTTACAAGTCGCGGCCGCCTAGGTCACCTCCACTACCCACTTACTGGGTAACTCTCTGTCTGGCTCTTTGCTAATATTTTCTGCAACAATTCATTTCTATTTTGTAAATGCGAAAGTAACTCAGTATATTCCTTCTTTTTCTTTCTTTCTTTTATAGAAAATGTTGCCCCACACTAGGAATTTCTCCTGTATCGTGGGTGCGTTAACAAACATACAATATCACATACACAAACAGCCAGACCCGGAACAACTTCTGTAGGCCATGCAGATACTTGTTCCGTAAGGGAATCGAACCCGCGACACCCAGTTCAGCAGTTAATCGCTCAATCATTGCGCCAACCGTGTCACCGTGTATTATTCTTGCACTTCCGGATAAATGAAAAACTAGGCACACGGTTGGAGCGTGGCTTGGACTAGGAGAGGACGAGTATGTTCGCTTGGGATTACAACACACTTGTAACGCGGGCGAAGCCGCAGACAGAAGCCAGTAAAAATATAGAATTCGTTCCATTCATTCAATGTCCAAAGTTTGTATATATTAAAGTATAACATACAGAATTATAAGATGTCAGTTGAAGGGTATTATAGGGATTTGGCATCGTCGGGTGGTGCGGGCGAGGCCGCGGCGGCCTCTCCCCAGCGCAGCGCGCGCCGCACGTAGTCCAGCGCCGCCTGCGCCGCACTCGCCTCCTCGCGCCCCGCGAACGTCAGCTCGGGCGCGCAGCCCGACAGCGTCAGCACGTGCAGCGCGCCCAGCGTGCTCGCCTCCACGCGCACGCGCAGCGCCTCCGCCACGGCCGCCAGCGCGCAGCCCGGCGCCTGCGCGCGCCCGCGCTCCAGCGCGCCCAGCGCCGCCGCGCGCGCGTCCTCGTCTGCGACACACGGGGCGTCAGAGCGGGCCGGGCCGGGCGGGCCGGGCGGCGCCGCACACTCACCCAGGCGCGCGGTGAGCCCGAGGTGGTACTCCGACACCTTCTGGCCGAGGTCGGGGCGGCGCGGCGCCTCGTCGCCGGCGTCGTAGCGCTCCATGGCCTTCTCGTGCGCGCGCACCAGCGCGTCCTCCTGCGGGACACCGCTCGATTCGACTCTTACAAAGCTTATTATGACGCCAGCACGCTTGCTGCAGCAACAGTTATCGCTAGTAGTTTTTAGAACATACTCAAAGGTAGTTTTGATCTATCGCAATGAATCTAATGCCAAAAGTCTAACACTTAGTTTGAGTTTGTACTGGCGAGCGACAAATCGTAATTTAGTAAATTGCACAGTCACAGTTCACAAGCTCGTACGGGACGTAATATCTAGGTAAGTGCGGGAACAAGAGTATATCGGAACGTTGGCCGGCAGACCGGTACGGAGACTGTAATGTGCACCTCGTTGAAATCGCGCGTGACGCGGGAGAGGTTCTCGCGCAGGTAGGAGTACAGCTCCTCGGCCGCCAGCTGGCGCGCCGTCTTCTTGGTGGTGGAGGTGGCGACGCGCTCGTGCTGGCCGATGCGCGCGCGCACGGTGAAGTGGCGCAGGTGCGGCGGGCCCGTGTCGCCCACCAGCTCGTACTCCACGCCGGCCAGGCGGTACTCCTCGCACAGCTCGCGCAGCAGCGCCACGTAGCTGCGCGCGTCCACCGGCGCGCTGCCGCTGCCCGCCTGCGGAGCGCGCAGCGGTCGGTTACAATCATTACAAAACAAATAACAAAAAAGGACATATTCAAAATATAGATATATATATATATTTATCAATACAGGAACCTGGGTCTTGCTTGGGCTCGAAGCGTGTGTACCTACCTACTACCGCTGGGCATAGACAAGACCTCTACTCATATAGTAAAAGCAAGAGCATTTATGACTACCCAAAATAAATCTTAGATAATAATATAGGGGATATTATTATCTAAGATTTATTTTTATATTGTACAAATTGAATTTTGAATAAAGATCTATTTATTTTGGGTAGTCATAAATGCTCTTGCTTTTACTATATGAGTAGAGGTCTTGTCTATGCCCAGCGGTAGTAGGTAGGTACACACGCTTCGAGCCCAAGCAAGACCCAGGTCCTGTACTCCTGTATCTCAGGCGGCACGGGCTCCAACAATGTACTAAGAAAAGTCTAAGATTTTTTGGAAAATGTAGTTGACGAGTTCAGAAGCTACCTAGCGTCTAGATTGGCCCCGGAAAGCCGAAAGATCGATCTAATGTATTCTCAACAAATATGTCTTTCTACATGTGTTCGTGTATATGTCACCGGAAAATTGCAAACGCCGTAAGATTGTAAAATATCGCGTGAAATTATAAACTATTTTTTGTTAATATGACACGGATATATTGGACAACGATATATTTGAAACTATTGAAATCGGATGGAATTTACTGTATAAAAAACATTTTTTTCATAATTTATCGAGAAATTATAATCTAATAAAGATTGACCGGTGACATATACAATAGAAATATTAAGTCGTAGATGTCTTCGGGCACCAGTGACATAATAAAATTAAATAAGGAAAACTGTATTAATAACCTGGACTATATGGATCATGAGGTCAGACCCTAAGAAAAATCGACTGTTGCAGCTTTGCCCCTGAAGTTGAAGACAACGAAATTACGCTGAGGACGTGACGGCCAGGCTCCTGGCAACCTGGCAACGGTTGCCGGTGCTGCTCCTGCAATGAGTGCTTTGGTGCCACCGCACCTCAAGCCCAGCGCGTGTGCGCCTTGTACTTGTGTTTCCTATAGACTTACTCCCTTTTTGTGTTCCGTGTGTTTTTATTCCGTATATTTAAGTGCTTTTTTATATTGTTCTAATATAGAAACACTTCGTCCGCGTGGAATGAGTGCTTTCCTTTACAAAGTCACACCCCCTCCAATCCCTCTATCGGTCAGGTAGTTTATGATTTTTTTTTACAGATAATACAAACATCTTGTGTTATTACACCATCCGAAAGTGTTCCTACTAGGGATCTAATTCCGCGAAGTAATAACATATGGCAAAATTAAGGAAAGCTTTCATTTTTAACTAACTATCCGCATGAGAGGGCTCAGCGTCCGCAAAATTTATAGTTTATCCGCGGCACGCCACCTCCTGCTTGGCGGCACGGTGTGTCCGCGGCGCGACAGCTGCTGCAGCATGAGGCGCGCCACCTCCTGCTTGTATATGTACCGTAGGGTCCCCGTGCATGCTGGCTGCGGGCGCGCCGAAGGGCGGCGGCACGGTGTGTCCGCGGCGCGACAGCTGCTGCAGCATGAGGCGCGCCACCTCCTGCTTGTATATGTACCGTAGGGTCCCCGTGCATGCTGGCTGCGGGCGCGCCGAAGGGCGGCGGCACGGTGTGTCCGCGGCGCGACAGCTGCTGCAGCATGAGGCGCGCCACCTCCTGCTTGTATATGTACCGTAGGGTCCCCGTGCATGCTGGCTGCGGGCGCGCCGAAGGGCGGCGGCACGGTGTGTCCGCGGCGCGACAGCTGCTGCAGCATGAGGCGCGCCACCTCCTGCTTGTATATGTACCGTAGGGTCCCCGTGCATGCTGGCTGCGGGCGCGCCGAAGGGCGGCGGCACGGTGTGTCCGCGGCGCGACAGCTGCTGCAGCATGAGGCGCGCCACCTCCTGCTTGTATATGTACCGTAGGGTCCCCGTGCATGCTGGCTGCGGGCGCGCCGAAGGGCGGCGGCACGGTGTGTCCGCGGCGCGACAGCTGCTGCAGCATGAGGCGCGCCACCTCCTGCTTGTATATGTACCGTAGGGTCCCCGTGCATGCTGGCTGCGGGCGCGCCGAAGGGCGGCGGCACGGTGTGTCCGCGGCGCGACAGCTGCTGCAGCATGAGGCGCGCCACCTCCTGCTTGTATATGTACCGTAGGGTCCCCGTGCATGCAGGCTGCGGGCGCGCCGAAGGGCGGCGGCACGGTGTGTCCGCGGCGCGACAGCTGCTGCAGCATGAGGCGCGCCACCTCCTGCTTGTATATGTACCGTAGGGTCCCCGTGCATGCTGGCTGCGGGCGCGCCGAAGGGCGGCGGCACGGTGTGTCCGCGGCGCGACAGCTGCTGCAGCATGAGGCGCGCCACCTCCTGCTTGTATATGTACCGTAGGGTCCCCGTGCATGCAGGCTGCGGGCGCGCCGAAGGGCGGCGGCACGGTGTGTCCGCGGCGCGACAGCTGCTGCAGCATGAGGCGCGCCACCTCCTGCTTGTATATGTACCGTAGGGTCCCCGTGCATGCAGGCTGCGGGCGCGCCGAAGGGCGGCGGCACGGTGTGTCCGCGGCGCGACAGCTGCTGCAGCATGAGGCGCGCCACCTCCTGCTTGTATATGTACCGTAGGGTCCCCGTGCATGCAGGCTGCGGGCGCGCCGAAGGGCGGCGGCACGGTGTGTCCGCGGCGCGACAGCTGCTGCAGCATGAGGCGCGCCACCTCCTGCTTGTATATGTACCGTAGGGTCCCCGTGCATGCTGGCTGCGGGCGCGCCGAAGGGCGGCGGCACGGTGTGTCCGCGGCGCGACAGCTGCTGCAGCATGAGGCGCGCCACCTCCTGCTTGTATATGTACCGTAGGGTCCCCGTGCATGCTGGCTGCGGGCGCGCCGAAGGGCGGCGGCACGGTGTGTCCGCGGCGCGACAGCTGCTGCAGCATGAGGCGCGCCACCTCCTGCTTGTATATGTACCGTAGGGTCCCCGTGCATGCAGGCTGCGGGCGCGCCGAAGGGCGGCGGCACGGTGTGTCCGCGGCGCGACAGCTGCTGCAGCATGAGGCGCGCCACCTCCTGCTTGTATATGTACCGTAGGGTCCCCGTGCATGCTGGCTGCGGGCGCGCCGAAGGGCGGCGGCACGGTGTGTCCGCGGCGCGACAGCTGCTGCAGCATGAGGCGCGCCACCTCCTGCTTGTATATGTACCGTAGGGTCCCCGTGCATGCAGGCTGCGGGCGCGCCGAAGGGCGGCGGCACGGTGTGTCCGCGGCGCGACAGCTGCTGCAGCATGAGGCGCGCCACCTCCTGCTTGTATATGTACCGTAGGGTCCCCGTGCATGCTGGCTGCGGGCGCGCCGAAGGGCGGCGGCACGGTGTGTCCGCGGCGCGACAGCTGCTGCAGCATGAGGCGCGCCACCTCCTGCTTGTATATGTACCGTAGGGTCCCCGTGCATGCTGGCTGCGGGCGCGCCGAAGGGCGGCGGCACGGTGTGTCCGCGGCGCGACAGCTGCTGCAGCATGAGGCGCGCCACCTCCTGCTTGTATATGTACCGTAGGGTCCCCGTGCATGCTGGCTGCGGGCGCGCCGAAGGGCGGCGGCACGGTGTGTCCGCGGCGCGACAGCTGCTGCAGCATGAGGCGCGCCACCTCCTGCTTGTATATGTACCGTAGGGTCCCCGTGCATGCTGGCTGCGGGCGCGCCGAAGGGCGGCGGCACGGTGTGTCCGCGGCGCGACAGCTGCTGCAGCATGAGGCGCGCCACCTCCTGCTTGTATATGTACCGTAGGGTCCCCGTGCATGCTGGCTGCGGGCGCGCCGAAGGGCGGCGGCACGGTGTGTCCGCGGCGCGACAGCTGCTGCAGCATGAGGCGCGCCACCTCCTGCTTGTATATGTACCGTAGGGTCCCCGTGCATGCTGGCTGCGGGCGCGCCGAAGGGCGGCGGCACGGTGTGTCCGCGGCGCGACAGCTGCTGCAGCATGAGGCGCGCCACCTCCTGCTTGTATATGTACCGTAGGGTCCCCGTGCATGCTGGCTGCGGGCGCGCCGAAGGGCGGCGGCACGGTGTGTCCGCGGCGCGACAGCTGCTGCAGCATGAGGCGCGCCACCTCCTGCTTGTATATGTACCGTAGGGTCCCCGTGCATGCTGGCTGCGGGCGCGCCGAAGGGCGGCGGCACGGTGTGTCCGCGGCGCGACAGCTGCTGCAGCATGAGGCGCGCCACCTCCTGCTTGTATATGTACCGTAGGGTCCCCGTGCATGCTGGCTGCGGGCGCGCCGAAGGGCGGCGGCACGGTGTGTCCGCGGCGCGACAGCTGCTGCAGCATGAGGCGCGCCACCTCTTGCTTGGCCTCCTTCTTGGAACGCGCCGACGCCGTCACCACAAGCCCGTACGCCACGCAGCGGTAGTCAAACATCGCCTGGTGCTGTGGACCTGACTGAAAATTTTCTGTCATCAAATACTGTTCTATTTCACACTGAGCACAATTTTACTTAAATAATTTGTACTACACTGAATGATTCTTTTCGATGGGACGCCGCAGTATTTAAAGGGAGCATTAGTGAATTTTAAAAATCGAGCCTATAGGCTGCGTTTCCATCAGAGATGAGCGAGGATGCGTAGCGAGGGATGTGTTTGTTCAGAACCAATAGAATCGCTTGCGCTGAGCGAGGCTAGGTAAATGAAGCGATTCTCTGGTGGAAACGCATTACGCAGCTTAAGGCCTGTTCAGGTCTAAGCGGTATTCCGGTAGCTCCCTCGGTTTCTTGCGATATCCCGCCGGGTACTTTGTATCTCCATACAAAAACTTCCAAACCGCGGTTAATGAACGAAACGGGCGTAACCAATATCGCCATACAGCCACATCACACAGTAGATGAGTGTAGTGCGCCTACCTACCTGAGATATGCATTCATATTCGGGAGTGAGGCCCATCTTCACCATCATCTCCTGCAGGACAGTCACAGCTGTCTTCATGGTGCTTGCTCACTACAACTGAAAAGTACACATACAGTTCTCAATAGTCACAGTAACTTGTTATGAAATAGTGGAAAGAGGCTACATTGTTTCTTGAAACATTTACTAATCACTATATTTATAATGCTTGGCTTTCTCTTACTTTTCTTTTTTTTTTCTTCAATCTACACTAATATATTATTATAAAGAGATTTTTAACTTAAAACTTGGCATGAATTATCATCTGTCTGCCTTTTCCCAACTATATAGGTGCTGGCCTCCAGACCTCCACTTGGCATGAATATGAACCATCTTTTTTAGATTATTAGAAAATCAACTAAAGACGGTGCGAAAATGGGTGATCAAGTTTTGAGGGAAGATTTGACTGCTTGCTTCAATTGACTGGAAAATTGGTATAAATATTAATGTAACATGCTAATGCTAGAAAGATATCAAATGATACACAAAATATTAATTTCTTGCTGGGGACCTGGAGATAATTATTATTGTGCATGAAAAATCTCATTCCTTCGATAAAGAAATGTAGTGCAAATACTCATCTAGGTAAGCAATATAGATTGTGATGATTAGGGTGTCCAGTTACATAGTGGTAAGTATGAAATCCCCTCAGATGAAGTTGGCTGGCGTTGTGCTAATCCGCAGGTTTGCGCGGTGCTCAGCTGAGGTGAAAGCAACTCTTTTTAGAGCCTATTGCACCACGTTGTACACATGCAGCCTGTGGACTGGATGTTTCCACAACGATGCGTAAGAGGTGCGCGTCGCTGGTGCGGCGGGTGGGGGGGAGTGCTAACATCATGGTGGCCACGCTCGCGGACCGTTTAGATTGCTCCATCATTGCGCACTGTTGTGGGCGACATATGACTTGCATTTATGTAATAATTGTAATTTTGTAATATTATGTAATTTATAATGATGAACTAATAATGCTTTTGACATTGTAATTGTGACTAATGTGTATATTATTTTTCTGTTATTGAGTCTTCATACTGGAAATAAATTGATTATTATAATCCTACTAATATTATAAACGTGAAAGTTTGTAAGTATGGATGGATGGATGTTTGTTACACTTTCACGCAAAAACTACTGAATGGATTTTGATGAAATTTGGCACAGTGGTAGATTATAGTCTGGAATAACACATAGAATATTTTTTATCCCGGGAATATGTTCCCTTGGGATAATTTTCTACAATCGTGCGAGTGGAGCTGTAGGCGGCAACTAGTAAATTATAAGAAAGAGAGTGCATAGACTTGATAGATCCATCACATTTATAAATTTCTTAACAAGTTTGAATGTTTCATTCACATGCAAAGACATGATGACAAGTATATCATGTCAATGGCTTGTGTGTGGAGCCAGTTCAAAACTGGCTATAAATAGATACAATGATGTTATGACAGTGGTGTCATAACATCAATGTGGGTTGACAATGATGCTCTATTATGTTGAGATCCAGTCTATTTAGTTTAATTTTTTGTATGAGTTTAATTGTTTATAGTGAACAAGGAATACTGTACGGGCAAATACATGTTGCTATAATAAAATAATATTGAAATGTTATCAGTAAAGTTTGTGTGCAAGTCTTGATCTTGGAATCTTTTTATGAAATAAGCTCAAGAAAATGCAATGTCATTTGACATGGTTTAAGATTTACATAAAATACAGGACAAAGTTAGCAAGAATCCATTCTAGCAAAAAAAGTCAAAATTTGAAAAAACAACACAAAACCCATATTATTTAATTTACATACTTGTTGATTCTTACATATATAGATTAAAGCAATTCTCTATGGAACTAATATCTTACCTGGTTTTGCGCTGTTGAAATTGATGATCAGTTAGCTGTCCCTTCCCGCCTATATTCATAAAGAGAAGAACAGGCTAGACGAACGTGGCCTCAAGCTACAACTGAGAGATTAAATAAGGCGGACATTGTTTCTATCAGTACAACCAGCTGACACGCGGAATTTATCGGTTCTAATATTACTATAATATTGTAAGGACATCAACAGTTGGTTACAGCATTACAGGAAAAATTATCTGTAATTTGCATGTAGATACGGCGTATACTTTGTAAATTTTACAGCTTATTAGGTTCAGTAGGTACCTCAAACAATTTATTTTAAATCAGTTTAACGACTACTTCGTGATGGTCAAGCGTTCTATGTAATAAAAACATCGATGTCCCTTTTATTGTGAGCAAAAAACATAAAATATTATCAACATACCTGTGCGTATATCATTTTTCACCGATTTGACGAGTAGGTACCCGAATTTGTTTGTTGACATTTGTCATTTAGTTTAGATAGATCACAGATTATAAATAAAGGCACAGGCACAGATTACTAATATGTTGCAAGTTAATAGGCCTCCCCGGTCTGTGGCCGCAACTTTTCACTTGACGGGACTACTAGTGTTGCCAATTTTTTTCCCCGAGCCTAATAGTAGTGGTTCTGTAGCTGACAGCTATGAATTTTCAGTTTACACCGCGCCGCTGTGCCGCAAGTCATACCTGGCAGTGCACGAGCATAGAATGAATTTCACTGTCAAATCTATGGATAACTTAGTTGATTCAACACATGGATCTAAAAAGTACAGACGCCAGCACATCAAGCTCGAATGTAATGATTCAGCGATAAACTTGAAAATCTATTCAAGAAATTTTACAGATTGTTGTAGCTTGATGTAGTTGTACATAGTACAACCTGGAATGAAATTACAAGCACCGAAAAGTAAGTTTAGAAAGAAAAAAATCTATTTATGGAATATCTCCTTATATAATAAGGTGACCATACGTTTAACTGAGAAATAGAACATAGTACATTCAAAAGCATAAGATTTCCATAGGTCCATCTATGTTAAAAATGTTAAAATATATATTTTTATGTTTACAGAAAGTGCATTGTGAGCCGAAAAAGCAAAAATTCTAAGCCAAGATAGGGTGTAAGTACAAACTACCAAGTTAAGTGAAAATTCTATTTAGTCGGCAAGACTTATTTCAAACTGTCAATGGGGATAAAACTACCATTTGTTTGCTTCAGAGGTCGCTACCATCATTAGTCCTAGAATTTAACCACCACTTGTCACTATTAACACTTCTGTGCTTCAAAGCGGCGATTTGCGAGGCAGAGAGAATCTTGCTACATAGCTCCTAGCGGGATGCTCACTTAGTCTGGAATTTATCTATTTGCGTACCTTACTTATAAGGGAAAAGTTGCAATTGGAATTTGATGTATAAGTACGACGTCGACGTAGTGTTGTGTGTTTGTGTATTGTGTTTCTAATATTTTTAGTAAATGGTTTAGGTTATTCTTACTGTAAATATAATATATTCGCAGCGCATGCTATGAAAGACATTTTATGTCATTTTTTTTTTCTTCTTATTCTTATTCAAGTTTTAGTAGTATGGTATATTCTTTTTCAAGTTTTAGTAGGGATCCCTAATTATTTCTGGAATTAAATATAGCCTATGTTACTCGGTGAAGATGTAGCTATCTAACAATGAAATATTTTTTTAAATCGGTTCAATAGTTTTTGAGCCAAATCGTAACAAACAAACAAATCTTTCCTCTTTATAATATTACTTACGGTCCCGACAGACGTCCTATCCGAACGTTTGCTTTGTGTATATCGAAAAAATATAGAAATCGTTTGCAGCGCCACCTACCGGGTCCAATTGTGAATCTAGACCATTCTCGACCCATCCCATCATTGAAGACACACAAAAAATTTCATTAAAATCGGTCCAGCCGTTTAGGAGGAGTTCAGTGACATACACACGTACACAAGAATAGGTACATATTAAGATTATTATAAAAATACAATAAGACCTTGTAGTTGTAAACATAATGATGCTAATGCATAGTGGTGCATAATGGTACTCAGTGAAGATGTAGCTTTCAAACGGTGAAAGAATTTTAAAAATCAGTCGAGTAGATTTTAGGCCAAATCGTAACAAACAAACAAATCTTTCCCCTTTATAACATTAGTTTAGATAAACGAAAAAAGTTGCGCTCGTTACGGTAATGTTATAATATATAATAATACACAATAAAAATGATAATTGGGAGTTAGTGATAGCGTGACGATTGACAGGACAGAATGGAAGAAAAAAACGTGTTGCGCCGACCCCAAGTAACATGGGATAAGGGCAGGAAGATGATGAATGATAATAGATCCTTCATTTCAGGAAACTAGGGCCCATAAAACACAATACAATATTTATAAGTATAAAAACAATAACTATAGTAGGCGCCAGATAATCGTGGAATAACGGTCATTGACCCACCTACAATTATTGACATTTTTAATTTGAAAAACGGAATTAATGACACAAAGCTGTCCCGAATCATCATCTCTCGTGATCCTTAACATTGTCTAATAATGAAAAACGATTCATATTTAATTGTTCAGGTACCTATGAACAGTTATTAGGGAAAGGTCAATGTACTTTATTCCACATTTATCTGGCGCCTACTATATAAACTAATACGAGCTTGACGCCTATCGGCAGGATTGGTCCACACTGTATGAATGGCATTGATCGCGTTCAGCCTCGCCTCCGCGAACATGCCAGAGGCACTACAGTTTCGCTTCAACCCCATGAGGTGTCTGTAGATGTTGTTATACTGAACACAAATGCCATCCCAGGCCTTCTTCGTATATTCGGTCCAGAGCTGGGGGTTTGTATGTTGAAACTTAAACTCCGATGGGCATACCTTTACATTCTTTCTAAGTAAGTCAGCAGAGAGCGCGGATGAAGAGTTGAGAGCTTCTGTAGTTTTAAGAGGAATATTGGCAAAGAAGTTATAAAATTCCTGTGCTACCTCTGCGTCCGAGTTTATTTGGCCATGTACAGTATTTAAATTAAATTTAGTTTCACGCTGTTTCTTCCTACCTGTTTCGTTATTTATTATTTTCCAAGTAGTTTTTATTTTGTCGTCTGCCGATTTTATTTTATTGCTAATATGCAGAGCTTTTGCTTGTTTGTTGAGTGTGTTTCGATATTCCTCATAGTTTTGGATTTGGCCATCCACGCACACTTAAAAAATTCCAGCTGCCAATATATGTTATAGTCAAAACTCATAACTAGACAAAAGTACTTACTTTTGACTGCAAGCTCTCGACGCTATAATTATGTCGACTTTTAACTGAAATTATAGTCAAAACTAGTCTTACCCAATGGAGATGGTTAAAAGTCGTTTTGACTGACTTGCCTAGCCAAGTACCTAGCGGAACATGGGGCACAGGCAGCTTAGCCCCGACGCGGCTAGATTAGGTTAGGATGTCGACCTAAACCTTCAGAATAAACGAATTTACAACATATACCATCTTTTATTTATTACGTACCTACTATCTGGTTAATAGTGATTATAACTGATGCTCCAGTTGTAAAATTAGTTTTGACTAAGAGCGTCTGTCACACTTAGTGTTAACCACATATTGTCACTTAAAATCATATCTACAGATTTTCATACAAGACTAGGTACTTTCGACCAACGTACCAATTAGGTCAAAATTACTTTTGCCTGTTTATATTTCAGTTAAAAGTACTTTTGCCTTTGACTGTAACTGAACGATATATCTAGGTATTCAATTTAAATTATATTAAGTGTTGTTAGATGCAGTAAACTTTACGTCATTTGAGCGTTATAGCTTTTGAAAATAGAGCAAATGTTCTTATACTAAATGAGCGGTACCCCTTATCACAGTAGGAATTTTGTGATAAGGGGTACCGCTCATTTTTTCATCCTTTATTTCTATTGTTATCAATTCGAAAGTGTCCATAAAGAATATTGATTTAATCGAAACAATACAAAAATACCTATAAGATAAATTAATAAAAATATGTTATCTTTCAGTTAACTGAAGATAACATTTTATTTTTCATTTTTCATGCTTTAAAGCATAAAATCGAATAACTTTAGATACGTTATTTTCTCCCGGATAAAAATTTGTAAGCTGATGACAGTTAATATGATCCTATAAGTAAAAACCGACTTCCAAATAAAAACACTACAAAGTATAAAATAACTTACTAAATAAAAAAAAGTTTTTTATTTTCCACTTTTTGGTGGTGATACCCCACAACTAAGTGACATTATTCCCATAATGAGTGGTTGTACTATTTGCCGTTAAGGAGTTTCTTTGTGTGCCTTCGCAGTCCAAGTCCACACCAGCTCATAGTTAGATATCTACTTTGCTTTGGAACTAGTTTTTACTGATTTTAAGGTGAGAAGGTCACTGGTTTATCTTTGAAGTTCACAGTACAGTGCAAATGCAATATAGCTATAACTAAACCCAAAGCAAAAATAATCATCAAGATCGATTAATGAACAATAAAGTTATGCCCGAATAGATAACCCCAAAAACATGTTAATTCAGGTTGACTTGTTTGCATCTGCGTACCCCTTCACAGCGTACCGGCGTGATGTTATGTTATGAACTGGTGTAATCAATAAACAGACATGCGATTTCAGCAATCCCGGGAGATTTGCTATCATTTATTAAAGAGTTCCGTTGCCTACCTCCGAGATCCTTCATCAGATCTTCACCAAATTGAAATGGAGCCAGTTTGGAAAAATACTCTTCCAAACAAAAAAAAAAACATACAAATCGGTTGACAATTGGAGAAAATATCGCTGATCAAACATACATATGTCCTGGGATCCCAGCTTCAGATCCTAACTTATACCTTACATCATCAGCTCAGCAAGATGAAATGTTGATTACCAGGCACAATTATTATCTGAATTGCGTTAGAATGTATAGGATAAACATTGTATAAGTATGTGCCTTTAAAATTTAAGGGTTGCCCTCGATTTCCCTAGGATCCCAGCATCAGATTCTGACTTGGTGCCAATGGGACCACCTCAGGAGTATAGGCTTTCGAATAAAAAAAGAATCATCAAAATCCATTCATAATTGACGGAATGATCGAATCATAAACATACAATAAAAAAACATACAGTCGAATTGATAACCTCCTTCTTTTGGAAGTCGGTTGATAAAAAGATTAGCTGGCAATATGCAGAGGGAAAACTCGTCAGCTGGTGCATTTAAGAAGGCGAAAGATGCTCCTGCGTTACACCTTTCAGGGCATCAGCTGACGATCTTCCCACCAAGATACAGCCGGCTAACTTGTCTATTTATTCACAATATCAAATAAACTACCATCTGAAAAATTTTCAATTGAGAGGAAATTACTGAAAATATATTTAAAAAACTCATTCGTGTTTCCAGTTCGTGTGACCAGCTGACGCATTATCCACCACTAAATAGCCAGCTTTTTTTTTCTTCAAGATGTTGGGTTAGCTTTAATTTGACAAATTTTCAATCGGGAGGAAATTATTAAAATTCTTTTTTTTTTTAAACGTGTTTGGGAGGCTACCCCTGCTGAGCCCATCCACCGAACAGCAGCTTACATTTACAGAGCTTCATGATACAACTCTATGAAGCATTTTACGAGTTATCACCCAAGAAAACTTGATCATGAAAATCTGTTGTTGGCTCGCAGACCATATAAGAAGTCTATGCTTTTAAAGTTATATGTTAAAAATGTATTATTCGTTCGGACGCGCGTCCCTTTGCACGCGAGCCCGACTCGCACTTGGCCGGTTATTTGTTATAGGTATCGCATACTCTTACTTTCATATGCATTCAGTAAAAAGCTGTTATTTTGAAATTACAAACAGACACTTAAATTTTGTTTATTTTCATAATTATGATTATACCTATGTATATGTCACCGGAAAATTGCAGACTCCGTAAGATTGTAATAAATCTTTATTAGATTATAATTTCTTGATATATTATGAAAACATCGTTTTGTATACAATAAATCGGGTAAGTGATGATAAAACAACAAAATCTCTAATATTTACAACATATAACAACGGAAGCTATAATTTTATTTAATATAACGATTAGTTAATATAATAAACGATTGATATAATTTTAAAATAACGATTTTTTTGATGTTACCCATCAGAAAATTTCAGAAAACCTTAACATTACATTTTTTTCAAAAATCTTATGATGCAGTTTTACTTTACATAAATATCGGGCCCAAAACTCCTTTGAGTATTTTTCGCTATTCCTCAGTTTTGGATTAGGCCATCCACGCCCACTTGAAAAAATCATTCTGTATAATATAGAATAAGACAATCTTGCGACTGTATTGATTGATATTACGTATCTACCTAATACAAGCATATAAATAACGTTATTTGTTAAGCGTTGTAATGACCTGCACGATATTAATAATATACTCGTGTACCTACTGTGTACCTAGTAACTACTAATAGAAATAAATGCACCATAAGACAGGAAAGTTTTTATTACTGATTTTCACTGACATCTGCCCCTTAGGTTTTTGCGGCGACTCCGAGCCTGCTTGGGCTTCGTCTGCGCTGGCTTGGCCACGTCGCTGCCGCCCGTCGTCGGGCAGCACGCCGCCGGCGTTCTGGGCGCGCAACACGGCGCTCTGGACGCGCAACACGGCGCCGGCGCTCCGCCCGACCGGCCACACGACGGTTTGGGACGCAACAGTTCTATGAGCTCAAACAAGGTCAGCATTAGCATGTAGAGGAAGGCGAGCCATGCGGAGTGCATGAGCAAGTCTTGCGTGAATTGAGGGTCGGGTATGGTGACGACGGTGAGCGCGCGCGCCATGCGCTCAGCAGGCTTGTCGCGCGGCGCGCAGGCGGCGCCGGCCCCAGTACAGCAGCGAGTGCACGAGCAGGATGCACGAGTACAGGATGAGCACGCGCGTCACGGCGCACGCAGCGGCGGCGCCGGCGTCCACTACGGGCGCGGCACGCCTGCGCCCCATGCCCGGCAGCCCGCCCCAGACCCGCTCGTCTCCTCAAACGCGATTATTGCTAGAACTTCACCATTCCGAGGCGCAGTTGTATCGGGTTGAAAAATATTTTGTATTGCATTGTTCACTGTTGTTTCTGACAGGATGACGGCTTCAGTTCGACTTTCACTGTCATACAATTAACACAGAGTAAAGAATTCCAGTTGAATACCTTTCTACGTAGGTATAACCTATGGTAAATAGTAGTGAGGAGTTCCGTAGTTACCCGTCCCGTAAGCCGTGACAAAAATAGCAAATTTTACTACGACATTACACAGTTACAAATACACTTAGTGTCAAGTCATTTTCTATGGGGTTACTACAAAATTTTTATCTAATCGGTTACATTTTATAAGTTGGTCGACTCGTTAACTTGTAAAGCCGACTTAGCTGTGATAGTTTTCCTTTTAAATTCGTTATATATGCTACTACCATGAATTTTTTCACGTCTCCAAATTCAGTCGTTTTGCTGGCAGAAGGGGACTTGACGCTAACAAAAATTAACACTTTAAAGCCTAAACTTTCACAAACGGATCCTTGGATTGGAAAATAGTTTTCGCACACCCTCAATATTTTAAACGATCTATCCAACGACACACCACTACTTGAGATAGACGATAAAAAAAATCATCCCTACTTTACATGCAGGGGGGATACCCTAAATACGTTTGCCTTAGTTTAATAATAGAGGGAAAATGAGACGAAAAATGTAGTTCTAATTATCACCACGCGCACGTGGCGCCATTTGCAATTTTCATTTAAGGAACGTCAAAAATTGTTGCGACTTTCCGACTGATATCTGAAATACTGATTAATATCTATCCCTTATCAATCTGACTTTCTGGTGCTAAGCGTATCTGAGATAAACCGCGGGTAGACAGATAGACGGACATGGTGAAACTATAAGGCTTCCTTGTTGACTACGGAACCCTAAAAAGCTGAGACTGTGGGTTCATGACATTCCGAAATCGGGATATGAAAAAGGAGAATATCATGTACTTTTGCAATCTCTAGCCAAATTTCTTTCTTCCAAATTCCTTTGCAATTTCTAGCCAAATACTGTTTCTATAAATCATTTAGTTCTGGATATTAATTATTATTCTTTAAATTAAAGTTCTCTTTAAGTCAATCTTAAGTCATTTAGTTCTGGATAGTTACTAACTAAGAAATAGAATTAACTTTTTCATTCATTTTCAAAACGAAATTCCTCGTCCGGCACGTTATGACTTGCATGAAGTATGAGGTGACGCGTCGTAGTCGCGCTGCTGACTACAGCTCACCTAGGAGGCTAGGGGCAGCGCAACTGCGCGTCGCGAAACCGTGCGTCAAATTTGCGTCACCGGCTCACCGCGCGTCGTGTCGCGCAGTGCGGTTCCGCTGCTGCGTAGTGTGGTCAGTGGTATGTCTAATACGTTTACTTAGAAAAAATATTTTGAAGTGTAGTGTCGCGTAGTCGTCGCTCCCAGTGCGGTCTTATCTTTGTTCAGACTGGGAGCTGCGGAGCTGTGTGGAGTTAGTGGGTACCGCTTTTGGATTAGGTTAGGATGCCGTCTTCGCCTCAACAAACATATTTAAAAGCAATCCGGAACGCGTTGTTTTGGGTACCTGGTGCTGACGGTGGTTGTAGGGACATTGAATAGGTAACCTACACGTAGGCATCTATTCTATTCCATACAATAT
Source organism: Mamestra brassicae (assembly GCA_905163435.1). Lineage (NCBI taxonomy): Eukaryota > Metazoa > Arthropoda > Insecta > Lepidoptera > Noctuidae > Mamestra > Mamestra brassicae. The sequence continues at coordinate 443,776 of LR990996.1, forward strand.
AATATATTCATAGAGTGTTCAGGTTCGTTTCGTTTTTTTGTGACTGACAGATAACGTCCAACCGAAACTAAATCTGAAATTTGGCATGTAGCTTCCCTACACCTCGTAGGCACTAAGAGAGGATTTCCCGAAATTCCTTAATACGGTAAAATACGTGATATGCGCGTACGAAGTTGCGGGAAAAAGCTATACACACGTACATTATATGTAGGTACATCACACAGCCAGCGCACTGCGCTTCCACTTTACTCATCTCTCTGCTCAACTGTGACCCGGTGAGCCATTTCAGGCATTTTAATAATAGTTACATTATGATGAGCATGTTGTTGTCCATGTTAATTTGCTAAAAATATGATCCTCTTTGTGATACCTACCAAAGCGTAAGTAGCATCAAAATAGTATCAAAAACAAATAAGGATTTTTGCATTACCATACCCTCGCTCAAGAAAGAGCAAAATGGTCATGGTGACGGGGTAGGGGGGTAATTGGCGAGCCGTCCAAATGGTTCGAAGAGAGACGAGCACGACTGAATTGAATGAGGTTCTACAATGTGACCAACTGGGGACGCACTGCGTGGCCGTTACTTACCTACCTTACTATTAATTATATTAACTACGACTAGCACTTCGCCCGCGACATCGTCTGCGCGTATTTAGTAGGTACCTACTCCACAAAAATCAACGCCCCCTCTACCCCCTTTTAAAAATTAGTTTTGGAATAGTTACACAACGATTTTCATTCACTACCCACTCATTTCTGCTGCTGATTGTGGTCTCAGGTTCAGCGCTACTATTCACCCCGTTCACCCCTCCAAGGATTGATTTTGCAAAAATTGTTAGATCTGTTTAAATTATCCCACTTTTAAATTGTTCATACCAATTTCCACGAAAATTGAAGCAAGCAATAATGTTCTCCCTGTGGAAACTAATATTTGTAAATATGTATGTACATATAGGTATATATTTATGTATGATTAAACATATAGTATTGTAAAATTTGTATACTGGATCCTACCCTCTATTGTGATCTCTCTCTATCACTCAAAGGTTTGCTGGTAGAAAACTCATTTATGAGTTAAGCTCGCCTTTGTACATGAACTATTTTAATCGCAGAATTAATATAAGCTGTTATGGTGTACAATAAAGAAACTTCCTCACCCCTTTTCGCCGCTTTAGGGGTTTATATTTTCGTAAAACCCAAATATTTGTTATTCTTCAAAGTCGGAGTCAAAACGTTTATTTCAATTAGGCCATTAAAAGGCACTTTTGAACGTCAACATTTACAGTTAAAAGAATATGACATGTATAAAAATAAAACGACTCTACTGTCCATTCACAAAGATTCTTATGGTGAAGAACAGACAAGTAACTCCATAGTTACTCTTTTAAATAAAAGTTTTACAATATTTGACCCATTAATAAGTTTATTTATGTGAAGATGATGCACCTAGGGTAGACTATGTAGTAGAAGTAACAAAAACATAATACCAGCAGAGGAGTCAAAGTCATTACAAGCTTTTATTTAGTTTTTTATTTTAAGGGGGAAGCGCCAGGTAGCTCGCGAAATTCAAAATTTCGTTATGTTTTTTTAAATTTTGCCGGTCAGTGTTAGGCTGTATGTTAAACAAAATATGATTCGCGACCATAACACGTATTTATTTACAGAATTATAATAATTAAAATCATCAATACCACCCTCTAAGTTCATTTAATCCCATTGAATGGTGATGTTTTTAAAAGTCATTCAATGGGATTATGTGAACTGATACAACCCGTATTGATGATTTTAATTATTATAACTCTATTGCCATATTTGTTACGGTCGCCAATCGTATTTTAATCAACATACAACCTAACACTGACCGACAAATTGCAAAAAACATAAGATCTTGATTTGAACATTTGAATTTCGCGGGCTACTCTGGCGCTTTCACCTTAACTAGACCGTGAAAAGGCACTTTTGAACGTCAAATTTACTTACAATTTGTAAAGTAAATATTAAAGTAACTCTAATTATCCATTTATTTTTATTTCTTGTATTCTATAGTTAGTTAAAGTATTTATAAAAACAAGTTTTTAAATTGTCCATTCGCAAAAAGTAGATTCTTATGAAGAAGAAGGGACAAGAATCTCCATAGTTTCAACTTCATCGGACCAAGCATTCAGATTATCCCCAGTTCGCTTAAACCGCAACAATTTCCTGACTAGAGCATTTTTATACCCATCGTAACTTTAAAAAGAAAGATCCGATTTGAATTATTTTAAGTATAATTTACATGTTCATAATCAACCTTCTTTAAAATCTTTCCTCTTTATATTATTATATTATACTAGCTTTTGCCCGCGACTTCATCCGCGTGGAATAGTTACTTGGGGCAGACATTTTTATTTTAAGATTATGAAGTTTAGTAAAGTTTAAGTCAATGCTACTGAACAGAGAAAGAATAGATTAGATATAGATAATTTAAAAAATGTTTGAATGATTGTTTTTAAATTTCCAAAAATGATTAGCGTGCACTAACGCACAGACAAAAGATAAACAGACAAACACACAAACGATCTAACAATCATTGTTTTGGGAGCTATTTGCGTTGATAAAGGTCCCAATAATGTTTTTTCTCATATATCTTCTATGTACAGACAGCGATCCGTTACATTTATATATATATATATATATATATATATATATATATGTATATAGAATAGATAAGTTTATTTAGACTATGTTCTAGTTGAAAGTTGCGAAAATAGCATTAATTTATTCTTGTTAACAATGCCTTAGTACGTTAGTAGTAATGTAAAGTCTTCAACCCCCATAACTTGTGATTGAAAGGTTCAATTCCGAATAATGAAAGCTTTAGATTCCTAGATGATTTTGTTTGACAATATAGTAACGTACTCTGATTTATTAACATTATGCTATCAATCTTTCTTTTAGTAAATATTATATTATATTACTAAAGAATATATTTCGTCCATGTCCGGGAATACTGTGACAGCACGCTATCGCATTTCTCTAATGGACGTGGTCCTCGAGTTACGACGGCCGCTCCATGTGCGGGCGGAACAACACAATCAAGTTAGCAATAATTAGTTGTCCATGCTAGTCCGGTACCTACACGAACAGGTTGGAATAAAAATGCATCATCACAATCACTACATAGTATAAATCAAAGTCGCTTCCCGCTGTCTATTTGTAGGTATGCTTATCTTTAAAACTACGCAACCGACTTTGATGCGGGTTTTTTTTAATAGATAGAGTGATTCAAGAGGAAGGTTTATTTGTACAATACATGCATAATATAGTAGAGTAACACTGATAATTTTAGGGGTTTCTAATGTGACATTTTTATGCCCTTACATTGGCTGAACCCTACGAGATAGATCAAAACAATGTACTTCAGTATTGTACACCTTAAAAAGGTCTACAAAAAAGTCCGCGATGGTATATGTCTATCTCTTAGGGCTAACCCACAATAACCATTTTCATCCTTTACTTTTTACGAGAAATAATGGCGTATTTACGAAGCGATTTTAAGCTTATCCAATTAAGTGCATAGTAAATACATTGTGCATTTAATATAGATCAATATGGCCCTTTACAGCATGTCATTTAAATGAATATTTTCGACGATATTACAGATTTAAAATGCAGGGACATAGCAGTTGCGGCGTTTAGTATCAGCATTGCACCCGTGCGAAGCCGGGGCGGGTCGCTAGTACTTAATACTTAGAAGTTAGAACTAAGTAATTACAAGTCGAACTAAATCAATCATCTCAATGGCGTTGATGGACCTGAACATAGTGCCGCAAACCGCGTTGCACGTTGCTGTCCGCCAAAACACTTTTACACACTATTTATTATTTTACCCTTATTACCTACATGCATCTTTTAGTCCAGTTAAGCAGTAACCAGCCTAAATGTGCTGCAGCGCGAGTGGTCATCGTCCAAAAAAAAATACCTACATGTTTAGTTGCTTCTATTCAAAATGTGTGATTGCTCATTCAATGCTTAGTTAACTCGTACCACGTATCTATCACGTACCATAGTAAAAAAGCCATTCCAACGCACCATAAAACTATCAGGGCTATCGATAATACAAATGTTAAAATTGGCAAATGATTCACAAGGAAAATAGGTCGTCGGGTCTTATAATTAATTCGATATTCGGTAAGTAGTGTGGAGTAGGAATTGTCGAGGTATCGGAGTGTTGCACGTCGTCGCTGTACAGGCATGATGCACGTCTATAAGCGGAGAGCGCTGAGCGCGGGGACAGCTCGCACCTGGCGGCGCGGGGCGCGGGGGGCTCGAATCAAAGCGTGAAAACTACACAATGCATATCAACGCTGATCGCCGTAGGTACCTACTGACAGCGCTCGGGGCTGCACCCGTGTCCGCCGTCTGCTTTAAGGAAGAAGCGTCGTCATAAATCATCCGTAATATTAGTAATTTGGCGTTGTTTATTATTATGACGTCACGTGTTTACGGTTTGCCAGCACGCAACTATTCTCATGTGTTCCGAGTATTTTAATACGCACCAGCGTAATGTCGGAAGCTTCTTGCAGTTGAAACATCTAATCCATACTTCTATACAAGCTATAGGTTTCGGTATGTCTGTTTGTAACCTCTTCTCGACTTACCGGCTAACGAATTGAGATTAAACTTGGTACCCGGACCATGTCCTGCAGGACGTAAGATGCTGTTCATCTGGGAGTATGTTCTCTTACGATCATTTTCGTCCTTCACGTGGGCGAAACCGCTGACAGTAGCTAGTATATACTAAATTAATTGCTGGTTACATTATCGTAAGCTCAAGGATGCCAACCGAATATTTAGCAAAAAATGAACTCGAGCCGAAAACATTTTTTTGTCGAAACCGAAGCTTCGGTCGGTCAGCATTTGTAATTAATGATTCACCTTAATTTTTCTTTCTTGGTTGGTACTTATATATTTTTTTAAATATAAGTAAGTAAGCCTAAACTGTAAGCTAGCTAGGTAGCTCCTAATAACATGAGTTATCTGTCAGTGACAGTCCGGTAAAAATCGGTGCCGGCTGCACCGATTTTCGGAGATTAGCCGGAACAAACAGACAAAACAGTCTGTCAGTTTGTCTGTTTAGTTGTACCCCACAACTAAAACTAAATTGTGAGCAAGTATTATAGTATACCTACCTAATAAGATATGATACATATAGTCAATCTACACAATCGCACTATTTGTAATTCGCGGAGTGCCGCCGTCGTGTGCATCCGCAGATCAAGTTCAGTTTGGTTTGAGCCGTTTTGATTTTCCTTGAGTGCACTAGAATTTGATCAAGGTTTTGGAATGTTAATGCTCGGCCACCACACCCGTAGCTCGTATCATTAAGCCAGGGCGTCACAGTGACTAGGTACGACATACGTCGCACCATATGGTACGCATGGTACGTATCATACAATATATCATCTTCAAACCTACTAATCCGATTTTGATGACAATCTAATCAATGGTTTCGGATAAATGCGTAAACAAACAGACATAAACCTTTATTTAGTTTACTTGTTTGAAACCCCTTTATGATTATCATATGTGAATACTAGCTTTTGCCCGTACCATCGTACGAGAATATCCCGTTTTTTCCTCATGAATGTGGCTATCATGTAAAAAAAGATTTTTTTCAGAGATTAGCGTATTCAAACAAACTAACAAACAAACTCTTCAGCTTTATTATATTAATAAAGTCGATGTTCAAGGTTAAGCCACGTTTGAGGTTAATCTGTAGATGAGGGACCATCTTATCATGCCGAGACTCCTTATTTTTATTTTTTTATAGGTGTCAAAAACATTCAGATACAAGTAAATTAGGCCACATACCATATAAGAATGTTCCAAACAAACTTTGCCATTCCATTTCATCTCTATACAGGTTGAATTTACAAAATATGATTTTATGGTTTTGGTACTTATCATAAAAGAAGACTCTTTGTAAAATTGTAGCTTTCTAGGTCCAAGGGTGGGGGCGAGGGTGTTAATTTAGGTACCAAGTTAGAAAAGAAAGAAAGAAAGAAAAAAGTATTAAATTGCCACAAAACGACATAGGTACCCACCCACATACATTATTTTATTTTTCTTAAACTAAACCCTAAACGATAGTGTTAGTAATTCTTAAATTTTATTAGTAATAAAGACACGTTATCCTGTAACGTCCCACCGCAGGGCAAATAGACCAGAGTCGATAATTTTTGAAACCAAAAAAAATAATAGTAGGATGAAACCCATTGGAAAAGGAGGAGATTATTATAAAAATTAAAGGAAAAATAATTTACGGGCGATCTGAGGTCGGGAAGGGGAAGGGGGTGAGTTTTAAAGGTAAAAAACGGTTTATCTCGATTTCCGACAAAACTAAAACTCCTATGGAAAAAAGTCAAATGGCAAAGTTGTAGGTATGTAATAAAAAGATCTAAAACTTTTGCATTTACACTTTTTTACCCTTAAAACTTCCCCTTCCCGACCTCAGATCGCCAGTAAATTATTTTTCCTTTAATTTTTATAATATTCTCCTCCTTTTCCAATGGGTTTCATCCTACTTTTATTTTTTTACTTTTCATTATTTTTAAAGGGTTCTACCCTGGTCTAAAAGGCCTTCCTGTTTTCATTCCATTCTTCTCGGCTTTGGACTAGAGTGGACTTAGTAATAATTCCATAAAATCTTTAACGCATCCTTAATAATCGTCTTTTGGGGGTAATTATGAAAAAATATTAAATAAAATCTTTATTATTTTATTTGACCAGTATTTGTACCTAATTTCAAGTAAATTGTCCCAAGGTTTTTTAATTTTTACACACACTAAGTAGCCGTTTGGGGTAACTGAAAAACCAAGTTTCAAGGACATTGGTCCAAGGAATCAGATTTTTCGTACAAAGTTCTACCCCCTATTTCACCCATTTAGGGGATGAATTTTCTAAAATACTTTCTCATCGGATACCTATATCATATCAGGAATACGTCGTCCAAATTTCACGTCTCTACGACCAGTGGTTTAGGCTAAGTGTGTTGATCCATCAGTCAGGACAAAGCATTTTATATATAGGGTGGGCAACCTGGAGGTATAGGTACAACTTTTTTACCACTTTTTTGTTTTGGCGGCAAATATGACAGTTGTTTCATGAAAATTATTTTGTACGACTAATTTGTTATGGAGCGTTTTACGACTGAAGAACGTGTTTTAATTATTAAAACATTCTACTCAATCACACCCAATCATACATTGCGGAAACTCTAACAAAATTGCAAAAAATTGGAGCAGCATGGCATTGTAACAGATAAAACAGTTCCTCGTCGTGTCAGAAGAGCTCGTACGGAGCAGAATATTGAAATTGTTTGCCAAAGTATAGCCGAAGAACCCACATTGTCTACCAGGCGACGTTCGCAACAACTCGGAATTAAGAGGACTTCTCTACGGACAATTCTGAAGAGAGACCTTGGTTTGTTTCCATATAAGGTTCAGATAACTCAAGAACTGAGAGAGAGAGACCATGGACGGCGTCGTGATTTCTGTAGTGTTATGCTAACCAAGCTAGAAAGAGACCCAGTCTACAATCTAACGTAAGTCATCGAGGAATTTACGAAAAGTAATCCAAGGAGGCTTATTATACGTTAATCTAAATACTACAAAAAGAAGCGGAGGTTTTCAATTGCTTCTACATAAAAAGGTGCATTTACATACATACACAAACAACCAGACCCTGAACCCTGAACTGTAGGCCATACAGATATCTGTTCCGTGCGGGAATCGAACCCGCGACACGCAGCGCAGCAGCAAATCTCTCAACCACTGCGCCAACCACGTCGTCTAACTAAATCATAACACCGACTTCCGAAATTAGAGTTGTTTTATGCTTTGTAGTGGTTTTTTATGTGGAAGTCGGTTGTATTATAAAGTTAAAAAAAAAAAAAATTTTTTTAGAAGTTACTTTGCTAAAATCTACCCTCAGCGGGGTTAAGTCTCCCCTAAACGACGATCCTGGATCCGCCTCTGTTTTGTACCTAGTAAATTTGTATTTTACATTGCATTAGGAACGATTACGACTTCCAGTAGTTTCAGGCGCTCGCTCGGTGTCGGGCACAACTGTTAGTAATACATGGCTAGTGGGTAATATGGGTTGCGGTCGTTTAGTTGTTGCACACCACCCGGGCCCTGCCCGTCGGGGATGAAGGCGGATGTTGTTTAAATAAGTATGGTTGAGTAGGATGCGGCACGTAGGTACCCACGTGGTGACTGCCCGCACGATTTGTCTCGGCACATTACAGAAAAGGCTGGAGGGCATCGAGTGGCCTTCCTCCGGGAAGGGTTCGGCGGCGCGGCGGGAGCAGGTTGGCGGCGGCGCGGGGTTGAGGGCCGCTGCCGGCGCGGCGGCGGGTGAACGACCGGCACACGCAAGCTTTTTCACGTGATACGATTAACGTCGCGAAGTAGGTCAGCAGAGCAGTGCACCGCGCGCCCCGCGCCAGCTCGCCGTGCACCGCCTGGCCCCGCCACCACGCCACCACGCCACCACTCGCCACCACCATACCGCCATGCGCCACCACGATAACATCTGCTTCCATGCATGCTTACTACTTATCCGGACGTTAAAACTACAGTTAAATTTGCTCGTTTGGAGGTGCAATTCTTATTTCAATACCTAAGATACGAGTATGATTTAACTTTCTGGCTCTACTTCTACCTAATTCATGTTCTCTCACAGACCTTTCAGTTTGTATTGATCCAAAGGCACAGGGAGCGATTTTTGAGTGAACAGGGGGACGTTGCAAATGCCGCCCACCGCCGCTGGTGGGGTACGCGCGGTGAGAGCACAATGTTGTTGAGCTGCTTGTGAGTCGGTAATATGAACATTTTGGTTCAAATCAGTTTGACTTTAATCGAAGTCGATTGTTTTTCATGTAGATGAGGTTACGGGAGGTGAGTAGTAGGTAAGATTTTCTAAAAAACAAGGCCTGCCGTACTAGCTTCCGTGTACGGACAGACGGACGGAGGGAATCGTGCCTCTCACAACCAGGGCAAACGCACACGACACTGATCGCAGGAGGCCTTGCTACCCTCTTCATATCTTATTCGCTCAATTAGCACGCGCTGGCGGGCTGAGGTGGAGGGTTGGTACTTGGTGCACATGTTTTGCATATGCTTTATAGTCTCTGCACTCAATACTCGTACTCCAGCAACAGGGCAATCAAAGATGATACGTGACGTCAAAGAATTAAAACCCCGTTACGTTAACAGAAACCAATAGCCCAACAATTTGTACTACAATAGTGTCTGAAGAGGAAAACTTATCGATGTTCAGCAATTTCTGGCGACCGAGGGACAAGTTATCTCATTTACGGCGCCGTGGGAGGTGATCACGCTCATTAGCTCGCGGCCGCGTACGCTGCGCCGACACGCGTCGTCACTCCGCCCCGCCAACTGCGCGCCACACACACACACACGCGCACGCCAGCACTGAGCACACTACACACACGCAACGCACGGCGAGTGTCCAGGACTCTAGCCCGAGCGAGCGTAACGATGGAAAATTATTTGATTGTGGTAACGGGCGGCCGGGCGGGCGGGCGGCGTGACGTGCACAATTTATTAAATTGACACGTTATGTTTATTCAGTGACCTCGTCAGACGCGTCTACATGAAGCTGTCAACGTTATCGGAACACTTCGCCGCGGAGTGGACAGGTGCGAGCTGCGAAGTACCTACACTAACACAATGATACAACTATAGAGCGGCGGGTGCTGTGTCAGACGAAGCGTTAGGTACGAATGACAGCTTAGTCGCAGTCCTCTATTAGATCCTCAACTAGGTGCAGACGTTGTTGGGTACCAATTAAGGCTTTGCAACCCACGATACAAGGATTAAGAAGCATCTCCATTTGATTCCTTTAGGTAGTCCCAGGCTTAAGATGAGCCATTCTGAAAGGTTTTGCAACCCGTTCCGTCCGGTGAGTTGGCTTGGCTTTGGGAATACTTTGTGAAATTTAAAAGTTCTTTTACGAGTACGTATACAGTTTTATAATAATAATCATATTTCTTGTTTATCAGGCGACCTGGCGACTAAGGCCCATACATAAAATACACAAATTAAACATACAAAAAATAAAGTAATACATATTAATCTTGCTTTAGTTTTATGTGTGGAGCATACCGACCAAATACTGGGACTACTCCGATTCGAGATTGTCACTTAAAGTATACGACTTAAATATTATTCACGTAGTACCTTATTTTGAGATGCTGCATATACTCGAAACACAGCGTTTTAATGTACTATTAAAACAACACGTGAAAAAAGATATACTAAGTATTTTATAGACTGTTCACAATTATTTACACAGAAATGATCCCATATCGCTTTTAGTGTCAAAAAGCTATCAGATCAGGAGTTGAAACAAGCTCCATACATAACTCTAGGAGGGCAGGTTAAAAGTACGGCTTATATAGGTTGTGTATGTTACGTCCTTCAAAAACATTTACAACACTATCTATTTTAATTAAAAAAATATTCACTCCGTCGCCTATCATGGAGAAACTGTGAAACATTTGAACTTTGTCTCTGGGACGACTATTATACGCATCAACGATGATATTACACCTTATTTGATGATGATGATGATACTTATTGCAGCTGATGTCCATAGGAGCCGATGACCAGGGGCCTGTTTAATAAAACTGACAATGGGACAAATTTTACAAAAAATTACGTAACAATTGTCACGAATTCGCGACAGGTGTTTTTTAATAAAGCAGACAATGTATGAAATAAACGTATAACATTGTAGAATTGTCAGATTGTCACTAGTCAATTTTCTTAAATAGGCCCCTATTAGTCGTCACCGCGTACTTTAGTCATGAAAAATTAGTATATTTTTGACTATATTCGCTTATTCCATTTTGCCAGTAGCCATCTAAATCAAAGGAATGTGTATTATTTTGACGGGTTTGCGTTATATTGAAATGCGTCAAGTTCGTATGCAAAGCTGCCATATTTCAGGCACACTCGCTCCGTTCCCGACAGATAACGCGTTTGCGGCGTTTGTCTCGATTTCGAATCTACGGAAGCTGCTGAAGGTGTAACCCCGGACGTTTATTTTATGCTATTTTTATTTTACCTACAATGTACCATACGTATTTGAATGCTAACAATATCGCGCGACATTCACTAAAAACTGAATGCTAAATGAGACCGTTGTGACTGGTGATTGAGGTTGCGAATTAAGTGGGCCTCAATCCACTGAAAGCTTTGTTCATTCCAATACAACGTATTAAGTGTGTAGTTAGAAGAATCTTTGTAAAAACAAAAGCTTGCGTTGATTGCCGACGTCATTAAATTTATGTAGGTATGTAGGTTTATTCATTGTAAAACACGATGATGCTTTTGAATCCCTAATTTCGAGTCATACGAAAGAGGATAAAAGGCGTTATTTGATAAAATAACTACTTTTCTCTTTCGTATGATAGTTTTGACAAATCGCTTTTGCTTGCCAAAATTCAAGTTTCTGTCTTTAGCGGTTTGGGCTATGAGAGACTGCCACACCAATACGACTTGGAGTTTACTTTTGTCCATATTGTTAGACTAACATCGTGGAGTTTCTATCTGCGTTCCACAAATTTACGATAGGCATATACAAGTTGTCACTTGAGGCCATCCATCCATCTGTGTCAGGAGCCAGTCGCCATTAATAAGGAGCCAACACATGCGTGGGACAAATCGTCCTCAGGGACCCATGCCTTACATACAAGTGCTGAAACGATCGATAGGTATATAGGCATCATGATATTTATGGTGTACAGGGTTAAGCGGTAACTAGTGAAGTGCCTAGAACATGGTCTGATACTTCACACAACTTGTTTCGTTACGTCTTGAATCATTTATTCGGTTTGTTTGTTGATACATTTATATTTCAAACGAGCACTTCGTCCGCGTTTTCGTATTTCCACGTAAATTGAGCAAGCGATAATTTCTTCCCCTAAAAACTTCATCACCCCTTTTCGTCCCTTTAGGGGTTTATTTACGATATATCCAAACATTTGTTATTCTTATTTTTTTATCGAAATCATTATATCAATAAACCGCAACATTTTTCTAACTTAGAGCATTTTTATGCCCGTCGTTACTGTTAAACGAAAGGTCCGATTCGAATAGTTTAAAGTGTAATTTACATTTATATTATCAAACTAAAAGGATCAATTGATTTTATTTTTTACTTTTTAAAGTTCTTTTTTTTTGAGTTTTTTAAATTTAATTTTTATTTCATGATTTTTAAACTTAATTTACCTATTGTGTACTAAAAGCTAAATAAAAAATAATTCGTTTGGTCCTAACCGTACCAGTCATCACTTCACTCTTCATCAAGCTAGGGCATTCTAGTACCCATATTGAGGGATTTGTGAAAAAAATATGTGATTCGCTATTTTGTGGTGGCGGCTATCTTGGATTTGAAATTTGTCAAAGTGTACAGTATTCTACTAGTCAAGCCCTTTCATTTGATACCCATATTTAGGGAGTTGTAAAAAATATAATTCGCCATTTTGTGGCGGCCGCCTTCTCTCTTGGACTCTTGGATCTTGGACCGATTTGCAAACATAGCTAAGAACACTCCCAAATAATTCAACTTTCAAAAAAAATAAAATCAAAATCGGTTCATCCGTTCGAGAGCTACGATGCCACAGACTGACACGTCATACACAGACACGTCAAACTTATAACACCCCCGTCGTTTTTGCGTCGGGGGTTAAAAATATAATGTCAATAAAAATAGTATGATTTCAATACTCAATACTCAATTCTTTATTGCATTCCACAATGTAGACTTAGGTGGTAAATTTTATATATTAAATTAATTAAAGTCTTATTGTATGTGTCACAGAGAAACTCATCAAGGGTGTAATAGCGCTTTTCTATCAAAATAGTTATTTATGATAATAGTTCGGTAAGTTGGATTTTACAAACGAGTAGACAAATATGCGGAGAAAGATGTAGTTCTAATTGTTACCACGCGCCTGCGGCGCCATTTGCAAATTCGCGCTATTTTCATAGTCAAAGATTGTTGCGACTTTCCGACTGATGTCTAAAAACTAAAAGTTTGTTTCATTACCTATAATGTACCTACTGTTTTCTTGCAAATGTATTGAAAAACGTTGTATGGCATACGTGCGGAAATTGGTTTAACTGCTGTTTAAACTGATTTAAGTTGTATATTGACTTTAAGTGTGGTATAAGTAGTGTATTAAACAGTTTAATTAATTGATAACCTGCAGCATGACTCACTACTTTTAAATATGATATTAAATGAGGTTGCATCTTATATTAAAGTCGCTACGCCTAGTAGCTTCCCGCTTATTTCTTTCCTCTGGTGTTTCGAAATTCTGCAGCTTTTTCATAAGGTCCGTGAGAAGATCTAAAATATACAAACAGGCGACCGTTAGTATCTGAAGTTCTATAAAGTACTCCTTACACGATACCCACTGTCGAATTCTCACCATGCTTCTTATTGCTCTTTTTTATATATTGAAAGCTGTATTTATATTGTACGCGTAACTACCTCTCCATAGAGTGATACCTAAGCTTTGACTCTACAAGCGAGTAATATACCACTTTTAATTGCTTAATAGCGATCACATCTCATAGACTTCTTAGGACATAGCAAGCTGAGCTAATTGAAATCTTTCAATGGCTTTCAATTCCTAAACCAAAACCTAAGAATTTTACGCTGTCTGCCAATGTTATTGTATTTTCATTCAATACTACACTTCTCATCAAAAAAATCGAAACACTTTCGTTTTTATTGTTTTTGTCCTAATTTTTTACAAAAGAGAATTAATTCCATGAAAAAAAAAACATTATTGTGTAGCTGGCAGTTTGGTCATTACAGTAAGAAGAAAAAAATCAAAATTCGAAATTAGAATTTCATTTGTTTATCCTATAAATGAAATTAATCACTGTTTTGAGACAAATGTGTATTTAGGGTTGGAGTACGTTTCTCGTTTAAAAACTAAAATTAGCGCTTGTCTTTAAACTTTTTGTTTCTTATTTCATTTACTGTGACTTTGGGACGTCTGAAAAAACTTTTTTTTCTAAAACATATGGATACTTCGCCCGCAGAAGCCGCCCAAGTGGTGGCATTGCTGGATTCTGGACTTAGTCAGCGTGTTGTGGCTGCAAGATTGCATCTAAGCTTATCATCTGTTCATAGAGTCTACAAACGCTATCGGGAGACTGGTTCGTTCACGCGCCGTTCAGGATCTGGCAGGAATCGGGTCACTTCTGAGCGAGATGAACGATTTATTGTAACAAACTCTTTACGAAATCGACTCCTTAACGCTTTTCAACTGCAGCAGCAGCTTCGCGTTGTACGAAGAGTAGCTGTAAGTGACTCTACAATAAGAAGAAGGTTGAAGGAACGCGGATTGGCACCGCATAAGCCAGCGAATGGGCCGAAATTAACTGCAGACCATCGAAGAGCGCGCCTTAACTTTGCACGCGAGCACCTAACTTGGTCATACCTTCAGTGGAGCAAAGTACTGTTTTCTGATGAGTGTAAAATTATGCTGTATGGTAACGACGGAAGGAACAAGGTCTACAGAAGAGATGGAGAACGCTTTGCACAATGCTGCATTGAAGAAAAGGTCAGCTATGGTGGCGGTTCGTGGACGGTTTGGGGAGGAATCAGCGCCGACGGTAAGACAGAACTTGCCTTTGTATCTGGGCCACGGCTGCCTGCACTAAACTCTCATCGGTACATCGAACAGTGTCTTGAACCTCATGTGATGCCCTATGCACATTTTATTGGCAACGACTTCATATTCATGCACGACAATGCTAGAGCTCACACCGCGGGCGTCGTACGAGATTATCTTACCGAAGTCGGTATCTCCATTATGGTATGGCCAGCAAGAAGCCCGGACATGAATCCCATTGAACATCTATGGGATGAATTAAAGAGACGAATTCGAGCAAGAGATCCAGCCCCAGAAACACTTAGCCAGCTGCAAAATGCAATCCAAGAGGAATGGGATAATATACCACAACATGTGATCGTGACTCTCATCCGATCGATGAAGAACCGTATGGAAGTAGTAATAAGAGCTCGCGGAGGGAATACAAGTTATTAAATAAACGTTTCTTACATTTTTTTTCATTTACGCGTGTTGTTTTACCCATTTCCTTCATATTCCATACAGGGTAAAAATTACTCATTATAGAAAATACGAAACCTATGAAGACTTAATTTGAATTTAGAACATTAACATTAGGATTTAAAAACCTCATACTACTCACTATTAAATGACATTTTACATTTATTCCTAAATATACACATTTTTCTGATAATCCTTATCAAATCATAAACTGCGAGGTGTTTCGATTTTTTTGATGAGAAGTGTATTTCTATATTTTCTTTATTTCTCGACGTCGTCCTAAATAACATGACATTCGTTTTACTGACATTCAATTTGAGATTATTGATGGTAAACCCATGATGAAAGAGAGCTAAAGCATTATTTACTTTACAACTGAGGGTATCAACATCTTTAGCGGCTATAATAGCATTCGTATCATCAGCAAAATCACAAGTTAAGTATCACTTACTTCCAGGATATAGCTAATTAAATCATTAACAAATAAAATGAAAAAGATTGGTCCTAATATTGAACCTTGTGGAACTCCTTGTTTTATTAGTTTAAGTCCCGATTTGAAAAAAGTTTGCCTATTATCCACTTTAATTTCCACTAGTGCTTTCGATTTTCTAAGACTTAATTAGACATATGTTAAGACTTAATTAGAAATATGGTTGCGATGATCTTACCCGTCTCTTTAGGACATCCCAGATATGCTCAATTGGATTGAGGTCAGGATTTCGAGCTGGTCAATCTAAACGACGGATCCCAACTTCTTGCACATACCTACGTTTCCACGTCGCCAGAACGGTGAGCGCGACCATTGTCGTCCATGAAAAATAGAATCTTCTCCAAGAGCAGTTAATGCGTGTTGTGCATGTGGAATTAGGACTTCCGTTATGTAACGATCTGTTCGGTGAATGTTCTATTTTTATGAAAAGTAACGTAACGTAACGGAAAACATAACAGAGCTTCCGCCATAAGGAAGGATTTCTTCGAAACACCCGTCCACATAGCGTTCCCCTGGTCTTTGCAACCCTCGTCGGCATCAATCTTGACCATAATATAATGAGATTCTAGCTTCATCGATCATCAATACTTTGTTCCAGTCATCCAGACACGGTACTCACGGAGTAATTTAGGGCCCCGCTGCAGTAACTGCTGATATCGGAAGCCTCCTCCTGACCGTCCACAAGCTAACTTCTACTCCTCTTACTTCTTCAAGGCTCTTCTTTAGGTCCACATTTGACGCTTTACATATACGTCGCAGCCAACTGGCTTAATCAGTCGTTTAATTGGCTGCCTATCCTTTTCATTGAACGGTGCCGTTTGATCTAAGGCATAATAAACATCCAGCTAGTGCGTCTAACACAATATCCGGTTGTTCAGGCAAGAATAATTTAAACCAGCTATAGGACAATACTAGTTCATCATATGTTGCAATACAACTCATTATAAAAACAATTGTAATGAGTAGATTATGGCAATATTTTACTAATGCGTAGATTATGTGTACCCTCGTCGGGGCTCCTACTTCTTATGCAGGGTTTAAAGGAACCAAACATTAATGGCATGACGGAGCTAAGTTCGCTCACTCACTCTAACTCCCGTCATACCATTCGAACCTAACCTATCCGTGTCGGGGTACCCTAAGCTCTCTGATGCCCTATGTTCCGCTACTTGGCTAGGCAAGTCATTAAACGATATTGAACCAAGTCGTTTGTCTAGCTGTCCAATTAAATGAATGTCAATTAGGCCGTTGATTGAGATATGAGCGGCCCGCCTCCTCCTTTGACCGCTTCCCAAGCCTTCTCGGTCGGGACCATGGATTTAACCAGGCCTCCGATCGCCTCGACGAGGACACGCCGGTGCTCCGCCCAAGCAAGGCAGACCTCCACTGTATGATCCACCGTGTCCTCCAGGCGATTCTCACAGTGCTGACACACCTGGGCGTAAGCTCCCGCTGAATTCGAAATAGGTGTCCGGTGAGTACCTGCGTCAGGCGGAAGGTGAGGACGCCATGGCGCCTCTCCAGTCACTCCCCAAAGAGGAGCCTTACCGCCGCAATAGTGGCATGCCCAACATTGCACCTACCAACCACTATTACTCTGAATCACCCAACTATTTACTGATAGAAAATACTAATGGCATTAAGTCCGCCTCTGTACATTTGTGTGCTTAATATTACATAAAGTAAACGCATAGTATGGCTAGGAAGGAGGCAAAGCTGCGCGAATCCGTCGCTGATCACGCTCGACAACCCATGCGTTCAAATCCCCGGTCTCTTTATAGCGAGCGTCGCTTGTACCGGGATATCGCTGATAAATAACGTAATCCATGTTATCTGTGTTACCACCTGACGTGATATAAACGAAGTTTTTGTAAACGCCTCAAAAAGACAAAATTTCTCCCAACACTTATTTTATTTGATAGCATTTGAACTTATTTGAGAGCGAAATTGCAAGCCTAAGTATCCGTCATCAAAACATACTCCAAAAGCGTGAGTCTTTTTATACGTTAGTTAATAGTAGTAACCTTTATGTCAGCAATAATAATACTCATTATATGGCAGGAAAACGTTAAATGCTGCGACAGCTGTAAGGGCGGGCGGACAGTACTCGAGGCGGGGCATTGAGTTCCTATATCACCGGGCGGACCTCTGCCCCATAGTGGCCATAGTTACATATGTAAGTACATGCCTACATGTAGATATGTCAAAACGCAAAGCTCGAGACGAACATTATTCTGACAAATAAAGAAACACAAAATATTCACGAGCAACGGATGTTGAGTAAAAAGAAGCTTAGCATTAGCATACGGGCGCCGCCACCCGGCACCCAGCCGGCACCCAGCCGGCACCGAGCCGTCACTCAGCCGGCACCGAGCCGGCACTCAGCCGGCACCGAGCCGGCACCGAGTCGGTACCGAGCCGGTCGACGTGCCGCACTACCTACATTAACATTAGGCAGAATTTTGCTTATGCGTAACTAGGTACCTATTTAATACAAGCTTTATGTCTGCCTGTGAGTTTGTCTGCTTGAATTTCGGATTTTCGTCATATTTTAACACTTCGCCTAGTTAACCACAGTAGTGGAAAAAGAAATGAGAAGCAGAATACGTGTTGCGCCGACACCAAGTAGCATGGGACATGGCCAGGGAGATGGTGAATGGTGGATGAACAAATGTATACTAACGTTCTAACTTAGTAGTCTTTCTTCACGACTATGCCCACCTTGACCCATCAACAACAGCGGACAGTTCGACAGAGTGACTTCCTTTCCCTACATTCTGTCTATCCACCACACAGATCTTCTTACCGAGCTAAGTATGAAATCAAATGACATAATTTTCGTACAAAGCTTTGTACGAATATTGCAAGAGTGTTCATCACGTAGCGTAGGTATTACTTATCTTCCTTCGTGTTTAGTTCAAGAAAAGCTAACAAAAAATGGTAATACCATTTTCAAAATGACACTAGTTTGCTTTTTGTTATTTGGTTGTTAATCTGGTAGTAGGTTCGAGGCCGTGCCATTGTGACCATCACTGTGATGATGATCATGGCGACAGTTAGTTCCAGTGACCTCAGATGGCAACTTCCTAGCCGGACACCCAGCACATACTTACTGTCTTTACAAATCAGAGTAACATACATGAAACATAGGTAACAAAGGTTGTTTAATCCGAGCGTTAACAAGTTTCAATGTGTACACTTGTACAGCTACAGGAATGTGGTTCTGTTTGACAGTTCTACGTTGTGTTGTAGTTAAATGACGGTTCGTCTCACCGTGTTGCATACCAAATAGTTAAGTGAACAGTCAGCACAAGTACAGCGGCGCGGCTCCGGCCTCTCGAATGTACTGCCCGAGCTCAGTGTACGACAGCGATTGGAGGCTGACCTCAATTCCGCGGCGTCCGCTCGCTTCCTCAAAGGAAGCCGCCTCTGCCTGCACCGCCCGCCGGCGCCGCCTGTCAGGCTATCACTGCTCATGACCCGAGCTCGCTGTATCTCATCCAATCTGTTCATCATTAACATCTAGCTGACAAATGTTTACTGTAATTTGCAAATCAATTGATGTATATTTAGTTTACAGTGCGAAACTGATCTGATTCAAATGGCGACGATTTCCACGAACGACAGTAATATCTTGATGTGTTCACTATTCACAATAAACACAATAAACACGCTCGAGCTGCAGGTACCTCGGTACATACCTACCCGACAAGCTCCACTCAACTTTTATGTTACCTACGGCCTACTGCTTATAATAAGAAATTTGCAAATAAAGCGTTGATTTTATAAATCCATTTAAGACTTTGTACTCGTGTGTGTATAATAAGTTCGCAAGAAATACATATTTTTAGTTTAAAACTCAGAACTTTGGACTTGGGTGAAATTCAATGAAGTCAGTCATGGTCAGAGATAATTAATCGAACACTGCTACGTGTTTCAATTGCGGAAAGAAATAATAATATTATAATTTATTGGTATTTGGTAGCATAGAGGGTAGGCAGCGGTTTCTCCGACAGTCGGCAGTCAGCAGTCGGCTGTTGGCAGTGCGCACATGTCCGAGAGTGTGTGTGTAGAGTGAGGGCGGAGGGCGGCGGCGGAGGCGGCGGGCGTCGATACGCGCGGCGCGGGGCGGCAGTCGAGGCGCGCGCGGAGCCGAGCGCCCGCATGCACCGCGCGACCGCGCCACGTGCCGCGCCGCGCGCCACCGCGCCGAGCCCGCGCCGCGCGCCATCGCGCCAGCAGCGCCCGCAGTACTGGAGCGCCAGCGTCGCGGCCCGGGCGCGCGCCCCGCGTGTTTACACTCGGCGACAGCGGGCCCTCCATCTGACACTGACAGGGTTACCGGCTTCCGAGGCACTCCCACTAATAGGTACCCATGCCACATTATTTACTCATTACTGTGACCGTTGCGGCCTCACAGCTGGAACAATACCAGCGATGTACGTGGAATTTACTGAAACGGAACTTGTAAATTAGTTTCAAACAGAGAGCAGTGAATAACAAACCGGTGCATAAAATCATAATTTAATATGTTCCGCGTTCCAAATTAGATTTGCTTAAACAATCGTAACGATTTACCAAAATTCATATTGTATTTTAGAGGCGATGAATAACTAAAAGTTTAGAAAAAGCGCTGGAGAAGTCTTCTTTGTGAATGTTTTAGTGTTTTCAAACAAGTAGGTTCTTTTTATCTTTCCAAAAAGCGAATACAACCTGTATTCGCTTTTTGGAAAGAAAAGTAAAAAAAATCAGATCTTAAAAGGTTTCGAATATGAATTACAACTTGTGTGTTCAGCAAAACTATACAATATACCCGGATATAAAAATGAGGGACGGACGAGTCGGCAAAAATGAGCAGATTTAAAAACACACCTGATTTATGTCCTCACCGATGCGATACGCGCGATCACGGGAGTATAGGTGATACATTAGAGGTGTGTGTGCGCCGTGTGCGGCTCCCGCTTGACTCACATGCAACATATTTTTTACGCCCTGACTCTTAGCCACGTTGACACGTGGCTAAGTAAGTAAAGATGACTCTCAGTAGTGAATAATTGGTTCCAAATACTGAGTGTATTTGGAACCAATTATTCACTACTTGACGCTCTCATGGTGTATTGTGGAAGTCTCCGTTTACCTGAACCTGTTACCCTGAGATTTAATAGGCTTCATTCACATTATTCCAATGTTAGCGCGCTGTAACCAACATCAGCATGGCTGTAACAATTACGGATACGGACGACCCGATAATCCCAAGATTGTTTCAACAATGCAGAGCGCGTTCAAACGTGAACAAATTATATTTGGTGAGAGTACAATCAAACCGACCATCGCTGAACCGCAGAAATGACTCTCATAAATTGAGCGCCATCTGCGTGATGCTACGCGGGTAGGTACATGGCGGCGGCTTCATGCCTACCCTACTAAACGTTAACTTCACCCCCTTGCAGCATGGGGGTAAGTGTGTCACGAGGTCTCGGCATAGGCGCGGGCGGCCCGCCGGCTGCGGAGGCGCCGCGGGACCATAACATAACGTTATACGAGCATCACGCGTCCTGCCGCCAGCTGATTTTATTATTGTAAACCGCGTCTACTCCGGGCACTGTCAGGATCGCTCCGTGCCCCGCTGAGGGACCATGTCGGGTGCAACACTAATCTGGCACTGAAGGAGTCTAGCTCTAATTGGCTGCGGAACATGGTCGCTCCGTACAATCGTGACAGGCATCGTCTTACTTAGTTTGGATGGTCCTATTTATTTGGATGCCACTTTCGACCTTTTTTCGACCCTTTGTAATAATATTCATTGAATATTAACCAGTTTCAGATACGACATAATAAAGCTTGCCCAAATTTGAAAGTTAAATGAGTGAATTATAAATTGTTTTTAGAGAGCAAGTCACGATAACCAGACTGCCTAATCTGTTACAGACCCAAGTTTTAATTACGATAGATACTTGATGAAGCCGCTTGCCTCGTCTCCTGCACTCGTGATGGATCCATCAAACCTCAGACCCGTGATATAGTCTGCTGAAACAAGTAGCTATGCACTGTGCAGCGATCTGAATTAATTACGATCCTAAACTACCGCAACGAATGTATCTACAAAAGCAATTACTTGCGGCAGCGCTGTGCTCGCAAAGAATTACCAGTGCTTAGCAATTGTCCAACGTACTTAATAAAATCTTTCACGTGCCTCTTATTTTTCCTATGAACGAACAAGACTGTAAGCAATGATCTCAATCGATAAAAAAATAATCGAAAAAAAATGAGCGGCAGGTGGGTTGCAAAAAGCTGTGTCGTGGTATGAAAAAGTTAATTGCCTTTTATTGAAGCTATTCCTTTGTCGTCCGCCTTCGACGACCCCCGTGGGAGTCAGCGCGCTGCCAGGCACCCGCGAGCCCGCGAGCCCCCGAGCCCCCGAGCCCCCGAGCCCCGCGGGCGCAGCCACCACGCACTCAATAGATACCGCTTCATTGTCAGTCGCCGAGCGCGGCACAACGCACAGCAGCGGAAAATTGAACAAACTGCGACTACTATACACATTTTCATACAAACACACGTCTGTTCTAATATACATGTACTCTTAGCAGTAATAAAAATAACTTTTATGGACGATGTCGCTTTGTTGTTTCAGTGTTGTGTATGCACGTCGTACTCGTACACTGTACAGGTTAGCGCCGCGCGGCACTAATACGTTTATCTTTTGTGAAGCTTTTACGGAGCGCCGCTCGCCCTCGCCGGCGACTTCAAAGAAAAAAAAACAAGTCTTTTAATGTCCCGCCGGAGGAATAGTTGAGACATTCTTTTCAGTTAGTTTACCTGTCAGTTCAGAGTTCAGTAACTGCGGGAAAGTTACTCAACTAGTTACTTACGAGACCGTCCCTCTCACTCAAATATTTAATTTTCCGTTTCAACAACCAAATAGAAATGAATCAAAGTTGCTTTGATTGGTTTACTTACATTTGAATAAGATAAATAAGTCATAAAGTTTGGTTGTAGTCTTTCAAAAAAAGGAGGCTACCGCTTAGATCTCATTAAAATTTACTCAGCAATTACAGAGCAGCTGGCCGCAGCCGTCCCCCGGGCTCGCGCGCGGCGCTGGCTCCGGGCTCGGGCGCGCGGGCGGCGTTTAATATCCCGTCGTGTGGTTAAAACGAAGTGGAAGGAAACTCGTTATATTTAATTTGTCTGTCGGAATTGTGTTCTGAGTTGATTCGTATCAGGGCAACAAACAACAAAGTTAAGGAAGCTTTGGCCAGAGGCTAAGCATTGCCATTCAACGTGGCAATGCCGCCAGTCTCTTGGGCACATTACCAGCTGACAGCGTTGAGGACGAACTGAAGCAAAGGAATAGTCACTTTATCATACATTAAATTAGTTTTTCTACTCAATTACGTTTGACTAGGCACAGTCACGACTCGCTCCGCTGTGTGTCGACAGGGGACTGCTAAGGGATTATTTCTGGGAATCTCCGGGGGATTTCGTATTTTAAGCTAGTTGCTGAAGTCTGGTTTTGGTTTCCGGAGTCTTTTTCAAGTTTCACCTAAAACCTTAGTTACTACTATTTTCTAATAACATTTAGAATATTCCTAATGACTTTATCCACGTAGTGATACAATTATAACGATGTTATACTGACTAATTACTGAATATTCACATTAATTAATCAGCTCTCGCGGGAACTGTATATTAGTGTTATGTTATTTTAGTGTTTACTACTCGTGGTATCGAAAAGTGAATCATCATCATCTGACGGTCCTCCTGCCTCCTCCTCCTGCCTCTTCCCAACTATATTGGGGTCGGCTTCCACTGAAACGATCTGGCATTAATGTCAATTTATTAAGAACCATAAATTTGATGACAAATATGACAAGTAAGTGGAATAGATCAATTTAATTAAGTATTAAACTTTTTGTTAGTATTCTATTTCGAGACGGTTTTTTTTATAGATTGGGAACTAACCCTCGCGGCTGTCTTTCCCAACGCCGCATTATAATAATAAATGACCGCAAAGAGGTTGTCTTCTATGTGGCGGTGCGTAATAAAAGATGGTGGACGCGAAGCAGCTCGCCTGCCGCCGTCACTTACATCTGGCGCGGGTTGATAAGGGCGAGATACAAAGACACTTGTTTTCCTTTGTTCACTATATTAAAATATCCGGTAGAATATGGTCAATTTTAGATAAGATTTCAGGTGTAAAATCAAAACTATGAGAAATTGTAAAAACAGATCTTGAACTAACATTCAGTCAACCAAATCCTGCAAATAAACCACATTATGAAGCGTCCGAAAATGTTCAACGTTTGTCCTGTACCCACTACGTAAACCCCACGACAGCGTAGCTAATCTTAACGCAGGGCCTACGGACTGGAAACATACCTGTACGCAGCGTTTTCGAAGTCAAAGCATACCTCTACGCAGGGTTTACGCAGTTCTAGCAGACCTCTACGCAGGATCTCCGAAGTCGTAGCAAATCTGTACGCAGGATCTACGAAATCGTAGCGAACCTCTACGCAGGGTCTATGAAATCGTAGCAAACGTCTACGCTTCTACGAAATCATAGCAGACCTCTACGCAGTGTCTACGAAGTCGTAGCAAACGGCTACGCTCGATCTACGAAATCGTAGCCGACCTCAACGTAGGGTCTACGAAGTCGTAGCAAACGTCTACGGTCGATCTACGAGATTGTAGCAGACCTCTCAGAGGGTCTACGAAGTCGTAGCAAATGTCTACGCTCGATCTTCGAAAACGTATCAGACTTCTACGCAGGATCTATGAAGTCGTAGCAAACGTTTGCACACGATGTACGAAATCGTAGCAGACCTCTACGCACGGTCTACGAAGTCGTAGCAAACGTTTGCACACGATGTACGAAATCGTAGCAGACCTCTACGCACGGTCTACGAAGTCGTAGCAAACGTTTGCACACGATGTACGAAATCGTAGCAGACCTCTACGCACGGTCTACGAAGTCGTAGCAAACGTTTGCACACGATGTACGAAATCGTAGCAGACCTCTACGCACGGTCTACGAAGTCGTAGCAAACGTTTGCACACGATGCCATTGTACGAAATCGTAACAGACCTCTAAGCAGGGTCTACGAAGTCATAGCAAATCTCTTCGCAGAGTTTACGAACTCGTAGCTGACCTCTACACAGTGTCTACGAATCCGTAGCAAACCTCTATGCAGGGTCTACGAAGTCGTAGCAGACCTGTATACAGTGTCTACAAACTCGTAGCAAGACTCTACGTAGCGTCTACGAAGTCGTCGAAGACCTCTACAAAAGATCCTCTCTGAATCATACCGCTTTTATTGCCGCATTTATAATACATTAAGCTAATTTTGCGAGGTGTGCACTACAACTTGCACGTCGTGGCGCCTGTCTAACCACTCCTCAATGAACTTATCGCTACAACAGTGGCGTGCCCAGCGCTGGGTTACGGCAGTCGCTCTCTCCATACCGCCATGAGACCTTGCCGGAGCTCCGTGTCCGTGTCGGCCATGCTGCGATTTGCCGCGGCGGCAGTTTTGCCCCGCGCGGCGCAGTGCAGCGCCCCCACGCGTACACGTGCGCGGTATCAAAATCTTTAGGAGACAATTCTAAAAATGTATCTCAATGAAAAACAAAAAATAATTGACTTGTGTCAAAAACTCGACTGCATAACACGACTAAAAAGTTCCAAACAAGTCACGCTTCAGGCAGTCTGATGCAGGTGGTAACATCAAACCTGTGATTCACAGAACAAAATCTACCAACTGTATCAGAATGCTTGAACAGTGAATTGCTAAACGATGTCTAAATAGTAAAGGTAGCGCCGCGGTCGCCGCGTGCGCGACGTTCTCAAGCACCCTCGTGGAGTGCGATAAGGTTTCTTTAATTAAGCATTTCATAATAAAATCACAACAAGACGGCGAGGTTCTCGAGACACTCGTTTATTTAATTAAATAGCAAATCCGCGTGCCGACTAAGAATAATTAATTATTCTCTTTTCTGGTTTATTTATGTTATTACCCGACTGCGCGACGGAAAGGAGGGTAATATGTTTATCAGCCTGTATAATTATGTATATTTGTTTCTTTGTGGCACTAACGAGACGAAACGCGTGGGGATTTGTCTTAATCCTGCGAGTGTCACTAAAGACATGCTGTAGTGTAAATTAAAAAACTGGTCAAGAGCGTGTAGCACCATTCTCAGTGTTGGGTTCCGTAATTACCCGTCTGCTAAACCATGCCAGAAAAATAGTAAATAGTACTTCAATATTATAACATTACGAAGTTACAAACGCACTTGGTTTTAACTCGTTAGGAAGCGGTGATAGTTTTCCTTTTAAATTCGTTCGTTCGTTCTTCTACAAGCAGTCTGGTGCAGACCAAACTGCTTGTTAAGTGACTTGTTTGGAACTTTTGAGTGATTGTGATATCATCGTAACTCCCTGGCCGGAGTGATCCGGTGCCTGCGAGCCATAAACTGCGAGTATCTAAATGTGTTATCGATGGTCGTAACAAATCCATTCGGGAGCCCAAACCGTTCCTTTAGTGAACAGAACGTCGTTTGCTAAGTGCCGGCTCGCAGCGCCGCCCGCCTGCCACAACACTGTTCTGCCAGACAACATTCGCTTACAGGTGTTACATAAAACATTATCCCATATATCATACGGACATTTAGATGGTATAGTAATACATTTCTTTTCAGTGACCGATACAAATACCGGCCAAGTGCGAGTCGGACTCGCAAGCAAAGGGTTCCGAACGAATCTCATTTTTGTAATATGTTACTTTCAAACCATAGACTTTTTATAGATTTTCCTGTAATATAAGGCAATGAACTATAAACTGATTTTTTTTGAAAATTTTAGTCTGTAGTTTCAGAGATAAGAGGGTGTCATTTTTAATCTAATTACTTGAATAACTTCAAAAGCATTTCTTTACAAATTATGAATATTCGAAACCTCCACAATCTTTCATTCGATATGTCACACGGTACAGTTGGTAAACTTTTTAAAATTTTCTAATCTACCCCCCAAAAAGTGACCCCATTTAAAAAAATATATTTGTTTTCTGACCCAAACACGGACGTGTACCGTGTTCGGGTCACAGAAGTTCATATGTGTACCGAGTATATGACAGAGACAATCGAGTGATTCTATAAGGGTTCCGTTTTGTCA
This sequence comes from Mamestra brassicae, assembly GCA_905163435.1. Lineage (NCBI taxonomy): Eukaryota > Metazoa > Arthropoda > Insecta > Lepidoptera > Noctuidae > Mamestra > Mamestra brassicae. The sequence continues at coordinate 470,596 of LR990996.1, forward strand.
TATAGAGGTCAAAAATAGTCAAATAGTAGGAGATACCCGTTATCATTATTATAATAGTCGTTATCGATGAGGTTCTCAATTCGTCTGATTTTTTATTTTTGTGTGTTTGTTCATCGATATTTTCGCCAATTGTCAACCGATTTGGATGATTATTTTTTTTTTTTGGAAGAGTATTCTTCCGGACTGGTCCCATTTCAATTGGTGCAGATCTGATGAAGAACTTTGGAGGTAGGCAACGGAACTCTTCAATAAATGATAGCAAATGTCCCGGGGTTACTGAAATCGCTTGTTTGTCTGTTTGTTGTTTACATCAGTTCATATTAAACCATAAACCATCACGCCAGTACGCTATGAAGAGGTACGCAGATGTGTACAAATTACCAATTATGTTCGATTTCCATATTTTTTGGGTTTATCTGTTCGGGCATAACTTTTTCAATCAAAGTTGTATTTAACTATGAGCTGGTCTGGACTTGGACTGCGAAGGCGCACAGAGTAATTCCTTCCTCCAGCGGAAAACTCATTATGGGAATAATGTCAATGTTTTTGTATCACCACTAAAAAGTGAAAGTCAAAATACGAAGACACAATAAAAACACCGTTTTTTATTTTGGAAGACGGTTTTATTTTTTTTGTAAAAAAGTTTTTTTGTAATATAATTAACAATGCTTCCTCTCTCCCAACTCCCTTATTTTGCAGTGTCCGACAGGCTCCACATTATGATCTCTATTATACGTTTACTACCTAAGAATACTACATGTGGATGTGGAATGCAATAAAAGTATTGAGTATTAAGCCTATCATGGCTAGATAACGTGCATTTGGCAATTTGTCACAATAACTTAATAATAAATTTTATTACCCTTATATATTTATTTCAACAAGAATCTATTGAAAAAGCTCTGCTGTTTTTATTGTTATTTCTTTGAGTACAATGAAGTTTACTTTAAGTTAATAGAATAAATAGCTTTACTTTGAAAGTCAATGTCTCTGCGTGAACTGCACGTGGGCGTGATGGAAACGTTTGACTTTGTCGTTGAACCTCTAAAGCGAAACAAGTACATTATAATTAAGCATGCATTTATAAGACTAGTACAGTACTGAAATATAACGTTTGGTACATTTCATCGTGCGCGGCCGCAATAGTACACAACCTGCCAATCACATCGCTGGCATTGCATCAGTGTCCATCAGGGTATGCTCAACATGGTCACCGCGGACCCAACTAGGTGGGGGGACAGCGGCAATAACTCTGTGACAATAGAAGTGCGTCAAGCAACGCTGACGTCATCAAGAGCCAGTGGGAGTCACTCCCCCGTGCGTAGGCAGTAGGCACTGGCTGCCGGAGCTATATCGGAGACAGTCGAACGAGCGCAGACACGTGTAGGTAGCGATACTAATAATCAGTTAGTCTGGAGCCGCATACGACACGTCGCTAAGCACAGGTAAAGCTCAGCATTAAGCACCTACTTCGCTCAGCTGCGCCTGACACATAGCAGCTCAGCCTGACGTGCCAGGCACCTGATTATGTACACCCATCACATAAGTCGCACATCTAAGCGACTTAGTCGTAACATCGCTTACTGAACGACTTGTAAAGAGCCGCCAACTTCTTATAGCCGACGCGTTAAGAACGACTTGGCGACGTTAATGCCGTGATAACACTATTTCCGCCGACTTTACTTGTTTGTTTGTCAAACTTCCCTCACCGTCACCAGGATATTTATCGACGCCACTAACTATGCCACTTCAAATTCACACTACTTATTGATTGGGCGCCATCTTGATTTTTACTTTCCGTTCTCAATGCTATAATTGACTAGGAGAGAGGGAAGAAAGAGGCATATCACTGACGAATTGAGAGCTTTTAATTATAATGTGATTTTGTGGATGAAATATGGACGAAATATCCATCTATTCGTACAACAAAGAAACATACTGATAGTTTAACATTTTTGCTGATTTCAATTCGATTTTCTTATTTTATTTAACTTTCATGTTTTTAAGTTATCTTACTAGTGGAATCGTTTCTTAGTGTAATCATTTTCTTTGCTTGAAAACAACATTGTATTAGAAAGAATTAATCCCAAAAAAGGTTAATAAAGAATGTATTCCGTCAAAAGTCGGGCATTCCTACGAAGTCTGAGAATTCTGTAAATATTTTAAACATTTTGAAAAGTTTTGCTCCAGGTAAAACATTATTTTGTTATTTACATTCTTAACTGCTTGGGTAATCTGTTTGACTCCAAATTACACTGTAGTATAGGTACCCGTATATTATAAATATGTGGGTATGTCCTAATCCTAAGTTAATAGTTAAAAATACTGACATTACACTGTAGTTAGTAGGTAGTACTTATGGGTAAACTCAATACCTTTCCGATTAGTTCATGCTTGTTGTCGGTTAGATGGTGCTTTTCGATTACTTGCGGCCAGTGGGTGGCCATGTTAATAGCAGTATTCGTGGCGTTCATTAGTAGCTGCTTATAACACTATAAGCGGCCACCCGCGCGAATATCGAAAATTATCCCAAGCGAACATACTCCCGGGATAAAAAATATCCTGTGTTATTCAAGACTATAATCTACTTTTGTGCCAAATTTCGTCAAGATCCGTTCAGCAGTTTTGACGTCAAAAGTAACAAACACACATACATTCTTACAAACTTTCACGTTTATAATATTAGTAGGATATTATATATTTAAGTATGAAAGATAAGAAGTAAGATAGTATATGGTAATTATAGAAATAGTATAGATTTGCCCTTTCCTGAGCATATCTGAGGGCGAGTTTTTTAAATCGTAGTTTTAACGCAACCAATGGTTAGAATTGTGATAAAAATTTCGTTAAAGTGCGTTTTTCGATCAAATAATTAACTATTAACTAACAATTGATCGAAAAACGTGTTTTAACGTTATCACGATTGTTCTAAGCAATGCGCAATGGGTACGATAACTACGGATAAAAAAAACTCGCCCTAAGAGAAATATTTCTGTTTACCACGTGTAATCGACTAGGGCGCCCTCGACCCCAGAGAGCCTCTTTAGGCAAAATGATTGAGACACATAACATGTATTTAAATGAGATTTTTTAATCTCAATGGATATTCTGCGTTTTAAACGTTGTGAAATTTTTCGTTAAAGTCCGATAAATATTGATAAGCGGACCCCCGTCACGTGGAAGATAAGACCGTAATCGCGCGGCCGGTGGGTTAGACAGTATGCCAACCCACCGGCCAGCCAGTAGAAACACTCGTGACAGTTATAAGGGATACCCGCTGTCTCCTAAACCCTTACTAATCTTGCGTTATTGAGCAATTTTTTGGTGTTCTAATCGTAAAGTCATTGATTGTAATAAATAGCCGAAATGTTCGAAGTAGGACTGGGTGACTAAGTCGTGTCGGAACCACGTAAAGTGATTATATAAAAATATTAATGGCATAAAATTATTGAAATTTTGGAAACTTTAAAACAAGTAAAATGAACCTTAAGACAATCTACAAGTGAACATAACTCAGGAGCCCTCCGCAGTTACTTAGTTACCCGTTCATTCAAATCACACGATCTTGTAAATTACGATCCATTGTTGTGTAGCGTCACTGAATTTCAGCTACTAATACAGCGCGTTATTCCCGCGGGCGTCGTAGGGGGTGACAGGGCAGGAGGGAGGAGCAGGTGGAGGGGGAGCGACTAGGGGGACCTTCCACCTGTTCACGGAGATATCACTCCGGAACGTTCAAGCGATCCCTGAAGAGCTGCATTACGTACAGTCAGTGTTCCAGCGAAACTAGGTCGCAAAGAATACCTATAACGCTGTTCCCGACCTGAAAATTGAATTGAAGACCTCACGCTCGGCGGGTCACGCTCGCAGCACTACATCAAGGCGGCGGTTAGCCGGCGTCCAAACGAGTCAGACGCGATAGGGCAAGAAATGAATGTGTTCGTTATAAGATGGATTGCCTGTTACCAAGCTAAACAAGTTAGCGCTGTGTGAGTTACCGAAATAGTTTGTAACAGCCGCGGCTCCCGACGCCGGCGAGCGTCCCTGCAGGCCTGCCCTTGCTAATGTTCCTCGGGACCCACATTAAGTGGTAGTGAACTATCGAGTAGCCCCGACACGCGACCTTTCGCTTCATTATGCAGATTTACTAACCGACATAACCTACCTTGGTACATCTAATCACACTTTTGGGGTTTTATTATGATGTCAGATCCAATCTGATTCAGAGAGCAATGAATCCGTATGTTTTCAATACAATAACATGTCTGATGAAGTGCTACTTAATTTATTTATATCAGACATGAATGTATGTGTGTGTGTTGTGCTGGTCAGTAGGCGGGAGCGGTGAGACGAGTTTTTTTTTTAAATCACTTGTATTAATGTTTGCATTTAAACGTGTTCATATTTTGAAACAGTTAACATCGAAGAGGAAACTATTTCTCGATTATAGATAGGTATTAGTTTATAGTAATTGAAAAAAAGTATCATAAGCAACTTTTTGGCATCTTATACTTATTACCTACCTATTTTCTTTGTCGATGCAAAAAATAAAGAATTCCAATTTCTTTGTAAAAATGACGACATTTAAATTCCCCAGAGACAGTAAACCGCCTATATTTTCCAGCAAAACTAATCAATTTTATTTTTCGCCGCTCTGCGCCCTTAGCGTCAAGATTAATATTTTATACAAGGATTTAATTTGTAAGCGCGCTGCTTCGAGATACATTGCGTAATAATGGCGTCCCCTTCCTTCTTGCTCGGGACTCGGAAGCCATCACCTCGCCGTGATAGCTTCACGTGCTGCTAACGAGGTTATAAGTGCTATTATGAGTGTGTAACGCTATAATAAATTGCTTGAAAATTGTGAATCAAGCATTTTACGTGATTATAGCCAAGAACTTAGCACCGCCCGAAGTACAAACATAACGAATAGCTCGGCTAGACTGTAGGGGTAGAGAATGACAAATCCTCATATTGCTGATAAGTGGAAAATTTGTGTGAGTTCGGCTACAATATATTTCATACCGTGACGTGTCCGCACAGCGGCCGTCGGGAAAGTTTTCTCGCGAACTTTGCCAGTGAACGCTCAAGTATGTGATCGGCGCTCCGTGGAGCCGGCTTCCGGTTTATATTATAAACTTGCACAGTTGCACACTGCGAATTAATTTTTCGTAAATGAACGGTAGAAGACTAGCTTTTAAAATAAATTATAGTTTATAGAACAGTTATGAATGTGAAACAACGGCTTATAGAAATTACTAGTGACTATTTAAATTCCCGGCTTTATCATCAGTATCGGTTAAACATTGTCGTATGTTTGTGATTCGTTGCGTAGCGTCAATCATAAATAGTTAGCTAGTACTGTTTTATCTATAGGTACGGTACACACGCCACTCCACCAGTAGGTAGATACTAACACAATAATTACTTTATAAGACCCTACTATCATGGAAGCTTATCATAATTTGAAGCGTACAATTCTAAGTAGGTAGGTAGGTACAGCGCGAGAGTGATTTTACAAAAGAGGGAGCCATAAAACGTTCGTTGTCGAGGGGTGCAGGCTTGACGGCGGCGCGTGAGGACGTGAGGACGTGCCGACGTGTCATCAAGCGCGCGCTCCATGACACGGTGCGGCAACACGGCACGACACGGCGCGGCACGGTGCGATTGTGTCGGACGGACGTGATCGCTCGATCGCTGGAACCGCTGAATTAACAGCTGACACAAGTAGTAGCGCTGCCGTAGAGCTGCCGCCGTCGGCACGTCGTTTCCCTGGATTAGTTCAGAAATCAAACGGTTTGCGTGACGCCCGAGAGAGACCGTTCACGCTGAATATTAAGTTAGTTAGGGCCGGCTTTGAAATTCAGTAAAACTAGAATGAAGTAGGTGTCAGCGAGATCTTAAAGCTGCGTGAGCGTGACACAGGATACTTAACGGGGTGTTATCCGAATATTGGCTGTTTGAAAATAAATCACTTTAAGCCCGGAAAAAAAAATATATGTGAGTAAAACTGTAATATATCTTTTTTAATATATCGTTGAAACGAATACCTCAGAACACAAAACATTCTCGTTTTCTCGATAAAAAAATAAATAATTTAAAACCCCCGGCAAAAAACTTTAATAAGTAAAAAATTAAATGTTTTGATCCTTTTAGTTTAATATAGGTACGATTCTTTGGGCCAAGCGTCTTCGCCTCGAGGGACCGCAAATTCTGTTATTACATACTTAGTATAGTAGCGGTCCCGGACGCTTGGCCCAAAGAATCGTAAAAACTATATTGTTACGAGCTTGGGGTTCGTGACAATAAAAACAGCCGATTAAATAACCAAAATGACACTTTAATTTAAAAACACTAATTACAACTTTAAACTCACTAATTATTAAACACAAGTTCACCACTGATCACTTTATTCGCACTTGAAGATCGCTTCCGAAGTATTCGCTTGTATCGCAAATTCAATACTAAATCGGTCGCGGAATACGCGCTCCTTTTATAGGTCAGTTTATTCTAGAAACTTCCATTCTCGAAACATCTGGAAAGTACTCGTAACTACCGCTGCCGACTGACCAGATACCGAGAAGTGTAGAATGTTCTAGCAAAGAAATGTCTAGAAGGTACTTGACTCTACTAGTTCTGCTACTCGATACTAGATGGCGCTAGTAGTAACTTAATGTACCCGACATTAATTCTGGCGCGTAACACTGCCCCCTTCTAAGACATGCTCGTCCCGAGCATTATCGGTCCCATAATAACGCGCCAGTCGATCCACATGGACGATCTTAGGAGCACTTCTTGTACCTTTCTGTATACGGTAGGTCACGTCGTTAATTTTTGTCACAATCCGGTACGGCCCGTCCCATTTAGCTTCAAGCTTAGGAGATTTCCCTTTACTGCGAACTGGATTGTGCAACCACACTAGTGAACCTTCGTCGAACCCTTTATTGTTCATTTTGCGGTCATAACGGGTTTTCATCTTTTCAGACATTTGCTGGCCCGATTGTCTGACATGCTCATAAATGTTATTCATTTTGTTCCGCAAGTCATTCGCATAATCGGTTATATTGCGTGGGGCATCAGGTGGTATTCCGGTGATCAGATCTGCAGGCAGCCGCAATTCTCTTCCGAAGTTGGCGAAGGCTGGTGTCATCGATGTACTTTCGTGAACAGCACTTCGGTATGACAGCAAAAACGGTTGTATATGCTTGTCCCAATCGCGTTGCCGGTTTTCCACGACTTTTGCCAGGTATCTCTCCAATGTCTGATTAAATCGTTCCACCATTCCATCCGATTGTGGGTGGTAAGAAGTTGTTCTCGTTTTATGAGTACCCATAACTCGACAAGTTTCCTGGAATATTTGGGACTCAAAATTCCTTCCTTGATCGCTGTGAATCTCCAAGGGTACTCCAAAACGACAGAAGACTTCATGAACTAGTTTATCTGCAACTGTTGAGGCTTCTTGATTTGGAATGGCGAAGACTTCCGGCCACTTAGTGAAGTAATCCATTACAACCATGAAATACTTGTTACCACTTTCACTTTCCGGAAAAGGTCCCGCAACATCTAGGGCTATCCTCTCCCATGGTGCACCGACGTTGTACAATTTTAATGCACCTCTACTGCGAGTCTGAGGTCCTTTTACAGCCGCACAACTTGTACATTTGCGACACCAGTCCTCGACATCGTCACGACAGTGGACCCAGTAAAACCGTTCTCTTATCTTCAGTAGAGTCCGTTTTACTCCCATATGGCCTCCTGAAGGACCATTATGGTACAGCTGTAGGACATTCGGTACTTTTGCTTTAGGGACAACCATTTGTAAATGACAGCTGTCTCCCCGAGCATTTTCCCATTTACGGCACAGGACTCCATCCTGAATCACTAAGCTGTCCCATTGGGCCCAATAACTTTTTGTGATCGAACTCATCGCTGAGACGTCACTCCACGTGGGCTTAGGAGCACTGGCCTTCATCCACTCCAGAATCGGCTTGATGTCCGAATCTTCCTGCTGTGCACATTGTAAGTAGGCTTTCCTTCCACTCGCTGCTGAGGTCTGTCTTGAGCATCCTCATAGGTACGACTTCTTTACCCTCTTGCCTAGTACAATACTTACAGTCTTCAGGGCAAGGTCTTCTTGACAATGCGTCGGCGTTGCCATGAGATCTTCCGCTGCGATGTTCAATCACAAAGTCGTATTCCTGCAGTAGTTCAATCCATCTCGCAACTTGTCCTTCTGGATTTTTGAACTGCAATAACCATTTCAGCGCAGCATGGTCAGTACGTAAACGGAATTTCCGTCCCAGCAGATATTTGCTAAAATGCTGCAATGACTTTACCACAGCAAGCAATTCCCGTCTCGTGACACAGTAGTTCCTTTCTGGTTTCGACAATGACTTGCTGAAGTACGCTATCACAACCTTTTGATCGCCATTCCGTTGAGATAACACACCGCCAAGTCCGATATCACTTGCGTCTGTGTCAACTATAAATTCCTTGTTCGTATCAGGATACCCCAGAATAGGTGTTCTGCACAGACGTTCCTTTAGCTCCTGGAATGCGACGTCGCAACTTTCATCCCAGCAGAAATGTCGCTTTTCCTCGGTTAGTTTGTGGAGGGGTTTGGCTATGTCCGAAAAGTTCTTGACGAATCGCCTATAATAGGAGCACAAACCCAAAAATGCTCTGACCTGCGTCTTGTTTATTGGAATTGGCCAATCCTTGACAGCGGCGATTTTCTCTGGATCTGTGCGGATTCCTTCTTCCGACACTACGTATCCCAAAAAGCTGACTTGACGTTTGAAAAGTGAACACTTCTTTGGACTCAACTTGAGATTTGCACTCTGGATCTTCATGAGCACGCGTTCCAGGTTTTGAAGATGTTCTTCAAACGTACGGCCTACGATGATGATGTCATCCAAGTAGACCAGGCAGGCATCGCCAATTAACCCGGTTAGTACAAGTTCCATCAACCTTTCAAACGTTGCCGGAGCATTGCACAATCCAAACGGCATAACTTTAAATTGCCACAGGCCCTTTCCTGTCGAGAATGCAGTTTTCTCCTTGTCCTTAGGGTCGATTTCAACTTGCCAGTAACCATTTTTTAGGTCTAGCGTGCTAAACCACTTCACTCCAGTAAGCATGTCCAGCGTGTCATCAATTCTTGGCAAAGGATAGCTATCCTTCTTCATGACGTCGTTTAGACGACGATAGTCAACACAAAACCGCATGCTGCCATCCTTCTTTCTTACCAGCACTACTGGTGAACACCATGGACTAGATGAAGGTTCTATAACACCATCCTTCACCATTCCTTCAATCATGGTTTCCACTTCCTTATTACGTGCTACCGGCAATCTCCTTGGTCGCTGACGGATAGGCAATTCTTCTCTTGTGTTTATTTTGTGTTGAACTAAGCCAGTCTTCCCAATGTCACTATCGTTTGAAGAGAAAACACTGGCGTACTTCAGTAACATCTTCTTTGCCTTGACCATTCATTTCCAGACAGAGCGCTGCGACAGTCGTCTAAAAGTGTGGTCACTTTCGTTTGTGCATCCTTGCTGAGGGTCCCAGTCGATAGATATTGGCATCGACGCAACCAATCCACTTCCTCGCAAGTACCAATCAGAGTGCCTTTTTCTATCATCTGTTCCTTATCACTAAGGTTCAGCAAACGTACCCCTGAGATGTCGGTGGCTCTGACCAAAGTTCTAGCCACTTTCCATGGAAGGTCATTGTCTACCTTTTCCACGAGTACACAACGATGAGTCTGCCCAGAATTCCGAGGAAGACTAACCGGCACAATCGTTTCCGATCTCGGAGGAAGAACAATCTTCTTTAGGCTGTACACATTTCCCGGTAACGCCCCTTCCATGAAAAGTTCCTCTTGTCCACATTTCATAACTCCTTGATTAACGTCGATCTCACAAAAATTCTTCCTCATAAAATCTAAGCCCAGGATGCAATCGTCCATTATATCAGCCACGACAACATTATGCAGGTAAATTCCGTTGCCTAGTTTCAACTCCATCTCTCTCTCTCCTCGGACGGGTATACGCTGACCAGTGGCTGTTACCAAATTTATGCGGTCTCGGTTGTGTACGGAGTCCCCAAGGAACCGACTTACAAGTTGGGAACTGACAACCGTGCGAGAAGCTCCAGTGTCTATCGTCAGCTTACATGGCGTTCCGTTGACCTCGCCCTTAATGATAAGGCTATTCCCGTCATGGGTTTGTGAGATCGAAATCCTTGGGGCTCTTCGAACATCAGCCAGCACCCGCCCCGCAGTCCTGGCTTTCACTCGTTTCCCTGCTGTTGTTGGGCGGTGCTGTTAGCCGCCCTACCCTCTGGAGATTGGCTACCTTCCCTTTCTGCAGTCCGCTTAGGGCAACTGGATCGAAGGTGGCCCCTTTCCCCACAGCCGTAGCACCTAGGGCTGTATCCTTTTAAACGGTCGCGAACTGTAACCGCTGCAACCTCCCTGACGCGATGGGAACGATGATCCTGCCGCACAGCTTCCACCTCCAGTGCATGAGCCAAAGCGTCCTTAAGCGTCCCGTGGTGCCCGAGCCTCACAGCAGCTCTAACTTCAAGATCGCGGATTCCATCGGTGAATGCCTGCACCAGGTTCCCTTCGATGAGCGCAGGTACGGACTGGTAAGCTTTTCGAACCAGCTTCTCCACTTCAAGGGCCCACTGCTGCAGGTTTTCACCGCTGCGTTGCACGCGATCCTTGAGCTGCGCACGAAACACGTGTTCCAGATGAGCGTCGCCATGTCTAGCTTCCAACGCCTCAAGAAGCTGCTCATAAGTCACTTCCTTATCGAGAGCTTCTAGGACAGTTAAGGCCTGGTCGCGCAGGCCTAGGGTGAGAGCAGTCATGGCATGATTTTTACTCCACCCATTCGCCTTCATAACAGCCTCAAACTGTCTTTTGTAGGCTGACCAGGAAGATGTCCCATCAAACGGCGGCACTTTGAATCCACGTAGCGAAGGTGTAGTAGCTACGGAAGATGCAATTCCATCCCCTACTTTAAGGTTGTCCAGCGTTTTCTTCACGTCAGCAATCACGTTGTCAACCCGATTATTCATTTGGTCGATTCGGGTTTCGGCTTCCGTCAGGCGGTTCTCATGCTGGACCACCTTATCTTTTACAACCTTTATTTCTTTGCCGAAAGTGGCGTGGAGATCCTTCATAATGAACATCTGTTCTTCCTGGCGGCGCGCCTGCTCCTCCTTGTCACGCTGCAGCTGTTCTTCCAGCCGCCGGGCCTGTTCCTCCTGTCGGCGGGCCTGTTCCTCTTGTCGGCGGGCCTGCTCCTCCTTGTCACGCTGCAGCTGTTCTTCCAGCCGACGGGCCTGTTCCTCCTGTCGGCGGGCCTGTTCCTCTTGTCGGCGGGCCTGCTCCTCCTTGTCACGCTGCAGCTGTTCTTCCAGCCGACGGGCCTGCTCCTGCAGCATCAGCATCAAAGCAGCAAAGTCTGGAGCTGCAGATGTTAGAGCTGCAGTGGACGGACCGGCCTCCATGATCGGCAGCTGGCCCTCTGACGTCTGCGGCGTTGTACCTCCAAAACGCCTCTGGTCCGTCTCCTGCTGACGTTGACTCCGGGTACGGATACCCTCCGTGTCGTCCTTTGGTAGAATCGGCATGGTTTAAATATCCACTCTTCTGACACCAATTGTTACTAGCTTGGGGTTCGTGACAATAAAAACAGCCGATTAAATAACCAAAATGACACTTTAATTTAAAAACACTAATTACAACTTTAAACTCACTAATTATTAAACACAAGTTCACCACTGATCACTTTATTCGCACTTGAAGATCGCTTCCGAAGTATTCGCTTGTATCGCAAATTCAATACTAAATTGGTCGCGGAATACGCGCTCCTTTTATAGGTCAGTTTATTCTAGAAACTTCCATTCTCGAAACATCTGGAAAGTACTCGTAACTACCGCTGCCGACTGACCAGATACCGAGAAGTGTAGAATGTTCTAGCAAAGAAATTTCTAGAAGGTACTTGACTCTACTAGTTCTGCTACTCGATACTAGATGGCGCTAGTAGTAACTTAATGTACCCGACATTAATTCTGGCGCGTAACAATATTAACTAGGTAACGCGTAACAATATTAAAAGGATCAATACAATTTATTTTTTACTTTTCAAACTTTTTTTGTTGGGGTTCTTTTTAATTTAAATTTAATTTTTATTTCATGCTTTTTAAACTTAATTTACCTATAATGTACTAAAAGCTAAATGAAAAATAATTCGTTAGGTCCTAGATACCAGTCATCACTCCACTTTCCTCATCAATGTAGAGCATTGATCAGAACAATAAAATAATTTCAAGGTTTTAGTTTTCATTTCGTTAGCTAATATTCCTCATTCATAGTGTATCTACATTATTCTACTAGTCAGGCCTTTTCATTTGATACCCATATTGAGGGAGTTGTGAAAAAATATGTAATCCGCCATTTTGTGGCGGCGGCCATCTTGGACCGATGTTCATCAATCATAGCTAAGAACACTCCCGACTAATTCACCTTTCAAACAAAAAGAAACAAAATCAAAATCGATTCATCCGTTCGGGAGCTACGATGCCTCAGACAGACAAACACAGACACGTCAAACTTATAAGACCCCATCGTTTTTGCGTCGGGAGTTAAAAAGGGTCGATTCATAAAACTGTTTTAAAGATCATATCCTAATTACAGCACAAAAAAAATTGAAAATTGCTCGAACTGAAAGGTCTGAGAACCTAATCGTTTTTCTGAGGACCAAGTGGTGCTAGATAATAAATGAATAATGCCTTCTTATGCAGGTTCTTACAATAAACGCACAGTAGTTGTATCAATGAAACATGGACAGTGCCTGTAGGGCTTTTCATAGTGCAAGTGTGATGTACGGTTGACTATGCAACGACGAACCAGTCGGTAGGTAAAATATAGCAATAAATTTCTAGCGAACAAAAAATAATTTAATTTCATTACTTAATTTTACTTCTTTTCTATCGTATAGCATGCGCGATCAGACGTGAAAAAAGGGTTACGTGTGTGTCGGGCCACGCACAGTGTAGGGTTCCGTAGTTACCCATCCCGTAAGCCATGACGAAAAACAGCAAATTTTACTATGACGTTACAAAGTTACAAATACACTTTTTCCATAGGGTTACTACGAAATTTTTACCTTATCAGTAGGTAACATTCAAAAGTTGGTTGACAATTACTAGTAAACTAGTTAAGCCTAATTTGCTGTGGTTGTTTTCCTTTTAAATTCGTTATTTATGCTAATACCATGAATTTTTTCACGTCTCCAAAAATAACCGTTTAGCTGGCAGTGGGAGGGGAACACTTGAGTCCAACAATAATGAGCACTTTAAAGCACAATATTTCGCAAACAGATCCTGCGATGGAAAAATGGTTTTCGCACACCCTCAATATTTTAAATGACCTATCCAACGACACCCCACACCATGGGATAGACGATACAAAAAAATAATCGGTACTTTACGTGTAGTGTAGGGATTACCCAATGGGCACGCCACTATTGCGGCGGTAAGGCCTCTCTTTGAGGAGTGGCTGGAGAGGCGCCACGACGTCCTCACCTTCCGCCTGACGCAGGTACTTACCGGACACGGCTGTTTCGGGAGGAACCTGTTTCGGATTAAGCGGGAGGACACGCCCAGGTGTCAGCACTGTGAGGATCGCCCGGAGGACACGGTGGAGCATACGCTGGAGGTCTGCCCTGCTTGGGCGGAGCACCGCCGTGTCCTCATCGAGGCGATCGGCGGCGGCAACCTCTCGCGTCCGGCCCTGGTTGAATCCATGGTCCGGAGCGAGGAGGCTTGGGAAGCGGTCACCTCCTTCTGCGAAGCAGTAGTGCTAGCGAAGGAGGAGGCGGGCCGCGCGAGGGAAAGGCAAGGCCTTCGCCCCAACCGCCGCTACAGGAGAAGACGCCCCGGGCGTCGGAAGTCGCAGGGCGATCCCCGGCCACCGTAGGCGCGGGCCTGCGGACGGCGAGCGTTGGGTGGCTCGCTGTCCGATTACCACCAGGCCCGGGTCGATGGCGCGTTATGTTTCACGCGCGCCTCAAAGAGATGTCAGCATAGAAGACGGGGCCCGCTAGGGCCAGAGCCTGCCAGGGTTGCGGAATTTGTTCGAAAGAGTCACCGCGGCCCTGGAACGCAAAGGGCTTTAGAAGGAACACGGATGGGTTTTTGTCAGTAAGAGTCTGACACGCCCTTCCGCTCCACCCAGAGCGGAAGAAGTCATTTGATGAATTCCCATACTTAAAAAAAAAGGGTTTTTTTTTTTCAAGATTTAGTTTTACCAATTTGTCGGCGTAATTAATATCTATCTTAATACCAAATTCCAACTTTTTAGTGCTAAGCGTCTCTGAACTAAACCGCGGGAAGACAGACAGACAGATGGACATGGCAAAACTATAAGGGTTCCTTGTTGACTACGGAACCCTAAAAAGGGGCACAAGGGAAGCGCTAGAGCATCAATGCTTGTCATTGTATTGAACGACGCCTGACGTGAGCAATGCCTTTGTTGCGATAGGCCAACACATAGTCGGTTAGAAATGCGTGAAACACATCGAAATAACGACTAGAGAATCTCTAGCCATCTCTAGTAGGTAGATATACATGTAGCTCAGATGGGATCAGTACCGAAGGTACATTAAAATGCCTCCGAATTTAAGTAGACATATAAAATTATAACGTGATTTGAAAAGGCCGGATTTGAGTAAAGTAATTGAGGGATTTGGAGCCCTTTGTGTGTTTGTATGAGTGTCAGCCATACTGCCAACTGTCGCACACACTCGTGTCGGAGACGTCGACGATAAACTGAAAGAGAGCTATTGAAACCAAACGGCCCGTATGATACGAATTTATGTATATCAATTAAGGAAATATGAACGTAGGTCTGTGTTCTGTCGAAATAGAAATGCACTTATTAGTGTCCAACCGACGGTTTCACTTTCGTCTAGGAAATCAAGTTTCGGCGACTTTTTCGGTTTTGATCAATAACTTCGGCCAACGCATCATTCGGCTAACTTCGAATGAGATGCTGAGCTGAGCCGCTGGCCGACGCGATAATTATAAAACCATTGTGATCATAATACCTAATTACCCAAATAAGTTTCGGGGTATCGATCAAGATTCTGCCGGATAGAGGGAATCCGCTAAAATAAGTTTTGCTTTCGGTTTCGGCCGAAACAGGGACCAGTGCCGAAGGTTCGGTTTCGGCTGGGAATTCTGTTTTGACACTAGCAATTATAATGTAAGTCTGCAATTATCTCGGCTACTGGCCCCATGTTGGGTTTTTGAACAGCTTTCTAGAAGCTTTCTGAGTTAGTCGTCGTTACACATCTTTTCACAATATACGCTGTTCATAAAACTGCTGTTTTTCATAGCTAAACATTGAAATATAGGTAGGTAGGTATACTGTGCAATACATACATATTTTATGATTATGATTTATGTTTTAGAAAAAAAATGTGTAAACAAACGCCAATGAAGCCAGAGAGGACTGTATGATGACAGGGTTCAGTCAGTTCAGCATACACATGGTGTGCAAAACTAACGCGCAATTTTTACGACACGGCAACGTATACACATCTGTACACAAAAATGTTTTACGATGCAATAACAATAAATAAGGAGCTTTGAACTCATGTCAGAACAGTTTGCAGATCCAGCGAGAGGAGCGACCAGCGACCAGCGAGCGACGAGAGCGCAGCGAGCAGCAGTGAGCCGACTGGGCGCAGGGAGCAGAGCGGACACAGCGAGCGGCAGCTGGCACGCTGGAGGCGCTGCGGCGCCACTCGCGGCAGATAGCCGCGCGCCGCGACCGCCGCGTGCAGGTGAGCGCCCCCTGGCGGCCAGCGCGCGCGCTCGCGGCCCACTCTCACGCCTCGCTCTGTTTCAGTTCACGGAGCGCACGAAGGATGGCGCGCGCGGCGGCTCCGGCGCCGGTGAGTACGCGCGCGCGGCGCCCTGCGAGTGCGCGCTCGCAGTCCGCCGCCCGCCCTCGCTAAATATATCCCGTCCGCATTTCGTTGCGGTGACTCGTCGCTGCGGCCGCTCTCGCCAGCGAGCGCGGAGCGGGCGCGCGCGATGCGCGGCCGCCGCTGACAGTAGTGTGTGTGCGCAGAGAGCGGCGGCTCGGAGATGTCGGGCGGCAGCGGCGGCGGCGGCGGCGACGCGCGGCGCCCCTCCACCTGCCGCGTGGAGCTGGGCGCGCTGCTGGCGCCCGAGCCGCGCCCGCTAGACAACAAAGTCAAGGTACGCGCCCCACCTGCCTGCGCAGGTCTGCGCCTGCGCCTGCTCTCTCTCGTCATGGTCGTGCTCATCTAACCTAGCGATAGGTATAGTTCGTGTGCTTTTCTTCCAGAAGAGGCAGGGCTCCCCGCGGTACGCATACAAGGTGTGCAGGTGCACCTGGCTGACGTATGGCATGATGTATTATTAGCTTTAGCGGTTGCAGTAGGTGCTGCATATCTACGTAGCGAACGTATTGCTTCAGCAGTTTTTGGTTTCCAGGTCAGCGTGGAAGTTGTCTCAGTAATCGCCACAGTATTCGTATATTGCTACAAGTATGAATGTGTTGCGTCTGATAGGCGGATATGTTATTTTTTTATTTTTGGCCCCGACAGTAGCCATGTCCGTCCATGGATATGTAAATTATGTTGTATCTGCTTTGTTTGTTTATCTTTCCATTTAGCTATAAAGTCAATGGAGAGAGAAGACGGATGATTGCTGGTGATTCTGTAGCGATTTGTCGATACTTAGCCGTTATATTTTATTGTAATAATGTTGAGTAGATACTGCTAGGATATAGGCAGTGAGTGTGCTTCAGTGGGTCGTGTGCTCGTGTGGTGGTTCCGCTGCATGTACTTACTTTACTGGGTAGTCGTCGCGTGTTAGTCTACTATACGGAATCTATACTATCCGTACTACTACGTTAAGGACATAATTAATTAGAGAGTCAGCACTCTACTTGAATAGATAGTTTATAGTTTTGTACAAAGTCAGAGGCCAATGTTTACTCGTTACTCATCGGTATTCTAATATAACTCAACAAAGTAAACTTAATCTAACTTAGGTTGTAGGTACATACAGTGGGTACATACCGACGCCGTCGGTGCAAGAAGCTTTCAAGTAAAACTTCGGTAATTGTGAAATTCTTTACATCATGGCTCTATTACGCTACATTAAATTAAGCTTAGAAGCCCGTGTATGTACGAGTACAAAAGGCTAACGTTAACGAAACTTTGAACATTTAAGAATGTAAAGTATTCTCCTATAGATACATTCTAAGGCATATTGACTGCTTTTTCAGTGAATTTGACTTGATTGAAGATTGATTATTAGGTATATCTTATGTTTTATGAAACATAACAGAAACAGTTTTGTAGAAGTTACTACGCATGGTTTATGATTCTATCAAGCCCGGTAGCTGTCAGGACCTAAAGTTTCACAAGCTGGCGGAGCGCAAAACAAAACAAAAGCCGCCTATTTAATTTCGTCCTTTTCCAATGCTAGGTACGTGGCAAATCGGGCACAAGTGATCCCGTAGATATTGCGAAAACACAAATGTTAGTGTGGAGGGTCACGAATGAAACGTGACGACCAAAAGTTTAGCTTTTAAGCGCTTCGTTTTGTCGACTAATTCCCGCCGAATGGTCCGATTCAATGACCACGTTTTGTACGCTGAAACCTGACGGCTGACACTAATGGAGCTGATCTTTAGTATCACGGGATGAAGGCTTTGGTGGAGCCGAGAGACGCCGAGACTTAGCCGAGAGACCCCGAGACAGCTGACACAACCAGATATTGTTAAGATAGTGCTTCCTTTAATGTTGCTCTTTTCAACCGACTTCCGAAAGAAAGAGGTTATCAATTCGATTTTTTTTTTGTATGTTTGTTTTGCGATCATTCCGTCAATTATGAATCGATTTTGATGATTCTTTTTTTATTCGAAAGCCGATACTCCTGAGGTGCTCCCATTGTCACCAAGTCAGAATCTGATGATGGGATCCTAGGGAGATCGAGGGCAACCCTCAAATTTTAAAGGCATATACAATGTTTTTCATATACTTTCTAACGCAATTCAGATAATTGTGCCTGGTGATCAACATCTCATCTTGCTGAGCTGATGATGGAAGGTATAAGTTAGGATCTGATGCTGGGATCCCAGGAAATATGTTTGATTAGCGATATTTTCTCCAGTTGTCAACCGATTTGGATGATTATTTTTTTGTTTAGAAGAGTATTTTTTCCAAACTGGCTCCATTTCAATTTGGTGAAGATGTGATGAAGGATTTCGGAGGTAGGCAACGGAACTCTTCAATAAATGATAGCACATCTCCCGGGATTGCTGAAATCGCATGTCTGTTTATTGATTACACCAGTTCATAACATAACATCACGCCGGTACGCTGTGAAGGGGTACGCAGATGCAAACAAGTCAACCTGAATTAACATGTTTTTGGGGTTATCTATTCGGGCATAACTTTATTGTTTGTTTGCATTTCTTTTTGCATTGGGTTAGTTATACTTAGTTATATTGCATTTGCACTGTACTGTGAACTTCAAAGATAAACCAGTGACCTTCTCACCTCAAAATCAGTAAAAAGTGGTACCAAAGCAAAGTAGATATTTAACTATGAGCTAGTGTGGACTTGGACTGCGAAGGCACACAAAGAAACTCCTTAACGGCAAATAGTACCACTCATGGGAATAATGTCACTTATCTGTGGGGTATCACCACTAAAAAGTGGAAAATAAAAAACCGACTTCCAAATAAAACACTACAAAGTATAAAATAACTTTAATTTCGGCAGTCGGTGTTTTTCGTTGTTTTTTCGTTTTTGACACCGACTTCCGTTTTTAGTCTATTCAAAATCCATCAGTTTAGGTTATAATTTAGGTAATGAAATAAAAGTGATTTTGATATCTTACACTTACAAAAAAAAAACTAAACCATTTTTCTTGGTTCGTAGGTCTACATCTCTCGGAAGAATAATGCTTTCCTTAATATCGTTCACATGTCGATGTCGAGTCACGCTATAAAAGTTAATTCTGCTCCATTTGAAGTTGAAGTATGAAAGTCTTTTGACATGCAAATGAGGTTATTTAGAACGTTACCGATCTTCTGCCGCCTCACTCGCCCGCCGCGGGATAAGCTTTACTGAAGTTGATTCAAAACAGACGTTCTGGAAGTATTGAGCGTATTTGTTGTTATTATTTCTCTCTTTATTTATATATATACTTGCTCAAGCAAAGAGAAAAGCATCATAAATATCGCTGAGTGTTTACGATTACTATTTGTACCTTTTCTACTTCAGCCTTCTTATGTTGCCTCGAAACGACTGTTAGCTACCTTTTTGGAGAGTTTCCAGATGAAGTGGCGACCTTAATAATGGAGTTTGTAACCCTCTAAACCCGCAGCCTCGGCTCCGCGCTCGGGACTCGGCTCTCGAGTCTGTCTATGAGCGCTGTGTGACCCTCCTCCTTCTATGCAGTCGCCGTTGGGTTTAGCAGTCTGTTGTTCCGCAACAACTTGTTTTTTGTAAAACAAGTGTCGCACATTCGGGTGCTTGTCGTGAATTCAATCTGTAGGTCCTGCACACTTTCGCAAGTTGTTTGTTTGCAACTAATTTGAAATCTTATCGCGTCTGAAAGTTTAGCAATAAGGTCTCGATGCCATTGTAAGAGGTTGACTCCGAGTGTACACGTACACACTTAATATGCTGGGTAGATATATTAAACGATATACGTATTCATTTCTTGTTGTCTTTTGAGCTGCCTAGTATATGAAGTCGGACAGTAGATTCGCAAGTGGCGTACGAGCGCCTCACCTATCAATGGAGCAATAAAAACGTTTTATTTAAGTAGGTATCTCGCAGCGGAGCTCTCGTGCCGCGGAATTAGAGCTCACGCGTAAACATTTACTCGAGAAGCATCATCGACTGGACACGTCTGCTCGGCGGCCGCCTCTGTTGCCGGTTTATAGCTTTTCAATAGTGCGGCACAAGCGCCGGCCAGCTGTACGACGGTCCGGCGATAGCGCCCGGTCCGGTAACGCGAGGCCGGTTGTAAAACGTCGCCGACTTTTACGAACGATAAAGCCGGCCGGGAGTGAAGATAGCGTAGGTTGGCAAGCGGCGAGCGGCGAGGTGCGCCGCCCCCTCCACCCCGCGACCCATTTGCATAATGAGTGGCAGCGCTCACGTGCTGCGCCCTGCCCGGCGCCTGCCCCGGCACCCGGCGCCCCCAGCACCCGCAGCGGCCGCCGGTCAGCGAGCACTCTCCACGTGCGCCTGCCTCACTGACAGCGCTATCACATCGTTATTTCGCAATTTCGCTACGTGCCCTCGTTATTATATACAATGCTACTCTCGAGCGTCAAAATTCCATTTGAATTAGACACGTACTCAGTACACACAACGTTAGCCGACGGCTTTATCTAACATTACGGGTACCCCTACTGTCTACAGAGACAAAAATATGCTAGCTTTGCTGCGTATTGCCAGTAATTAGCAACGAGCTGAAGCCTCCATCATCGTCGAGGCGAAATCGTAAGCTTTCTAGAATGTGTAGGCACATGTTGGATCTGGGTTGCCTATCTATCTCATAACAACATCCTTTACGAGCGATACACGACTCATTTCATTAGCTTTATCTAGTCGAAGAATTCCCAGGGCGACATCGATGAAATTATTTATTTCGCTTTGGATATTACGATCACGAATACATAAGGTGCGGTAAACATAGATACCTATACCTAGTTGCTATACAACGTGTACTTTATTGCCCCGTAGTTCGGGTCGGTAACCGTCTACAAAAACTCGTAACTAGATTTCCTTATCAAGGCAAAAACTGTATTATTGAACAGCGGCGGGGGCAGGAAGCTATGTAACGCCTTCACACTAGGTGTCGGCGACGCGACGAGAGCCATGCGCGGTGCGTTTGATTTACTTGTAGGTAAAGGAGTATCAAATACTAACGTTTCATAAATCATCAGTTCCTAACTAATATAAAATGTAATTATGAGGCGTGGTTGTTTATGATATTGGCTGTCGTCCGTAGCGCCACAGTATCCATGGTATGACGGAGGAGGAGAACGTGGTGCGGCCGCACCAGGAGATGGCCGTGCTGTCGCTGGAGGAGAAGAAGTTCCTGCTGGGCGTGGAGCGTGGTGACGTAGCGGGAACGCGTCGCGTGCTGCAGCGCGCACGCGACTCCGGACACATTAACGTGGACTGCGTGGACCCGCTGGGTCGAAGCGCACTGCTCATGGCCATCGACAACGAGAACTTGGAGATGGTGGAGCTGCTGCTGGAGTTCGGCGTGGAGACGCGCGACGCGCTGCTGCACGCCATCTCCGAGGAGTTCGTGGAGGCCGTAGAGGCGTTGTTGGACCACGAGGAGCGCACCAAGAAGCCCGGCGAGCCCAACGTGAGCAGCTCAGCCTCAGGTACCTTCGCTTCTAGCCGGCTCGTGCTCATCAAGTACTGCGATTATGTTACAGAGTTGGGAGGCGCTGCCGCCGGAGACGGCAACGTTCACGGCGGACATTACGCCGCTGATTCTGGCGGCGCACCGCGACAGCTACGAGATCATCAAGCTGCTGCTAGACCGCGGCGCCAACCTGCCCGTGCCGCACGACGTGCGCTGCGGCTGTGATGAGTGCGTGCGCTCGCGCCGCGAGGACTCGTTGCGCCACTCCCGCTCGCGTATCAACGCCTACCGCGCGCTCGCCTCGCCCTCGCTCATCGCGCTCTCCTCCAAGGACCCCATCCTGACGGCGTTTGAGCTGTCGTGGGAGCTGCGGCGCCTGTCCGCGCTGGAGCACGAGTTCAAGACTGAGTACCAAGAGCTGCGCGCGCAGTGCCAGGAGTTCGCGACGGCGCTGCTAGACCACACGCGCACGTCGCACGAGCTGCAGGTGCTGCTCAACCACGAGACGGGCTCACCGCAGGTGCCGCTGCCGGAGCCGGGCGCGCCCGAGCGGATGCGCCTGTCCAGACTTAAGCTTGCCATTAAGCTTAGGCAAAAAAAGGTAAAAGCAAGATGTTCCTCCGCCGTACATACCACATGGACGTACATCGATACATTCATTTTGTTTCATACAATAGGTACCTACCCGATAAAAATTTATAAACAGTTGTTTTTTTTTAATACTTGAGGGTATTTAAAAAATACATTCTTTAGAAAAGTAAGTATTGTTTTAAAACAATTATGTCATAAATAAAGGCAAGGTAGGCGTTGCATCGTAACGAGTAACCTGCTGTGTTCCAGTTCGTGGCGCACCCGAACGTGCAGCAACTGCTGGCGTCCATCTGGTACGAGAGCGTGCCAGGCTTCCGTCGCAAAAACATGCTGCTGCAGGCGGCGGAGATGGTGCGCATCGGCGCCATGTTCCCGCTATACTCGCTGGCCTACATCGTGGCACCGCACTCCACCGCTGGCCGCACGCTGCGCAAGCCCTTCATCAAGTTCCTGTGCCACTCCGCCAGCTACTTCATGTTCTTATGTGAGTCATACGAGTTTATTGAGGTTCTGTTCCTGATCATTGACCATCTTTGCGGTCTACTATGGAGAATGGTGTCCATGCATGGTCCGTGAAGACCTGACGTGAGTTACACTTTTATGATATGTATTATCTTTTGAATACGCTCGCAGTTCTGCTGATACTGGCGTCGCAGCGCATCGAGACGGCGGCCGGGGGTCTGTTATGGGGCGCGGCGCCGCACGGGGAGCCCTTGTCGCGCCGCGGCGCTCCGCCCTCGCTAGTCGAGTGGCTCATCCTCGCCTGGGTCAGCGGTCCGTATTGCTATCCATTACATTAATTATTGACATCTTAAGGTTTACGATGAAACAAGAAACTAAATGATGCAAAAAAGTGGGTGAATTTAGGCAATGTAGACCGAGTGCGCGTGTATCCTTACAGGTTTAATCTGGAGCGAGGTGAAGCAGCTGTGGGACATGGGGCTGCGCGAGTACGTGCACGACATGTGGAACGTAATAGACTTCGTCACCAACTCGCTGTACGTCGCCACCGTCGCGCTCAGAATCGTCTCCCACTTTCAGGTAAAACTCTCACCTGTCAGAGTGTCAGTTCTATTGCGAACAGTTCCTTTGCTTTATCTCTGATTTTGTTTTGGTTCAGGTGCGTCGAGAGATGGCGGCCGGTCTCCAATGGAACCAGCCGCGAGAGAAGTGGGACGCGTGGGACCCCATGCTGCTGTCCGAGGGGCTGTTCTCGGCCGCCAACATCTTCAGCAGCCTCAAGCTAGTGTACATCTTCAGCGTAAACCCGCACCTGGGCCCGCTGCAGGTCTCGCTCAGCAGGATGGTGCTCGATATCCTCAAGTTCTTCGTCCTAGATATACTAGTTATCTTTGCTTTTTCATGTGGTGGGTGTTTTAACTTGTGAAAGGAGAGTTGGCCGACTTGTTCAGAGTGCCAGTAATACGGTGTTCTGCGCCAGGTCTGAACCAGCTGCTGTGGTACTACGCCGACATGGAGAAGAAGCGCTGCACCACGGGCACGTCGCTCACCGCTAACGGCACCTTCCCCGACCCGGACGCCTGCATCGTCTGGCGGCGGTTTGCCAAGTAAGAACCCATTCACTTATCGATTTTCTTAGTTTAGGTACTTACGGAAATTTCGAGAGACGGGCTCATTATTTAATTGAATACAAGGGGCTGTTATCTAGACAGTCCACTTAATCAGTTAATGCTATCTATTGATCAAACCTCGGCAGTAAATGGGGGAATTATTTCAGCTGTGGCGTGGATAATATTTTTGTATTTCATATTCTGAAACGGAATAAAAAGTGTTACTATGTAATCATACAAACAGCGCATCGTATTCTCGTCCCATCATTTATGGCGCTAGTAATACTCGCCGCGCCGCTTGGCTTCCAGCCATATAGTTATTACTCTCATGATCTCCTTCATGATGGATCCAGACAACTGAATTGGCTCAGAAAAAGGCTATTTACATAAATTGTTATTTTTCCTGATCCTTCTGCATAGTTACTTGTATATTATACTAATAATAAAAACCAGGGACTCGGTTATGTGGAAAGGAGAAAGTTTTCCTGCCCAGTGCGACTGCAGTATAGGTAATCAAGATGATAATACAAATAAGCCTCATGTTGATTGACCACTTGTTGCCATGCCGCAGTTTGTTCGAGACGATGCAGACGCTGTTCTGGGCGGCCTTCGGGCTGGTGGACCTGGACTCGTTCGAGCTGGATGGAATCAAGATCTTCACGCGCTTCTGGGGCATGCTGATGTTCGGCACGTACGCCGTCATCAACGTCATCGTGCTGCTCAACCTGCTCATCGCCATGATGAACCACTCCTACCAGCTCATCTCCGTAAGATATGCTGCAGGTCCAAGTGGGAAGTTCCCTGTTGGATTAAATAAACTTGTAAAGTACTTTTTACGGTTCCGATCGTCCGGAAAAACGGAACCTTTATAGGATACTCGAGTGCCTGTCTGTCCGTCGGTCACAGGCAATTTTCTCCGAATCTACTAGACCGATTCTGTTTAAATTCGGAACAGGTATGGAATTCTATGACCCAAAAACGGACGCGTTATGTTAAGTTTGAAGTAATTAATCTAAAAAAAAGTTTGTTTTTCAATGCGTACCATGTGACTTGGGTGACTGAAAGGACTTGGGTGTGAGCTAAACCCTCCCTATTTAAGAAATTAGATGTGAAACATATAAGCATGCCCCCCCCCCCCCCTTATCTCCGCTACTTCAGAGCAAAAAATAAAAAAAAGACAAGAGAAGTAAAAAGTTAAGTTTTTTGTAATCTATAAATTATAAAAAACTTTTTCGATTACCAAATAAAAAACACTACAAAGTAGTTGTCACTACAAGTCGGTTGTATTTTTTTTGTATTTTGCAGTAATCCCGGTAGATTTGCTATCATTTATTGAAGAGTTCCGTTGCCTACCTCCGAAATCCTTCAGCAGATCATCACCAAATTGTAAAAAAGAATCATCCAAATCGGTTTGACAATTGGCCAAAATATCGCTGAACAAACATTTTTCCTGGGATCCCAGCATCAGATCCTGACTTATACCTTCCATCATCAGCTCAGCAAGATGAGATGTTGATTACCAGGCACAATTATTATCGGATTTGCTTTAGAAAGTATATGAAAAACATTGTATGTGCCTTTAAAATTTCAGGTTTGCCCTTGATTTCCCTAGGATCCCAGCATCAGATTCTGACTTGATGCCAATGGGACCACCTCAAGAGTATAGGCTTTCGAATAAAAATAAATAAAATCAATTCATAATTGACGGAATGATCGCATAACAAACAGGTACAAAAAATAAATAAATAGACGAATAGAGAACCCTCTTTTTGGAGTTGGTTAAAAAACCAATAAGAAGTCTATCTCGGAACCCTTTGCACGTGAGTCCCACTCCCACTTGGCAGGTTTTTAAGTAAACTTTAACGTAGGTACTATAAAAGGTGGGCTTGTGTTGCTAATATTATAAATGTAAGCGGGTGTGTATCTTGGTTCCATCGGCGTCACGCATAAATGGATCGCCGTTATTTGACTTCCACCGTGCTCGTAACATTTGCAGGAGCGCGCGGACGTGGAGTGGAAGTTCGCGCGCAGCAAGCTGTGGATCAGCTACTTCGAGGAGGGCGGCACGGCGCCGCCGCCCTTCAACGTGCTGCCGTCGCCCAAGAGCGCGCTGTACGCGTGGCGCTGGCTGCAGCGCCGCCTGTGCGGCCACGCGCGCGCCAAGCGCGAACACATGCGCACCATACGGGTACGACGCATACGCACTATTGCAAATGTCCCATTCTTGAAGTCCGCTCTCACATCGTCAAGTTCCAATAACGAAATCAAAAGTTATAGATTACGTTTTTGACAGACTACACACCTTTCCTAACAAAATAATGTTAGTTATAAGTACAATATCGAACATTAGACTTTTCAAATCCTAGGTTCTAGTTAACGTTCACGAAAAATACCTAAATTAGGTATCCTATAATGTTACTTAATACAGCCTAATTACACTTTTAAGTAAATTCAGTTCACAGTCAATAAGCGATTCGCAGTGAAAAGAGCTATCTACTTATTTTAATTTAAAAAAATAGGTAACAATGCATATTCATTATGTAATTAAATAGATAAAACAAAAAATAATTTCAACAGTAAAACGCTCAGCACAGGTTTACCGTATCACTGCTATGTTATAGATATTATTGTTTTTAGAGTTCCGTTCTCAAAGAGTAAAAACGGGACCCTATTACTAAGACTCCACTGTCCATCTGTCTGTCTGTCTGTCACCAGGCTGTATCTCTAGAACTGTGATAGCTAGACAGTTGAAATTTTCACAGATGATGTATTTCTGTTGCCGCTAAAACAACAAATGAAATAAAATTTAAAATAAAAGAGGAATACAAGAACCATGTTTTTTTCGGCTTTTGGTACGGAACCCTTCGTGTGCAAGTCCAACTTGCACTTGGACAGTTTTTTTTACTACGTGTTGTTGCTGTTGTGTCTTTCGAATAAAAGTTTTCTATTCTATTCTATTTTTTAAAATCATTTTTCGCCGGCGCCGGCGCGCACGTTCACATTTACAATGTTTTAAATTATGATTTGATTAGATCAAGATAAATTAGTAGTGTACTGAAACTGCACATAATTAGGTATGAAAATATTTTGTGTGATACTGTTACACACTCAAATTTAATTAACCTTAATTATTTGTGTAACAATATCTTAAACGATAGTTCGATTGTGTTTTAATATAAATGTGACAGTTTCATGGGTTTAAGAGGTTTAAGAGTTCAGAAAGTGCATGATCTATTTTTCGAACTTAATTTTTACTAAATTGTACTTGATGTGATGCACCTGTGTAGGTATGTACTTTTTATTTATTTCATATTATCATTGTTCGCAGAGAAAAGCCAAACAAGCAAATGAACGGGATTTCCGTTATCAGGTTTGCCGTTTATTATCTTAGTAGGTAGTTACCTTATTATTGCAATGGAAAACTTTCACTTGCCTATTTTTTTGTGGCATAGACATAGCGATACATTCTCGAGCTCTTCACTTCTACCATAAGGTAATCAGGAGCTATTGCTGTGGTTTTGTATTTTAATATCAATACTCTTTTCTTTATATTAAAAACCTATTTTTTTAATTTAAATCTAATTGAAAACGGTCTAGCAATATAAATAATGATTAAGGTATCTGATGTATTGTATTATATATTATGTTTAATATGTACCTAAGTTATAACATCGCCTTGGATGTATCTGTAAAGATGTTATAATAATGAATGAATAAATAAATAAATAATAAATAAATATTCAATGAAGTAGTTGTAGTAAGTTATACGTGCATATCAGGCCATAATGCGCAACCTGGTGCGGCGCTACGTGACGGTGCAGCAGCGGCGCGCCGAGTGCGGCGGCGTCACCGAGGACGACGTCAACGAGATCAAGCAGGACGTCAGCGCCTTCCGCTGCGAGCTGGTGGAGATCCTGCGCAACTCCGGCATGAACACCTCCACCGTCAACGCCGGAGCGCCCGGTACCACTCAACCTAATACCAGTCTTTTAACGTTTTAACAATGCAATGTAGCGACACTTTTTCTCCATAATTAGCCACTAATGATTGTCGTAATTAATATCCGTGCAGGTGGCGGGGGCGGTAAGAAGAACCGCCAGAAGGAACGTCGCCTCATGAAAGGGTTCAACATCGCACCGGGCGGCTCGCTGGCACCGGTGGACGAGTTCTTCGCGTCGCTGCACCACGAGCACGGCGGCTCGCACGGCGCCGCGCACCACGCCTCGCTGTCGGCGCTGCTGAGCGGGCGCCTGCGCACGTCGCAGTCGTCGCTGTCGGACGGCGGCGCGGGCGCCAGCCTGGCCCGCCCGCGCAAGCAGGCGTCGCACAAGCGGCGCTGGGGCACCATCATCGAGGCCGCTCGCGCGGCGCGTGTCAGCCGGCTCATCGGCCGCTCCAGGTCAGAAGATTCCGTCTGCGATCATGCACGACAGTCGCCAAGGTAATGAGTTGCTTTTGATTTTGCTTTTGTTCCATCAATTTGTCCTAGTTTTCTACACCGTCAGAGAAAAGAAACCTTTGACTTGACCTTTAACTTGCATATTGGTAGTTTTGGCTTCCTTGCGTATTCATTTCGAATGTTTCAATAAAACAAACTTGCTTAATCCGGATGGTTTTTATTTAGTGCCAGTGAACGTTCGGACTCCGGCAGCGACTCGCAGCGGAGTCCCGAGCGCAGCACCCGCAGCGGTCCGCTGCACCTGACGGCGCTGGCGGCGCTCAAGCGGAAGCGGAAGAAGTTCTCGGACTCGCGACGTGCCGGGGCGGAGGCGCGCGAGACGGCGCGCACGGAGGCGCTGCAGCGCGCCAGCTCCGTGCCCGCGCGGCCGCCGCCGCCGTCCGGGCCGCTGCCGCGCGCGCCGCCGCCGGCGCCGGCGTCCGTGTCGCCGTCCACCACGGCGGAGAGCGTGGCGGCGCGCGGCGGTAGCCGGGAGCCGCTGCTGGCCAGTCTGGACGACGACGCGCACAAGGTGGGCGGCGCGCCCGAGCCGGGCCGGGGCGCGCGCACGGACGCGGCTGAGTGGCGTGCTGCTCCGCAGGAGGCGTGCGGGCGCTGCGGGTTCGAGGCGGGCGCGGACGCGGGCGAGGCGGAGGGCGCGGCGTGCGGGCGCTGCGCGGCGCTGGCGCGGCTGGCGGGCGTCACGCCGCTGCACGGCCACGCGCCGCACCACTCGGCGGGCTGGCTGTAGAGCCGGCGCGCGGCGTCCACGCCCGGCCTGCTACGTCATCGTCCGTTCCAGAGCTGCCGAGTTCGTTCGGCTGCCGCAGCACGATTCCTTGCTAGTCGCACTATGCTGTAGTTACATTTCGTATTAGTTCAATGAGAGACGCAATTAATTGATAATTCGGTGTTTATGAAAAAGTGAACCAAATACATAGTAGTCAGCACTCGGCACTAATCACAATGTTATATCTAGTTACAGTTAGTCAACGTTATATTTTATACATCTAGCAGGTATCTTGCCTGGATATGTTATTGCAATATTTTTGTGTCTTTTGAATCTACCTTTGTTGCCGAGCATAACTGCAGTTAACGATTTGATAGGCTTTATGACTTTACATATTGGAATCGTCGGCGAGTTCCCATAAATTGTGACAAACACAGGAGATATCACAGATATTAAGTTCACAATTATTTTGATCTGCATGAAAATGACGACCTAAAATGGGGACCCTTCAAAAGACGCCCGGGCTTTGAGGATAAGACTGGGGAGTGTGTGATGTTTACCTTATTAAAACCATCTCGGTTATCACTATCAGCAGATGGAAATAGAGCCGTTAACTCTAAAATACCACTCCGGAGCTACCTCCAAATACCTGTTTAGGCACATCCCTGAGGATGCTATAAAAAAAGCTGACCTCGTCCTCTTGGGCCGTCATGGATCTCAGAAGAAATTCATTTCCCTTTACATATCCGTCTCATCCAGCTTAGCCCTTACCACCGCTGGCAAAGACAGGTCTTGTGCGATCCTGGCGACCAAGCTCCGAAGCTCAGAGGCCCAGACAGAGCACTCTTCTAGTATTCATACTGTGCCGTAGGGTGGTACCCTTGCTACATGAATGTAAATTATGTAAAGCTGCCTTATTCCAGCTCTGACCATATTGTGGTACCACGTCCCCTGCATATCCCAGCGTTGACTAATTGTAACTAGAGTAAAGGTGCTTCAAAACGAGACATATTATTGAATTGCAACCAGTGGCAATATACAATCGAGGCCAACCGCCACGTCATCATGTCTCTTGCAGAGCATGATTGATAAAATCGTATAGTCTGCATGGGTACATTGTAGAGACAGCCCGGGGAACAATGAAGAAGTACTGCCAGAAGTCCATTACGGCCCGTTATTCACATTGGAGACAACAATATGCTCGTATGAAAGCGCCTTTAGACAGATAGACTGTGGTAAAACTGTTCATATTATTGTTCATACTAACATTATGTAAACACAAAATTATTATCAATACTTAGTGCATAAATCTTCCTATAATATTATAACGAAGACATATTTTATCAAACACCAACTAGTTAAGTAGCTACAAAAATATTGTAAAGTAAGTACAGAAAGGTAAGTATTTATTGTATTACGTTTGTAAGAAATTATTTTATATACGTTTTAAGATAAAATTACCTAAAGTACTGACAGTGGGTTGACTTCAACATATTTACTGTTATTTACGATGCACTATTGTTTCTACGCTGATACGAAACGCAAACGAATTCGCACGATCATATAGGTAATTTATATTATTTATATGACACACTAATAGCGATAGAGTACGCAGTCCGTATGTTTCACCAACGACCAACCAATGACCCCAAACTAATAAGTCAACCCCTGTATTCGTAAGTTATTTAGTGTAAGGTACTACTAATAGCCAATAAGTTACTAAATATAATCATGATGTGTTCCAGAAAGTTTTCCACTTAAGTTACTCGGTCGACGCACACTGAAATAGTGCTACTATTATTACTAAGTAAGGACGAACAATATAAAACAGGGATTTTAAATGAAACAAGTTATACCTACTTACCTAAATATCCGATGCCGGTATGAAATACCCCTGACATTTTATAAGACACCCTAGGTTAAGTAGAATGTAGGCGAATAGTTGATAATGAGCTGGAGTCGCAAGTTGATTCGTCTCATACGAATGCGACGAGATCCAGTATCCACACCGGTCTCGACGAGCTAAAGAGACGTTTTAAAAACTTTCGTTTTATTTATTTGAGTACATAAAAAGAGGAATGATCATAATTATTATGAAAGAGGAATCAGGAATATGAATCGCGAAAGCGATGCTGCGAGTGTATGTCCGCTAGTATATTGCGCGCAGAAAAACGGGCTCGTCATCAACTTCAACAAGTGTTAGGCCGCGTTCACACCAACATAGTCGGCGATCGACTGTGAACGTCTAGTTCAAAATGAATTAAACACCGCTGGCTTAGTGAGTCAGTCGGCAGCTACACATGAATGACTTGCTCGTCGGTCTGTCGTCACATATCGTCCTCATGTTCGTCGTACGCCTGCCACGTGTATCATTGTTACGTATAGTCATCGAGTGCCGCTCGCCGGCACGACCAGAGGCCTTCTCACGCGTTTAGTTGTTGTCGCGGCCGGCCATGAGGCCACCAGACCGCGCCGGCACATAATCGATTATATTTTGTAAACAATTGTTATTTATTTATACATTATATTTGTATATAACGGTGCGAAGTTTAATAAAATAAGCACTATTCATTGGGTTGTTTTATTTGGTTCCAAAACACTAGCTACCTTATCGCCGCTGACTTGTTGGACTGCGACGTTGGCTTAAGGTGGGTGCTGACCCGACTGTCTGGAGGACACGGCGCGGCATACGCTGGCAGAGTGTGCCCTTGGGAGGAGCCGCCGTACCCTCATCTCTCTGGTAGGCGGTGACCTCTCGCTGCCGACCGTAGTCCGTTCTAGGGTCGCCGGCGAGGAGTCCTGGGACGCGGTGGTCTCCTTCTGCGAAACTGTTATGGCGCAGAAGGAGGCTGCGGAAAGGGAGAGGGAGATCTCTCAAACGCTCTCCCGGCCCGCAGCAGGCGCATCGGGCGTCGGAGGAGGGCATACGTTGCCCTCTTCCGGCCCCCCTAACTGAGTCCAGGGGCGGCGGACTTGAAATGTCCGTCGCCCCCCATTCATCCGGACCCGGTGGCGCGTGTACCTAAATAATAAAAGAAATCAGCAGGATGCCGAGGGAAATCTCGTCAGCTGGTGCATTTAAATAGGCGTCAAAAGTCAAAACGTTTATTTCAATTAGGCCATTAAACGGCACTTTTGAACGTCATCGTTTACAGTTCAGTTAAATAATAATGTTACATTAATAAAGTGACTCTACTGTCCATTCGGAAAGGTAGATTCTTATGGAGAAGAACGGACAAGAAACTCCATAGTTACTCTTTTCAAATAATGATTTTACAAAATTTGGTATACAAAAATTAATTTAATATTATGTGAGGACGATGCACCCAGAGTATGCTACTTAAAGAACAAAGTATCACCAGCAGAGGTAAACTTATTAATTTTCTAAAGTAATTTAGGTAAATGGTACTCACATATTTACAAACATTGGAACCATTAATTAAACAACAGTATGTGAGTCAACAGAAAAATAAAAACACAAAAAAAGAAACAGTATATCTATAAAGTTAATACATTAATCAACCAGTTTGACCTTTTGTCTACACCCTTGATTGTCCTATGGAGCAGGACCAGCATGTTTCCAAGCATTTTTATCCTGAATGTAATTTTCTAATTTGTAATATGCTTGTTCACAGTGTACTTTTAACATGAGTTTTAAATTTTCTTTCATTTAGTTCTAATATGTCAGAAGGTATTTTGTTGTAACATTTAGGCGAATAGATGTTCCTGAGTTTCAGTGCATCAGCTGACGATCTTCCCACCGAGATACAGCCAGCTGACATGTTTATCTATTCACAATATTAGATAATTAACTATCATCTGATAAATTTTCAATCGAGAGGAAATGACTGAAAATATGTAAAAAAATCGTATTCGTGTGACCAGCTGACGTATTATCCGCCACATTGGGTGGCGGATAATACGTACTTTTTTTTCCTTCAAGTTATTGGGTTAGCTATAGTTTGATAGATTTTCAATCGGGAGTTTTTCTAACCTACATATTTGGGAGGCTACCGCTGCTGAGCCCACCCACCGAACAGCAGCTGACGTTTACAGAGCTTCATGATACAACTCTCTGAAGCATTTTACGAGTTATCACCCGGGAGAAAATGATTGACAAAATTTGTAGCCTGGCTTGCGGTCTATTAGCATTGTAAACACCTGCGTTCGGTCCCCAGGTAGAATAAAACTAAGATCGTTGCTCCGAACGATCACAAGACCAAACATTAAATAGAATACTGTGTTGGGAAGAGTTAGTGAATAAAAGACAAAAAAAATATCAGTACAGTATTTTTTTATTACAGATACGGTAATTTTTACAATAAATATTATGCTAAAGCAATCTAAGGCCCTGGTCTACTTAGCAAACGATTGTGGAACGGCAAGCTGCGCCAGTCGAGCGCGACTGCTCAGATGAGGCGCTTCCCTCATGCCTCGCACGCACGCGCCCAGCAGGTGCACCGCTTAGCGAAGACGGTCAGTGGGAGCTGGCGTGACGTGTCACTGCACTCCCGAGGGCGCCGGCTTAGTTAAACGGTGGATCTACAGGCCGTCTAAGAAAAAGGGGCGCATCTACTCTTGTATGCAAAATTTACTTATCAGGATCAGGAAAACGAGGTTTACAGTTCTACAAGGAATATTTTTTATATT
Organism: Mamestra brassicae; assembly: GCA_905163435.1. Classification (NCBI taxonomy): domain Eukaryota; kingdom Metazoa; phylum Arthropoda; class Insecta; order Lepidoptera; family Noctuidae; genus Mamestra; species Mamestra brassicae. Next base: position 504,044 of record LR990996.1, read on the forward strand.
TTTCTATGAGCTTCGATACGAGTTATACTAGTGGAAAATCTAGTTTCGACGAGAACTTTGTTGTTTCGTTGTCGGTTTGTGGTAAGCGACGGAGTGGTCGTCGATGGAGATGCGCCCTGTTTGGTTACGACGGCGGCGGCGGTACATACGCTGGAGTCAGACGGCGGCGAAGTCCAGCGGCGTGTAGTCGGTGGCCTTGGGGCGGCGCACGGCCAGCGCCACGCGGCCGGCGCGCTCGCTGAGCAGCACGCCGCAGCCGCGCCCCAGCGCGCCGCGCTCGGCCGCCAGCGCGATCTGGTTCACCACGCGCCGCTCCACCTCGTGCTTGATGGAGCGCGCGCCGTAGTGCACGTCGTACCTGCGCACCGACACGCTCATGTCATTCGTCTGGTAACGACGACCTTCTACAGCTAGTATACCGAAAGTAACGCGTTAGTAGCGATTCAGCATCACTTCTGTTTTGTTGCAAACGCGCGACTGTATTGATTAACATAGTTACTACAAAATGTAGAAGAGAGCGACCTCCTTAATAAAGTGAAGCGAACATCCATATACCGGAATACCGGAAGCAAGCCCTCATCCCGATCCAGTAGTATACACAAACATCGAGTACGCTTGCGTGCTTTGAAAAAGCAAGCATAACCGACGTCGATATTCTAGTGGATTTAAAAATACATTTAAAAAATACGGACCAAGTGGATGACCACTTGGATCATCATTCATCATCTACGAAGATGCTGCTCGTCCGGACTGCTCGATATGCAGGGGTCGGTGCTCTCGACAACATTTTTCTTGCTGCATATTACTGATCTGCTAAAACCTTATCTGTTAAAAAAACCTTTGGGTATGCAGACGACAGCACTGTCGCTGAGATACGCGTCCAACGCACGGGTCGCAGGTCCGCTCTGCGAGAGGCTATGGTTGAGCGCTTGAACTTGTCCTTACAGGCTGTCTCTTAATGGGGCAATGCCAATCTGGTCAAGTTCAATGCTGCTTAGACCCAGGCGTGTCTTTTTTAGGGTTCCGTACCCGAAGGGTAACCAACGGAACCCAGAATCAGAACCAGAATTACTAAGCCTCCGCTGTCCGTCCGTCTGTATGTCAGCGGGCTGTATCTCAAGAACCGTAATAGAGAGACAGTTGAAATTTTCACAGTGTGTATTTCTATTACATTAATTTCGGAAGTCTGTGTTAAACACCGATTTCCGAAATTAATGTTTTTTTGTAAAAAAGTTTATTTTTCCTGCCAGAGTCTGTTTCCTGATAACTGCAACCTGGGAGTCTTTAAGTCAAGAGTGAATAGGTTACTTCCAGGCAAGCGTGCTCCATCTTCGACCACTTCATCGCTTACCATCAGGTGAGATAGTGGTCAAACGCGTGCCTATAGTAAAGAAAATCTAAAATAGAGTTGAAAATAGTTACCCATCGGCGAGCGCGCCCAGCACGCCGCCCTCCCAGCGCAGCTCCACGGCGTGGCGCGAGCTGGCCTTCTCGGCCCAGTGCTTGAGCTCCAGGTGCACCAGCGTCAGCAGCTCCTGGCGCGAGAACGGCAGGAAGTACACGATCTCGTTGATGCGGCCCAGGAACTCGTCGCGCCCGAAGTGCCGCTTGAGGATGGGCCGCACCACGCTGTCCTTGAAGTTGCGAGACACCTCCAGAGACTCCTCCGGCTCTTCGGTGTTCGAAGGCCCGCGTTGACTGTTCCCATCGTGGTCATCTGCTACAGAAATACGACTTTCATTGACACGAGGACTGAACTAATCGACTAAACCATCACTTATTATCAGTCGAGATAGTAGGTATTCAAACCTGAACTAAAAAAAAAAGGTAGTTTTCCTATTGTACGTATTGTGATTAGATAAAGTAGTGAATGAAACTGCACAAACTCACACTTAATAACCTTTTTAATGTGACAGTATAATTATAGTAATTTATGATACTGTTACATAACAAAAGTTGAAAAGCATTATTTTGTTAAGAATGGTGTGTTATAATACTGGTATTCAGCTGAATCCGGTTTGACTGGAAGCCAACCCCAATATAATTGGGAAAAGGCTAGGCAGATGATGGTGTGTTATAATAGTCATTTATGATAGTGCGGTAAGTGGGTTTTTACAAACGAGTAAACGAATGTAACCACCAGTGTACCATAGTCACGAGTTTGTAAAAACCAATTTCCGCACGTGTGGCATACGTTTTTCAAAACATTTGCGAGAAAACAGTACATAATTACAATACATTAACAGAACAGTAGGTATTGAAACAAACTTGTAGTTTTTAGATATCAGTCGGAAAGTCGCAACAATCTTTGACGTTCCATATATGAAAATAGCGCGAATTTGCAAATGGTGCCACGTGCGCGTGGTAAAAATTAGAACTATAGTAGGCGCCAGATAATCGTGGAATAACGGTCATTGACCCACCTACAATTATTGACATTTTTAATTTTCCACATTTATCTGGCGCCTACTATACATCTTTCGTCGTTCTTTTGCTTTTGCCATGCATAATCTCAGAAAAAAACTGAAGTGAACAAAAAACACAAACAACAAAACAACAAACAAAATTATTTTTTTTCTTTTAATTTTGTCTTGCACGATCTCAGAAAAAAAAAATGTGTAATTATAGTTAAATGATCTCTGTACAGTTAGTGTAAAGTTTTTTTTGCATGCTGAAAATGAGTAAGCTTTCTTTAGTATTAAAGTGAGACAAAAGTATTGAGTAAAAGCGCTTCCAAGGAGGTTCGATCATTCAGCTTATTTATTATAGTAATTTGAAACTCCTAGGTAAAACTAAAAAAAAAAAAAAATTAAAAAAAACCGTAAAGGATACACACGGCGCTATTCAACGAGGAGTGCGGTAGAATAGGTACTTAGATGAGAGTACCTATTTTACCGCACGTTCCATTGTATGGTGCGTTATATTTTTATTGTCGTGTTTTTTTAATTTTTGTTTTATCAATTTTAAACAATATTCGTAAAAATTATACTATTTTCGATTTGATAATTTAACATTTATTTTAATTTTTACAATAATAACTGTTATTTCTATTTATTTTTGAGCACATAAATTTTTATTTATCTTTTTGTTTTAAAATTAAGAGTCGCAACATTTTATTTTAGTTACTTTTTGTACAAAATATTTTGGTTTCTGTCTGACTTGAATATTTTAGTTTATGTATAATTTATGTGTGTCTATGTTTTCGAGCGTAGGTATGGCACTCGTGGGCTGCAGCTGAAAATCAGCGTTAGGTGGTATACCTTGTGTTGCCATCTGGCATTATGCTGAGCTGAGGCCCTTTGGCATTGTTGGTTTTCATTATTTATTTTTTTTATTTAATTTTATGTTTCTATTACAATGCCAATAAACACAATTTTCTTTCTTTCTTTCTATTTAACTTTCGAAGACTGTATACGGGCTTTGTAAATGCGTTTTTTGAGCAAATGTGTTGAAAAATAACTTTGTAATTTTGTAAAACTGGTCTGTGGATAAAGTCTGTCAATAAGGTATTGATTTCATAATTGGAACTGTACGGTAAGAGGGTAGAAAAATTGTTTTTGAAAATATGATAATGAAAAATCTTGAACTTACAGAAAGCCACTCTACCGCTGTGTGTCATAGTCAACTTTTTATTTATTTATTTGGTTAACCAACAATTGTTTACACATCACATCACAGTTACATTCTAACGGTTGGCTGTTGTTGTTGTTGTTGTTGGTTGCTGGTTGTTATTGTGGAATAATGCACGGTCCCTGCGGGAAAGAGTTAGTATATTAATAAAAACAATTGAATCTACCTCTCTGCTCGACGACGTTCCCTGAAGGAGCCACCCTGGCGCGCTGCGCCGCCCGCGCCTCCGCCTCGCGCCGCAGCTGCAGCCCGTACTGCGCGATCTCGTCCGCCGCCAGGTTCGACGTCATCACGAAGATGGCGTTCTTGCACTCAATCAGCTTGCCCTTGCCGTCCGTCAGCCGGCCCTGCGGACGACACCCGGGTTACGAATGCGACGAGCTGTGCCCTACTGTGGCAGACTGGCGGAGACGGAGAGAGTCGTTACCTCGTCGAAGAGCTGCAGCAGCACGGTGAGCACGTCAGGGTGCGCTTTGTCCACCTCGTCGAACAGCACCACGGCGTCGGCGCGGCGGGCCAGCGCGCGAGTCAGCTGGCCGCCCTCTTCGTGGCCCACGTAGCCGGGCGGCGCGCCGATGAGCTTGGCCACCTCGTGCTTCTCCTGGTACTCCGACATGTCCAGGCGAATGAAGGCGGCGGGGTCGTCGCGGTGCATGTAGCGCGCCAGCTGCTTGGCCAGCTCCGTCTTGCCGATGCCGGAGCTGCCGAGGAACAGGAACACGAGCGGATGCTCGTCGTCCGCCCAGCCGTTCTCTTTGCGGCGCACGGCAGCGGCCACGGTCTCCACGGCGGCCTGCTGGCCCACGATAAACTGCTTGAGGCGCTGCTCCAGGGGGAAGCGGCGCCGCTCTTCGGCGGCAGCGGCCGCCGCGGCCTCCTCCCAGGCGCGCGTGTGCTGCACGATGAGCTCGCGCGTGGGCGACGGGTCGCGCGCGTAGTGCAGCGCGCGCCGGCCTGCGTGGTCGCGCGCGGTGGGGTCGGCACCCGCCTCCAGCAGCGCGCGCGCGACGCCGGCCGAGTCGGCCAGCGCGGCGTAGTGCAGCGCCGTCCACCCCAGGAATGAGGCGCGCGCGTTCATGGTGCCGCAGAATTCATCCTCGCGCCGCTGCAGCACCTCGAGCGGGTGCAGGCCGGCGGCGGCGGCGGCCAGCGAAGCGCCGGAGTATCGCTCCTGCAGGTCGGCGCGCGCGCCCAGTGCCAGTAGCTCGTGCACGGCGGCGGGCTGGTCGTTGGCGGCGGCCACCATGAGCGCCGTCCAGCCCAGAGCGTGGCGCCAGTCGGCGGGACTGGTGCCGCCGCCTTCCGCATCGCGCCCATGTTTGCCACTCGAAACTACTGCCTCAACTTGCCTGAAATCCGGCATTCAAGTGGATTTTTGAGTCAGAGAAATGTTGTCACCGGAAAATTGCAGACTCCGCAAGATTGTAAGAAATCTTGATTTGATTATAATTTCTCGTTTTATTATTAAAAACTCGTTTTGTATACAATAAATCCCATCCGAATTCAATAGTTTCCAATGTATCCGGTGTCTTATTTAGAAAAAATAGTTTACAATTTCACGCGATATTTTACAATCTTACGGCGATTGCTATTTTTCGATGACATAATTATATATTATGAATTTTAGAAAAAAAAATTGAGTTACAATCCAAAAAATAAAAGCCCTGAATTGTGAAAAATAATTTAAACAAATTTAAAAGAAAGATTAATATTGTGACATCCTGCATGCAAAATTTGCATGTATACGCATGTTTTGACAAATAAAATTATCTTTATCTTTTATCTTTTTCTTTAATGGTCAGTTTTACTGGCATGTTGCATGGCTGTTTGAATTTGAGAGATACCTTAGGTTTAACGCTTCTCACATGTATACAAAGCCATGCGGCAAAGCTAGTATAAAATAATAAAAAAACAAAAAAAGACACAGAAGCTGTTGCAAGTACTTATTTATGGCAGCTTAAGAAACTCTACAAAACAAAGGAACACTCACCGCCGCAGTTCTTGCACATTTCCAAGTTGTGCAGCTTTAAAGAATCTTTTCTCTGCAACAATGAGACACCAATAAGCAGCTGGTTCTAAATATGCAACATGGCCAAAAGGGTTCTTCCCTTTATTCTCCTAAAATTGTTTGTCCGAAAATCATTATCCATAACACTTCTGCTATAAACTTTGGTTAACATGTTCTAAAAATCTAATTTGTGTTCCCTAACTTTTTTATCCATAATCTAAACTGCCATAATCGTTTTTGTCCTAATCATCATTTGTCCTAATGATAACTTGCCCGAACTTAATGTCCACCATAGAATACAAATTCAACTCAGTTCGGTTGGCGCAGTGGTTGAGCAATTGACTGCTGCGCTGCGTATCGCGGGTTTGATTCCCGCACGGAACAATTATTTGTATGGCCTACAGGTAGTTGTTCCAGGTCTGGCTGTTTGTGTATGTGACTTTGTATGTTTGTAAACGCACCACGATACAGGAGAAATTCTACCATGTTAGTGATATTATGGATGCTTTGGTATTTTCATATTGGACAACTAGAGTCACTAATATTTTAATTTCAAACTAAATTTGACGTTCAAAGGTGCCTTTTAATGGTCTAGTTGAAATAAATGAATAGACTTTATTATATTTTTCATTTGGTGTTTAAAAAAACTTTCTCTTTGAGTGATGACAGAAGACATGTTTGTACCTAATGTTTTGATTTGTTTTAATCAGGGTTGGAAAAAATCATGAAAATCTAATGAAGCATGATTTTTTTATAAAACCTTTTTATAATTTTTTTTTTTCATTTTATTATTTAATTTAACTATATTTTTCCCTCAAGGAATTGCGCCTACACAGCACAGGGATTTCCCTATTGTCTGACATGTGAATGCGAAGCAAAAAGGATATCCCTGTGTAGTGTTTTGTACATTTCCCTTGCAATTATGGTCTTACTTTCTTTCTAACAAGCATTCATTTGTTCAGTTTTGTTTACTCATCTAAGGTAAGCGATGATGTAGTCAATGGTGCCTGCCTATAAGTAACTGAATAAGTTACATGTAGGCAAGCATTCACTTGACTTAAAGACCCCCCGGTTATTATCAGGAATCACAGACTTCTTCTAAGAGATAACTATTGATTACCAGCCAGTGGCTTTCAACTGTTTATACTGAGAATCTCTAGGGCATCTCTATGTCCAGTTGTCATGTCATTGTGTTCATAATGGTAATGTTGACGATATGAGCAAATATTCATGTACCTATGGATGATCTACAGCTTTCTCTAATGGTCATGAAGGCTTGAGAACAACAATGCAAGGAGTTGTTATATTATATGCACCATTAAAGACATGATCAGCTGCCAGTAGCGCCAGGGCCAACGTGCCAGCGCTGAGCGCGCGCGAGGTCGGGCGCCGGGACTCGCCCCCCGGGTCGCCGCTACTCTCTGCCGTATGCACCTGCCGCGCCAGCACCCCTGTGAACCGCGCCGACTGCTTCAACGCGAATACACTGCGTTTGTACATACATCTAGCAGATCGTAATGTTGACATTGTTTTCCTGTATTCACTCGATCTGTCTTCTAAATAACTGTCAAATTCTTCTGTGTGATTCTTAATATATTTTGTGCAAGAAACGGAATATAATTTGAAATGCACCGTATCCACATTATTACTGTTTTTTTAGTTTTTTTAGCTCGGTAGAGCTATCATTTTGACTCCCCAGTTTTCCTGTACTTTCCTCTTGTCTGGCGGACTGTCACTGACATTTATGAACACTGTCAATTTTCAGCTGACACACATAATTTTGCTTGAGGCAAAAACCTTTACAAGCAGCGCCACCCGCACATTCTCGAAGATGCTTGACAGTCAGTTTGATCTTTCAGCCTGCCTGATGTCAAAATCAAAATTAGTAAAAAGTATGAACTCTAGGAAAACCCGTCTTTGGTAAAATTTTCCAATGGAAGTGTTGCCAATCATAAAACCGTCCTCAAATCTTGTCAAAATTGATTAGTTTGATGATTGATTTGCAACTCAAAAGGACATTATAAGTACATAAGTCTGATTTATTACAGCCAAGTCGCAAAAGTCTTAGCGTATCTCTTTTTGCCAAGTTTTTCTATAGCTATTGGTACAAATTTAATTGGCAAAATGGCAACATCAAATTCTACTTCATTCAGTCAATCCGACCGACCGAATTTCTGATTCCTGAATTTCATGCACGCTTGTGAATTGAATTCCAAATGAAAATTCTCTTTTCAATTATGTTGTTTTGAGTTACACTTGCTGACTAAGTACAGCGCCTGATAGGATTATGTACTTTGGTGGACAAAGTAATATTTTTTTTTAATTCGACTGCTATGGGAATGTGTTGACACTTTAAGTGTTTGTTTGGGAAAACCGTCTTGAATTATTTATATTGCTGTTTGAAAGATGGCTTTGGGAGGATCGACGTATTTAAAAAGTGCTACAATGTTGGAACAATTGTTGGAGGAAATAAACTTTCAAAGGACCAAAGAAATGCGTCAGCTGATGAAAGATGGTAAGTGACACTTAATTACTTTTCGCATTTTTCCTATTTCCTATTTATATTTTTCGCTCAAAAGAATATTGCAAGGGACCAAGGGTATCATATATATATATCCTATTGGATCTCTGCCTTTATTCAAAACAGACAACTAGCAATAATAAAATTTATTCTTGCAAACTAGATCTAAAGTTCATCTCATGACAATTATAATGTGGCTTGCAACCATTCAACTGTATCCAGAGTAGTGTTTCAATCATCCACCTTAACTGATACATAGTCCAGCCCACACCACCCCAGATAAAACTAGGTTATAATCTTATTATTTATATGGAAGACTAATGATAATTAGTATTGTTTTTCTGAATTTTGTGAGTCTCAATAAACATTATTGAACCCTAAGCAGTGGTCCTTTTGTCAGTCTTTGTATTTCATACTGAATACTCAAATAGTATTTATTTATTTATCAATCTAACAACTTAAACAATAATAAATACCTACACACAAGTACAAAATAATCAATGGGAAGGCAAGTCAATGATGTGATGATTTTTGCAACTACAAGGGATTGTACTAAATTGATAATTATTAAATGAATTTATTTGAAATCATAATTATTATGTAAATAAATTCTAATTGGATAACACTGCATGTTATGTTCTGGACAAGCTAACAGCATTACTAGTGAGAGCATATTACTACTGAGCCAAGTGGCTCCTGACCCTGCACTGACTCTTGACAGCTTGTCCAACAATCAAATAAGTCTCATTAAAAATAACCAGAGTTTGAATTGGAAATACTATTCTTTTATTTTATAAGTTAATGCAGGATGTATTTTAGAGATCATTTTTCTGATATACATTATGGATTATAAAAAAATTACATCAATTAGGTACATGTTGTAGAAACTAACATTGTTTTATTAAATATTACTTTATTTTATCATCTATCACTAACATCATCATCTCAGTAATTTTGTTACATTATAGCATAATGATGTCAATGATGTGCCATGACATTGTCTTACACTGCAAGATAATGTAAATTAGATACATGTTGCTATAAATTAACACACAGGCTCTATCAATATATATAAAATCCTTTCGTTACTACTGAGTGCGTGACAGAGTCATTGACAGACAATACACAGCCATAGCTTCAAGCCGTAAAGAGCTGAAATTTGGCATGTAGGTTCCTTGGAGAGTGTAGGGGAGCACTAAGTGAGGATTTCTCGAAATTCCTATGGGAACTGGAAAAAACGGGATATGCGCGTACGAAGTCGCGGGCAAAAGCAAGTCAATAAAATATCGAAACGGCTACGGCATAGTTCGTGCTATGGTCGGCGGTGAGGAGTCTTCGGACGCGGTGGTCTCCTGCGAAACTGTTATGGCGCAGAAGGAGGCTGCGGAAAAGGGAGAGGGTCTCCTTTGCGAAACTGTTATGGCGCAGAAGGAGGCTGCGGAAAGGGAGAGGGAAATCTCAACCGCTCTCCCGGCCCGCAGCAGGCGCATCGGGCATCGGAGGAGGGCATACGCTGCCCTCTTCCGGCCCCCCTAACTGGGCCCAGGGGCGGCGGACTTGGGGATGTCCGTCGCCTCCCATTCATCCGGACCCGAGGTGGCGGCGCGTGGTGTTCCCGTGCGCCCCTCTTTGACGTAGCGGGGGGAGTCAAACACCTCACTCCCCCCGCCGACGCGGGGTGGCCCGCAGAGGCGGGCCGGCACCAGCCGGGGATTGCGGAAGTAGCATACGTTCCCGCGATCCCCGGCGTAGGTGGAAGATGGAACACCGGGGTGGTTTTAGTCAGTAAGAGTCTGACAGACCCCTCCGCCCGCCCCAGGGCGGAGGATATCCATGAGGATTTCCCCCGTTATTTAAAAAAAAGGGTGCACAGCCAGATCTCTTATCGCGAACGGCTACCACCGGCTCTGTATATGTCGCCGTCGCCTCATGTCACACACAGAATGATGTCAATGTAAACCGACGTCTGCACAACGCATTTGTTGCGAAAGGTAGTTCTATTCTCTGGAGTCCGTACCGTCGGTATCTTGGAACCAGTTCCTCATACAGGTGGTTCCCAGTTTTTTCATTCATCTTACTAGATAGGTACATGGGTACTGTAGGTAAGTACTCTACATGTTCCGTAACATATCAAAATCGTTATAAGCTCTTTCGTGAACAGTGAGAGAGACGTTGCGGTGTAGGTACCTGGTTCATGTAGGAAAACGGATGAAAATAATTTGTAAAAGAAAACAAGCCTAAATATTTCAATAGTCAAGCCCCTTGTCGTTTCGTTCTCAGTGGTCATTCACCCGTGGCCTAAATGCGGTCCAACCGACCATTCAGCCAGGGAATACGATGACTCATAGCAATAACATAAGTTCACACTTGTTTACCTCGAAGGGGGGCTGAAGCACACGTGAAAAGTAGATACCTAATTACCTATTGGTACAAATTTACATTATTTTCTACGCTGTGAACCTATCGCTATTAAAAAAAAACCGGTCAAGTGCGAGTCGGACTCTCGCGCAACAGGTTCCGAACGGATCATGTTATTGTAACATGTTAGTTTGAAAGCATAGACTTCTTAGGTTTTCCTGTAGTAAGTAGGCTCAGAGTTATTGAGATAAAAGGAATGGTCAATTTTGAACATTTTGCTCCCATAACTAGTACCTACCAGAATTCACTTCACGATGATAGTAGCTGCCCAGACACTTGCTAGTTGTCGCGATGTCGTGTCAACGTGCTTTGATTTAAAAAACTGGCCGAGTGCGAGGCAGACTCGCATGCAAAGGGTTCTGAACGAATCTAATTTTTGTAACACGTTAGGTACTCCAAACTAGTGATGTTCGCGAATATTCACATATTTTTCGACATTCGCATTCGTATTGACAAGAAACGATGCGAATGTTCGCGAATGCGAATATTCATGGCGAATTTATTTCACAAACAAAAGGAAATGAAATATAGACGCGAGGATATGTAATGGTAACACAACAACTGATAAGATTTATATTTTCCTACTAGCTTTAGCGACTTCGTATGCGCATATCCCGTTTTTCCCGTTCCCGTATAGCCTTCATCATGAATGTGGCTATCATATACAAAAAGATTTTCTCAAATCGGGTAGTTCCACAGATCGCGTTCAAACGAACAAACTTTATGATTAGTATAGATTTACTTATCTATATATATAAAAATAAATCCTTATTTCCCTTGGTCACGGCATCACGCGTGAACGGCTGGATCAATTTCGCTAATTATTTTTTTGGTTTGTTCGCCAGATTACAGGGAAGGTTTAAAAACAACAAAAAATAGGTAGGCGGGGGTAGGTATGTATGTATGTATGTAGGTAGGGTAGGAAAGTAGGGTAGGATATGTAGGTAGGGTAAGTATGTAGGGTAGGTAGGTATGTAGGGTACGTATGTAGAGTAGGTAGATAGGGTAGGATAGGTAACGGTTGACGGGAGGTGACGGGAGCGAAGCCACGGGCACAGCTTGTATTTGAATATAAATGATCATGGAACATGAAGTAAGTAGGCAACTAAATGAGTAAGACTTTCTCTTTTGTTCTTATAAATTTAGTGTAAATATTAACAAAATAACAAATAAACTGAAAAAAAAAATGAAAATGTCCTTGATTTTAAAAAATCTAGTTCTAAATTATAATATCTTTGGTAAAACAGAACTTGTGAGGTTTAATCAAATCAATAATCTAATGATCGAATTCTAATGAGTCTTGTTACAATCATTTAAGTTTTGTACTTACATACTTACTACTTATTCAAAAGATTACGCGAATGTGAAAAATCCAACATTCCGATACCAGATGTATCAATTAACGTAAGGGACCCAAAATGCCAAATTGATCCTACGTCAATTAACGTAAGGTTCATTTACGCTAAATGCCAAAATGTCCCTTACGTTAATTGACATTTCCGATATCGATTTTTTACATCACTACTTCAAACCATAGATTTAGGTAAAGAACCATTATGTTTTTTTTTTAATTTTAGACTCAGTAGTTTCGGAGATAAGGGGTGTGGTCATTTTTCATCTAATTTCTTGAATAACTTCAAAACCAGTTATTTTATAATTATGAAAAAAAATAATCTTATTTGCCCCCCAAAAAGTGACCCCATTTTCAACGTTTATTTATTTTCATTACACATCCGTGTTTGGGTCACAGAAGATTGATTATATGTGTGCCAAATTTCAACTGAATTGGTCAAACATAGATTCAGAGAAAATGGGCTGTGACAGACAGACAGAAACCGAGTGATCCTATAAGGGTTCCGTTTTTCCATATAGGTAGAGGATCGGGACCCTAAACAACAGGTCTAGATTAATTTTCTTTGGAATGTTTCAAAGATGCTTTGCTCTATTTTTGTAATTTATCGACACAATTCTATAAGTTTTATTGTTCTCTGTAGAGATTCATTAATGAAATATTATTCTCAAAAGCCCATCTATTCGCAGCCATTCTGAATTCGATAACCGCGCGTAGGTGCAGCACACAAAAAATATATTTTCCGCTCGCTACTGCCTGCCTGGCACTGGCGAGTTATTGCCGAACGCGTCCGTCCGATGCGAGTGATGTCCGAGCTGCTGCCATGTGCGAGTTACTGCACTGCAGCTACTCGCCAGGTTGACTCGCATGCTGGCTCGCACTGTGTCAACTAGCCATTATTGCTAGTAGTAGTAGTTTACACAGTACGAGCTGCTGACTAGACAGTAAACAGCTACTCGTATGCCAGTAGCTCAGCTCGCCTTGGCTTCCTCACGATGATAGTAGCTGCCCAGTCTCTTGCGAGGCGCAGCACACAAAAAGTACAGGTTCCACTCTCAACTGCCTGGCTAACACGGGCGAGCTACTGTCATCCCGTCCGAACGATGCGAGTGATGTCTCGAGTTGCTGCTATGTGCGAGTACCTGTCGAGAGAGGTGAGTGAAAAAAAAATGTTAAAGTAACTCGGATCTGCCAGTGAGGAGCTACTATCCAACTTGCACGTGGCATAACTCGTAAGAAACGTCCAAACGATGCAAGTTATTGCTCTGCAGCTACTTGGCAGGCTGACTCGCACGCTAGCTCGCACTGTGTAAACTAGCCATTAGTAAACTCTTTGCGACCACTAGACCAAAGAGGCATTAATCATGAAGTATTAAATTTTTAAAGTTCTTAGCTAATGTTAGAAGGTACTCTTAACCTTATGAATGAGGGAGTTAGTAGATACTAATTATATAGAAACCTAACCTTTAGTATTCGGAAGAAATAATAAAATATTTAACCCAGCTTTATCTCGGTTTGCTTTATCTTCAATCCTACTGACTGTTTCCGTCACGCATTATCCAAATAGACTATCTTCATCATTCAGACAAAAGAGATCCACTGCTGGAAGTGGACACAGGCTTCCTCAGAGTATTGTTACAACTTGGTTCCCTGCGAAACTCAACATTTTTAAAACTGCGAGCATAGCTCTCCAGTTCGTAAAAATGCTTGAATTTGTTCTACGTCGGGCTTCTGAACCTGTGAGGACTCCAATTGACGACTTTTATTGATCTTTCATTTCAACGGAAATGGTATAATGGTTGGTGTAATAATTGGTTCTGGTCGCTGCGCCCGTCTGAAATCCCTATTGCATTCTGTAACTTTCTGAAGTCGTATTCAAATCGTTAGCAGTTTCCTCTGTAGTTCTCTAACTTTTTGATCCGTAGTACGGTTTACTACGGGTTGTGCATTCATAACTTAGGTACTCGCTCTTCTTATACTCTGATCTAATCGCACCTACTGCATTGTATTTCGTTCTCTTACCCTGTCCCAATTTGTTTGGGGTTGGAGCAGCAGACTTCTTAGACACAACTCTATCAGCCGCCATCGCTGAAGTCAGCTCCTTTTTCCCATATCATCACTTTCCTCACGAGATCATTCCTTTCGCATCCCTCCGCATCACACCAACAGATAAGTAGGTACTGCATGCCTTGTGACGTCATTCATATTGTTACGAGCTTGGGGTTCGTGACAATAAAAACAGCCGATTAAATAACCAAAAATGACACTTTAATTTAAAAACAGTAATTATAACTTTAAACTCACTAATTATAAAACACAAGTTCACTACTGATCACTTTATTCGCACTTGAAGATCGCTTCCGAAGTATTCGCTTGTATCGCAAATCCAATACTGACTCGGTCGTTTTTTTTTTTGTGAATGGCTTCGCGCTGTTCAACCTATAAGGTTGTCGACTGCTTAACCGATCTTGCCTGAGGTGGCCTTAATATAATATTAAAGCCTCCAGCCAGGGCTTATACAAAACTTACAACTTAGGCTCTAGACAGACGGACTGCATTTCAACTGCAAGCCAACTGCAAATCTGCAGTTCGGATGCAGTTTGAATGCAGTTGGCACGACTGCAATAGAACTGCAAACCAACCGTGCGGTCCAATTGCAGTCGGCGTGCAGTCGTGTGAACTGCACGCACATACCATCAACAGTTACTCTTTTTGAAAGATTTACAAGAGAAAGGTGAAAGATCGTCTAATTTAGATTCTACTAATGAGGAACCTGTAGGAGAAGAAATAACTAAGAAAAAAAAAGCTGTTAACAAACGTAAAACAAAAAAATCATAAGAAGAGGACTTGATCGAAAATTTAACCAAAAGAGTAAATAAAAAAATAAATGATGAAGAAGATGAAAGAGATGAAGACCGACTGTTCCTTCTATCTTTGTGTAAAGATTTTAAAAGAATTCCAGATTATTTAAAGCTAGACGCAAAGGCAGATTTCATAAATATAATAAAAAAATATGCTTCCACATGTAACATGTCCGGACCGCAATATCAGCCAACGAATGATTTCAGGCGATATTTTACTTCAAATATGAACTATAACGTGCCTTCGAGTTCAAATGTACCTCCTATCCAACAGGAGACATTCAATCGGCCAGGAACTTCAGAATCTCATTACAGCAATATTGTCTCACCTGATAATTGCAGCGATAGCTCATACATAAACGACGTAGTCGGTTAACTGTTTCTATACATATATTCTCCGGAACTAAAAAAAAATCTGTATAAAAACTTCTTTGAAGTTCACTAAAACCTTTTTTTTTTTTTTAATTCATTTTCGTTTTTCATTCTATAATTTAGGTGCTTACTAATTCTTACTTTCTCTTGCCTGTCTACTGTTTCTTGTGCTACACTAACATTGTCAGTGAAAACTTTTAATTGGCCTTCTTTCACTAACTGTCAACTATCTGTATCCTAGCTGTAAGTTTTCTTAAGAAATAAAATAAAAAATAAAAATAAAATAAAATATATTTTTTAAGTAACTATTTTTGTAATTTAATTCATAATGCCTATTCAATGGCGACAGATCGAGGTTTGCAATATAAATAATAATGTTTAAAATTGTTAAAAGCTTACCGCAAAGTTATTGCAATCCTTTCTTCTGCCGATATACTTTTTCTCATGATGGTGTCTTGTTTAGTCGTGCAGTCCGAGGTGTGCAGTTCACACGACTGCACGCCGACTGCAATTGGACCGCAGGGTTGGTTTGCAGTTCTATTGCAGTCGTGTCGACTGCATTCAAACTGCATCCGAACTGCAAATTTGCATTTGGATTGCAGTTGAAATGCAGTCCGTCTGTCTAGAGCCTTAGCGACTACACGCCAAGGGCACCCCCTGTGGGGTACGGGCCTCGGCTTAGGGCGTCGCTGGGGGGAGGACAACTAGGGACGGGCTGGATCGAACTAGTGACTCGGTCGTGGAATACGCGCTCCTTACCTATATGTATAAGTCAGTTAATTCTAGAAACTTATATTCTCGAAACATCTGGAAAGTACTCGTAACTACCGCTGCTGACTTACCAGATATATTCTGGCAAAGAAATGTCTAGAAGGTACTTGACTCTACTAGTTCTGCTACTCGATACTAGATGGCGCCAGTAGTAACTTAATGTACCCGACATTAATTCTGGCGCGTAACAATATTGACTTGATCAAGAAACTAAGATCATCCAAGTAACTTTATTTTAAAGTGAAATAGCATCCAAGGTTAATTATGAACATTAGAATTCGAATGATTGCCTACGCAGCACATCGAGATCAAGGTAATGACGAAATAGGAACGGGTTGTCTATTCACGTAGGAGGAAGTATATACTCGCTTTAAGAAAAAACATTTAATTAACTTTACAACGGCGTTCGTATAATAAACAGTTGCATGTTCCGTACATTATCTACATTTCTCACAATATATTCTAAACAGGGAACACGTTAAATCTCGGAATGTGGCTTCTAACAATGTATTTGAACTCTTGAATAGCCTCAGTAATAAACTTGGAAGTGACTACAAATATTACAAACAAATCGGACAGTATATTGTCTCGTTTTATTGAATCATTAAGTAGGTGTGGTTTACATTCGATCGTGAAACAATACATAATATTATCATATAAGTAGGTAACCAACTTCAACTATATAAAAACAGGTACACAGCATCTCATCAAAGATTTGTAATGCGGCATTACTTTGACAATACATATTTACAAGATAAAGACAAGAACATCAGACGAATATACAAAATCGAATCTTCATAATTAAGTAATAGTATTCTAAACTTCAGAATATAACGAATCCATTTATTAATAATGCAATGTTCGGGCAGTTCGTTATAAGTTATAAAATACACGAATGCAATGTGCACACAGAAGCAGAATATACAGCTGACGATGAAGAGATTCACCATGACCACGCGGGAAGGCGTGGCGCCACTCACTCTCATACAATACATTATTGTACGTGAAACAGTGTAACATACACCTCTAGGATTGGATAATATCAAAATTAACCATAATTATAATAACCTGTAGTTACTCTTACTTATATGTAAACTTGATCACACCTATTTAAGGAACCGAATTAGTTTTAACGTCATGGATGATTTTTTGTGTCCCAGGAATGCTTTTGAGTAGAGCTTAACTATTAACATACAAGATATTAATTTCAACTCACAAATTAAAGTACCTATTTCATTATTTTCCCATAACTATTCGTAGGTACGCGTCTTGCTCAAGTATATAATGTTTGATTGTTCTCCTTATTCTATTTACATATCCGTCACAAAATTTGATAAAATGTGATGATGTGATAAAATAGTTTAATGCAGATGGTGACTTTGACAAATTTCTTTTACAAAGATAACAGTTTCACAGTTATGATAAAATGATTACAATGCAAGCAACATTTATATGTGTTGGATGTCGGTATGATAACATTTTGAAGGCACTTTGCAATTTACAGGAGAGGACATACAAGTCAGTTGCACCGGTCGCGTCATTCCACTCGCCTCTACTTAACACTTCCATAAATCTCTTTGTACGTTAAACGTATTTGTGCAACATAATTAGTTTCCAACAACGTTTCAGATTGTGGTTTCGTAGTTCTACAAGGAACGACATACTGGACAGATTTGTTTGTGCGCCATTTTCTGTTCCAAGAGGAGCAGTCGATAGACTGCGACGACCTGCTGTTCTTTGTGAGGAAGCGGCACGTGAAGGGCTCGTCGCGCTACCTGCCCAAGTACGAGGTAAGTCCGCACTTCAGCCGCTCCCGACGCAGCTGCGGCAGGTGACTCACTTGCGCTACGTATTATCAGTAAAGCAATCACTGTGACATTATTAACATTCATACATATTTATCCACTATCTACCGTTTGAGATTGTTATGATGGCATTAGTTATCGATATTTTGATTATTTTTATCATCATCTGGCTGCGATAACTTATCGGATGAGAATCAAGTGATTTATTATCAACTACGCGTCATATTACACTCATGTGAGTCTTCACACGCCCCCAAATTTATCTGCTGAACACAAATTAAATATTGTTATTCATATTGAAGTGATTGCCACAATGTGAATCCGAAGTGGTTACACGCCATAGCTTGTCTCAATCGAAACAGCTTGGATAGCTTGAGTATTATCGTGAATTGGCTACAGTGTCCAGTCTTGCTTTTTACTGAATTGTGCTGAGAACTGTGATATTTAACGATATTCGATGACACTAAAGATAATAATTTGCGTATTTTCTAGATTTCAAAATGAAACCATTCAATAAAGTTTGTTTGTGAGTGGAATGTAATTGTGAGTTAATGTGGGTGCCGCTGGGAGTGGTTGTTTTTTGAATCCTAATTTAGCACCATTTTTCATGAATGTTACAAATTCTACATGGTAATATTTTGGAATACAAAAAGTATGCATTAACAACAGTTAAGTATGTACTTTATTTTAAACAATATAAAAATATTATTTCTTATAGTAGGCTGCTGGTACAACAACTACATGTACTTATACGCAAGGGCCGCGACGCAGTCAGTGTCGCGTGCGTACGTTCGTTCGTCTCCGACTATACATTAATCACAGTATATTGTTTTCTAATAAATACTTAGTAAGTTTTTAGATTCGAGGTTTTTCAATAACCACTTATAAACTATACAATTTACAAAAACAAAAATTCTATCAACAGTTGACAGTACATAATTGATCGATTATTGTTCTTTGTCAAATAAAATCACATCTTATAATTATATTCAACAATAAAAGCATACGAGGTTGTCACTTCTATAGAACAGTTTGCGATAGTTGTGAGGAAACAAATATTATGCTCACTTGGCGAATTATCAATTTATCACATTTCACACGCAGCGCTCGCCCAAAGTTTACTTGGTTCACGCGATCGTTCTTAAGCACAGCCGAATAGTAGGCAGAGTGCGGTGCGACCCGCCGCCACTCTCACCGCTCTGGACACCCCCGCCTGTTGCAGACCGACGTCGAGGTGTTCCGCAAGGACTCCAAGAAGCTGCCCATCGGAGACCCGGAGATCGACTGGGAGGAGACGGTCTACCTCAATCTGATCGTGCATCAGTTCGACTACACGTTAACGCTGGCCATCTGCACGCGGACCAGCCCCAAGGAGCTGCAGGTCCTCAAGCGGCACTCGCAAAAGGTGAGCGTCATACGCGCTCCGGCGGCGGCAGCGTCGCGCGCGCGCGTCACTAGCTGAGCCGACTGAAGAGCTTGGTGCGCGGCCACGGCAGCGGCCAGTCGTAGCGCCGCGGCACCGGGCCGCGCACGTTACGCTCCAGGTACGTGAACAGCCAGTACCACCACTCGCGCTGCACCATGTAGTGGTTGTAGCCGTTGCCGGCGCGGTGCGGCGTCACCAGTAGCGAGTGGAACGTCCAGAACAGCCGCGTGGTCACGTAGTACGCGATCACCACGTCCACCGTGTAGTGCCCGTGCGCCAGCAGCACGAACGACACACCGAGCAACGCCGAGCCCCACATGGCCCAGTGCATCGGCCACAGCTTCTTCGGCGAGTACTCCGCTACGATCAGGTAACTTAGCACGAGGACCATCGTGTGGCCCGAGTAGATGTAGTCGCCGCAGTACGTATGCTTGCCGTTTATCGACAAACCGAAGCCGGATATTAAGTAGAACATTCTCTTGATGACTAGTAGCGGCGTGGTGTTGTTACTCTTGGGGCTGCAGTAGTACGTAGTGCTGGACACCGGGAGCACAGTCACGAACATGGTCACCGATCGGTACAGGTACAGCAGGCCGATGATGAAGAACAAGCGCCGGGCGACGATAAAGCGGTGCTTGTGGAACACCACCACCAGCATGGCGACCGTCGTCGAGATCATGATGAGATACTCGGACACGGCGAGGCCCCAGTCTCGCGCGGCGACGTTGTCTAGGATTATGTCGTTGAGCGGCGGCGTCGTGTTTCTGTCGGGCAGTCGTTCGTGTACTAGTGACAGCGACATCATATTCACGCAGACGCACATGAATAGGAAGAAGAATGATATAATCGTTTTCCATATCTCTTTGGGGTATCTCTCCTCGCGCACGGCGCCGGGCGGGATCTCCACGATGAAGTCGCCGGTGTGCGTGCGCTGCGGCGAGTGCTCGCCGTCGGGGTCGGACTCGTCCGTGGTGGGCTGCGGCGCGTCCGTCTTGACGGCGCGCGCCAGCAGCGGCTGGCGCTGCATGAGCTCGGCCTGGCTAGGCATGTCCGCGGGCTGGCGGCGCTGGCTCTGTTCGCTGTGTCGCGCCGCGTTGTTGTTTAGGTCATTCCGCTTGAGGCGCGCCTCGAAGTTGATCCCTTTGATGTCGTCGTGCGCGGTGTGCGCCGCTATGTCGACATCGCAGCGCGGCGGCGTGGCGGGCGGGCTGGCAGGCGGCGAGGGCGCGCGCGCGACCAGCGCTAGCTGCTTGTGCGGCTGCTCATTGGCGAGGTACACGCGCACCGACTCGACCAGCGGCTCCGCGAAGTTTATCTGCTTTGGCGGTGACGGCTCCTTGTCTGGCGAGCGCGAAGAGATCGTCATCCAATCACCATTCGGCTGGATCGAACCTGGAATATAGAGAAAAAGCGTGTTAGCTCATTATATTCATTTTATGAATACCGACGTGATCTTTTCTGAGATAGTTTCTATAGAAATATCCATTCAAACTGAATGGCAAATCTCACAAATGTTTAATTTACAAGGTTTCGTTTATACATTTCTTATCCGTCAACTAACCACAATTGGTTTAAATAAAATCATCGTTGAACATCGTAACATTTATCTGCATTGTTATTATCTCTACCTATGCGTTTAGTGTCATGTTTGCAGTGGCGTGCTAACCTAACTGAGTAATTGTTGTATCTGGGGCAAATGAGACACAAACTAGACGTTTTGCATCGTTGTTGTGTAAATATGCCTGTTTCTAGAAGATACGTCGTAAACAAAATAATTCCGGCAGCGCAGGCAAGGTTCAAAGACCGAGGGGTACGATTGCGCGACTCGGAGCGGTGAGCGGCGCGCGCCCCTCCTCGCCTATTGTCAGATGATGATCATTAGCCGCCGCTGTTTGTTGTGCTCGCAGCGGAGCCCGACCGCTCTGCCCCTCGGCGAGCGAGCAGCGCGCGGCCCACCAGATTGCAATTTACTTACTACACGAACAGACGTACAGTTCGCCCCGACGACTGATTTCTCTTTAGGCACTTATTCCGCGAGTTGTTTTCAGTACGCGTATGGAAAACCCGTTAGTAGGGACCGTCTCCCGCTTTATTCCGACTTACCCGATCAATGTGCGAGCCGTCATTCAGCGGGACCGCGGGGACTCATCGATTGGATGTCTCGGTCCTGATATGCGCCAGATAGAAAACTGGATAGTAAGCCTCGCATCCAGTAAAATCACGTAAACGAGGTCGAAATGGAAAACGATATGCATATACACTTCACTGCACGGGTAACGGAATTGCACTCACAATAGGGCGCTCAAGCTTCTGCTTACGAACTTGTATTCACATAGATGTTCACTACACTGTGAGCAAGCCTCGGACGCGATAACACAAAATAATATTTAATTCCACTACGGGTTTGGCCGCTGCGAGTGTGCGTGTACAGTGGCGGCCGCGTACTAGAAAAGATGTAATGTAGCACTGGTTGGCTTCGGTCTGCCGGCGCTCGGGCGACATCGGGCGGGTCCGCGCGCGTTCGGCTCAATGGAAGCAATTACGCGCGGCGGTGACGTCACAGCGAGACGTTCCAGTCCCCCACTCCGCGCGGGTGCGGGTGCACCGAGCTGCCTGCTCGAGCGAGGAGCAAACAAGCCGGTAGGCGGCCCCGCGACCACGAGCAGCGACTAGCTCAATGAAATTTAACCATCGCGTTTGATACTGATTACAATGATTTTAACTTGATTTTAAAGTACCTATAAATAGGTACCAAATCGAACGGAGTTCGTAGTTTGACAATGGAAATCCCCATTTCTATAGAACAGTGACCTTTTTGGCACACTCAGATCATAATTATTAAAGGACTGATATATTTTGAACAACGAATACTTAGTACCTATATCATAAAACCTTAGATAAATAAAGCTTAGCTTAGGTTGTTCGATGGCATTCTTTATTCTCTGAGCACCCATCGTCGCCGTCGCTGTTAGCTCAAGGGTAGTTGATGGTGTCGCAATAGGTTCCGTCCCAGCCGGTAGGAATGTTTGTAAACCGTACGCAGACGAGTACACGACAAGGCGCATGATGCTGTGGATGCCCTTAACCCGGGGCTATCGTCGATTCTAATTTTAACTGATGTCGCTTTATATCTTACGTGATATAATCGAGCGCTCCTGCCTATACTGCTTAAATTTTCGAAAAAGCTATTTCATTAGCGTTTCTTATTTGATTAGACAACTTATTGACCCCATGCGGGCTGTTGATTTAGTCTCAGAAACCAGAGATAAACGAGGGTCGCAGACAATGAGGAGTTGTTATATCCACAGTCCCACACATTTTTTTTGTTTTTGTATGCATCGATGCAAGTTTCCCCTCTTAAAAGTTGCTTTCCCTATTTACGCTTAAACGATCCGGACCTTTACAGAAAACACTTGAAAATTGCCAAAAACAGACGTTGTTCCAGGAGTGTATCCATGAATAACCATGGTTTTTCAACTCAGGTTTCCCTCCAGGACCATTTTAAACTTGTAAAAACAGAATAAACATATCTACATACCGACTATGTATTATAATATTCCGGTCAATATTCTATCATGTATGCATGTGGTTTGGCCTTGTCCTGTCGAATTCCCAGGGTAGGATAAGAATAGTATTAACTTTCAAGTCAACTAAGTGACCAATTACGCTGCTATAATGACGTACCTAAGAGTTATTGAAGTTAATTCGTAGAAGAATGAGTAATTACGGTCAACCTCGGCTACGTAGCCATGTCATGTTGCTAAGTGCAAGCAGGTAATACAGCCCATTGTGAATATTTGTGTAGCATAGTGTTTGTATGCAGAAACGTGCAACATACGTTAGTGCTGGGATTTGGGTCAAGGTGGTCAACTGGCGGGTGTACCTGGACGGCGACGCTGAGCCGCCGGGTGGGTGTGATCCTTTATTAACGGTTCACAAGCCATCAGGTGGACAAATGAAAATAAAGTTTACGAAACAATAATACAAGGTCGTGCAGATTACAATTGACTTTCCCAGTGGCAGAGGCAATAGTTTGGAACTTTGGGCTGTTTGCTTAAAGTCCTTGTTTAGCTTGTTTAGCAGCTGCTGTTTCTTCCACTATTTTTCGCTTGATGACAATATCCATTGTATTATAAAAACGTCTCTGTCTTAGTGTTACCAAAAATAATGTCATTTCTTTGAATTCTATAGCTGTTGTCTTGCTACGAAGGGTAAATGGTTTGTCAACAAATATTGGAATCAATAGGAGAATGGGAGCACAAGTATAATGACTCTCCGGTGTAGTCTCAGTGCGAATGTAGACGTGGGCGAGTCGTGTCAGCACCAACACACGTGCGTGCCTGAATCTAAAATTATAGAATTTCTTTCAGGAGTTTCTCGTTATTCTTAACTGTGAAGAATATACTCCGTGTGCTGTTTGGTTATTAGTATTTGCATCTACGATCGTTGGTAGCCACACTTTCGTACTCAAAAGAGAAATGGGTCAAGCTATTCGCGGTATTATTGTAACGGACTTGTGTCCTGTTCCTCAATATATCAAGTGGTACAAACATCAAATATTTGCTTTGTGTTGTTGTATTACTCTACAATTCTCCTGAAATAAAATCAAATAAATATTGGTATGACCCTTGGTCTTTCGTCATAGCTCTGCGTCACCCACATTTTGTCGGAAGCTCAATATTTTGTCTTGAACTATCGCCGCTCGATGCAGATATTCTGAATGCAGATTTTCATTCTCCGCATATTACATGGTTTGTTTGAGAGAACCGGAATTTCTTACATGGATCATTAACGCAGGTATGTACTGCTAAAGAAAAGAAACAGCATTAATAATATAAATGTGTAAAATCTAGTCACGGTAAGTATATAAATTAATGTTATCAATAAATTAATGTAAACAGCTGCGACAATAGTAATTCGATTACTAATTTTGCATTGAATTGGATTTGCCTGCTGCGGTCAACAGATATCAAATTGCGGTAAGTGCTTATTGCAAATATGTCGGAATTCATGACATGTATTTTACCGTAAAATTAAATAAATAAAAGCTAAATTATCTAGAGACCAACATAACCGACTACATCTGCACTTAGATGCCACACAAAGCCTATCTACTCAGGATATCCGTTCGTTAATTCTAATTTTGTAACTAAGGAAGGACTCAATAATGTCGGAATTACATAATACACCTTTTGATTGCACTATAACGTTAATAAATAAAAATATTTAAATGCAATGCTCTTGTTGATATGACTGGTGATATATTCGTGAAATGTGCGCAGGTGTACGCGTCTCCCAGCCGGCGCAAGATGGACACGAAGGGCGAGGGCGAGGAGATGACCTACCCGCACATCTGCTTCATGGTGGACAACTTCGATGAGGTCAGTCCATACTATGACATAGATGTCCCGAAATAATAGCCCTTCTAGCGAACATATCAAAGTGAACAAGCTTTCTATTAATTCTGCATACTGATATTGCTAAAAATAGGATCATTTATAGAATATAGGTGATTCGCAGCCTTGGAAGGCCTCCCACAAGGTGGACCGATGACCTGGTGAGGGTCGTGGGTAGCCGATGGATACGAGACGCTCAGGACCGGTTGCTGTGGCGACATTGGGGGAGGCCTTTGTCCAGCAGTGGACGTCTTTCGACTGATGTGATGATGAGGTGATTCAGTGTGAATCTGCAGTGCGATTCACAAATCGGCTCACCGTGTAATCTTAGGCGAAGTGAACATGAAGTGAGCTGTCAATCCAAACAAATAAGGTGGAATGACAGTTCATTTCGTGCTCACTCCACCTAAGTTTACACGGTGAGATGTTGACATAATAGACCGGCTGAAGTGTTTTAACGCCTATCAAGGCGAGTTCGAACAACTTATTCTGAACAGGACTGCGCGACATTATAGTCAAGTTCCAGTCGCCGTGGTATGCCTTGCTTGTTTGTTTGTAAGAACATCGGTGAGCCATAACACTGCTGGATTGATGAATGGTGTCTTTGTTAACAACTCTCATGTTACAAATGTTCACGGCTATTAATAACAATAACACTAGTGTCGCCACTAGAAACGGTCGCTGTGTAAATATTTTTACGTTGGTATTCACTTGTTCGATAACATTAGATTGTATATGAGTTTAATTGGTGTTTAGATAAATAAATAAAACTAACGAAACGGTAGGAGGGATTGTACAGGAGGTACGTAAATGTTTATTGGTTGTTTTATTAAACTGTCCAAGGAGGCAGGGTGATATTTACACCATCGAAGAATAATATAATCATTTCTACATATAGTTATCATCAGCAAGAAATAAAATACATACTTTTATTCGAGGCACAATATTGTTGGCGGCTGCCAGTAAGTGATACAATGCTCCTCCTAATAAAACCGAAAATACACGAGCGATTCGTCTTCGGCGAATAAGCAAAGTTGTTTATCAAGGTTCGCCTCAAGGCTAGCCGTGGCGTTGTTGCTGTTCAGAATTCAGCAACAACCGCTGAACGCGTCGGCGCTAATTAACTCCAAGCATTGCACAGAAACAATTTGCACGTAAAAAAGAAAAGACAACTAATAGGCAGTTACAAAAGTTATTATAAGAATCTCATTATACAGTCTCCTTTTAAAGATTAACACTTCATTTGACTGGTCCATGCAAGACATTATATTCCTGATCTAAAACGCTGTGTTGAGAGATTGTACACTTAATATGGTCGCCAGTTTATGTTAGTCCACAATTTCTCGGACCGGCACGGAAATATTATAGTCTACCAAATTTTGATGCTTAAAAAAGTATTCCAAATGTTTCAGTTGACAATTTATCGAAAGTTTACAATCTCTCAAGTTATTTTATAATCTTCCGTAGTTTGCCATTGTCCGGTGACATATACATTCTCAAATCTTTTACCGCAAGTCATCATCATCCTGCCTTTTTCTCAATTGATCGTCGCAGTACGTTTCTTTCTTCTGCAAATTCTAGTATTTGTCCTTCAGAACCTTTAAAATGTTTCATACAATCTATACATCCTTTCTTTGGCTGCTTCCGTATATTCATCTAAATTCTAACTTACATTTTTATGCTCCTCATTCCTTTGTCAATGCAAATGTAACCATCATCGTCAGCTGTATTGACAGTTTACTATCTACTTAGTAGATAAGCAGCTGTTCTATGTAAAAAATACCTATCAGACTCTGTCTGTGAGCTCAAACAGAGCCCTATAAGTAGAGATCTTTTAGTCGAGCGATTATGATGATAGTACGTATTACTTGAACTCGCTGCAGTATTTACACTCGGTGACATGAAGAAGGTATTGTGAAGTTTGTTGTGTACTCATGTCGTTGGCTGTTTGATTGTCGTCTGTGCCTCAATTCTGTCTGTCGATATAATTAGACTTGGCGCTGCGTTCGTCCAACGACTCAGTAAACGGCCGTCCTTTGTCTCCGACGTTTGTCTTCATCATGGCGCTGTCATCAGCGGAGTCTTTCACAACAAGCCATTTAGGACTTCACGAGTCTAATGCGTATTTACGTGTTGGAATTCGCTGTAGTTTTATTTTATCACCTCAAAGCCATGACTTTCAAGTCTAAATGTCAAAACGTTTAGTTTTCTTATTATAATACAAGAATAGAAACGCTGTCTTGACTTAACTACACTTGTTAAACCACCATTTGGATGCACAAAACCTGTTTTGGTTATTTCTGCATTGTAATATTGTAGCTACTAGCTAATGTACATCAGTCAAGTTGATGAGATTAGCATGTCATTACACAATTAGCGATTAGCAGCCGCCAGACCGGTGATTACCTATGTTGTTTAGATGTTAATTCATTTCTTCTTTCAACCTAATTGAATCGTTACCAGAGCTCGCCTTATTTACAAAATGGCCTCCTCATTGGAATGTATGTGTGTTTGAGTCGTCGCGGCTGATGCAATGCGTTGATCTTGTAGGTCTCTGAAGACTCCAGCACCGGTTTTGTGACGTTATCGGAATTTATCAGTGACGTGCTTGGGTTCTGTAACTATAATACCTGTTTTGTGCTGCATCGTTTCAATATCTACTCCGCAAAGTTTCAACAGATTCTTGTAACATTTCTAAACCAAATTGATTTACTGCCGTTTAATATGCTGATTTGTTTCTTGGTTATCAATATGCTATTCTGAGATGATACCTCGTCGAGGTATCACTGTCGTTATGCAAGTCTACATCTGCATTTGCTAAAGTTTCACAAAATAATTTAAAATGTATCATTATTAATCTCGTAACATTTGTGTTCAGTTGCATAATGCTTCGTAACCGAAAAAGTTGAAGCAATAAGTAAGGATCATTGATGAAAATTTAAACCGGCTGGTAGGTACGAATACTCAAAAGAAAGCAAGCGGTGACTTGACATGACTATTAGAAATTGTGTTACTGGAAGACGGCTTCAATCCAGATTTTTCACGAAATAGGCAATTTCGTAGTTGACCGATCTGTTATCTGAGTAAGAATGGAGTACCGTGTGGGGGCCGGGCGGTCGGCGCGGGCGGCGCGGCGGTCGGCTGGCGGGCTCGACCTTGCGCACGGGCACTCTCGCTCTGTTTGTTTGTTTTCGTCGCCAGTTGACCGATATGCAGCGCGACTGCGCGACACAAGTGCCAACTCTACTATCGTATGTTTGGATACTTCACACATTATTAAAAGATAAAAATAAGTACTTCAATCATATGAGTCGTTGAATGAATCGCAGCTAATCGTTGTTATCGTATCATCGTGCTTGTTGCTGGATTGGATTTGATACTAGATAGATTGATACCAGCCATTCAAGTATCAGCAATAAAAATCAATTGTATTTAGCGAATAGGATGTTCTTCTTTATTTTTCTGATTGTTTACTAGACGTTTTCCTACCAGGTTTTAAGTTTCTTCGCTATAGCTCCTCTAAATTATATAAATATTTTGCGGCGGATTCGCACAGTACAGCGTGTTGGTTTAAACTGAATGTTAAAGTTTATTTCTGGAAATAGGCAATGAGTGTAGGCGCTGTATATATCTTTTGGCGACTTCTCACCGTGACACAGTTTGTGATTTTTAAGAAATTAGGCCTTTAAAGTTGCATTATTTGTATCTTGCGCTTTTATATCATATTTTAAGAAAAGTGCTAAGAAACTATATTATAGGTAAGTATAAAATGTTCAGGATCTTTTAAAACGTACCCACGTAGGTAATTCGAATATGTTCTTAGTTTTAGTTATTTTCCTGACTCCGCCTGTTAGGGGAAGTTCAACAATATTTAATTTACTGTGACCCAATCTAAAGTTGATTGTTATTAATAAGTAGTTAATTACGTATTTGCCTGCCAACGACACAAGTGCGATAAGGAACAGTTGCGGTAACTTCCGTTTGCGGTTCAATGGGGAAGTCAACCGTGCGTGCCACAGTCGGTACCTACGGCTCTTCAATGACTGGTACCTAAATTACTATAATGAGTAGCCAGTTTTGAAGGATGCCAGTCTCTATAGAAAGGAGAAAGAAAGAAAGAATAATATTTATTTTGCACTTACATGAAACGCGCACGGTACATAGAAATAACAACTACTTATGTTAACTATGTCAACCACATAAAGGTTATTGTTGCGAGTGCGACACTCGAACAAACGTGTTCGGCTTTACTGGACGAACCAATTGTAGCAATACAAAAGTTTTGATGATGACCAATAAAGGCAATGAATCTTTATAGCCCACGTTTTGAGTTGATTCATTAAAACTGAGTTCATGTTAACGTTATTACACCTACTTTTATGATCAGTTTTCAATTGGCCAGTGTCCTACAGGTTTCCGTAGGTACAAGGTAATGACTTAATGAGTAACTTGCTTGATTTGGAAAATATATTAATATTATCCCAATAGTTTCTAAATTGCCTTTCTTTAACTGTTGCTGAAACAGAAACATTACAATCACTGGATGGCATTTTGCGGAAGTCATAAAAAGCTGTAGGTACCTACTGCTGTTCGCGACCCTGAACTCTGATATATTTACAGACGCTAGTTTATCTAGTTAGGCATGGCGACAATTTACTAGCATTGTTATAGTAGGCGCCAGATAAATGTGGAATAAAGTAACCTTTCCCTAATAACTGTTCATAGGTACCTGAACAATTAAATATGAATCGTTTTTCATTATTAGACAATGTTAAGGATCACGAGAGATGATGATTCGGGACAGCTTTGTGTCATTAATTCCGTTTTTCAAATTAAAAATGTCAATAATTGTAGGTGGGTCAATGACTGTTATTCCACGATTATCTGGCGCCTACTATACAAGATGTATGGGCTATAAATGTGTGCCGGAGTCCCGCCGGCTGTGTGGTGCACGGCATGGCGCGTGGCGCAGGTGGCGTTGTCAGGCCGTGTTGTGGTCCTGTAAAATGTCGGGGCACACGCCCGCCATGTGCTCGAAATACGCTAATTTATTGCTCACAGAAATACTCGTCCAATTTTTAAGTGTCTTGATTCTTTGATGACGTGCTAATTGTTATCTTAATGACTTTGTAAAGAGAAACAAGTACTTGTTACAAGATTGTTTCAAAATAAAAATGGTGTTTTATTATTTCTAGTTTCAACATCAGCTAATCAAACAGTCTGTATAGTTAATAGGTGCATATACCTATGTGTCGCAGGTTCTCTTGTATATCGACGCTACGCTGCCCTACTTCCAGCACCCAGGCACCCACACGACCATTATACAATAAAAGGCTAAACTAAAGGTCTCGTCGGTTTCCTTACAATCCAAATGTGTCACTTGTTAGCTTTCCAGAAACACTTTCTGCAGTGGAATGAGTCACATGAAATGTTGTCTAATGCCAAAGTTAAACATTATCTTTCAGGACCAAAAATATGGCGTAACATTTCAATAAGAAAATCAACAAAGAAACGGAATTTATGTACTTTAAAAAGTGAACCAATAACTCAATATAATACCGGGTACATTTGTACATAAGAAATTGTTAAAACGAGCTTATGAACTGACTAGTGTAGATATATGCCGGGATAGTGATGCTAGTGACATATTTGAAATCGGTTTCATCCGAGAGTGAAGGTGTATTGGCTGGAGCCGGCTATCGCGCAGTATCAGTGCATTCGCTCCACTTACTGGCTCGCGCACTGGCGCACTCGTTGTCGCTTGGACAGGCTCCAGGTGGCCCCATTTGCATTGTGTTCCTATCGGCTTGTGGCTGCAGCGCTTACGTATCTTGTTTACTTCTCTACATTTACGTAGTGTTTATTGGGACAAGTTACTTTTTATCTAAGTACTATTAAATACTTGCTCTTATTATCACAATTTTGGCATGATATAGCACTTTATAATGATAATGGGTTTTCGTCTTGCTAGTGTCTTGAAAATGTTCATCGTTGAATAATATTATACAACAGTGTGACTGTACCAGATCTCCACATAGCCGATGAAGTAATCGTGGCAGTTTTCTAAAGTGGAGTTAAAAACAATAACATTGATTCATGTATTCTCAGAAGATGCCGTCACGTTAGTATGCGTACGCAGATCATATTTATCATCCACTAGTCGACTGTTTACTGCGGCGCTGAATCATACCGTGACGTCATCGTAAAACTTGGACGACATCCCCGCGATATTCGAGGTTACATGCATCTTATCTCTTCGGAACATGTTCAATATCATCTAGATGCTATGTTGCCTCAAGAGCCGTAGCACGGTGAAAGCCTCTTAAATAAAAATTATTGATGTCATCAATTCAACGGTCCATCAATTTTTATGACAAACGATTGTCAGTTTTGGCTCGAATCATCACACAACAGCCGGAGCAGTGTAGAGGCGTTTTGGCGTGTATGGTATTGATCTGGTGGAACTATGTGCAAAAGTAACGCGCTCCGGAGCAAGCCAGCCGCCAGCCGACCGGTAAATAAATCCGGTGCACCGCGGCTCGCCGGGCCGCTATCGATCAACATTCGTCTCATTATGAAACTGTTCCACGGCTCCATGGCTCCATGCCCCTTACGTCAAGCACAAAGGGTTTTAGCAATACCTACTTGGCGCTAGACAGCTAATTTTCTAGACCTTGTGGACGTCAGCTCGGCTGTTATTAGCGCTATTAATTCATTGTTGTTTTAGTACGACAGCACTAAGTGCGTTTGGACTCACACTGCGTTATGTTTAGTAGTGCACGGGTTACGATACAGAAATGTAACAGCAGCCACTTTCATTGTAGACGGTAGGTATCTTTCCGGTTACGCTTGTGTTAGGTTAGCAAATCTAATCTATCTAATACCTTTAAACGAGCAATTCTTGTATATATGTATATATTATAATCTGAATGTCGAAAACGGCTCTAAGGATTTTCATGAAATTGGTATGCAGGGGGGGTTTCGGGGGCGATAAATCGATCTAGCTAGGTTTCATTTTTAGAACACGTTAACCAAAAAAAAAAACCGTTCATCCAGGTACTAGAATATAATACAACGGCGGCCACGGCACACGTTTATTGTCCTCGAAATAGCCGTTAATGGCGATACAATCGTTTTATGCATAATGAGGTGGAGGATTATCTCGTAAACGTGGTATTATGCTACGGTGAGGAGATTGCCATCTCTGAGAGTGTTACGTCGCGTCGGCGAGCACGCGAAGAGGCGCCCGAGTCAGACACGAAAATACCGTGCTGGTCTCATTACGAGAATGTACAACTTTATCAGCATTTAATATTTTGACGAACAACTTAACGAAAACATGAACTTGCAAAAATAAGGCCATGGAATCGATTAGCTTTACGTTTTCACTATATCTTGCTATTATACCAGTGAAGTAACCGTCGTATGCCGAACCAAACAGACCAAAAACAGGAAAACAAGCAGGAAGTTCGACCTATTTTTTTTTATTCGCAAATATGCGAGGTATTTTTTCCAGTACAGATTCACTTGTAGTTAGCCCATATTTATAATTATGGCGGGCATAGGATATCTTTCGTACCTATTTCACGACACGATATTCTATTCATCAAAGTTCTAAATGGAGGATAACTAGTGGCAGCTTAGGAGTGAGCGCAGGCGCAGTCCTTGAACGGCGCGGCGCGGGCGGCCAGATAGACCGGCGCTCGGTACACGCGCACCCGGCACGGTGTTTAGTTACGTTCTTACGGCTAGTGGTTTGCACCCACTACTTGAATAGCTAAAAGCCTTCGCTACGTGTGTATGCAACTTAGTAGCTACGGAACAGATCCTTGTCAGCCATTAGAAGCTAGATTACATATTATAAGCTCACCTAGCACACGTCAAGAACAGAGCCCTACGTTCAGCAGTGGCCGAAGTCAAGTGATTGATGATGACAAATCAAGAGTCGCTTTAGCAAATAGAAAGGTTTCAAGTAATTTTTCTCAATCCATACGAATAATAATTTACTCCTAAAATCATCCTGAATCGCAAGTTAAGGTCTGCGATATTTATACAGCAGTGCGATTCTGTAAACCTCTCCCCGAGTAAGCTTAGGTGAAGTGAACATGCTGTCAGCTGTCAAATGTGTGTCGTACAAACAATATGGAATGACAGCCCACTTGATGCTTACTCCACCTAAGTTTACAAAGTGAGAGGTTGACAGAATAGACTTGCTGTTCCTAAGCTATGCATAATATGCAATCATGGACACAGTTTGGCTATCGAGTATTGATACATACATAAGTAATATGTACATGCTAAGTGTCGATATAATGTTAAGCGTCCACGTGTGAGGAAGTTTGCCAGGAAGTCTTACTCCTATTGCTCTTTCCGCGGTAATTAATGTAAGTGCACATTAACAGCTCGCAACAGAATCATGTTGCAAGCACCCACAGATAATACGCGTACAATGAACAGAGCCCGAGTGAACGGCTCCACAGTTGATGCACATTCTAGCTCTGCAAATAGATTATACTGTCGGCATTGAGCCGTTATCTCGCTGTTGCATTTGTCTATTTCGCTGTGAATAGGCTTTGTGATTGGAACAATGTGATGCCAATGTATTTATATTCGAATCAATTGACAGTATGATATTAAATTGAGTACCTAAATGCAAAACAATGACAGTTCGATCAAGCTACGTGACTTGAAAGCGCGCTAAATCGTTTCGATGCCTGGAAAGTATTTGGAATTTTACAGCGAAATTCATAGTTTGACCGTTGCCCCATTTACTTCCCGTCCTTGAATGTGATCAGTTCCATTATCAGTCATGTTTATTATGGTCATGCGCGTTATCTGCCGACCTATACCTATGCAGCATATTGATAGCCATGCGAAAGAAATGGTTGATTAAATGCGAATATGTGTGTAATTATCAGGGACTTTGGAACGAGACACCTAATTAATTGTGTAGTTACTGTAATTAGGTTTAATTATTATCGGTGATCATTCAAAACATCCGACATGTGGGAGTAATGAGATCAGGTGACTCACTGCCGACCAGGAAGTTAATCATGTCATAAATAAAGCTGTTAAGTAATATTACTAAAGAATGCTAAACAAGTTGAGTAAGAATTGTGTAGTCAATGTTCAAGCAGTAGTCCCAGCATTAATTAATTCTGTACTGGTCACAATAATAACCACTTATCACTTTAACCTAGTCTGCCTGTATCAGCAATCAGTTGATGGAGTTTTAGTTGCTAATTTTCAAATACTATGGACATATAATGTGACTTTTATGCATACGTCTAAAATAATCATTCTCTTTTTTTTAAATTTCCTATAAATGGCATGTTTGCGTTTAATTTACCTAGTGTAGTACGTTATAGACTAATTATAACAGCAAGGATTTATATTTGATCGATTGTTTCAACCTGTATAACGTAGAACTGACTTATGAACATGAATCAGAATAATTTATTAGTAAACAATGATTTATTCGCATCAGAGTAAGTAAACGTTATAATCTTGAGTGTTGATGTCGCGATCGTTCTGTTGGATTTACCTTCGTTTGTTATCAGAATTATAATCGCGTCGCTATTGTGGCTATTCACGCGCAAAGCCGAGATGAGAACAACACTATCTTTTAACGAGTCATTCTATTGTCACATTGAATTGAAATTCAGTAAAACTGAAGGCGCCCGCCAAGGTGAGGTCGTTCATTGTGTGTTCGTCAGTGTTTGCACATTACCTACTACGTATATGCAATTTAAGTGAACGCTAAGTACCAACATTATGAGGTACCTTGACACTGTGTCAGATGCAAATTTACTTATAAATGATACTTGAGCGTGAAGTTAATAACACTTACGTAACGTTTCTACTCAGTGGCAAAAATGGCATGTTAAACTAAGTACTGAATAATAATTATGTACTTATTTAAATGCACTTGGTCTCGAGTTCCGACTTGTTTTCGCAGTTAGATATTTGTTACACTACTCATCACTCCAAATCACATTTATTGCCATTATGAAAAGGATTTAGTTACACTAAATCAACATGGGAATCTATAATGATGACATCATGCTGGCTAGTTATAGTTCAAATGAGTAACGTTTGAAGTATTTACGTGATGCGTTCCACGGTGTTTAAGGGGATTAGCATATTTAAATTAAATTAAACGGCTTAGCTGACGATATCTCATTACCGTTAACTACATTTGCGCATTCTCTGTTACTATGTACTACACTAGCGCTTTTTTACAATATGTTATTTTGTTGTGGACGACGAACAATAATACATAAGGGGAGATTTTAAGTGTTAGTATCGTCCTTTATTGTGGATGGGAAAATATTTTCAATAAATATAAATGTTGGTACAACTACTAGAATAGGTATCGAGAGGATCACGTGTCTCCGCTCATGGAGCCACACGAGTTTAACATTCAGGCGCGTTATCGCCGGATCAGTGCTAATTACCTAATGTGTCTCTTCTAAACTTGTCTGTATAATAAACCCGTGTTTGACGCCTCAGTCACTTACGTAATCAACATCACTAAGTCGGCTTGGCCTCACGATTGAACAAAGCTAGCCTAACAAAGAAGTGAACTCGTTTCAGTAGATACTTTTCAATAAACATGATTCAAACTCCAATGTGTGAATCACATTCATTGAAAGTACCTACTGAAACTGAAATG
Organism: Mamestra brassicae; assembly: GCA_905163435.1. Taxonomy (NCBI): domain Eukaryota; kingdom Metazoa; phylum Arthropoda; class Insecta; order Lepidoptera; family Noctuidae; genus Mamestra; species Mamestra brassicae. The sequence goes on from LR990996.1 coordinate 539,278, forward strand.
AGTCCAATCTCTTTGCTTCGTTAAAACGTGAATTGAATATGTTTGTGTAACTATTGTGGTTCGCTACTCGTAAATGAAAGGAAAAAACATAGAATTCCGTATCAATAACAAGTTGAAACCAAAGTATTATTCTTAATTGGTTAGTGCGTCGTACTTATAATAAATTGAATCTTTCTTCCTGTTATGGCCACAATAAATATTGTGAGTTCTTGCTCTCTTTTTATTATTTTATTATATTTGACTCGCCGAAGCCAAATGGATACTTCCAGATAGCAATTCAGGGCCGGTCCAGTGCTCAAACCTCATATTGATTTACAGGAACAGCACGGGAATTTTCGAGTACCAATCTTTAGCGACTGCTTCCTGGTTCTCAAAAAAGCTGCCGATGAGCAATATTTTGATTAAAAGTTACTGACAGAAAGTTACTTCCAATTTTTAAAAGTCATACTTTGTTGACATTTCCGTGTCTACATTTAAGAAATTGCTCTTTTTGTTAAATGTAATCGACATGTATTTTTAAGTTTGTCGGAAAGCAGATACCGAGATGTAAGTTTGCGATTTCAATACCAAAACTTGTTACGCACTGGTGGATATAGGACTGCTTTGTTAACCTTTTGAACGCCAGAGCATAAACGCATCGGCGTACCCCTGACGCCAAGCCACAAATTCGCCGTACTTTTTGTCACATATTTGTGACGCTTGGCGTACAGGGCACGCGCTTGCTTGTCATGTATACGTGACTATGGCGCTCAAAAGGTTAAGGAAAAGTGTTTTAGGTATGGCACCAGCTATTTTTAACCACATTCCTAATTCCATTCCTAATTCCATAAAAGAGGAACCAGTAACAAGTTTCAAAAGAAAACAAACTGTACTTTTAATAAATAAATGTTAATACTCCGTATCGGATTTTCTAGCTGATAAGTTTTAGTTGTTTGTTGTGTATCAATGTTTTGTGTGTTTGATGATGAACTGCATCAATGTTTGCATGCCAGAATGGTAGAATGTACAAGGATTCTTTAATATTACTGTAACCACCTTAATGTAAATACGATTCTGAGCAAATAAATAAATATTCTATTCTATAATACTCTACAGACTTCAGGCGCGATCGACTTTTGCTCTGTTACCTAGCCTAACCCAAAAATATCTTCAATTTCGATCCTCTTCAACTGCTGCTTATAGTTCGCCCGCTGGAGGTTACAGTTATGTTAGTTCGCTTTTCGGTGCGCCGTACCCATACCCCATACCCTTCATCCTCGCTGTCACACGAATTTGCTACAGCGCAGCGACTCGGAGTATTCCAAACCCCCATTAGGTTTGATTCTACCTGTACAGCAGCTGTATGTATGACACTATTGTCCAGTTGGTAATGCTTGGTATGGTTGCAGGTGTTCTGCGACATCGTGGTGCGGGACGGCGAGATGGTGTGCGTGGAGCTGGTGGCACGCGGCCGAGGCTGCGCCGCGCAGGCTGTCATCTTCCTCGGCTCCATCCGCTACGACATCCTCACCAGGGTGTACGACAACAGGGTGAGTCCACACACGCCTCCTTCTAAATGAACATGCATACTGTTAACTTCTTTCTAGTTAGTTCCACTCTGCTGCCTCAATATTAGTTAGCGAATCATTTTGCATTCATCCACAGATTTCTCTATTTTCGCCAGCAACTGGTGAAACCTTGCTAAACCGAAGTGTTAAACCTAACATTTCATTAACACAAATTGTGACGATGACTTGTATTTGTAATCGTGTAAAGCCAAGCGGCTGTAACGTTTTACAAGCGATGAAGCGACACCGCCGCGCCGCCGCCGCCGCCGCTGCGAACAATTATGAATGAAGAATGACATAGAAATTCCGTGTGCCGCGTCAAAATATGAAATGGTAATCAATACAAAAGCAGGAAACATTTTTCTTTAACTATGACATGCTGATGTGAAATTTACCTAAGTACTTCGTAAACTAAACAGCGACAAGTAAAACATTTATAAAATTTGAAAAAACTAGAACGAAATTGTGATTTCGAGTATTTTAGTGAGGAAGTTCCAGAACTTCTTGATCAAAACTATTACACAAAGTTATGAAATATAATATAAAACATTTCCAAGACTTGTATTGGATTAGCACCCGGTTTCGTTATCGAAAGTTTCCCACCTGCTGAGTTAATTTAAACTGAATGCTCTGAATTAATCAGGAGGCGCCCACTGAGGAGGTATGTATATTTTAAAACGGGTATATCAGGTTTCCGTGTTTGTGGGTTAGTGTCGAGCTCGCTTCCTAAATGTCGCGGTCGGAGGGCGACAAGCGTCCACGGCAACAAGTGTCAGGGCGACGGCCTCTAATTGCCGGATGTGGGCTGTTTAGTGTCCCGGCTGTCTGGCCGGCTGATCCCGTTCCCGGCTCAAGCCACGTCTACACTCATCACATTTGCATGTTTGGTTTCCTCAACCTCTGATACTGAACACCTACGAGTTGTATCGAGCACATCAAAGAGCTGAAGTTAAATCCCGAAACGGGCTCGATCCCGTTCACAAGCAGCTTAACTCATGACATCATGTTGTAGTGTCTCAAACAATAGGAAAAGAAGAAATGTCGACAAACGCTTCGTCGCGACTCGAGAGACTCTCCACGAGAGCTGCTTTGTGAGCGGTGTGACAATGGCGTGGGCCCGGGCCTCGGGGTGCGACGCAGCTGTGAGAGCTCACACTCGGCTCCCAGCTACTGAGCAACTGTATTGTACCGCTCTCATAATACTGTTTAGCGAGTGCATTGTTTCATTGACACAAACAAACTTGACAGCTTTGAAATCGGTTCTGAATGAGACACACCACAGACTTACTTAGGCAGATACTGACCATAAGACTACCTTTCAACAGGTACTTAACTATCTAAGTATATTGATGTAGGTGTAGGTAGTGTAGCTAATAGCAATATTCGGAAGCGATATTCCTGATAACTTTCGTTATCAAATAAAGAGTTACGCTTTTTTGGGGATATCCTGATGAATACCTACTACTGTTATCGTGATCGATAATATTAATGTTGTAGTACACGAATATTAAGATAAGTATGAGTACCTCGTGGGAAAAATAGTACCTTTTCAGTGAAAGATAGATATTGGAAAGAATGCCGCCACTTATTCTATGGTTAAAGATTATACTGGCGATAGCACTTGGTGCGAAATAAATGCTCGTTGAACAGATGTATGGCGAATGAATTATGGTAGTAGATTGATATGCATCATGACCTTGCAATAATAGTGGGAACCTCATGGTCACACACCTCTTGGTACATTGTTGAACGCAGCTGTCTATAACTACATGCATGCTACTGTTTCTAATTTGTATCGCACTAAACATTTATTCTGCCTATTAAATACTCCTTGGTATGAAATTCACCCCCCCCCCCCCTCCCCGGTTACTGAGGAATCTCTTGTTCTCAATGCAACACAACATTCTATCTTTAAATATTTTCAGCACTGTACAGCTTCGAGGAAACATAAGTCATACGGCAAAGGAGCAGTTTCTAGTAACTGTGTGTTAATTGGAAGTGAGCTGGTGTCGTGGGGCTTCGTACAGCTTCGCTAACTACACTACATGTTACACACTAGACTTCTAAACGTTATAGTTAGAAAGTTGCCATATCCGCCATCAGATGATCAACAATAGTTTGAAGAAGACTAACCCCCGGTTTCTGAAAAGGTTATATCGATCCGTCACAAATGAAACACGAGCCAAGTGAAGCTATTGACTGTTGAAAAGCGATCACAGTTAGGTTAGGCGCGTTTGACAATTTATCACATTAATTTTGTGATTATTTTTGTTAGAGAAACTGGGCCTCAGCAAAGTTTTCTTAACATTGTAATAGTATGTTATTATTTCAAATTCGGCTAAAGGTCACCAAAGTTAGTGTTGCTTCTAAGAAGTTATTACAAAGTTAACTGTTGCCATGATAACTTGTCTCTCAAATATCGAGATCCGGAGACCGCTCGTACGATAGCTGTTATCTGAATCGAAGAACTTAGTCGTTCCAATTCGATGTCGATGACGTCATTTTTATAGTGTCACTACTATACAGTAGTCCTTGGCTTTTTGATAAAAACCAATTCGTAATTTTGAGACAGTAGATAATATAATCTGAAATCTTAACTTTCTATGGTTACGCTTCCGATACTGAAATATCTATGTGATGTAAATTAATAAGTATTATGTATGACGTTAGTGGTTTTTTAAGGTCGTCGTGCAAGTAATATAAATATTTCTGTGGCATAGTAATTACTAGATAATTATCAAACTGGAATGTTTATTGAAGCGGATCCGACAAGGATTGGATTGTATTTTGACGTCTATAGACATCGGGCAGGTTATCTGTTAGTGCTGTGTTATTCAGTTTTCACGACTTTTGTCTTATTTTGGCCCTTTTTGAACAAAACAGTTTTTTTTTAATTTGAGTGTTTTGCTCTTGACTCTAGTCTGAGGTCAAAGGTGACAGAGACAAAGTCGACGATGGAGAAGAAGCCTGTTTACTCTAACTCTAAAGAGATAAGAGTTGAATGTGTTCGGATATTTTAAAATAAAGAAGATATTTTAAAATAAGATAAGATAGCACCAGTTCATTGAATGACTGATGAGTCAACATAACTGAAGGACATGACGAATGATCGTATCACATGACAATAAAGGGTATTGCAAATATGGAACACTGATTCATGCCCTGTTTTACTTTTGCATAAGTAGTAATATTTAAAAACAAAGGAAAAAGACGTAAATACGAAATAAAAAGGATCGGGCTAACATAATATGTCTTTATACTTTGAGACCGTAATCTTATAAGCAATGAAACTGTTCAATCTTTGCAATTTATCTTGTTCTGTACTAATTACGGTCGTTATCGTCATATTTACCAAGCAATTAGAACTTTTGCGAGAATTATCAGTGTTTGTGATTGTGAGGTCGGGGATCTTTCCTCAAGGAAACCTGCCAAGTGCTGGCGGCCGGTACTAGGTGTCTACTGCGGCGACCTTGTACCATGAAACCAGTCTTTAGAACACACTATGGCGTAATGGAAAATTAACGTTTTTTCCAACGGTTTTTGTGTTATCCAAATACAATTTGCACTAAACTAAGATCGTATCGCTGAAAAAATAATTTCATCAGAATAGGCATGATGACTAATTTTCAAAAACTATTCTATAATATTCCTTTATGTCTAATTTAACCATAAAATGTAATATTTCTGTAATAACCAGCGGTTTATTTAGAAAAAGTGCGATTTTAATTTCGATGTTAAATTTTTGCGCCAAAACGGTTGGCTAGTGTCATGGCGTCTGCGTGACGTCACGTTCACATAAACAAAAGGAGTTCGTTTTGCTTGCTAGTAGGAGTCTAGGTACTACATCGAATTAAATATGAATTCTAAAGTTTATAAGTGCTGTGGGGTCCCTCAGTGCGATAGTTCATCACTTAAGAACCCGAATAAATTGTTTGTTCACGTGCCAAACAACAAAAAGATGAGATATAAGTGGTTTAATCTTGCCCGGCGAAATCCAAAAGATGTTGATGTACACTCTCATATTTACTTCTGTGAAGATCATTTTGATGTAAGTTTTTACTTTATTTTGTATACATTTGTGGTGTGTGGCTTTGTTTAACTTTTAATATCTACAACCATTTTTGAAGTTGAGGTTATATTTGTGTCTAAAATAAAAACTAATCAAATCTAATGTCTATTGTGGAATACAGGTAATTATAAAACACAGTCTTGATTCACTGTGACATGTCATTTATTGACATACAATAGTTAAACCACCATAACATCGATTAAAATCAGAAAATACAATGCAAATAAAACTTACTTAATACAAAATTTAATCATTTATTATTCATTTTCTAGTTACCAAATGATATGGACAACTTTATGGAGTATCATATTATGGGATCCGTGGCGCAGGTTCGCATGAAACCAGGATGTATACCTTCAAAATTTCAATGTCAACCAGATAGAAGAAAACGAGTATCTGACATCCCAGAACGATATACTCAGAAAAAACAAAGAAGGACATTAATTGAGGAATGCATAAAAGAAAGCAGTATTACTATCAACCCGTTGGAGCTCGGAGAAACATCATCTGGAAGTGCCGCAGGTACCTATCTATTTGTTTAAGTGGATATCAACTCAGTTCATTATTAAACTGGTGGAGAAGTAGGGTATGTTTAGTACTGATTAATAACAATATACTCCACCAACCCACTCTTAAAGCCGTGTGGTGGAGTATGCTCTAATCATTCCCTCATCACTATCAGAGAGGAGGCCAATACTCAACTAGTCAGTGCTAACTAGTGGCTGTTAATACTAACAACATAATATGCATGATGAAATGAGTTATTGTTTTTGAGTCATGGATATCCGTAGTAGTTAATAGCTGACCATGATAACTTAACAAATGTTGATGTCCGTCAATATTGCTAAAGTAATAAAATCAGTACTTGCTTAATTTTGTTTTACATGTTACTTACCTAAGCATTGTTTGGAAATTACTTTTTGTAAAAGTACAAGTGTTATCTTAATATTATTTTTTTATTTATCTTTTTTCCCCCTATTTTAGTTATTATTTAATCAATACTGTTGCTTTTCAGTTCTACATGGAGATATGGAAAAAATTACTCAAGAAAAACATAAAAAAGCAGACAAATCAATCCAGGTTTACATGACACATAAGTTCAGAAGTAAAGCTATTCAAACAGAAATTAAAGTTACAAATCAAATATCATCACCAATAAAACCTGATCTCCAATCTGTTTCTACATCACCATTTAAAATTTCAAAAATCACTACCCATGTTAAGCCAACAACATCGACCAGGAAATTATTTCCAACAGAAGACAAATCTGATAGTGATATTTCTTACACACCGTCTATAATGAAATCACCTGCAACATCTTTTCAAATGACATCAACTTCAGATTGCAGCGAGTTGATACAAGATGATAAAAAGCAAGAGGAATCTCAAATTTTGCATTGTACCTTACATAAAATTTGCAGAAATCCACGTGCTTACATTGGTGTCCCTATAGACTGTTATTTTTTGATAGATTTACTTGAAAAAAATACAAATATACCTGCTCCTCATATACTAATGTGTTTAAAAAAAATAAGATTAAATAACTCATTCAGAGAACTTGGTGATGATTTTTCTATAACTCCAAGTTATGCTAGCAAGATTTTTTTTAAACATATTCCTTTGTTAGCTAGCGCAATGCGTCCTTTTATTGTAAATTTAGATAAAGATAGCATTAAAAACCACTTACCCATGGCTTTTAGACATAAATATCATCATGTAAGTTGCATTATTGACTGCTTAGAAATTGAGATACAAAAGCCTTCCAAAGCATTGCATCAAAGTCTCTCTTGGTCAGAATATAAAAAAGCAAACACTATTAAGTATCTCATATCATGTACACCAAATGGTTTAGTAAATTACATCTCACCAGGATATGGAGGCAGAATTACTGATACATGTTTGGTAGAATCTTGTGATTTTATTAAGTGTTTACAACCAGGTATGCATGTAATGGCAGACAGAGGTTTTAAGCATGTAGAATCATATTTACTAAAACATGGAGTGAAACTAGTGCGACCTCCAAGTGTTACAACTGGGGTTAAACTTTCAAAAAATGAGGCAAGAGAAACTAAACAGATTGCTAGTCTGAGAATTCACGTAGAGAGAGTGATTCGTCGTTTGAGAGAATTTAGTTTGTTAAAGCCCCATTCTTGTGTGAACCTTAATCTAGTTAAAGTACTTGATGATATAATAACTATTGCTTGTGGTTTAATAAACTTGCAGGATTCTTTGATTAAATAAAAATTATTAGTTTTATTATTATGTCTGTTTTATTTACATAACACTTTGGCATAACAAAGGGTAAACATTGTCTTTCCATAAAGATACTAAAACTTCCATGAACTCTAAAATATATTTGTCATCTAAAGTAACACTTATCACTTCTATTTTGTTATTGATGCTGTAGTTCCAATCAGCAACACAGAAGTAGCCTTTGTGAAGGCCTGCCAAACTCATTTGAAGTTGCATCTGCCCATAGTATTTTGGAGCTGGTTTCCCGTTCAAAATATAGGTTTTATAAGTCTTGGCACTCATTGGACATTTAATTTCAATAATACTATCTCCACAGATTCCGTCAGGTGATCCTGCTATAACTGGACACTGTTTAGACAGAAATAAGCCACATTTTTTTATTTCCTTTCCGAGTTTGGTACTTAGAGTTTTCCTTACTTCCTCCTCCAATAATCGGCCACGTTTCATGGCTGGTGTATCTGGGATTTTACCTCCCATTATCAAAGATATTAATGTTCCATCACTTTTCTTGCACCTACTGAATTCATATGCTCGAGAAGCCGTCACCCTCCCATATCTGAGTTCGTGCCACAGGCTACTTTGATGCTGGTTAATTGTTTCTTTTTCAACTTTCATCACATCTTCATCAGTTAAAATAATTTTCTTTAAGAAATCGTCGCACGAGTTTCCCTTGTATTTCAAGATCAATTTGTGCATGGACAATGTATCTATTGTATCACTCACATAATCGTTTTGAAATTTGATTAACTCACAGTTAGAAAGTTTCCGTTTCTTGCCTTCCTGTAGAAATTTTTTAAATACTTCAGTATTTGATGTCAAACAAGGCTTGCCATTAGATAAATCTTTAGCTGTTATATATTTCAAGCTAGTTCCAACACGAGATAACTTAGATTTCATCCAGTAGCACTCAATAGATGTAGCAGAAGGCTCCTCACTCCTACGATGGACCCACATAAGAAATGCTATGGCATGTTTGCAGCCTCCTTGTGATGCAACACAGTCTTGGCATTGTACTGATATGACTGCTTCATTCACTTCATCGACTACTAAGGTCACTCCATACAATTTTGCATGGACCTTGTGTTCTGGGCAGATTTTAGATTTAACAGTGCAGAGATTTCCATCCCGTTTTAACTGTACATAACTTACAGCGTCATCACCATAAGATGGTCTGGAAGATCTAAAACAAAGAAGTGGTTATGTAAGCATAAAATCGAATAACTATGACAAAGTCGCGAGGGAACCGCTAGTACATAATTACAAACGATAGTTTGATAACTTAACCTCCAAACATCAAAGTGGTTCTATTGAAAAAACATTGAGATTTTTAAATTGTTGTTATATCGAATGTTAATTAGTATTATACTTACATTGCAGTTTTAACATTTCGAAATTCTGCCGAACAGAAATCTTTGTTGGATGCTAAAAACTCTCCTAACATTAATAAATCAACTCTAGGTAAATTAGAGCTGTTTGCCTTGGTGAATCCTTGTTCCATGATTTATTTTGTTCACACAACACGAAACTAATCAATTATCAACATAAATAATCAGGTAAAAACAGAATAAAAGCGCAGTGGTCGACGAAATTTCCATAAATTCACAAGATTTTTAAGTGACAGCGTAATGACATTGTAATGTTTATATGATCGTGACGTAATCGACTGTGATTGGTGTTCAATTCAGCATGGCGGAATGCTGTATTTTGTAGTTACATTTTATGAAATAATTAAATAATCTCTTGTCAGAAGTTAAAATAAATATACTTTTCAGAATATATTTCTTCCATTTTAGTAAATAAATACATTATTTTAGGGATTCTTGCTTACAGTCATCATGCCTATTGCCTCAGCACCTAATTCCGTAAATAAAGAAACTCAATTATCTCCAATACTGTTATAGTAGGCGCCAGATAAATGTGGAATAAAGTACATTGACCTTTCCCTAATAACTGTTCATAGGTACCTCAACAATTAAATATGAATCGTTTTTCATTATTAGACAATGTTAAGGATCACGAGAGATGATGATTCGGGACAGCTTTGTGTCATTAATTCCGTTTTTCAAATTAAAAATGTCAATAATTGTAGGTGGGTCAATGACCGTTATTCCACGATTATCTGGCGCCTACTATAGCTTTCATTCAAATGCCATGGAACCATTCTATAAAATACGAACGAATAATGCCGGAATATAGATGTATGATGTCGTGATGTGTAAAACCCAACTTAATAGATAATGGGTCATTGTTTAATTCCAGGCAACTATAGAACTTATCTTTAGGAATTGATGATTCCTAATGAATGGATAATTCCTAGGTAGAATTTTAGCCTTTAGTATCTATAGAATATAACTTTAAATGAACAAATAAAATCTTGGATCATCTATGTACCTACATACATAGTTACCAATGTAGTTAAGTTACTTGTTACGGGGTTGTAATTGAGCAACCCCGGTTTAAATTAAACAATTAATCATTCGCTAATTGAGTGTTGTTGTTCAGATGTTTGCTGACTCAACCCGAGTTAAACAAACCTGTTGAGTCAAGCCTCCTTCTTGTTTCCGTGGACAGCTTGGGGACCATTATCTAGTAGTTGTTGTGCGAATGCTATGAGTAGGTAATAATAACACAAGGTTACAGATTATTCTGAAACTTGGTGATTGATTCGCCCTGCGACCTTGCTGACGAAAGCCGTTCAATAAGTGCACTGGGCACATAATGAGCCTTTATTTGTGGAGTTGATTCAAAAGCGACGCTTAAAGCAGTCATTTGCTTTCCATAAAAAGAAACGTTTTATAATAGGTTTGTTTGTAAGCCGACTTATCCTTTAAATGGCGGACACTTATCTGCCATAAATTCTCAGAACAATCGTGACCTTGTCACTGTACACTTTGGTACTTAGGTGTTAATCGCTAAATGTTGGTATCTCTTGGAACTCGGTGGAACCAACCTAACTTTTAGCGCGAGTACCAATGTAACATCAACTCATTCATATGTGTACTTGTATAATCACCTAAAATTCTTTATACTTACTTACGTAAGAATTGTGAATTATACCGAAGTAAATAAGTATTAATACTACCTGCGCTCCTACAGTACCTAAATACTCATTTCAGCTGGTCATGATGATTTTAAACGAAATTGAAAGTATGTACTTAGATATGAGTTCCAACATGACCTGTTATCTAGGTATGTTATCTACTAGTGGTACCTACATAGCAATCAGATCATGCAGTTCCGAATCTATATTTGGCAAAAATTCGGAAGCACTCGAGATAACGGGCAATGTTTACTTAAGCCATATTTTACTATGTTATCTACACCTATTGTGATTGTTGGTAAGTACTGTCAATTTGTCATAAATACACACTAGATTTGTTATTTTAATAAATCGTTTTGTGATAATAGTACCTCGTTGATAAGATTCCAATAATAGATACTTAACTAATAGAAGAAGTCTTACATTATCACCGCTAATTAGCACAGAAATTAGTGATAAAGAAATAGCCACCAACCTGGCAAACGAGTAACAATAACGTCTCTTGAAAATGATAAACGTTTTACTATCAGTAAAGAATGCGAAAAAGATCCATAAACAACGTGACATCAATATTTCGACCGTTACTCTGTAAAATTCGTGTCGGATCCCTTCATGAGGGCTCAGTTTACGAGGTGGGTTTATAGGGCGACGGAGGTGGCGCGCCGGGACGTCACCGGGCGCCGGCCTTGGACCCGGCCCACAGCCGAGCACACATCTCACATAACACCCTCGATTATCACTGCACGCGTCCCCCGACTCGCGTGATGTGAATTAGTAAAATGAACCAGCTTTGGCGGAGACTACCCTAACTCTCCCAACAGTGACGTTACCTTATAGCCATGTAGTTACTCCTCCAAGCTATTAGCGGCTGGTCGCAGGAATTGTCGCAATTTGAAGACCGTTACAGCCATTAAGGAGCGGAAGGGTCTCCTTTAGCGTCGGCGCGCGTCACCGCCGTCAGTCACCGTGTCACCGGCTGAGCTGTTCATTGACGAACACACGCGTCACATTGCCGTGACATCAGGTGCGTCGTCTTACATTACGCTTCCTCCAGCGTTCATTGAAATCAGGTGATATAGAAGTAATGTTTAATCATATTAGCTCCAAAGAATTTTTAGTCTGTATAAAAGTTCCAGGAACTAAATGAGTGCTCCATTAAGAGCTGTCCCTCAGTGCGGGTGTGTCGCTGTATTGGCGCGGCCTGATTAATGGCAGACTAATTGATCGGCGTCTGAGTGAACAAGCAGGCTGGCAGGCTGTGCCCGTGACGTCAGACAGCCCACGCTTGACTGGGAGTTATTGGCGAATGGTTCTCCTCACAACCTCACTGTAAACTGGGTCAGTGGCGACTCAGCAGCATCACAATAGAAATAAAACATGATTGAGCCGTTTGATCAGCACCATAATAGCAGTATCCTTCTTTTATGGAAATTCCTGAAAAGTATTATAAACTGTAATCGGCTGTTATCGTTAGTGTAGGTACCTATTACATTTTATAACTCAGTTTCCGAGCAATACCTATTACGATAAGAACTTACGCCAATAAACCGCGCCGTAAATTGATAGTTTAATCTTACAATTCACAGGTGGCCTATTTTATTTGTAAGTCCAACCCTCACGGAGACTGTCACATACCGCTCAAACTGAGGGGGCGGCTACCCGAAGGTTGACTGCTGGCACTGACACCATGACATCAATGCACACGTCGCGCCGCCACGCATGATCTCATCACCCAGACTCACCCCCTCTAAGTACCGCGTAGGTACGCGACTAGGGTGTTCGCCCCCATTGCCAAAAAACATATACGGTGACATCACGCATGTGCTCCCCGAACGGTTAGGCAGATGTGTTTGCACAGGGTGTTTATAAGTATTACACCCACATTCGCCAGGCTCACATTCTATAACCTAACATAACTAAGCATGTCGTGAAATGTGGGTATTCAAAGACTTGCAAACTGTAAGTTAAATTTAACGAACTAGTTGCTGAACTATGGCCTCAACGCATTACATTAATTGAGCTCCTCATTACTAACATAGTTTTAAGATAATGTTATACTAACAAAGTATTATTAGTTATTTTAATAGTCTGAAATAAACGAATTTTATTTTGTATTATACAGAAGTTTGCATCGCGATAACTAGTTAATTAGTACAATATTGGTCGGCGACGCGGAGTCGCGAGCTTGCGAAGCCTCTCGCCTGCCCCACTTCAATGTGCGGTCTCCCCCGTGATATTGTTCGCAGCGGCTAACATTACGTGCCGCCAATCAATCGATAAACTAAACAGCCCACTGGAGAAAAAACTGCGAGTCTTTAACTAGGCCATCTGTTTCGTCTTATCAGCCGAGTAGCTGACTCTTTCAATTGCTTCCGGACTCCACGATCTATAGTAATCTACTTAAAAGTTACACTTATGACCGTTAGATATATTAATGGCACTTGAGTGTTCTAGTAGGTAGTCCCAATGTCCCAATAAGTGTGTAAGATCAAGTGGCTCCTTGACTACTGTTTTATGTCTTTATCTTGCCGATTTTATAAGTGTAGACAGAGGTTGTCTAAAAACTGGCCAAGTGCGAGTCGTCACACACAAGAAACGTGTATTTTTTCGGTTTAAATCCTGAAATTCGGTTTAAATACCGAAAAAAAACACGTTTCTTGTATGGGCAATATTCCCTTCAATTTTTAATTTAATTTAATATTAAGTATTTGTTCTAGCGGCAATAGAAATACACATTCTGTGAACATTTCAACTGTTTACCTATTACGGTTCTTGATACAGCCCATTGACAGACAGACGGACGGACAGCGAAGACTCAGTAATAGGGTTCCGTTGGTTAGGTACCCTTTGGGTACAGAAGCCTAAGAATAGAATAATCATTATCTAGGGGATCCTGAAGTGTATTGTTGCCGGGCGGAAACATTCCTTACTTTTGAAAAAAATATTAGTACCTAGGTATAGATTATACTTAGTATAGATTATATAGATTAGTATAGATTTGACGTAAGGGGCGGTAGTTACTTTCTTTTATTCGTGCTTCTACGTATACGTGATGGATGAATCATGACTTCATGAGTTGCAAGTCGGAGTCGGAACAATAGCAGCTGGCAGCTCGGCTGGCGCCGGGTTCCGGGGGCGACAACCACTCGTCTGTCACTAGGCTGGCTGGCTTGACACTCTTGTGGGGCCATGATTCATGTCTACATCGTGCTTTACTCACACATCACCAAAGGGCAAAGTCCTCAGTTCATGTCTCGGGCTAACCTTTTTCTTGACCCAGTTATTTTTATTATTCATCGCTAATGAGTTTTTGATTCTATAGCTCAATGTATGAATCCCTCGAAAGACTCCCGAATGTGTAAGGGCTGCGTGCCTCCATTTTCCATATAAATAACTATGTGACGCATACTTTTCTTGCTTGTGTTGTTTTGTATCAGTCTGCGATGAAGTGCCAACATTAAAAAGATTATTCAGAAGGTGCTTCTCGAAGCTTTATTTCGGTTAAACCAGTTGTTGATCTTATCAGAGTTACTCCTTATATGACTTTGTCGATGTTTAGATTGCTTGCAAATAGTTACGTCCAAAAACGACTAATTTGGTAATTTATGACAACGATTTATTCCTTAGTAACTTGGTCACTCAATATTGTTCAAATTGAGGCGCATTCTCTTTTATTTATAAAACTGTGACTGTTCTATTTGAAATAAATGATTTGACTTTGTCGCGTTTCTTTGAATAGCGGAGTAGCAAATAGCCGGTGAGTGGTGACTGGTGCGTGGTAGGCCTCCGCCCACCTCAGCCGCGTGCTTCAGTACCGTGGACCGGTTTATCGCACGACACCACCACTACGACCAACAGTACATCGACAACTCGTTCCACTCGCTCAGGAATGTGTCCTCATCTCTTCTGAGTAAATATCCGCTTTTTGACAGCCTACTATGTACTTATACAATTTTTTTATCTGAAGATTTATGCGTGAGAATGGTCAGGCTTTGTGTATGTCACCGGAAAATGGCAAACTCCGTAAGATTATAAAATAACTTGAGAGATTGTAAACTTTCGATAAATTGTCACTTTTTTACGCATCAAAATTTGATAGTCTATCTCTCGAAGTCATTCCGAGAAATTGACTGATATAAAATACTGACATAAAATGGCGACCAATTAGAGTACAAGTCTATATTATCCGTTTTCGTGTGAGACCATCTGTTCAGATGTGAGCCCCACCAACAAAGACCAATGAGGAGCCAAGTTCCCAATTTAACTATCACATCAAAACAGATCAAATGTAGACCAGAGTGCTGATTGGTCGCCAGTTTATGTCAGTCCAAAATTTCATGGACCGGCACGGACATATTATAGAATACAAGATTTTGATTCATATAATTATAGAACAAATGGTCATTTGACAATTTATCAACAGTTATCTCTCAAGATATTTTGTAATCTTACGTAGTTTGCAATTATCCGGTGACATATATATCGATTAACTCTCTCTTTTTACTCTTTTTAGAAATAAAGCAGGGCAAACTTCGCATAGTCGCTGAATATTTGATAGTGTCAGTCGGAGAAAAATTTCGTCCAAGACAGATCGACAGTTATTCTACCTCCAATTCTTTATTATTGTAGGTACTGTGTGAGTCACCCAATATATTCCCTTTCATGAGCGGACTATCGTTATAACAATAGCGTATTGTCCAATGTTATGAAACATTCGGTGTTGAGTGGCCATCAGCTGAGTTATGTTATGTGTGATGACTGTGATGAGCAGTAGTCCCGGCGGCGGCGCGTGCCGGCTGTTTATAAAACACGCGTGTGCACGCGGCTCTGTTTCGTACGTATGAAAATAAACAATCACGAAGTTCCCACAACACTCGCTGCTCAGTTCCCGCTGCGACAAAGCCCCATTGTTACTGCATATTAAATAGTCGGCCTGCTTTGCCTCGAACGATTGTGAGCGCGTTTTTCCCTTTTTACCGAATGAAAAGTGAGTGATTACCTATGTTACGTGAGAACGAGAGCCGATCCATGTAAGTCATCGTTTATCAAGCAAAACGTTTGCTTCCATACAAGAGGGAGAATTCCTTTCGAAGTTTCTTTCCAACCGTTGTGGGCTTCTGGGAATCGGATGTGCTCGACTGAGTAATTAAATAATAAAGTTCACTATTAGGTTAACCTTGAGACAATCCATTTGTTAATTGCATTTACAATCTTACGGAGTCTGCAATATTCAGGTGACATTTATACCGATATTTACGTACGGGTTTAACCCAAGCGTGTTTTGTGATATCATTGTAAATATAACAATTTTCCTGTTATCCTTTCCAGCAAACTTCCCTGTCGACAAAAGTGGCGCAGCGCATGTCGTTCGGTCTGCTGGGCGGCAAGGCGGCGGCGCGCTGCGAGTTCGTGCGCATGAAGGGGCCCAGCGGCAAGGGCCACGCGGAGATGGCCGTGTCGCGGCCGCACGCCGCCGGCCTCGACACGCCCAGCTCCGAGCCCGGCCTCTCCGCCACCGACATGTGGGACAGCGACTGGGACGACGATCCCGAGGAGATGTTCATGTATAGGCATCAGGTGAGATTCGGCAGCATCTTCTATCTTAGGCCCTTTGCTCAATTTATTTTATATTCTGCATCAATGTTAGCCATCATCTCTGACATTACTTTCTTCCTAGCTACGTTTTAAATGATCAGCTAATTAGCAATTACCTAATATTAAATATTAGTATAGATATATCATCATCATTTTTAATAAAAAAACCTAGAATCATCGTAGGGTTAGGTTTTTATCCGAGAGTGTCGTCAGTTTTGTCTTGCCTTTCGCTAACACATCGCGGGTGATGTTCCAGCGGCGACTGAGCGACCCGAGCGCCAACCTCAACAACTTCGTGCGCGGCGGCTGGCGCACGCGCGACTCGCGCGACAAGTCCCGCTCCGAGAACGAGGGACTGGACTCGCTCGTCAACGGCATCGCCGAGGTGGAGGCCGGCGACCTGCGCGACGGTACGTACCAAAACCACCCTTATCGCCACGACGTTAAGGCGCTGTCTAAGTTACGACGTGCACTTGACTGCACATAAGCCCGTCTGTCATGTTGATGAAGATATCGAGACACATTTACTACGAGCGCAGCTTTGTCTATTAGAACACTTCAAAGCGTTCGAGTTTTTATTTAAGACTGGTACTGCCATCTATCGGGCGATTTGAGAATCAAGTAGAAGGTATAATGAGAGCTTAAAAGAATTCATGATAATAATATAACTTATTATCATTAGAGTAAGCCCTTATTCGTATGTATGTACTTGTAACGACAGTGTTACATAATTATCGCTCATTATTCACGCATATACCAGCGAGCCAGCTGTACTCTGAATACATATGTCCACGTTCAATTGGAATTCAGCCGATGTCAATGAGGCCTTTAATGGTACTGATTGTATAAATTAGTCTGACATTGAGCAGTGTAAGTTCTCGGTCAATGATTTGACCACTCGACTCGTATCGAGTCCATATTAATAACTTGCACTGTCACACTGATATATTTAATTTCAATATTAGAAAGAAAAACAGTTGTTCTGTCAGAAAAGGCACAAATGAATATCTAGTAATAACAGTAAACTCAGGGAAACACGTTGTTTTAAACCTTAAGGTTGAATGTTATTTGTAAGTCCCAAACCGACGAGGTCTATTTTTCAACTTTTGTGAAGTTTCTCTTGAGTGAAAATTGTTTTAAAGCCGTTAATAATATTTTTACTTGCTTTGTATGTTCAT
Organism: Mamestra brassicae; assembly: GCA_905163435.1. NCBI lineage: Eukaryota > Metazoa > Arthropoda > Insecta > Lepidoptera > Noctuidae > Mamestra > Mamestra brassicae. The sequence goes on from LR990996.1 coordinate 556,960, forward strand.
TGTTTTGAAATCTGCTTGATTGTTGTGTGTGTCGTAATGCTTTCGCTCTATAGTTGTCGCTCACAAGTCATGGCATGGCTGTAGTGATGTAGTCGCTTGTGGCATGGCGGGTAGTGGCGCGGAGGACGCAGTAGTCGCTCAGAGGGGTAGTGTCGACGTGCTGCGGGTAGTGCGGCTCGCGTGCCACGTCACACGGCCTGTGACAGCTTTGGTGGCGTTTTTGACCACGGGCATCGACCGCTATGTAATTTATACGAAGTATGGATATAGTCAGGTGTAAACTTTATGAAGGTTCTGAAAATGAGGAGAGTCGCTGTGCAGTAATAAATTAAATTTGTCAGCGGGTAGAGGGGTGGGGTATCGCGCAGCGGGTAGCGTGCTTCACAACCGGCATAAAGTTTGACTCTTGCTGAACATCTTCGTGTAAAGTACAGATAGGTCGGTGGTCGGGGTAAAGGGGCTCCAAATGTTAGCACAGATCCGGTGATGTGTGCAGCGGCAGTGATGCGGGTGTGTTGTGTGTAGGTGGGGCGCGCGGGGTGGGGCGGGGCAGGGGCGCCGCCATGCGCGCGCTGTGCGGGGCGGAGCGCGGGGACGTGTCGACGCCGGCGTGCCTGCAGCGCGTGGCCGCGCGGCGCGCCGGCCCGGCTCGCTCGCAGTCGGCGGACGCTCCGCTGGCGCTGCCGCCGCGCCGCACGACGCCGGACGGCACCGCCGTGTACTACTGGTGCGACGTGCCGCGCCCACACTCCGGTACTCGCGCACACCTACACACCACACTAGACTCCCCTACTACTGAGCGAATATCGGATACCTTGCGCAAGGGACCTCGGAGACCGGCCGGCCCGCTGCCCTACACACTGTACCGGCGACGCCCGCGCGCCTCGCCTCGCTTGCTGCCCACCACATGAAGTTCATCCCATCAGCTCAGCCGCAGATCCGTCCTCATGACAAGACGCGGTCATCGGCCGAATGCTAGCCTCTCATACCATGCCAAATAATACCTTTTTTTTGTTAAAATTACTTCTAAATTTATCGCACCATACATTCGTAGAAATTAGAAGAACGACATCCACTATTTTTTACTAATCATGAAACATTTTAAACACAAAAAAATATTCTGTCGTTCATAATATTAACGTTTTGGTGTTTGTGTGTCGCAGAGCTGGACGACGGCGCGTATAACCCGCTGTGGGCGATGCGCGGCTTCACGCAGACCTTCCACCTGTGGAAGGAGGGCAAGCGCCAGCAGTCCACGCCGCTCAACGCCTACCTCACCTACGTCACGCTGCCGTGGTGGACCATCGCCAAAGGTACGCACCACCAGCAGCAGCGTGCCAGCTGTCTCAATGTTTTCAACACCAAGTGCTTTTATACCATCACCTGACTGCCGTCCACATAAAACTGACTCACTGCTTCGATATAATCTTGGCATTGCGAGCTCATGTTAAACGCCACCACATAACAAAAGCTTAGCACTTTTGTTATGTGGTGTATCTTTTAATTTAAAATGCTCCCTTCTATCAACTTAACTAATCGATATCTGCTTACTTTCCAGACATCCTGGACCACCGCGAGGAGCCGGTGCTGACGTTCTGAGCGCCGGAGACGTGTCGGACTCGTATGTGACGTCCCTCCCGAGCTGCCAGCTGCCTGTTCGAGACAGCGCAACGCACAAACTAACGAACTCTGCCCACTGTTCATAGAATATTCCATTTATTTATAATTTAAGTTAAATTGTATCTTCTTGGGACAGAAACTCGCTACACGTCCTGTCTATAAACATTACCCCTTTGGGAAGTCGAGTAAAAACAGGCGACCCGTGAATGCAAAGACGAATGACTGGTTAATTTGTTATTCCTTCATAAGTTATTCCTTCGTTGATTGCCAATGTGAGTGGAAAAAGGGAGTAAAACAATCGATATTTTGCCCTCACACTACTCGATTCGAGCATTCGAGCGTCCCTGGACTTACCAGGGACGCTCGAATGCTCGAATCGATGCGTGAAGCGAGTCTCTGGCGCAAGCTAGTGTTAGTGGATATCACTAATATTTACTTCATATTCCGCAACCTGTAATAGTCCACTGGTGGACAACAGTCTTCCTAAAGTTCACAAAACAGCCAGGAACATAAATGTAAATTATTTCTAACAAGGGCTTCCGATATACAACCGTGAATGAACTACACCTACTACTGCCGCGACTGTATTTAATTATTTAGCGAAACTCCGCTGATGATCGCGGCTGCTTCAGATATCGATACTGATATGAGTATCGATATATGTTGATATATCCCCATATCGATGTCGATACCCATCACGTCTGTGGAGTTCCGCTAGTTAATTTATTTTGATCGAGTATAACTGTATAACCGAAACTCACAAGTGTATATAGTGTAGATATAGTTTGTACGTGAGGGTGTGACCATTGCCTTATACCGCGGCGTGTCGTTGTGAATATTTGGTGTCGTGTGTGTGATCAGCTCATCTGTTCGTAGGCTTGCACTCCCACCTGTGATCACTTGAGTTATACTTTACAATATTATAAGCAGTGATAGGATAATCGGGCACTAATATACCTAAACTTCACTTTTATTCCCATAAAAGTATAATGCGGACATGCTTTTAAGTCGGTTCAGGCATTTAGAAGTTACATACAAACATAAAAATATAACACTCCTTTTGTTGGGCAGTTGTGTAGTAAATACAACACTTTGACCACATTGTGCACATTATATTTTTTAGGTATTCCATTAGTTTTGAATAAAGTAAATATACTAAATCAAAATAACCACTGCTATGATTTCATTAAGTTTGTTATAGTTGTTTTTACAAAATTGTTCACACAATCCCGGGAAACCGGGATTACTTATTTATTCAAAAAGGAATGTCCACGTTATTCTTTCACGGGAAAAGTTTAGGTATATAAGCGCACGATTATTCGATCACTGGTTATAAGGCATAAAAACAAGTGCACAATATTATAGAATCTTCTGACTCCTGCTCTAGTAATAACGGTATTGCAGGGACCAGTGCCCTCTCCTTGCAAATCGACACAACTATATAATTTTATGACAATACAAGAGGATCAGAGTGGTCATCACTTTCTGTCAAGCTAATAAAAACCGCAGAATATTCAATGATTTGCATTCACTATGAGCACAACATCGGTACCTACGTCAAGATTTGATTAGTTAATAATTACTCAAGTATTACAACCACGTGTATTCTTATGTATATTTGATTTAAAGACCACGGAACTACGTTACAACACAGTACGTTTAAGTATAAAATTAATTAGTGATGCCACACACTGGGTACACATAAACTTGTATTTGTAATACTGAGCTGTTATTTGAGCAGGATATTGTTTTTCGCGTCGTTTATATGCCAACCGTGCTACACAACGTATAAAACACATAAATGGAGTGTCATTGTAAGATATTGGCACGTTTATCGTAAATCTATCGAGTTCGTTTATGTACCTCTGTTGACTGTTTTCTAAAATTCAAATTAATCGACGTGGAGAAAACTAACTTGTTTATTTTATGTTTATGTGAACTTATTTGATCACAGGTACAAAATCATCTCATTTTCAAACATCGGTTTTCGTTGTCAACTGTTATATAAATTATATTATAACGCATAAACAACGATATCTTGAGCGACAAGAGGTAACGTTCGGGTACCAGTTCGCAATACATATCACACTGTTTCGCTTAGCTATGAACTCTGTTCCTATTATTGAAATAGCATTTACAGGAATATTTTAATAAAAAAAGGCCCAGTTTCTGGAACGAAAATTATCTATACTTCTGTACTACTAATATTATAAAGCTGAAAAGTTTGTTTGTTTTTTTGGTTGAACGTGCTAATCTCAGGAACTGGTTCTGGTTTGAATCGAAATTATCTTATTGTTGGATAGCCCATTTATCGAGGAAGGCTATATAACACCCGTTACGACCAATAGGAGCGGAGTATTAATGAAAAATGGTTAGCTAGTCGCTAAATAAATGTGTGACATATTGCCAAAACACATCAAATGCAAAACGCATCACTTGACTTGGGAGTAATTTATGACGAGTTGATAGTTTCATTCCAGAAACCGGGCGTTAGACTATTGTGACGAATGTTCTATGAACACGATACTTCCATGAACGTATGTTGTGATTTATGAGCAGTGTGCATAGGCCTAATACGAGGCGTTTTTAAAGGCAAGTGATTCTAACTGTATTTTTTAAGTTTATGTTGTGTTTTTTGTTCTAAATGAGTTTAAACGATAGTTGCATTCCAGGTAGGTAGGCCAACAAATTGTCTGATACTCAACGTAATTCCATTACTTGTAGTTTTTATTATTATGGTCAGTAACTAAGTGATACTTTCGAATGCTTCACCAATCGCCGCAACAGTACGGCTCAACTGTACTGTTTCGGCGTTTGGTAAAACATGAATTTTTGAATGATTGAGTTCAGTAATGAATTATATAAAAATTTAAAGTTTTACTTTCGTTACTGACTGTACATCTATTGGTACTCTAAAGTAACTATTGCTACTACCTACTATTATATCAATATGGCGGATTTATTGACGAGGCGTGTAAAATTATACTGCTTATAAACGGATAGACCAGAATGAAAAGACACTAATTTCTTAGTTACAGTCATACCATTCTTATTCAAGACTGGGTTTTTGTGATGAATTTGGTCAAAATGATTTAGATTTTAATTTTAAAAGTGTGTGTGTGTATTGTTATTTTTGTTATTATTTAACAAGTCATTTATTTATTTGACGACGGTGGACATTTTGTCAACGATAACGTTAAGGGCTTCAGGCAAGCCGAATCAAATACTCTAGTCATCATTTTATTTTCTAGTCACCACTACGGTTTATTATTAAAAAAAATGGCTTCAGCCACATTATTTATAAATCATATTCAAGCAATTTTATCAACTCAGTATTTATTTTTAGCTTTAAGTAATCTTGTCTTATAATGCACATCTTTTGACTTTTAGGATCCGATCTAGATAAATAAAAAAAATCAGATCAATCCGTCAACAGGAAGGGGGTCAAATTTCAATTACTAGATTTGACCCAAACAAATAAATAAACAAACAGGGCAAGCTGAATAAAACCGTTTAAAAAGGGATTTTTTTTAATCAAGGGTTAAATATCCGTCTGTGACAGAGTTTTTTTATAAACTAAACGAAGGTACCACATGAACATAATTATTATTATCATATTATCAGTAGTGCTTCAGCAGACATTACTTTGATTCAACTAAACAAAAGATGATAATGGACAATGACAGTATTTTTATAATAGTTATGAATATAATAGAACATGTTAATCGAATTAGTCAAAACATATTTTTGTATCGCGCATCACAATCCGACGAGTGAATAGTTTCTTAAATTAATGAATCTACTTTTGTAAGTAATATTACTGGATTTGAATCAAATGTCGGATGATAAACATTTAACCTATGAGCATGTTATTATACAAAGTTGTGTTAGTGTGGAATATCATATTTTTGTATTAAAAAGTTATAACGCATTATAACATTGTCTTAAGCCTTAATTAGTGAGAAGTAACATCATTCCAGCTGCAATAGCGGGTCATGTACGGAGCTGGGAGCAATAATAATATCGTTTTATTCTCCAGACTTGAATGGTGCAGAATTTAGTTCGACTCTCGATAAAGCGTTGTCTTGTTGCTAGCCCCGTACGTGAACACTGTTGTGGAGCCATATATTTATCTGATTGTTTTGAACTTACGAGTCTAGTCGAGATATACTTAAAACGTGCATAGTTTAATATTTGTATGATATGACTGAATTAAATAATTGCAACAGCAGTGTTTTGTCTCTCTCTGCCTCTGTCTCGCGTGTGCTCGTGCGTCTGCGCAGATCAGTGATCTGGGTTAATAGCGGTCGAGCTGTAATCTTAATGTTGTCACGTAGTTTAAAATATGAAGTCATTTGACAAACCAAATCTCTGCGGATACGATACGGTTTCAAATATTATACGTAGTGGAACCCTTTTTATTATTTTCAAATAGCTAATGGCTACATTGCACTTTAACTGCCTACTTACGCTGGTCCCTATACCAACTCTTTACTGTTTTGATAGCGTTTCCTACGTAAACGAAGCAAAAGCATAATATTATAACAGGTGAATCTCTGTAGCTTTGTATTTATGTATGTACGGGTTTCTAGCTACGACAGCACGTATGTAGAGGGGCATTGCTCTCGCGGCAGTAGATATCTGACGGCCTAAAATTGCCTTAAGAAACATAAGGACTTCCCTTAGCATGCTGGCAGAACACCGTCATCAACGCTCCCTCGCGGCCGCCGTAAGCAGGTGCAAGCAATACCAACCTCCATTGTAGGGAAGGACGCATAGCTGCGGCATGCACCATTCATGAATATGTGCTCAATACATCAAATAATTTACCTGCAACAAAAGAAATGCAATTTTTAAAAGATATTTTTGAAAAAAATATGGTTCAAAGCAAAAGACAAGAAATGTAGTACTACGAAGAAATGAATGCTACGAAGCGCAAATTAACTTCCTTTACGAAAATTACCCACACTGTTGTTATTTAATTATCCGCCGTGAATCTACCATCTCCCTTAGGGATTTTATCAAAACCCTAATTTCATCATTTGCCTGTGACATATAGAGTGCCAGAGTGCAACGGCACTGTACTGTTTATCGAATCAAGAGTCCTCTGGTTATTTGATCAGATGCTTGAGTCGCTCTGTTACATCAGCAATATGTAACAAAGAGTGATATATTAAAGGACTTGATCAAGTCGATGATCGCCGTCGAGAGTCGTCTTATATTTCAAGACGATTAAGAAACACTTTGAGTAAAGATGCTACCGTAGTCTACGGTCTACGATATCACGTTACTCGAAGCGTAGACATTCGTTTTACAACTTCCTCAGCCTTGGTTCGCCGACCCTCCAAAAAGGACCATCCTGATTTAAGGACATCGTTGTTCTAGAGGAAGCGTCCAATTAATTATGTAAGACAATAATAGGGTGTGCGTAATGTTCGTGCTGCAGGCGAGTGGGCGCGAAGGTATGCCACGCGCGGTAATGAGCGCCGGCCGGAAGAGTCACTTGTCGCGCGGAGATGCCCGCGCGCCTGTCCTCGAGGTAGCTGCACCGCATTACTGAGGCACTCCGCACTTCCTACATCACTCGCCCGCAGCACGCACATACCGGTTAGCGGCACAGGGTCCAACGGTTACTTACACCCAAAACCCTTAACCACCATAAAATTGCGAGGCACTGAGGCTGACTTATTAGTACGTGCACTTAGTGAAGAATGTGGGTAGTTAGCGCGTCGGAGTGACGCGTGTTCAGTGACTCCAGGCTCCCACTGATTGGCACAGACACTGCTAGTGACTAGTGCAACTACCGATGGTGCCTTCTTGACCAAGAATTTATGATCACAGCCTCACAAGAGCAGTTCCAAGTGTGATGTGAGGGGCATTGGACAGTGGACTGCTGCACTGGAAGATACAGTTTGAAAGGCGATAAGTGACAAAGCGCCACATTCGGTTGGAAATCATATTGGACAAAAAGGTAAGTAGACTGGAATTCTTCTTCCTGTCTTGATTCTAATTTAAAATAAGATATGGTAAGCTCCGAATGAGATCACATGTTATTCAAAAATAAGTCATGCACGTCATCATTAGAACGAGTTTAGTAAGTTTTAACAGGTCTCTTTCGGCTTTGCTTGTAAACTATGAGTTATGGGTTAAGGCGACCTTGACCGATGTTGAGGCAGAACGGATCGGCGAGGAGTGCTCGCTAAATGTTAGGACTAACCTAACCCAACACTCCACATTTTTCATGAATTGCGGCTCAAGCTCAAAGCTCAAAGCTTTGAGCCGCAATTCGCGCCGCTGGTGATGCAATGCTGACCGGCTCACTAACTGATAGCGAAACTAGAGCGTGATCGTTGGTATTATTAACTAGCCGAGTTTCCTGTAGTTTGCAGGAATATTGGTCAGTTATTAACATCTTAAGGGCTTTTCCACGTATTTGCTATTGCGTCCGCACCTTTAAGGAGACCTAGGTACCTAACTATTCATTACCTACTACTTTCTGCAAGCGGCTTCCCAAGGAAACATACTCCCAGGATAAAGGTAACGTAAAGTAGCCTATGGGCTATTCCAGACTATAATATATTCTTTGAGTAACAATAATCCATCCTAACTTTTGCAATTACAATAGTAAGTACCTAATATGATGAATTAGCTTGATGTTTGAATGTAATTTGTTGGTGAAATACAAGGATGACGAGAAGTTAGATATTCCGTATAGGTCATGATGATCCTGATGTAAGTAACTATTTAATACCCAAATGCTTATCCGTTTTCTGCTAAACCACGACCTACACTGGCCTACACACAAAATTGCTGCGACTAATCTAAGGAGGATATGATGCGACTTCGCGCTTCCTGTAAGAATGAAGAGACAAAGCATTTTATAATGTTATTGAAAAATGTGTGTTATAAGTAAACATATATATCGTATGTAATATGGCACGATTTGAGGCGAGGGGTCGCGACGTGACCCTTTATCTGCGGCGCGGGCGGCGCGCGATACTGCCGCACTCTGCTGCCGACACACGCGCAAGCTGGTGAGCTCAGCGTTCCTTGCCTTATGGAATATTCTGGCAAACAATATTTGTGTCATAGGAATAATATTATTAATAACGAATAGGCAGAGAACCTACTTTCAAACCTTTGATCAGAGAGATGTGTTTCACTTTAACAGGATAGCTGAAAAAAATCGTTGATGAAAAGCTTCTTTGTTCACTCATTCTTCTGGTCAATATTCTTAAATTCATAAGTAAATTGTGTGTGTTCCTCGGTAGGGTAAGATGTGGCGGCTATGTGTGGTGTTACTGGTGGCCGCGGCGGCACAGGCCTGCGAGCTGGCCCCTAGCGGCGCTGCGGGACCCAAGGCGCCCGGGGACAACTTCTACCGGCTCATCGTCAACGGAGAGATCGAGCGGTATGCGCCCGGGGAGAGATATGTTGGTCAGTATTGCTTTGTATGTGCATGTTTATATTAACCAAAATAAGGAAGTGATTAAAAAAAAAAACCTTGCGAAAAAGCGCTAAAATTAATCACGCCTAAATAAAAAAACCGGCCAAGTGCGGGTCGGACTCGCGTGCAAAAGGTTCCGAACGAATTTTTTTTTTTTAACATATTACTTTAAAATCAAACACTTCTTATAGGTTTTCCTGTAATCTATATCTGTCACCGGAAAATGGCAATCATGTAGGTATGTATCTGTCACCGGAAAATGGCAAACGCCGTAAGATTGTAAAATATCGCGTACCTACTTATTGACTATTGAATTGCATGGGATTAATTATATGAAACGCGATTTTTTCATAACATGCCGAGAAATTATAATCTAATCAAGATTTATTAAAAACTTCGAAATGGATTTTTTTAGTAGGTAATAAAAAAAAATTGTTGCTAATTTTGTATTTTCTTATATTCCCTCCAAAAAGTGACCCAATTTTCCACACAGAGGTTCGGAACCCTAAAAATCCAAAGCAGTTTATCTCTTAGCTCACACACAAGTCATTTCCGCGAGTATTAAAACAGCGAGGTCAAAATAAGCAATCAATATTATCTCAAACTTCGAGTAATCGAACATTTTAAAGCATAAACACATTCAAGATGTAGGTGCAGTTGAATACATTTCCAGATGTCGTAGAAAACAATTCGCATGCCCAGCTTAATCTATAAACCGCACATGTCAGCAGAACGTGACGTTTCGCCCAACAAAGTGGTGATCCTGTTATTCATCGTCACTTGTGCAAAGCGCACGAAATAATAAGATAACACATGATACTTTATGTACCTACGATACGCCTACTTCATTTATTAGAAGTGATACGTTATCCCGGACGACTGATTTTTATGCTGAAATACTTGGATCATTTTATCACTTTTGCCTCTACATACGGTTCACGTAGGTGACGTAGGGCAGTAAACTGTGGGTACCTATCAATCTATCTACATCTACACTAATATTATAAAGAGGAAAAATTTGTATTTTGTGTGTGTGTGTGTGTGTATGTTTGTAATGAATAAACTCAAAAACTACTGTGCCGATTTCAAAATTCTTTCACCATTGGAAAGCTGATTATCAGCGAGTAACATTGGCTATATTTTATCCCCGTATTCCCACGGGAACGGGAACTACGCGGGTGAAATATATTATAAAACTCTTCCGTTACTGAGTGAGTGAATGAGTATAATAATCCAAGCGCAAATAGGTACCTATTTGCAATTATGTTTGCGGTACATCTACAGTTTGGACAAAAGCTCTACCTACTACTACAACTAGTACATGCTTGCCAGGAAGTAACCAGTTCACGCTTGGCTTAAAGGTTGTAGCTATCAGGGAACTCAGACTGGCAGACCCTCGAGGAGTTTAACTCGAGTTAGAGTTAGTAGTGTAACTCGAGAGTAACTTTTGAATAAGTACAAGCAAACATCTTTTTGCGTTTTAAATTTTTAATTGAATCATGACGCTTCGTCATATCATATTGTCCCGGCTGTGTGTGGAAAAAAATAAAGCCACCGTCATACAAAGATGTTATTTACAGCAATGTTAAATCATCATGTTGTGGATTCCAGTGACCCTGGTGGGGTCCCGTACGCACGACGTGGTGCAGCAGTTCACGCGGTTCCAGATGAAGCTGGACCCACTGGACCCCGCGGCGCCGCGCCTGCCCAGCAAGCAGGGCCAGTTCCAGCTGTTCGCCGACACGCTCACCAAGTTCAATGAGGAGTGCACCAACTCCGTCATCGAGTCTGACGACCTGCCCAAGACTGAGGTGCAGGTCATGTGGAAGGCTCCGCCTACTGGCTCTGGATGTGTGCTGCTCAAGTAAGTAACTAAAGTAACACGGTTTATAAACCTTTGATTTCTTTTGATTCCGGTTTCTTTGCTGCACAAGGATACAATTTAGAAAGTTTTCAAGCCGACCGCGGATTATCACGTGAAAGAAGTACATTAAAAATACACCCTTGTTCGACTAACTTACAGTTTCGTTATTGTATTGTATCTTTTATACATGACATGACATGATTTCCAGGGCGATGGTATACGAAAACGAAAGCCGTTGGTTTGCTGAAGACGGGCAACTGACTAAGCGCGTGTGCGAGGACACATCCCTGCAGACGAGTGACTGCTGCGCTTGTGATGACGCCAAATACAAGGTGCGATTGACATCTCTTACCCACTGAACATTTACCACAACGTGCGGGAATATGATACCTCTTGCTAGTCCTGGTTGTCAGCTTCGGGATTCATCATATGTAGCTAAAAGTGTTTCTTAATTGCTTAGAAAATCCTGTGGCACTGGTATAATATGAGTTTGTACGATTTTGTTCTAGATGGTGTTCGAAGGTCTGTGGTCTCCACAAACTCACCCGAAGGACTTCCCCGTGCAAGCCATGTGGCTGACGCACTTCTCTGACGTCATCGGAGCCACCCACCCCAAGAACTTCAAGTTCTGGGGCGAAGGCGAGATCGCTACTGATGGATTCAGGTTAATAGTCCAGTTTTGTACAGGTCCATCACCAGCCTTTAGGAGTATGGGTAATATTAGGATGAAAAGGATTTTTTTTCATCAAGTTCAAAACCAGGATAATGGAAAAAATACTTCAATGCTTTCTCATAAATATTAGTTTCATATCATTTCTATAACATTTGTATAGTAAGTACCAGTCAATATGAAATCGACCTTATCCACTTGGTATGTAGTTGATATTCCTTTAAGTAAGTCTGCAAACTGTTAAGAACAAGGATTTTCCAATGTGTGTTGTTTTCATCAGGTCCCTAGCGGAATGGGGTTCAGTAGGTCTGCTAGAGCGCGAGTTGCGGCAGCAGGGCTCCAAGCTGCGCTCCATCGTGAAGGCACAGGGGCTGTGGCACCCGCGCGTCAACGGCAACACGTCCGCCGCCTTCACCACCGACCGCAAGCGGCACTTCCTCTCACTCGCCTCCATGTTCGGTGAGATCGAGAACTGATTCCATGCTCTCATTCGTCATCAACATCATCATTACAGCTTTTACATATTCCACTACCAGACAATGTCATGTATAGACATTGGACTGTAGTTACGCGTAATCAAAAGCCTCAAGTAAATGGCCGTAAATTACCGAGGGTTTCGTTACCCAGTAAGGTGGTGAAATTCTAATAAGTATTTGCTCCACGTAAATGTAGTATTCAGCTGCACCAGGTCGGACTGGAAGCTGACCCTGAGGCGCCACCTCCACGAGCGAGACAATCAGTCAAAGAAGTGAACTACTGTGGCATATTTAGTGAGCGTGGGGAAAGGCACAAGAAAAGAGTGGCATAACCAGCTGTGAGCGAAGACAGGCTGTGTGTGTTGAGCTAGGCCTGATGAGAGCCCATTTAACATGATCTGGTTCAGATAAGCCGCTATTTAACTGGAATACAATAAGTATAAAAACATCATTCTGATAAGTCAACTGGAAGTCATCAACTCCGTTTACGTTTGGAATGATTGTATTTCAAAGTTCGTCGTCTCGTTATTACAGGTCCTTCTCCAGACTGGGTGGTGGGCGTTAGCGGCCTGAACCTGTGCCAGAAGGACTGCACGTGGGCCGAGCATAAGGTGGTGGACCTGTTCCCCTACGACGCGGGCACCGACAACGGCATCTCTTACATGGTGAGTCTACATCAGGTCATGACGTCAGTAGATCTAAGGCAAGTCGCGCAGGGTGCCTTGTCGCCTTGACATTATATCTCGCCCTCTTGCACTTCAAAACTGCGAAAAAGAGAAGTGCATTGTCACGTCTGTCAATCAGACAAAATGTCACACGTGCGTGCTAAGCTAAAGGTTTAGCACATTACCTACTAGATCCAAATGTCGAAATGACTGTACAGAGTACGGTCCATGTTCAATTATTAGGTGAACATCTACGCGATGCAGCTTTCTTTTCATACGAAAAGGGACTATACAGACTTGGGACCCGATTTTTTTATCGCAATTGACTTTGTTCCAGCCGTTGTGAAGCGGATTCAAGGTCATAATGAACCAAAGATAGCAACCATTCTACTGTGAAATGTGAATCGTTTGATTTTACTGCAATAAGGTTGTTTTCTAGAGAGACTAAATTTCAGTCGTAAAACAGTAATTTCATTTCCAGTCACCGAACTCTGAGACGGTCCCCCGCGAGAAGATGTACCGCATCACGCCCATGTACCCGGAGGACCCGCGCGCGCCCTTCTACGCGCCCGGCACCAGCGACGTGCCGCCCATGGCCAGGCTCTACCTCACCAGGGAGAAGCTCATCTCTCGCTCTTGTGACGAAGAGGTGCTGCAGCAGCTGGTGGTCGAGGAGGAGGAGAACACGCAGACTGTTAATAGACGTGAGTTTATGAAACTGTCCAATGTTATGTATAGTAATTATATCGCACAGAATGATGTAAAGATACATGCGATTGAAGAGGCATTTGTCCAGCAGTTGAGATGATAGCCAGAAACTCAGTAAAGAGCATCTGAGTTTTCACATCCTATACTTGCCGTTACCTAAATAAGGCGAGCCTCGAGATTGGACTTCGGATGAATATGTCAAAGATCAAACTCAACCGTATTTAGGAGGCGTGGAGAGTGCATATGTACCAAAATACATATACCTCGGCAAGTAGTCTCATTCGGGGCGAGACAAGAGAAAAAAGTTGCTCACCTCACCAAAAATGGCTGGAAGAGCTATTGGTCGATGAAGGCATTCATAAAAGGAGACCTTTAAATTTGTCGTAAGCTCAAATTGATGGACATGTGCATTCTTCCAATCCTCGCATACGGTGCTCAAGGCTCAAACCTAGTCATTGACAACCTAGCAGAGGTTCAAGCTCGAGGTTTGTCAGCGAGCAATGGAGCGCAGCATTCTAGGAGTCCGATTAACGGACCGCGTTAGGAACACAGTTCTGCGCTCCAAAACACAAATCGCCGATGTCACCCAAAGTAAAGTGGGACTGGGCTGGACACGTCTGCCGCATGTCGAACGGTTCATGGGTTTAAGCAATCATAATGTGAGTCCAAGAAAAGGCCCGACGACATCGCCGGAGACCCAGGCGAAGATGGCGGGACGAACTTGACGCCTATCGGCAAGATTGGTCCACGCTTGCCCAAAACCGGGAGGAATGAAAGGAAGAAAGGGAGGCCTTTGCCCTGCAACGGAACACAACAGGCTGAAATAATAATAATAATATTTGCCCTTGATTTTTCGTTCAATAATTCTGATTCTTTAGTAATACTTTCAGAAGCCTTTTTTTACGAATTCGTCACTTTTCGCCCACACGGAACCGAAGGTGTCTTATTGCTGGAAGATGGTTGTCGTATTGTGACTTAAAAAACCTTGTTAAGTGTTAATGCATATTTCGTAACATGTCCTCCATCCCCAGCGGAATGCGCGGTAACGGAATGGAGAGCCTGGTCGCAGTGCTCGGTGAGCTGCGGCAAGGGGCTGCGCATGCGCACGCGCGAGTACCGCATGCCGCAGAAGGCGCAGATGTTCGCGTGCGACCGCCAGCTCGTCTCCAAGGAGATGTGTGTCGCCGCCGTGGCCGAGTGCGAGTGAGTGTTGTAAAAATCATTCATTTATTTATTTTGGCATTGTTTCTTTACTCTTTATCGTTTTTTTTTTATTTCGCTTAATTATCAAAAAACCATAGAAAGACGCAAAGAGTATAGTTACTAATTTAACTAAAATATTACATACGCACATTGTGTGCAACGTTTTTTCTTATAATTTGTCGATGTTTAACAATAGCACACAAGCTTTTAACCGTGATAGTAACTTAATGAAGCACACAACAATGGAATCTTTATTCTTACATCAGTAGCATTCAATGGCTCCAGAATATCATGCAAAATATTACTACACGGTCAGTTGCATTGTATGTAAAAAAATGCAGTACCCTGTGACCATTGAGGCAATATATATGAATGGCTTCGGCTGCAGTGTCCTTCTATAAAAATTGTGTTCAACGAATATTACTGAATGGACTTGTTTTATTCAAAGAATCGACTAATTTGATTAGTGTGCACCGTTACATACATTTTATTCATACCGTTAGCTAGGGGCATTGTTGATCAGTTCCTTCCCTATTATAGACCGATCATCATCATCTTCCTGCCCTTCTCCCATGCTACTTGCTTGGGGTCGGCGCTACACGCTATATCAACCGATACCACAATAATATATACCTCATTAAATTTTCTTCCTTTGTCTTCAGAGGCGACAGTGCCGTCCCTGACGACCTGGACAACAACGCGACGCCCATCGAGAACAACGAGGGAATCTGTAAGACCTCGGAGTGGGGCCCCTGGAGCGAGTGCTCCGTGACCTGCGGAGTGGGAGTCAGCACCAGGCGGAGGCACTTCATCAACCACATGGGCATCAAGAAGTGTCCTCTAGTGCAGACCGGTAAGAGCCGGTAGTTCATTTAGGTGTTAAAATGAAAGAACATCAACTTAAAATCACAGCTGTCCCTGAAGGGATATGGAACAATGTATCGTAAATACGGGTATACCTACATATTTACGATACATTGTTGCCTACCCCTTCAGGGACAGCTGTGATTTTAAGTTGGTGTGTGTGCACTATACGTTAAGTATTGTTGAAAATCGGCGTTGAGAATTGTTTTAAGCGAATTAAAAGTTTCTTATAATAGGACAGTTAGATTAGATAGCATACACACACCTAGAAACACTGTTCTATTGGTTTAATGGCTGTCGTATTGATTTGAAGCCAAACCTTCACTAAGAGATGAGTTACACTATCGACATGGCTGTAGGTTTCCCTTCTTTGGAAGTAGTCGTGATGGTTAATTGTCACTAGCGCCACATAGTTGAACGCTCCCAACATTAAACTTACTGCAAAATGTGTGGCTTGCTAATCAACATCTATCTCTCTATCCACGTTCTTAGCTCACACGTTACCCGCTAGATGTCGCTACAAGTAGGAAACAAAACAGCCTCTAAGTTTAATTGTATCCGTACCAATATTATAAATGCGAAAGTGAGTTTGTTTGTTTGTTTGTAACCTTCTCACGTGGTAACGGCTGAACGGATTTGGGTATAGCTAGGCAAGCCGGTCCCAAAACCATGTCCTGGAATAGGACATTTACATTAGGATATTTTTATCCCGGAAGTATGTTCCCTTGAGATGATTTCAACACGGGCAAACCACAGGCGGCAACTAGTCGGAAATCAATATCTAAATCGCCATTTCTTCCACAGAGGAGAACCGCAAATGCATGGAGCCACAGTGCACAGAACAGGAGACCGAAGTGTCCGACCCGTCGTGTCCCACCACGGAGTGGGCAGCCTGGTCTCCGTGCTCGGCCTCGTGCGGGCGCGGAGTCAGGTTCCGCATGCGGCTGCTGCTGGTGCCGGCCGACCGCCAGCAGGAGTGCTCCGCCAAGGTGGAGCTCATGCAGCAGAGGCCCTGCCAGGAGCGGGAGAGCTGTGCCATCGATATGCAGACTGCTAAGCGTAAGTTCCTTGACCGTTATCTTGTATGGAGGTATGCGAAACAAGGAGTTAAGTCGCGCAGGCCTTTGTTGCAAAGGGTGGCTCCCCAACGGGTGTGGTGCTGGTAAGCAACTGTCCGATGGTTGTTGCCGGGCGGTGTTACATATTCAAACTAATATTATAAAGAAGTGAAATGGTTTGTTTGTTTATAGGTTAGTAAAGGGTAGGTGACGTGTGGAAGTATTAATGCGATTCAAATATTCTGTCACTGATAGCAAGTGACAATATCGTTGAGTATCATACGCTACTTTGTTATACCGTAAAAAATGCACTGTCTCATTGGAATAGTAGTGGAGCCGCGGGAAAAATTTAGTTTATTTACAAGAAACTGGACCACATCAACCCTTCCAGTGTATTAATACTTCCCTACCTAAATCTTATTAAAACTGTATTTTCCTAATGGTTGACAGTAGTATTATGTAAATTTACCAAAAGATTAGCATTCATCATGAACAGAAACTAAAAGTACCTAACACGTTCGTTAGTATGTATCTATATATCTCAAACCATGCTAGTCGGCGCATTCAGATACATAACAATGACCCGCGTGCATTACACGAACAGCCGCGCACAATTTGTAAGAGACGTGTAGTACCATAACTTTGTAATTGAGAGTGCAACTCACAAGGCTACGTTGTGTAACGCTGAAACGCTAGTTAACTGCCTGCAATTATGGTATTCTTATCTACCTAATTATGTGACACATCTAACGCGGGTAGGTTTATGTTGGTTTGAGCCTCGCAAAGGAGCAAAATTAGTGGTTTTGATAAAGTAAAATGCAATCATAAAATTAATTTAATGACTTCCCTTGACTCTTAGCCAAATACGAACAATCAATGGCTTTCTTAGTATTTACCAATATGGCTACTATTCACGTACTCACTACAAAATGTTATTAATGCTATGTTCATCAAAAGCACATTTCCCAGTAGGTACCAGGGATGTTAATGAAAACTGCGCGAATTCTGGACGCAAATAAAACGTAGGTAATGTATATCGGCACAAGGTTATCGTTCCGTGAGTTATTGCTTATCATAAAAATAGTACATGAATCTCAATAAATTCGCACTCAAGGGCTTGGTATATGTATACCGGACTTTACATGTATCTGTGAATGAAGATTTTGTATTGAGACTGAGACGAAGTCAATATCTTTTATTCAAGTTAACAAATAATGGTTTTGAGATAAGTGACGACTGTCAAATAATACAAAAACTAATATTATAAACGCGAAAGTTTGTATGTATGGATATGTGTTTGTTACTCTTTCACGTCAGAACGGCTGAACGGATCTTGATGAAATTTGGCAGAGAGGTATATTATAGTCTGGAATAACACATAAGATACTTTTCATCCCGGGAGTATGTTCCTTTGGAATTATTTTCGACAAAAATAATTCTGAATCAAAGCCAAAATAGTTAAGAGAAAACAAACGACCCAAACTAGTCCTTCTAAGGTGCTAAAGTTCTAAGGTACCTTATAACATGACATTGAAAATAATGAGCCAACATTCTAGTCGAGTTGGTTGCATCAACAAACAGAGAGACACACAGACAAACACCACCGGGACCACTGCATTCAATGACAGGAAAAGTAGATAAAATGTATGTATGTAACTGCTAGAAAAAAATGTGGTAGAGTACCTTTAATTGTGGATGTTTTAGCTGGATTATTCTAGCTGAGGACGTTCTCATCAACTCCAATATAACTTTATTAAAGTAATCTTCTTTTCGTGTACTGACTTAAACTAGGCAAACGATAGACTCGTTGAGATCCTGGAAGGTGCAGGGAGTTCTGCTTGACGGGCAACTGACGTATGTCTGTCGTGTCGTGATGTCGTTTATCTCAATGGTGACCAATGCCTGGTTAAAAAAATTAGTTTATATTTATCTGTCTCAGGTATCTGCATGGAGGAAGCAGATCCCGGTCCATGCCGCGGGCTGTACCAGCGCTGGACGTTCATGGCGCAGAAGGGCATGTGCGTGCCCTTCGCGTACGGCGGCTGCCGCGGCAACCAGAACAACTTCATCACGCAGGACGATTGCACCAGCACCTGCAGCGTGGTACTAGGTACGAAAATATGTCACTTGACATACAAACATAAACTTACACAGGCATTCCTAACATGGAAACAATCTTCAAAACTGAAGCGTTTTTCAAACCAATTACATATCATGATGCCTGTATTTCTTGAAGTGTGAAGATTCTAACGAACTCATTTAAGTACAATTTTAAGTTCCGTGTTAAATGGGCTGAGCCATCACCGGGCACAAAACTCATTAACATTTAGCTCGCCTGGGAACCGAACCCAGGACAGGGTGCTTGCGACCATTAGACCAACGAGTCAGTATTCAAGCTAGGTTTTTGTTTAGTTCATGCCCGTCTCCTCAGATCTGTGGCTCCGGCTCATAAGTGTATATTTCACATTCATACCCATTACAAAGATCCCTTCTTCTTATTTATTTATTAAATGTGTGTACATAAACTGTTAAATAAATAAATAAAGATTTAAAGCGTGGGGTCATTTGATATTTTATCCTGCACTTTGTCATGGCAGATTAAC
The DNA here is from genome assembly GCA_905163435.1 of Mamestra brassicae. NCBI lineage: Eukaryota > Metazoa > Arthropoda > Insecta > Lepidoptera > Noctuidae > Mamestra > Mamestra brassicae. The sequence goes on from LR990996.1 coordinate 576,138, forward strand.
ACTAATTGGATTATAAAATCGTTGTTACACGTGTTTCATTTGTACGTGGTGGCATAATATAAGCATATTGTGGGAACTCCTCATTGAAGATTATTTTTGTGGGTTTTTGGTTAAGTATGGCAATAATAGTACTTACTATACTAAAGGAAGAACAAATCGCTATTGAGATACAAACGTGATAAGATTAAATATAGCACATTGAAGTTAGCATCAATAATTCCTATTTTAGCACTAGCATCACAACAAACCCACGCTTCTAGTTTCATACGGACATGCCCAAACAGGGCTAATTTGTGTAATTACCGCGACCCACTCCGCTACTCTATTGGTGTAAAACAGAAAACACAAATATTATGTCCTGAGTTCCTGACAATGATTAATTCCTTCGCCGATTCGTTGGCCGACACAAAACACGAGACAGTGGGCCAGGCGGCCGCGACTGGGGCACAAACACACCACCAGCACGTAATTTAGCGCAGTGGGCCGATGGGTGCCCGACGTACCCGTACATCGGACGTCATGTCCCCTTGTGACGTCACCACTCATTCACTACGTCATGATCTGAGCAAGCTGTTTGTATTGACATTTTCGGGCCGCTCGCGTCCCTCTAGCAATAAAGTCCATTTGTGGTTCTCGCTTGAAATCGTTCAGCCTTGAGCCAGCCAAGTTTTGAAGTTAAGACATCAAATTGCTTTCATGTCGCAAGATGTATTTCTTACACCCTATTATTACTGAGCAGAATATTGTACATTAAGCATAATTTCAAAAGTTCGCAGCATATTAGAGGTAGCGCAGTCTGTTCCCGTTATAATGTTGCTGCAACGCTTGGTGTCCGGACAAAGGTCTTTGTTTGAACAAAAGTATGACACAAAATTGTCAACATTTATCTTTTGAACGAACGGTATTCTGTAACAATTTAGAGCCTAACGGTGTGCCTAACAGTCTAGAGAGCTTTTAATTTGCTTAGGATAATTACGTACCTCAGGTGGTTAACCTCGGGGTTTAAAGACTAAAATCATGAAGTATGCAGTGTTCACGACTGTTAACATCCTCTTGTGTATATATCAGAGTAAAAGAGTGAGAGAGAGTCTAAAAGCTCATATCTTGGATCAAATTTTTAGCAGAAGTCCCAAATCGTTCCTGGGAAGTAATTGAATGGAAATGTCACCAGAAAATTGCAGATTCCGTGAGATTGTAAAATATTGTAATTTTCCGGTGACAGAAACATTTAAATTCATATTATGCTAATCCATCCAACAACTCCGCTAGTATCAGATAGTGTATGATGACAGTCCCCTCAGCTGGCGCCGCGCCAGGCATGATTCAGTTGCCAGGTGCTTCCGACCTTACAAGTACCACGAGATCTGCCTACACCACTTGTTTACGATCGTCAACTCTCCTCTCATATTATTCCATCTCAGAAAGGTTGCTTTCATACATGGGGGTGCACCTCCCTAGTTTTCAAAAAAACCTGTGTGAAAGGGCAAATGATGATGCACCCCCCTGAAAACCGTCCTGCCGGCGGCGCCGATGCTTTCATTACAATGTACATTTGCATGGCAAGCAATCTGGTAGTCTTCATATATCAGCTTTTTGTATGAAGCTGTCGGATTATCGTAATTAATTGTAATTTATGATCGTGGGTGGGTGGCATTTTAAGAGCAATTTCTCGAGCTATTAAGATTAGAATAACTTCAGTACAGAGCTCAAAAAGATCAAATCTGTACCCAAGCATAAATAATGGATTTGAAAATGAATCCTCGTTTAAAACGTTTTAGCTTGTAAACATGGAAACATAACGTCAAACGCGAGTCAACAAAGCGAGCTCGACGTGCAAGTATGAACGATGTAAAAGACAGATTTTACGAGGTACGGGCGAGGCACAAGGCTGCCTGCTTGATTAGGTGTCTCAAATCTGTGTGCCTCCTACCTACACGCTAGCACGCTACACGCGCGACCCACTAATCTATGCTACACCCCCAGACGGTGACGTCAACGTCACGTCACCTCCTGACCAGTGACGTCACGCACCGGGAACAACTTTGAGTCCCTCTGTTTACGATGATCGTAAAATAATCTTCGGAGATAAATTCTTTGTTTTGTGTTATTGTTGAGTCGCAGTAGTGTGTGACATGTTAATTTTGGTCATTGTGTCATTGGAGAGCGATAAGTATGGCAGAGTGTTCGCGTTCGTCCTAGGAACAGTTATTCCTCAAACGTACGTACGAAACGTAGTTACGTTTCGTGCACAATAATAATGTTGTATAATCAATTAATCAGTAATCACTTAACTCTACGGTGTTTTAGAAGGGGCACGTTTATTTAGAATTTACGTCTACCTGTTAGAAAATTTACTATTTTATGAGAGATAGTTTTATTTTTCCTGTCAGCAGCAGACTTGACTTAGTTAGTCAGGTATCTAATTGCTCAACTAGATAAATATTTCCGGGTTGTAGCCCTGGAGCTCAAAGGGCATTTGAAGAAATACGGGTGGGTTTTAGTTAGTATGAGTCTGACACTCCCCCAGGAGGATTGATAAAAAAGCTAAAGTCAGGGCTCAAAAAGGAAAGAGCAGAACCTTCAATCTGACTCGTACCCACCACTCAATAGAATAAATAAATAGAATACAACTACCTGTACCGGCTACTCTATGTGCATTATTGCTGCGGAAACGGAAACTATTGTTAATGTGTTATTTCAAACGATAGCGTGTCGAAGACAACTTCAAGTAATAACTTGATTACGTTTAAATAAGTTTAGTAATAAGTTGAGTTTCTTGTTCGTAGTGGCCAAAAATGACAAAACACCGAAATATTCGCTAAGAGCGACTCATAACAGCCCACAGAGTTTTCTGCTCTTTCTTAGAACAGTGGTCTTTAAAGTTTTAATTTATCTTTAAACCAATACTTTTACCAAGATACAGTGATACGAAAAGTCAAACCATACAATGTGACTGACATACAAATTAACAGATACGAAATAATTACGTAATAGTGTCGTAAGTTAAAAAAAGTAATAAATAGTTAGCAACTTTCACACATTAGTCAAGGTGACAGTTCGAGACAATTGTCTGATGGTGTTGCGATAACGGAGAACACATTATTTTACTAGACGTTCGTGCTACTGATTGACCATGTTTTAGACGGTAACGACTTAGCAACCGTTCCTCACAGTCATATTTACCAAACAAAGGTTTATAACGTTAGTAAATAATAACAATAGACATAACAGTTTCAACGAATAACGATACATTTATCATTTTGAGGCGCTAATGTGGAAATAACTAGCAGTTTTATCGTTTGTACCCTTAGTAATGCTAAGTGACTTATCATAATAAAATAGGCACCTAGCGATGTGATAAAATCACCATAAATTGAAGACGAATGGCGCACTGGCATTTGTCGTGATTGGTTTCAGCCCCTGCCGGTCGTGGGTTCGTTTGCCACAGGGAACAAACATTGTTTTATTTAGTAAATGGTGCTTGGAAGAAAGGAAGAGAGACCTTTGCGCAGCAGTGAGACATACCGAACGGGTTATTAAGATTCTATAAAGCTATAGGTACATATACTTAAGGATTTTTCACTATTACCCATCAGAAATTCAGGACGTGGTACTCATCCCAGCTTCTTTTTTTTTTTGATGTCGTGTGGAAATCATCCTGGGGACATCCACGAGGATCTGTCAGACTCTTACTGACTAAAACCACCCCGTTGTTCCATCTCCCACCCACGCCGGGGATCGCGGGAACGTATGCGACTTCCGCAATCCCCGGCTGGACTCATCCCAGCTTGCCTCAACCTTTACCCTGAGTGATAGTACTGTTGTCCCCAGGAGGAGGCGCCCCGCCGGCCGGGCTGCCACAGCTGAACCAGCAGCTGCCGACCCCAGCACTCAACAACAACGTGCCAGTGTCCAATAGTGTTAATGGTAAGTTTACAGTCTTGTTTCTGATCATAGACCAAGATCAAATGTTTATTGCTCAACACAATAGGTACATTATTAATACATTTCCAGATGTCAAGTGAATTCGCAGTCCCCTGTGTTGTGCCAATTCAGGCATGCAAAATGTATCATTAGAATTATACAATTTAATAAATTCCAAAAATTCAACACCTTTGATCGTTCAATATCTTGGCGCAATTTTTGAATAGAGCGAGTTACTTTTTTTTAAATCACATATTTCTATAGGCATTATTGGGCCAGTTTACGGAAACGTTTGTATTTAGTAATTTGTTAAGCTTGGATATATGTTTATTTATTTAAAACACATAGAACATGTTATCTTAGGTTTACTGTTGATATACACAACCTAATACAATAGTCGTAGTATTTTTAAACAATGATACATTAGCGAAACATCAAATACTATTGTATGTGTAGTTCTAACCTCATCCCAGTCTGGTCACGTAGTTGAAGATGTGACTGAACTTGAGGAAGGACTCTCTGGGGTTACCTACGTAAACATCGGTATTTTAAGACAAAGCCACATAATTTACAAGAGTGGAGTGTGACACGCACGATTATAAATAAATAGTTTGTTTTGATATATCGTTACGTAGGTACTGTCCTGTGCCCTGTGAAACGTTGTCTCCGAGGAGGGGAGGACGTCATCGTAGGTACAAGCCCTCACTTGTGTGGGTCAAGGTCTGCCGCGAGGGTTATTTCTGCTTATCTTACGCAGACACATATAAACTTGGAAGCGGTGGGGGGTGACTTTTATTTTAAGAAAAAATCTATGTTGCTTCTGTGATACTTATATATAAACATTTAATTTTGTTAGTTATTGATTTATTGAGTTGTGGTTTACCTACTTATTCAAACTGGCACCAGGTTTCCATAATTTTTGGTTCTTTTGCCAATGGACTAAATCTTCTATTTCTATCTTCTCTAGATTCTGGTAAAGGGGAAAACTTAAGTCATTGTTTGTGTCTTGCCCAGGACCGAGCCTGGCGGCGCCCGGGGACTGCCAGGTGAGCGCGTGGGGCGAGTGGAGCAAGTGCTCCGTCACCTGCGGTACCGGCTACCAGGAGCGCACCAGGACTGTGCTGGTAAGCATCCTCGAACATCCTTGTCATACCTGTGCTACACAGCTCTGAGCTGAGGGGCTATGCTGGGATACACGGAAGAACCTAGCATCTAATCTCTAAGTCTTAGAATTCGCCCTGGTATTAGACTTCTGTGTTTCTAAATGCCTGTAACTGGGAGTTCTCATGGCGCACCTAGACGACGTCTGAAGCAAGGACTGTGTCTTGTTTAGTTTCCTTGGGCGGATCTTGAGGAAATGCTCGTCGCCTTATAGCATAATTGAAGTGTCTCAAGTGTGGGTCTGAGAGACTGCTGCCGGCACGTCCCGGCTTTATGTGTGGGGACTGCGGTGTCAGGGTCAAGATGACACTGCACATCACAAACCTTCATACATAGAGTACGGTAACTTGTTAAAAACAAAGAGAAAACCTGTAGCGAATTAACCAATTACTTGCACTCTTTTTGATTATACACACCTATGAAACATGCTTTCATTGACAAAATTAACATTGTTATGCTGTTTGGAAAGTTATTCTGAATCTTTCGTTCTTTAAAATAATTCCTAATTCCTAAAATAACCCCAACACATTCTTAGAATATTCATCAGCATTCGCTTTCAGTATTGATCGTTAAGTTTAGTCATCTACTTAAACACGCGAGACCTATGTAAGCAGTTCAAGTTAGTATCGTAGCACTCAATCTATTCACTCGAGTGTATCGTGCGAGCAACTTGATTGGTATGCAAGCACACTACACCTAGCTGTCAATATAATCAATACTTACTTAATACGAGCTTATGTTAAAATCACGTCAAAACAATACCAGGCGGCTATAAATATAGTGTAGTGGGAGAAATTGATGGCTGCGTCGTTATAATAGTCACCGGGGCTAAAAATAGTGATCAATCACAGGGACAACAGTCGCGCCGACCTCGCCAGCGTACTGCTACTACTACACAGTACACACAAACTACAGAGGGGCCACTACTCACTAACGTTCGACAGTTTAAAACAACGAAAAAAGTTCATAAGTATTAGAGCACTATACACAAGAAATACAATGGTTCTCACCTTGAGTAGGCTATGGAATACATGGTTCTCTCATGATATTTAAGGAGGGAATGGGAAAACCAAAAATAACTATGTTTACCGGACTGCCCCAGAAGGAGAGTAATGTTTTTATATATCTGCTGTTAGTACAACTCAAACGGTTTTATTTCTATTTTTGAAATTCAAAAAAATATGTTCATGTCAGATTTCAACAGCCCTCTGTACTTCGTGTCTATGGTAACAGGACAGGGCACAACCATTCCCGCGTTGATTGACCAACGCATTTATCATGCGCACACGTTTGAGTAGGTTGCCATTCAATTATATGTGAAAGTTTGGGATGTGTGGATAGTCGCTGATGTGTTGCTTTTACAATATTGCAAAAACTGATATTAAATTCAATATTTAAAACTAAACCATTCAATCGTTAATCTTAGCTATGTAGGTATATGTCACCGGAAAATTGTTGACTGCGTAAGATTGTAATAAATCTTTATTAGATTATAATTACTCGATATATTATTAAAAAAAATCGTTTTGTATACAATAAATTCCATCCAAATTCAATAGTTTCCAATACATCCGTGTCTTATTGAGAAAAATTGGTTAAAATTTTACGCGATATTTTACAATCTTACGGCGTTTGCAATTTTCCGGTGACATATACAATTGATTGCTTGGGAGTGAGCGAGACATCGCAAAAACAAATAAGTCTGAGCATCGGTTGTTGAAATGTGTTACATTCAGATGGGACAAAAGCTTGTAATTGCTAGTTATGCGTTCAAACTACTGCACTAAGTAGATGCTTTTGTTATTCGCTGCAGTTAAGTGTCGAATTAACTAAATTGCCACCGATTGACTATATTATAGTGTTTAGAATATCGTATGCATGCAAAGAAGCTGTAATTAACAAGTTTTGCACATTTTGAAAACAATTTCCTTACAAAAGATGTACTTTAATACGACTCAGATCAAACAATAAGCGTGTTTTATGTGAGAGATTATGAAGGCGACAGCTATGTGTTTAACATCGGTGGTGTTTGTACAGACACGTCGATGCAGGCGGAGGACAGACGCTATGGCAATCGATATTTCCGCATCGCCGGCGGGCCACCATACCATTCAATACACCATTCGTTTCTATAGCCTTCCCAATACTTACAACTAATTTGAAAAAAATAATTAAAACGATACTATAATAAGATTAGGTTAATGAAGTACATATCAAAGCAAATGAGCTGGGATTGCATTACTTATACTTGAGAAAAAATTTTAAAGTTTGCTCTAACTTCTGGTATGTTGTAAGTTCCCTAACAAAATATGTCGGGGTACCAACCCATTTGGCACAGGGCGGGCCGCCCTTCGCACGAGATCACGTCAAGTTCGGTCAAACCGTGTCGATTACCGATAATTACTACGAGGACATACCGTATCCGTAGCACCACGTACCCGTAGTACGTAGCCACGTAGTTACACGTGAAGCGCACCATGAAGCCGTGAGAAACAACAGCTTACCTGCAAAGAAAGACAAATACTTAGTTCATGGATACAGCGAAAAAGAAATGTGCTAAAGAGTTTTATCATTTTATATTTAAAAATGTATTTAATAGCTTTTAAAATGCCCATGTCTTTAGCTGCTAAAATAATGTTTAAATTATGTAAATGTTTAAAGTATGTTATAATAATACGGTTTAGTTAGTAATTATACGTTTCAATGGTAAGTTATGCTTTGAATACGTTAAGTAACAGACAAACGTGGGAAAAGTGCGTGTGCGTAGGTAGATGGGTACTTTGGTAGCCACTAGATCTATGTTTGACGATTTTAATGTCACTATTAAAGCTATGACAAATGCTACGCTTAGATCTTAGCAAAAGTTTTTGTATTTATTAATATAGTTATATTTTAAAATAATATGAAATATTCAAATATTAACATCGTATTGGCAGGTTGATAACATGGGATCGGCAAATAACTGTACACTTACATCACGCATCGACTAAATAAAATCCGCAATGAATGACGAGCGACGCGGACTCCATAGCATTGACCTTACATATTAAGATTTATTCAGTACATTAACGAGCGGTTCAAGAGTCCAAATGGTTTGATACTAATCAAAAGAACATCTAATTCAATGAATTGCTCTGGAAGGCCTGATTGCTTCAATCAATCACGCCTGGAATAACTCGCCGAGTACGTAATGTATGACAGCGGGGTTTTTATAGGCATTAAATGGTGTCGGATGATGTCAAGTGCGGGTCGCAGTCTGCACAGTCTCGGGCGAGTAATTGGCGCAAGTGTGCGGCGCGCCTTACCGAGCGATAGGTCAGGGTCGCGCTGCGCGCTGTGCGGCCACGAAGACACAGTGCGGCCAATCAGCGGAGAAACTTGACGAACGCTCCAATTGTGATTGTTAATGCATTTCGATATAGCAAGCAGACTTTTTAGCTAGATTGGATCCGAGAAATACTCTTTTTCATTTGCGTAAAATAAGAGTTCATTAGACTAGAGTCTTCTCTGGAAAGTATCTTCGCACGTTACAATACAACATGAATGTGATGGTGAAGACAGACTGCAGCAGACTAGATATTGTTAGTACGTGGTAGTAGTTAGCAGTCTGTCAGCCTCATCGCTATTTACTAGACAAACACTGCAACTAAACAGATATCTGATATATTAATATTAAACAACACATGAACGTTTGAATAAATAGCTTCACTTCGTATCATTCACAGAAATAAATCGCCAAGCTCGTGTATTCTAGGTACAAACACACATATTGTACGAAATGAAATGTTACCGCGTGTGTATTTATTTGTGTAACGTCATGAAACCGTGGTTTCACGGAAACGTTATTATGAGTGTACTTAGAATGTGAACATTAATCTTTTGAAACTGATCTAAACGGAAGGCAGGAAGAAAAACGAAGAAGGAAATAAAACGATTTGGTTAGCAATAAATATTCGAGTACTACGCCGTAGTTGACAAATTTGCATTTCGTCCTTAATTTAAGATCAATTCCTCCTTATATTTCTATGATCAATTCAAGTGTTAGTGTTATGGATGCGATATGGCGGTGCTTTTTTAAATATAATTAATAGAATAAGACGAAAATTTTATTTAGGTACTTAGCAGTTGAAAAGTTCCCTCCAAAATTACCCCCTGAAAACCATCAATTGAACCTGGCAGTCTTGCTGCTAGATCCCAGATACCGAAGGCCATGACGCCCTCACCACCTTCCAACATTGTAGTGACTGTAATATGACATATTGCATATGTCCACAGGTGCAGCCGGCTCCGGGGGGCGCGGTATGTCCGCGGTCGCTGGCCCGGCGCAGGCGCTGCTACAGGAAGTGCTAACTCTAAACTAGAACCAACACTATCCCTAATATAGGAGGCTCGCACACTGATCAACAGTTTGACGCTGCTGCTTATTGCTGAGAAGCTCAGTTCGCTATATCTTGGCCTGTATCACGCAACCTGAGATATGACAAAAACGTTTATTTTTCAAAAGAGTATGTATACTATCTTAATCTAGCATCCGGGTAAATCCTGAAAACCTGGCTTCTGGCTATCTCGTCAGTGTTATTTTCACCGACACTTCAGTATGTACGAGCCTTTACACTTATCTACTTAACATAATGCATTTCCCAGCATTTAACATTGTCAACGTTTTGTATTGTCACACCAAAGCCTTAGAAATAAATAAATGCTTGCAAGAAGACCGGCTTTTATTATCTACTCACTGATGCGAATCGCTTGGGAATCGATCGAAGGGAATTTTGAAGGTTATGAACCTCGGTAACTCGAACAGATATTAAAGTGCTGTTAATGCTGTTATTAAGTTAATGGCCTTAATGTGGAGGTGTTGAATATGAGTGAAGGTGTTAACGTCGTTTGTTTGTTTGCATTTTTATTTTTCTAGTAAATTGCTTCTACCACGAAATAAAAGCAAGCCTTCATGTGCGTTAACTTTAATTGGAGTTAATATCTTGAAATGAAACAAGTCTAGTGTTGACAAGATACTTCTACATAAAAGGGTAAGTATTTTCCTGAAAAATCGAATTGATCCGTCAGATAGATTACCAAAAAAATATTGGACATCTATTTTTTATTTCGACACGACGTCACCAGCGCCATCCTGTACCTTTGACAATTTTTATTGATTTAAAAAGACAAAAGATATTTGTGTCAATTTTTACTTTCGTATGCAGAAAAATACCCTAATATGAACTTTAGTACTATTTTACACCTATGTACCATTTACACCGCAGCCAGTAGTTCGGGCATCTAAATCGTATTTGTGTCACAATGTGACGGATAGCCTAACGTTCCCTACGAACAGTATTGCGTCATTTAAAATTGTAAATATTATGGAAACTCGATGCAGTTTACGAAGTTTGCGCGCGAGACCGACATACAGACACGTCTCGTGTCGCTGTAAACACACGTCGCTCACAAACACATCGCATGGCTCACCAACTCACAACACTGGCAATGTTTGGTGACTCCGGCGCAGTTTATAAGCATTGAACTATGTTTACAAGCATTATACTATTAAACTAACCCTACCACTGCCATACACGTCAGCCACCAGTGTTACCTGGATGTTGTTCTACGCAAATGTATTTTCGCAAAGATTTGATGAATGACGACGGACACGAAGTAGTAGTGACTAAGTTAGGCACCGGTGTAGGTGTTGCTAAAAGTAATGTTTACGTGGTAGTGAGTTCTTTTAGTAGACATGGGGTGGAAATAAAAAGAAGGCCTGAAAAGTGATGAGTACTAGATGGTACGGAAACCACAGCTCAACAGCGCAGCGGGCGGCAATGACTCAACGCAGCGAAGCAATGAGAATACCTACAAGGAGCTCAAACAAACAGTCAATGGAAAAATCCTGAATGATGTGTTCGTCCTTAGAAATCATGGCGCAACAATTAAATCCACAATCAGAGCGATTGATTAAAATTATGGCAATTAACATGCGAGTCCCGCTGCCAGTACTTAGCAGACACAGCCATGGTCACTTCCTCCTTCGTCATTGACTCACTGACTATCATCAGCGCTGTGCTGAGCCAGCAGGTCAGTGCCAGGGGACCTTCTAGCTATAAGTCCTCCTGACCGATTCCGACCATGGCGTGGCGGCTAATCTCAACGGAGACTGGCCATTGTCGCGGGAGATATTATAGTGCAGGCGTGTGCGTAAACACAGATACACTCCCTCTTGCATCACTCTCATAGTCCTCAGGGACGACAACTCGACACGACCGGAGAGAGATGTGGTGCAGGACCAACGGCTTAACGTGCTTTCGGAAAAGGGGTATCACACCACCAACTTTCAGACTCCAGCTGGCACTGAGAAATCGTGTGGTCTAGCGGTTGCAAGCGTGACTGATGAGTGTGGGGTCCTGGTTTCGATTCCCAGGTCGGCGGGTAAAAAGTGTTATGATAGCTATACAGGTGCTATGTAGGTGTTTACCTACATAGTCATGCAAGTAATACTGCCGTTTCCTAATTCTACTTATTTATGGACGTTTGACATTTCATTAATCATAATATTTTTTAAATAACTTACATAATTATCTACAGCAAAAAAAAATTGAAAAAATAGTGGCGTGAGAAATGAAAGCTATTTATTTGTTAAAATAGCAGACGTGTATGTTGTACCATGCAGCTTAAGGAATTCCACATGAATGTATATTTGTACTAGAATTCGCGTGATTGGCGTATACAATGAATTCAATTATACATGGTGTACCTACACGGAATGTGCACATTATAATAGCCGTTAATATCCGTTGAAGAAATATAGAGTATATATCACAAAATCTCGTAATATCATGTAATACGCAGCTTCCGGTCATCACGCGATGATTTAACATTCTATGTGACCGTGGCGATAAAATTACTATAATTATATTACGTATATAATATTTAGTATTCAATAGATAAAGAAGATATGTATATAGATACTTACTGAACAAATAACCAAAAATAATACTTCATGCATTATGTGTAATTTTGGTATTCATTTCCTGTCTTTTTTGCAAAAGATATTATTTTTGTTTGAAAATATAAATGACACGTAATAATATCCTCAATAATCACTCTTATTGTTTAGCTATTCAAAGCCTGCAACTAATGTCGGCGATTTTTCAACAATGCTTGATGGATATCATAATTTTCCGACGCTTTTGTCTCTGTCAATGCAACGTAATTTAAGTAAATAAATGTGCAGCGCATGGCATAAGAGCTCTTTACTATTAAACAAAATGATGCGTCTTCCCATCATCATACTTAAGTAGCTACCTTCAATACCCAGTTGTGTTTAATGAACATAATACAAATTACTAAACAGTACCTATAAAAACGTATCAAAATAATAAAGCACGATTTGTCAGTATATAAAATGTATAATTACCCAAATCGTTCTCACTTCCCCACAGATTACATTTAGCAGCTTTACAACGACACACAAGTGAATTACGTATCGTATAATCATAAAATTGTTAAGTCTCAGCCGAACATAATCTCAGGAAGCCTTGCCTTCCGCCATTAAGTAACGTTGTGAAAAGGCGGTTAGGCTGGCAACACCGGCAACAGGTGACAAAGTGTGCGAGGTCGCGCCGAGGCAGTCACGAGACCTGCCACGGAGTCACCTGACCTGCCACCAACTTATAGCTCCCGAGATTTACAGAAAAAATATGCTACCTGACGTGATTATTGAATAATAATCAAGAGTCACATGTTTTAGATTGATTGGCAGTTGAATTACCATGTTTTTGTAGGAAGGCGTATGATATCCGTCGTTGAATTAGAAGCAAAACTAAAACATAGAATCAGTTTGTAGCTCCAGAAAAACCCGCTTATACTAACTATAATTTTACTAGGTACATATAAAAAAACTAGACAAGTCGGTCTCGCCCACCGAGGGTTCTGTACAAATTTGTATTCGTCATAAATCGAAAACTATATGAAGCCCTTAGGGCATATAGTCACTGAGGACTTAAAAGACGATGCTGATACGGAAAGAGAACGGAGGGCGTTGGCTGTTCGATGCAATATGTTGGCCCGCAGGTTTGCACGTTGTACAACACAAGTGGAAATAACTCTTTTTAAGGCTTTTTGCCAATCGTTGTACACGTGTACTCTGTGGGTTCGATATACGCAAAGGGCATATAGCGCCCTCCGGGTTCAGTATTATAATGCCTTCAGGATGTTGTTGGGGCTTCCACGTTACTGTAGTGAGTCAGGAATGTTTGCCGAAGCACATACTGATGGTTTCAACACCATACTGCGAAAAAGGATTGCGTCCATGATGCGCAGAGTGCGTGGGAGCATCAACAGCATTCTGGGGGTCATTAGTGATAAGCCGTGTTGCACCATCATGGCGCATTGGGTGTATGTACATGTGCATGCACCCGGTGCGTCAGGTGAGTGCAACAGATATATGAATTATAAAGAAAAAAAAACTTAATTTTTTTGTACTAACATAGCTCATAAGTTTGTATAATAATAACAAAATATGGATCAAGGTCTGAATTAAAGTTATTTTATTTTATTTTATTTATACGATACCCCACATACATGATACGGTTAACTCAATTCAAAATGTGGACCGCCGTTCCTTGCTTATAGACCCTGTTTTTTATGATTTAATTACAAATGTATAGTTTTCAGATTTTTCCCTATACTTGTAGTATAAGACGGTATTTCTACAACGGAAAATACCCTATAAATTTTGATTCCCTTGAGCGTGTCGAAATATACGTTTTTTGCGGCATAAACGGCCGTATCTTTTTTTATGTTAACTTAGAAGTTTGTTTTTTCGCAGTTTCAAGAGACTAGACCTGAGTATATCGTATTTAATTTCAACTCGATACCTCCACGCGTTCCCGAGATAAAGGGTCTTGACAGACAGACAGACGGATGGATGGACAACAAAAGTGATCCTATAGGGGTACCGTTTTTTCCTTTTGAGGTACGGAACCGTAAACCGTAATCGTAAAGTTAGTAGTGAGGAACCTCACTACTCAAATGCGTAGCGTAGCATTCCAAATTTCAAGTGTACGGCTACGCCAAGTTCTACGATACGCGTAGCACGTGGCGTAGTACGGGTCTACGCGATGTGCTTTGCGCATCCCTACCCTTGGTTGGGCCCTTACGGTATTTACAGATAACGTTGTACTTATAAGTGCTTCTCTGTCACGTTAAAAATAGTTTCTGCAGAATATTATTTAATATTAAAGTGGTCCTGATTACGCTAATCTATAGTTCAATAACAAGATGATTGCAGCTAGTGATTGACCGCTAGCAGTGAGATACTACTTCTGCAAGTGCAGTCAATTGGTCGCGGAGACAAATTGCTGGATACAGAAAGTGGGCGTCTGTCGATACGTATCAAGAGCCTCGTAATGTTGTACGGAAAATGTGAGATGTATCTGGCAATGCACTCACGACTCTGAATACCCACGAGAAAATGTCAGAATTGTAAGCAGCATTAAACGTAGTGAATAAATTTACTGTAGGTACCTGTTTCATCAATCATTCTCAAAGGCAGTTCCCATATACACAAACCTATGATTATTTAAACTCTTCTTTTTCAAAATAACGACGACATTTGTACGGTAATACATAAACCTCTTACTTCCGGCTTCAGCTTATTATATATAAATGCAGTTAATAGGCTTTGTCGACGTCTGGCGAGAGGCTTACAGTCGCAGAGACAGACTGTCTGAATGCAACTTTAGCAATGCATACACGAATAGTACCTAATGAATACCTTTTGACTTGTGAAACTGTAAACCCTATACCTTACCTGTGACCTTTCTAGGTTGAATTGTTATGTATAATTATGGTAAATCACAAAATATACGTACCTGAGTTAGCAATTAATATTTCTATTTAGCAAATATTGGGTATGGCAGAAGTTGTTTGAAATTATTGTAATTAATTTGAAGGATAGGTTATTAGAATTGTAAACTGCTTTGACAGTAGATCAATAGACACATAATTATGTAGATAATGGTTTGTTACATACCATTATTGATTATTATAATTATGCTTTACTTGTATATTTTGCTACAGTTAGAAAACTGATTGAAATCATCAGTCGTTTAGTTTCGCCACGAATGATTATGGTAGAGATATCTTATAATACCGCAATTAGTATTTAACTACAAAGCTTAGTACAATAACATGACATGACGATGACATGCAGATTGTTTTGTCATGCAGGTAGGCAGATAACAATAATGTGATACCCAAATTATTTCCCGAGCGTGTGAACACAAATATCTCGTTCCAAATGATCTAATTCCGCGGTCGGATGCTGTGATCTCTCATTGCGTATCGTTCTGTGCTGAAAGCATCTCGATGACGACCTTCGAAACACAATGGAACGCGGATATAAGCAACATTACACTAAACGTTATTTTATCTGATAAAAATACAAATAGCAAACATTTTGAGGATTTCCTCCCGCAGACAAGCGAACCGGCAAATGTACCAACCTTGCAGATAACAGATTAATTATAATAAGTACTATTTATTTGTTTCAAGATAACTTAAGTTTTTCAAAATAATTAAATGTATATCTTTATCGCAGTCACCTAGAGAGGTTAGATTGCAAGTACATACGACCTTCATCGTTCAACTACAGGTATCTTTTAAAATACGAATAAATGCACGAGTCCTCAAATTCTTAACATGTCCTGACAGCTACTTTGGGATCCTACACCGGTCGTTACAGACAAGTAGATAATTCAATTGCAATAACCCGTATGTAACGAGAACAATTTTACCTTTTCCATAATATTTTTCACCGATGGTAGGTAGGTATAGTGAATATGTTCAGCACTCTCATACATTCACAAATATTTGCAGTAGGAGCGGTAGTGTCACCCGAGCCGCCACCAAACTGCGCAGTGCTCTGAGGCTCTGAGGCTCTAGACAAGTGACATTCTGCTAGCGGGTAGCAAGCAAGACGTCAAAACAGTATGGGATTGATACACGCTGTCAAAATGTCACGTTACCAGTCCCTTATATTTTGGCAATCGACAATCGCATTCGCTGATAGGATGGCACTCTGCGGTCAGATGGACAATTCCACTAATTCTCATTTTCCCGTGTTACCCAGTTATTGGGTTGTGGAGGTCTGGCAGGTCGCCGCTCCACGTAAAACACTGGTATTCAGCTGGATCCGGTGACTGGAAGTCGACCCCAACATAGTTGGCAAAAGGAGATGATTCAACATTTTTCCGGATGTACTAGCAACACGTAGCCTAGTTTGGGCCTGGTTGATAGCAATAAGGTCGCCCCTATAGCAGGATGACAGGAGTTGAAGTTAACTGGCGAAACGTGTAGGCATGTATGACATGTACACAGTACTTCTCTGCACCGATGGTGTCGCGGTCGCAAGGGCGACTGCCGAGCGTGGAGTCCGGGGTTCGATTCCCAGGTCGGGCAAAAAGTGTTATTGGGTTTATCCAATAGGAATTTCTCAGTGATAGCCCGGAGTTTGAAAGTTGGTTGTAT
Organism: Mamestra brassicae; assembly: GCA_905163435.1. Lineage (NCBI taxonomy): Eukaryota > Metazoa > Arthropoda > Insecta > Lepidoptera > Noctuidae > Mamestra > Mamestra brassicae. The sequence continues at coordinate 592,749 of LR990996.1, forward strand.
GACACCCAGGTGCCTCGGAAAGTACGTTAAGCCGTTGGTCCTGCGCCGTTGGGAAAAGGCTAGGCAGATGATGACATTTATTTTGGTCACAGAACTTGGTTGAGTTTAAACACATCAACATACCACGGGCTCTACGTTGTCTCGGTTCCATCGCAGATTACCGCTAATTACAAGCTGACCGCGATTGCCCAACGTTTCAAATTCGCAAGGTTGAGAGGAATTTCGCGCGCCAGTCACGCATCTGTGTACTTGTGCTCGTGTCTGCTTCGTATGAACTTCTTAGTTTCGTTGAATATTGAATTGTTAACCTCACATAAATTTAACTAAAAATAAATCAGTAGTAGGTAGTTTCTGTTTTATTGTACCAATAATAGAATAGAATATACTATAGTAGGCGCCAGATAAATGTGGAATAAAGTATATTGACCTTTCCCTAATAACTGTTCAGAGGTACCTGAACAATTAAATATGAATCGTTTTTCATTATTAGACAATGTTAAGGATCACGAAAGATGATGATTCGGGACAGCTTTGTGTCATTAATTCCGTTTTTCAAATTAAAAATGTCAATAATTGTAGGTGGGTCAATGACCGTTATTCCACGATTATCTGGCGCCTACTATAGTGATTTATTTGAAGTTTCTGTAAATAGAGTGGGTACCTACAGGAACATATCCAGGACAGTTACCAGATCCAGAAAATCCAGGGAGATCTCCTAACGAGACGGTAACAGGCAGCAAATCAACTGATTACTAAATAATTACCAAAGTAAATGGGTAAGCAGCATCGTACGCGCTGACAAGTTTTATTGGGTTGTGCTTTTGGTTGTCAAAAGGCATTCATGAAGTTCCCATGCGATAGTTGTGAAGCTAGCAATCTCGGACTATGTGTAATTTAATTATTGTTTATATCCCTGGATGTGACATGTAAATTCCATCATTCATCTCCATTTCTCATTTATACATTATATGACTTGGAAAGTCCGGTCTGGCTCGTGATGTGTATTTATTAAAGCCATTTACAGCCCAATACAGGCTCTTTATAATAGGTGATAAACTGATAACTGATAAGATATAGCTATTTATGTTGACACTTGAAATCTTTTTATTAGGGAGTTATTTATGTCTGTAGCGATGATGCTGTGGGAAAGATTTTTATGAATGTGAAATGAGATAAGATGAGATGGCGCGTTTCTTTATTGTATGGAGCAGGACTTCGAGCTAACAAAAAGTTTTGAAGATTTGTTCACAAAGCCTTTGGTGAAGCAGTGCTGACGGCTCCTACACGAGTGTGTCTATTATCACGAGGCTCTTTTCTTCCAGAAATACATTTACTTAAATAGAGTAATGGGGCACCAATTGTATAGGTACTCGTAGGTACTTCACCTGCTACAAAATATATTTTCACGATTGCTCAATTCCTGATGCGCATCCGAATGCCGCATTGGAATGCGTAAACGTGTCGATTTGTAATAAAACAGCAGATCCATTACTTTACAGAGATAGCTAGGTACTTGTACTTCCTACATTTTGAGAAATTGTCCTTGGATAATCGCTGAAATTAATCTTGCTATTGCAATGATTTAGTATATCTAACTTTCGCTTTATAACCTTCAAATCTTTACTTAATATAATAAAGCTGAAGAGTTTGTTTGTTTGAACGCGCGAATCTCTGTAACTACCGGTCGGATTTGGAAATGTATTTTTATATATGATAACCACATTCATGAGGAATGCTATTATAGGCTATACGCGCATGCTCCCTTAGATTTTACCGCTTGCGGTAGCGTCGGGGGTCGGGTTACCTCTTTCCCTCAAATATGGCGAGGCTGATCTTTGCGTTATGCTCGTGAACGGGTGCTGCTTGTGGTGAAAGGTCGTCTTGTTAGCCATGGATTTTACTATTGTTATAACGATTATATGCTTAATGTTTAATTTTGATGGCCCTGGTTTATCACTTGTGGCGTCGAGTCACAGATCTTTTTATTAAATTCTACCCTCTGCACGTGTAAGCGGGCACACCCTTCATGTCTGGAGGCCTATTTAGTTTGATTTGATATTGTTTTTATGCTTGAGTTTGTCTGTTTATGCTGGCATAATGGAGTGTGCTAGCTTACAAGTAGCGAATTATTAAGTTTTATGTTTTTACGTGTTACCTTTGTTGTATTGTTTTCTTTGTAAGAATACTGACTACTTACATACCTTTGTATAAGTGATAGTTCTTATAACTCAACAGACAGATGTGTTGCTGGGGAGTTTGTTGCGCCACTTCTTCTTCCCAGCTAAAACACTAGGAAGTGGTGACGGGCGGGCGTTTTGGGGGACTGTCTTTATGTAGAACTTTGACGTTCAAAAAGTGCTGGCACTCAGCCTAATTTGAATAAATGACTTTTGAATTTTTGAATTTTTTTTTTTTTACGGGATCAGGAAATTCCTACGGGATCAGGAAATACGGGATATGCGTGTACGAAGTCGCGAGCAAAAGTTAAATAAGAGCGATCTGACAGACTTATTACAAAATGCTTGATATAGCCAGCTAGAATCCGCCTGTATCCCAATCTTGCTTGAACCTGTTGAGCTACATTACATATAAAGCTGTCAGCTACAAAAACAGCACAAAATTTTCGCAGACCTCAGCTCTACTTGGAATTCCTAGAAACACGTTTCACTCGACCAGTCCCGAGAGCAAAGCGGTCCCATGCCAGATAGCGAAGCGACAGCGCGACGTAATGAAAAAAAAAAACAGAAAAAAATTACACGCTTAGTTTAAAAATTTAATTTGAATTTAGAACCCGCTAATCAGTATTGGAAATAATCATAATATGCTTAGATTTTTTTATGAATAAACCTAAAAATCGCATCCCCGCTATAAGCGCGTCTACGCCCGGTATAGGTACCTACGTCGTACCGTGGTACACCGCGCCACGCCAGACACCCATTGACCTCCCAGTTATGAGCATCTTCCTATGACAGCGACGTGACCCGGTTACCAAAGTTACCAATGCTGTTGTTTTATTGCGAATGCGATATTTGTTTGTGGAGAGATTCTTAATGAACTCCAGAGCAGAGTGCCAATTCTACTCGAGCAAAGTTCGCGTTCGCATTCTCAGTCACAATCTGTCAAAAATGTATGCAAATGTAAATTAGCAGTTTGGCTTAAAACGAGTAGAATTGGCCCTCTCTCTGTTCGCTTTGAGAATCATGCTTTTAGATAAAAGACTGTGTTTACGCGGGTAGGTTTTCCCGGTTCCTGATCTAAAACCAGTCGTTGTAGTTTTTCTAATAAAAATGTTAAAAATGAGTACTTATCTATTGTCGATAGCCTTGATATTGGTCGTTATCATTTTGATGTCACTTAAACAGGACATCAACGCGCACCAGAAAAAAAAATCTTGAAATATTTATAAACATCATTGTTATATTTAGTTTGTATTCGGTGAACGCACGGTGCCACATTATTTATAAGGTCAAAAACAATCGATTCTAAGCCAAACGCGGGCCGAAATAGACGCGTGAGCGAGTTCGTTAATGTTTCATAGTCGTAATGTGCCGCGATGCGATGCTTTTAACACCACTCCGATATAAACACTCGATAATTTACTAATTAGTTCAATTATAATGCTTTTATTCGTCAGAGGTTAGTCATTGTTACATTTATATCCATGAACGTTAGCTAATTAGCGCATTCCGAGCGGACGAAATACTTTTCCACGAATGTTTGGCTTTAAAATTATAGCGAGATTAAATCCCGCGTATGTTTGAACTTGTGGTTTACCGACATAACACAGGTGTGTTAAAATCTACAAAGCATTCTCGGAAAATATGGAATTCAACACATGAAGTCAGAAAATAAGGAAATATTTGAAGGACAAGAGCTAGACAAGTTTTCAATGTGAGGTCGCATGAATACGATTGAATTGACATGAATCGTGTTGGCGAACAGGGACCTAGCAAACTATTCCTTTTTCAGATTTAGATCACATTGAGTGTAAATTCTAAACTTTTTTTTGCCCTAAATAAAAACAATCTTCAGCTACAATCAAGTCAGCTGTATACTAACAAAAATAAAACAAAAGCGCGCTAGTTGGGTGAGTCGGTGCATATGTCCGCGTCGTGTTACGTCACGTGGCGTGTTTCCGAGCACGCTGACCGTGACCGCGCGGCGAAAGTGTAGGCGACCGGCGCCGGCGCACCACACCCAGCAACACCACTGAGAAGGCCCACTCGTGTTATGGTCATCATTTTCCTACTTATTTCAATATTTATTTGAGTTCCGTGCATCATACTTATCTTCGTATCCGCACATCGCTATTTGCGGCCATGTCAATGGTCACCTCTTTTCGAGCCATATCATTTTTCCCTTTTAGATCCCACTGGGCAACTGCACTTTTTACTTGACAGAAGTAACTTGTACAACCCCAACAATCATCACCTGGCTAGCCTTTCCCAACTATGTTGGAAGCGGCTTCCAGTGTTCGTTTTCAGGCATGATAAAGTTGAAAACCAGTATTTTAGATTAACTGCCTTTCTCCCACAACCCTGTGCCTCGGTAACACGGCACCCCTTGTTGAGGCGTTGAGGGCACCACAACACTACCACATATAATTTTGAATACAAGTTTGGATCGGGACTTCTGTTCCTGTACTATTAATTGCGCACGGGCAGCGCACTACAACGTGCCGCCGATGGAGCATCGCCATCGGGACCGTTACTCATTCAAATGTAGGACTCCGAACACGAACACAAATGATGGCAATACGTTTTATTTTTGTAATAGTAGTAGAATTGAAGCTTGGGACAATATCATTATTTCTTTACCGATGGTACGAGTAGGTATGATATAGGTCAACGCTTTTGAAGTTCAGTGCAGAATTAAACTTGATGATTATGCACTCGCAAGCTGCACCGTAGAAGACGTAGTGTTTGTAGAACGATTTTTTTTATTAATTAGGCTTGTGTAATTTAAGATCTATTCTTTAAAATGTTTTCAACACATGTAGGTATCAATTTTATAACTTTCACTGACGTGCAGCGGTTATTAACCTCTTGCTTGCCTCTAACGTCAGATTTGAGTTCCGGGGACTCAAAAATATGATCACAGAAAAACTGATCCATGAAGCATGGACAAACCGGTTGCAGGCGAAATGAAATAGCTTGCAGGTTGCAGTCACCACTGCTCCTATGTGCAAGTGAATGTGGACCGGCGCGCGCGCATGCTCGCTCCCTTGACCCCGATAGCATCGCCGCTGCTGCACCAGCTTTATTTACAATAGTGATTTGGCTTGTCATAGGGTTTCAATTTCCAAAAGTAAGTTGAATGTCAAGTAAAGTCTACCTAAAGGATCAATTTCTGTTTTTAACCTTTCCTCTCAACTGTGATAGTTATACATATGTATGTACCTTTATATATATTTTATATTTATATAAGTTTAGTATTCGGTTTATATTTTATAAAAGTATATTTTGTATTTTTGAATTCTTTAGTTTAAGGCTTCACATACGTAATCTTCTTCTCTTCTCACACACTATTGTCTACATTTCTTTTAAATTTCTCCTTTCGCAGGTCTGCTAGAAGAAATTTCGTTAGAAATAAGCAGTTCCTTTGTTCTCATAATTATAATATTATTTATTACTATTTTTCTGTGTGTATATGAATAGTAAAATAAATAAAGCGTTAAAACAAAGTTGCCAGCTGTCATAATTAATAATATTGTCATGACTTTAAAATTGCATCATTCATCCAGCCAGCGGGTACAGATAATTGTATAAAACAGTTCAGTCTCAAGTGTAAACATCGAAAATAGACTGTATTTCTAGGTTTTAAAAATAAAATGTTAGATAATTCTGCGCCGAAGTGCACACGGGTGCCAATGCTAAACAAAAAACAAGGAAAACATTAAAAAAAACAATAAAGAATATAGTAGAACGCAGCTAACATTGTACGTACTAATACTAACAGTCGTGTCAGGTGTTTGAAGGAATTCACTAGATTATTTGCATGTGCAACAATAATGGAGCCAAATTAATTCTCATCCAATGACGTTTAACAAAGTAACAAGATGAACGTTTTCAAGAAAAGAACGGCGGTGAATTACGCAGAGCAATATTTCTTATTTCGTGGTTTAACAATTGCCATTTCAATGCCATTGACAGTCGTTGGTAACTCTGTAATTGCGGAAGAATATTTTTTATCTTTATTGTACTAAAATTGCCCGAATGTCGTAATTATAGGTTAATTTAAAATTAAAATGTTATTTTTTAAACAAACAGGTAGAGCTCTTTATGTTTTTATGGACCTGGCAAGTATATGATAATTTTCGGATTGAGGTAAGTACTTACCTAATAGTTTTTAGTCTAGTATTTTAAATACTGTAGGTAGTGTTTTACCTATTTATTTAAAACGTTAACGTTGTAGCTTTGCTATAGTAGGCGCCAGATAAATGTGGAATAAAGTACATTGACCTTTCCCTAATAACTGTTCATAGGTACCTGAACAATTAAATATGAATCGTTTTTCATTATTAGACAATGTTAAGAGGATCACGAGAGATGATGATTCGGGACAGCTTTGTGTCATTAATTCCGTTTTTCAAATTAAAAATGTCAATAATTGTAGGTGGGTCAATGACCGTTATTCCACGATTATCTGGCGCCTACTATAGACCACCTAGAACAATGGTGTTGCATCATTTATCACAATTACTACCGCTGGGTACCTTGCTTTGCTTCAAATTAATCCGATTATTTGACATAAATTGCCTGGCCCTCTTTAGTCACCAAACCATATCATTGATAGTAAAGTCCATCAGTAGATAGGCTCTCGGTCAAACTATTCCCAATATCTCTATCTAGTGGTCTTGATACTTACGTGACTAAGTTTGTGAGTAGGTACACCTGCCACTGTCATGGCCGCTCAACCTCTAAGCCACCATCATATTAACTACTCAACACTGATCCATTAAATCTTCAGCCAGATCACACCCCCCTAACACTTACCGCCTTGTTTGCGACCTGTCATACCTGTCAGCCGCTTCCTGACGAGTCAATCTCAGCACATTACCTCACTCAATATTCTACGTCATATTCTAAACGCTTCATCAAATAGATTTGTCGGAATCTTGAGGAAAAGATTAGCTTGGCTGATAATGTAGGTAAGTATATTGTTTTGCATCGAGAAGGATTGCAACAGTTAGCAGTTAAATGCTACTGTATCAATGATATAGATCGACTGAGGTTGAGTCACAAACTTAGAAGTAACTTGTTTTATGAAAGGTAGCGAGAAAGACAAATTTTTCATTTATGAAAGGTAAATTGTAATACGTACCTATATGACATAAAACCGAAAGGTCATTCATTCATTAATTCAGTCACTGATAAATCACGAAATCTCAAAAACTATTGGACATGGAGATGAAATTTAACATGTAGATAGAATTATGAGTAGGAGACTTTAGCTAAGAAAGAATTTAAGGAAAATCACCCGTAAAGAGGTGTGTAGGGGTGGAAATAGTTTGTATTAAATCTGCGCAGAAAAAGTCGCGGGCGAAGTGCTAGTTGTACATAATATCTAGTAGATATTGAGATATAGAACTACGACATTTAAAGCGACCTAAATCAGGTCGATGTAGGTACCTACATGTCATTTGTCCATTTACGGTTTTACTTTGTGTCCAGATTATCAGATTCATAATTTCTAAGTAACCAGAAGTGCGATTCTGTAAATTTCTCACCGTGAAAATTTAGGTGAAGTAAGTCAAACCATACACAAAAGATGGAACGACGCGGCTACGGTTAACTTCATGGACTCCATCTAAGCACACACGGTGAGATATTGACAGAATAGACCGGCTGAGCACCATCCGTCCTCAAACAGGTCACAATCACACTGCTATTGTTGTAAATTATTTTGCACAATCATAGTAAAACGGTGCGAGGTGCGAGGTGCGACCACTAAGCTCCAACGTCACCGAAATAAAACAAAACTAGTCCATGGAAATGGAGCAGAGCTACATGTATGTGACAGCTGTTGGAGCACGAAATAATTGGAATGATTACATAAAGTAGGTAATGGCGGGCGCGGCCGGCTCCCCGGCTCCAAAGCCCCACCACCAGCTACTCCCAGACCTACATTAATTTGATCAAAGCGCGAATTAGCCGCGCTCGTGGCAACTATGAAACTATCCGCCCTAGCTTCTACTGGATCGTTCATTAACGTTTTTTTGATGGTGGGCTATTACCAAAACCTTCCCCTACATTATTCTTACCAACCTATCAACATCCTCTGCCTGCCTTATCCAATTACATGAGGGTCAGCTGAATACCATTATTTTGCGTAGAGCGGCTACCTATCGGACCTCCACTACCCAGTAACTGGGTGACATGACTGATGTTGGATTATCTGGCTTCTAACAATCCGTAACGACTGCCAAAGATCTACAAATGACAGCCGGGCCAACGGCTTAACATGCTTTCCGTGAGGCACAGGAGTCTCGGTATGTTAACATGGTCACCCATCCACAGACCGACCTCGGCAAGCGTTACTTAACCTACCTAACTACATAATAGTAAAATACCAACATCAAATATAAATATACAACCAATCCTAATGAATGCTGAAACCAATTTAAAACTTCGTTTGACCCACTGCTGAATATATGTATATACATAGGTCCCCTCGCTTCGTGTAGCTCGCAGGTTGTGCCTGCGTGTGTCAATGGCTTCACTGCCTTGCGATTCTTTACAAATCACAGTCTTTCAGACATTTGTGTTCTTAAAGCTACGTTATGCCTTATTTCTAAGTCCTATCAATTTGAACACCTTTTTGTTTTGATCAAAGCTGATCGCGTGCCGGGGATCACTCGCAGACAGAACGCGGCCAGGCACGTGTGTTGCGTAACACATAGGAGTGTTATGTACAGGTTATAGTTGGAAATATTATCGTAGTATGTAAATGTGAGTGGAAGCACGCGAGGTAGGTCAGTGCGCCCAGGATTGGCATGATAAAGTGGTCGTTGTCCAGTGAGATATGTATCATGAGATATTTATTTATATGTCAATCACTCATTATCATCATCAACCTTTTCATATCAATGAGAGATATGTATAATGCGACGGGTTTCGGTCTCAAACGGAATCCATACGATGGCAGAGCACAGTATATCGACCAGAGTCTGATTTCTAAACTCCTCTTTTTTCCTTTACCAATCAAAAGTTTTGACGCAAGAAAGTTTGTAAGGTTGATGTTTACGCAAGTTTAACGAAAACCTGAAAACCTACAACTTTGTAAACAAACCGCGACCTTCAACTTGTTCAAGTCAATGTTTTCGATATTACTTGTTATGGTAACAGAACTGTGTTGCCTCAGTGTCGTCTGTAATTAATTTGATTCTAGTTTACGTTAGCATCTCCTCCGCTATCTGTCGTCACTCCATTGTTTACGTTAGCATCTCCTCCGCTATCTGTCGTCACTCCATTGTTTACGTTAGCATCTCCTCCGCTATCTGTCGTCACTCCATTGTTTACGTTAGCATCTCCTCCGCTATCTGTCGTCACTCCATTGTTTACGTTAGCATCTCCTCCGGTATCTGTCGTCACTCCATTGTTTACGTTAGCATCTCCTCCGCTATCTGTCGTCACTCCATTGTTTACGTTAGCATCTCCTCCGCTATCTGTCGTCACTCCATTGTTTACGTTAGCATCTCCTCCGCTATCTGTCGTCACTCCATTGTTTACGTTAGCATCTCCTCCGCTATCTGTCGTCACTCCATTGTTTACGTTAGCATCTCCTCCGGTATCTGTCGTCACTTCTTTGTTTGCTCATAACAGCTTTCTCTGTAAACGCGTAAAATGTTATTTGTTCGGCACTAGGCTTAGCTGGTGTGATTGTTGTCTTCATAATGAGCTGATTCGTCTCTACGTTCCAAGCAACTATATCCGTGGTCGAAAACACCGTCTATTGGCCGTGCCCACAACTCGAACAATGGCTCGCGCCTCATCCCCTGTTCCTCGCACTCTGGCTGCGCTTAATGACGTCATGGAAGCTAACCCGAACTGTGACCTATTTGCAGATCAGCTCAAAACTGTTTTGTGCGCTTGTCTTTGCTTCTGTGAAAGTACGTAAATTTATAAATATTAATATATATATATATATATTTTTTTTGTTTTAATGCTTACATTTTGTGTACTTTGTGTGTTAATGTAATTGGTCTACAAACCGTGTTAACATTATAAATAAATAAATAAAAATAAATAAATTGTGTAAGCCCAACTTGCTGCTAACTTGTCCCAACATATTCAACGGATTTAGATGGTGAAATGACTTCAAGCACTTCAGGAGACTAACCACCCGGTGCACACTACGTCACGTATGTGATGTGCTTACGAACAGTTTTTTTTAGTGGCCACGGAAATTAACGCCATCATTTGAATTGAAAACAAGCAAAACATCACGGTGTTTGCACAATTTCACAAGTACCATCACTATCGAGTGGTGCAGAATTAGAACATCTACTTGCTTCCTATTTTAATCAGTACGCAGAAATTAGTATGATAACGCATCGTGCCCTTACAAGGCGAGTTTAGTGGATCAAGGCACAGTTAGGCCGGTGCTAATGTCTCGCCCGTAGAAGGCAGCTGCCTCGTCACCTGATTCGCATCCACAATCCGCCACAGTGCCTGCTGACGTGCAAACAGAAGAAGAACACAATAAATACATACACTCCAACCAGATACATTTTGACATGATTTTGTCAAAATGTAGAGCTACCTTAGCTACTTGCTACCTAGAACTCCAAGTTATATTAAAATTTCTTACACTCATTCATATTCATCATCATATCAGCCGAAAGACGTCCACTGCTGGACATAGGCCTCCACCAAAGGGGGCGTTTACCATAATCGCCACGCTTGGTAGGCGGGTTGGCGATCGCAGTGTAGCTGTTGCAACGCACAGAGAATGCTGCTGCCAATTCTCTGGTGAATCCCTTAGTCGCCTCTTACGACAGCCACGGGAAGTGATGGGATAGTGCTACTTATTCTTTTACGGCCGACACCATACAGAACGCATTCAAATTCGCACACCAGCAAACCCCGCACCTTTTAATTTGCTCAAGCGAACTGAGATTACTAATCTGTGACAATCTACTGCTAAGCTTGAAGATTTCAGATAATGACATTTCCTCATTGTAGGCTAATTATTATGCTTTTAAGTGAACGTTTACATAACTTTACATGGGGCCATGGGGCTGTAGCTTATGATAACTAATGATAGTTATAAACTTATGATTTAGGTAGGTAGGTATGAATTCAAAGCTATTATTCAGCCAAGGTCGTGATAGATGAGTGACATTCGCGTGTTCCATTGCCCTTAATCTCCCTAAACGATATCAGTTCACTAATTCCCAATTAACAGAAATGATCACTCACAATACCTAGCCACGGTTCACAGTTTACGTGAAGTATTTACGAGAATTTATGGGACCTTTGTATCGCGATGTAATTTGCATAATGGGCCATTAATTAAGTCGCAGTTACCTCACAATATTTCAATGTTGAGGCATAATATAGAGGGAGTTGCGTGAAGAAACGCTGTAACTCTGGTGGCATGGAGTATGAGTGCGGAGGGCGCGGCTTGACGCACCGGAGGGTGATGCGGCGTGCCGCTCGACACTCAACTGAGGCCCAATAACTTAATGTTATGAAACAACTAAATCAGAGCAGTTACTAGGCGCTTTTGCTGGTCGTATTTTTAGTTTCAAATATAAGGCATAACAATTGACCTTACCGAGAACTCGTTTTTGGTCGATTTCTGAACATTTCAGAAACATTGTCTATTTTTGACTTTGACGTTTAAAAAAAAATAGAAGTTGCTTAAAGTTAAGAAAACAATTATTTGACAACAATTTCCAAAGGAGTCCTTCAAGATCTCAGGCAATTGACGATATTCAAATTAACTAAGTTAGTAGACAGCTTAGCAAGTCCGCAAATGATTCGTAGTTGATGCGTGAGTGGCGTGCCGTCGCCAATTAACTAATTATCATGGTGTATAATGAAGCGGCTATTATATACTACGGGAGACAGTTGACCTCCGCCGCCGCGCCTCTCTGGTGTAATGTAATACATTACATGGGTTACAACCCATCGCAGTTATGGCCAATATATCGACCATCACGTGACGTGACACACGCGAATTATGACAATGTAGGTAGCGTATTGTTCGGATCATGGGATTGTAGAGCTTCTATATCTTCTTGATTAAATTCTTATAATGCAAGTTATCTGGAACTTGTTGCTGCCAGTGTTTTTAGTAATAAGTATTTCTTCTTCTTCTCCAAGGTCCTATCTTTATCAATATAATTTGTCAAAATTGGTTCAGCGGTTAGGCTTGAAAATTTAACAGACAAACAGTGTAGAAGTGTAGATGATGTGGATAATTACTCATTACAATAGTTTGATTATTCAAAAGTTTTAGCAGAACACGAACGAAAAAGTCAGGCAAACATATATTTGCGAACTAGCATAGTATGTATATCTATACATATCTAACGTATTGTACAGCGAAAATATATCCGTCTGCGTACTTACCTAACTGTTCCTAGTTCGTACTTCCAAGAAAATGATTGATGAAAATGCATTATAAAACAAAAAAAGTGATAACGGGAATCACAATGACAACATACAGTCACCTTGTGTCAGTGAACAGTTTGTTGTGATAGCACTATGTGTAGGACGCGACGCCTGCCAATCATCTGCCGCTGAGATGAATGTTCTGACTTCTTGCACAACCGCAGACATTCTGTCTGAAGCACTTTACTCATCGGATTTCACAAAAATGTTAATGAACGTAAAAATAAACGTGTTCTGACCAGTGAGGATTGTTCTAACTCCAACAATGTCAAGGTGGTTGATGTATTTGTGGTAAACAAACAAACCGTTGTGTGTTATTGCGACACCGGCACATCGCATGGTATGTTAGATACGGGCGGTAACACCGTGGTTGGTTTTCGTTAGTACCATTTTTGATTTGGTCGGATCTTCAAATATCTCTTTCCGCTTTGGGCGGAACGGAAGGTAGTGTCAGACTCTTACTGACTAAAACACACCCGTGTTCCTCCAAATGCCCTTTTCGTTCCAGGTTCGCGGTAACTCTTTCGAACAAATTCCGCAAACCTGGCAGGCACCGTCTATTATGCTGACATCTCTTTGAACGCGCGTGGAACACAATGCGCCGTCGACCCGAGCCTGGTCCTTATCGGACGGCGAGCCACCCATCGCTCGCCGTCCGCAGGCGCGCGCCTACGTTGGCCGGGATTCCGGCCGTTGGCGGCGACTCCCGACTCCTGGGAAGTCTTCGTCTGTTGCGGCGGCTGGGGAGTTAGATTTGACTCTCTCTCACGCGGCCCGCCTCCTCCTTCGCTTGCATTAGTGCTTCGCAGAAGAAGGTGACTGCTTCCCATGCCTCTTCGCTCCGGACCATCGATTGAACCAGGGCCGGATGCGTGAGGTCACCGCCGTCGAGAATACGGCGGTGCCCAAGCAGGGCAGACCTCTACCGTATGCTCCACTGTGTCCTCCGTGTCCGTGTGCTCCCGCCGAATCCGAAACAGGAAGCTCCCGAAATAAAGTGATCACCATGGCACAATGCTCAACTATCTTATGTTATTATATAATTATTATATTATCTAAGGTGATGGTGGTGGTAGTGGTGGTGATGGTGGTTTCGTTTTTTCATAGGGGCGTTCGGAACTCAATAAATTAATGCGATAATCCTACTGATTGTTCATGAACAGTGTATTAGGGGAACAACAAAACAGTGCTGGCATAATAATACCATACACAGTAAAAGCTAAACCTGGAAACTCTGACTTTAAAGAACACTTTTCATGAAGCACTCACTGAAATTGGTTCTCAATTACATACCCCACATTATAGTCTTGATAGTTGATGACAAAATATTAATTAACATTTATGTTTAATCGGTAAAATAACTTCAAGTATTGATCACCAGTATCAGTTAGTCTCTCCGCTAGACAACACAACAACAATGGTGTACGAAGAACTTAAAATAATTTACAATTTCTTTAAGTCAATCATCTCGGTGAACACTGTTATGTATTTCCGTCTTTTAGGAGGACTCTACTACAACACAAGTTCAAATAGAATCGTCAGTGTCACCGCAGCTGTGTACTGCCTGGCTGCATCTTCATACATTACATACACTTTAATTAAACTGATGATAGCTGAAGTGAACGCGATTCTCGCCATTAAATTTACCTTTGGATTAATTACGTACTGTTCATGTGTGGTTGTTTCACTGTGCACTAACTCAGAGCATTTTCAAGTTTATTTGAATGATATGGAAGCCATTGACGTTTTATTTGGAGTAAGACCAGATTTTGACATACCAGTCACTAGAGTTTTGTTTGTAGCGGATATAATAGTCCAGCTTGCCGTAGACATATCATACTACGTGCATATGGTTCCAGATGGAGAGTCCATCTCAATCATTTTCTTTGTAGTTTCCTTTTTTTTATTATTATGCGGAATGACTACTTTCGCAAGAATTATGATGTTTGAGCTGATGTGGCATAGAGTGAGGATGTTCAGACAATATTTAGAGAACACTCTGCCACGAGTGTCCAGGTTACAGGATGCCAAAGAAGCAAGAGATAGCATAAGGCAATGTATGTGTATTTACAAGAAAATATTGGATACTGGCAATAAGTCGAAGATACCTGTGAAGACTATGGTTTGTATTCAATTTTAAAAATTTCTTGAATGTTCCTCTTCTTAAAATTGAATGCATTTTCTTTCCTTTCAGCTTATTTTGACTATGTTTGGAATATTCCCGAAAATAATTGCGACAGTTTACGAAATTATTGCGGATTTGAAAATTGAGGTAATTTCTATAGCATTTTTACTACGAATGCTTGTTCTAATCGACGTTTCATTCGGTTCATTGCCTATCACATCACAGGATGAATACGCGAGCGTGGCGCGGTACCACGAACTGAGTATGGACGTGTTCCTGCCGTGCGTGCCGGCGCTGCTGGCGGCGCTCACCCGCGGCGAGGTCAAGCGCATCAAGTTCCTCATCGGCAGGCAGATGCTCACTTGCCAAGGTAACCAAGAGTTTGATATAGTGCCAGACAGTCAATGTTAACTCAAGTTATAGCGTGTTCTCTCAGTGGCTAAGGTCTCACCTGCACGCGGTGGTGTATTCAAAGATGACAAAGTGACTAAGTTAGTTATCGCTTTCCCCCTTCGAGCAAAAATGGTGATGAATGCTTCATCTGTGAAGGAACAGTCCTGTGCCTTGCGGTGGCTAACAGGCTGGTAATATTTTGTACGACAGACGATCGCGTGCGAGAAGTCCTGGACGACAGCCTGGCGTTCCTGGAGCACCGGCCCTGCAGATACACCGTGTGCCGGTTGTTCTCCCTGGACGTGGGCATGGTCGTCAGCCTCCTCAACCTCTACGTCACCTACTCCCTCGCGACGATACAGTTCGGACATTTCTACAACTGATCACCAACATCGCGACTGCACTCAAAGTACCTTTGTCATTCCATATAAAAATATAATAATTTACCCGAAATACTAAATAATTTAAATAAATCGCATATCTTCATCAATAAATTGAAGCTTTTCCTTGTAAGCAAATACTGCTGTAGTATTAGCGAATACTCAAATGATAAATTAAGTAACTTCATAACTATCTATTTGTACCTACAGATATTCACTATTAAAGATAGGTAAAGCTTACCTACTCATTATACGAAAAATAATTTTCTAAATAAATATGAAGCGTCTTATAAATTATTTACCTTAGGGTTAATAAATATTAACTACGTAATAAATTAAAATAATAATGAGTACATAAAATAATAAAAAATAATTTAAAAAATAAATGGTTTTTGCAATGTTACTAAATACATAGATCTATATTATGAAAGTTATCACATTAAACACCCAGGGGTCTTCCTCCTCTCTCCTTCGATCTGTGCTGTGCTCGACAGGGTCCATAATAGTGTCTGTCACCGGAAAATGGAAAACTCCGTAAGAACATAAAATATCTTGAGAGATGACTTTCGATAAATTGTCAACTACAAACACAACATTTGGAATACTTTTTTACGCATGTAAATATGATAGTCGATAATCTCTCGAAGTCATTTCGAGAAATTGTGGACTGACGTAAAATGGCGACCAATCAGAGCACAAGTGTACAATTTATCCATTTTCGTGTGATAGTAAACCCAGAAACAAGGCTCTTATTGGTCTATTCAGAGAAAACAAACACCAATGAAGGGCCAAGTTTCCAATTTAACTATCATACCAAAACAGATAAATTGTAGACCAGAGAGCCGATTGATCTTCAGTTTATGTCAGTTCACAATTTTTCGGAACGAACGGAGATATTTTATAGAATAGAAGATGTTCATTCGTCGTCAGAACAAATGTTCATTTGACAGTTTATCGAGAGTTTACAATCTCTCAAGATATTTTGTTATCTTACGTAGTTTGCAATTATCCGGTGACATGACATAATAACTATTTCCCTACCAACTATATATATACATTATGGTACGCAATAAAGAATAGCGAATGGAATTGAATCACTAGATTTGTCTCTCATTGTAGCGCGCGCTGTGAACTTTTGATTTCATTTAAACTAGTCCTAATATACCTAACACTTTTACACAAAATGTTATCATGTTAAAGTTCTCGGAGTTACCATTGCCTCTATAGCTCTACAAGCTTAGAGGCAGTGGTCCGAACATGTTTTTCGAAGGACCGGTGACCATTAAAATAGACAAATATGGACCATGTCAAGGTCTAAGCAGCTAGACGTCGATGGACCGACGAGCTTTAACTGCACCTCTGATGATCAAGTTACAATTCTAATCGTCATCAATTTTAATGTTTCTTTATGTCTCGAAAAAAGAAAGCAAACGCAACAAGCCCTTCACGGTTAGCTGCAGTCGGCGGGCGCGACATGTATATCGTTTAGGGGAGACTGTTGGAAGCGGTCCGGCGGTCATCCGGCACCGACGGCCGGCGGGCGCTCCCTGTGGGTCAAGGACGCGCGGTAGCTGACACTGAGCTAGTTCCGAACGTAATGAGGACGAACTGAATATGTGCAAAATTGTGTTTATTGCCCACGTTTACTTAACTGTACTCTATGATCATTATAAATGTCTAATGCTAAGTTATAGTTTATCATTTATGCCCTTTAGGTCTGTGCTTGTGTCGACAGAGTACTTGTGATGGATGAAGATGAAGAAAACTAAAGAAAAAGTGAAGTGTGAAGTGAGTGTTTTGTGTTATGAATGGAAAAGGGCGAATGAAAAGGCAACTGTGAATAGGAGAGGATAGAAGAGGTTAACAACTTACGCCTAATTCAAGTTGCTAATATAGAACATGAGCAGAAGAGAAGAGAAGAGGCTAAGCAATTTGGATATGAACTTTTTTCAGCAGAAGGAGATGATGCTTGCGTTGAATGGTCAGTTGTAGAATGTTCTTAAGAACTGTTAAGAAGATATACTAAACTAAGGAGAGAAGAAGGTCTTTACACTGCACTGGGACAGCATAGGCACATTATAAAAAAAAACGGCATATTTACAAATGACATAACATCAGGGTGGATTTTTAAAGTGTGCCTGGGTGGCCAAATCCGAAACTATTAGGATGAGCGAAAAACACTGAAAGGAGTCTCGACTCGAGCCCGATTTTGATGAAAACTAAAACTGCATCATTGGATTTTTGGAAAATCGGTATTCCTAGCCAGGCATCGTACCGGTTAATTTTGACAAAAATACACAGCCTGTATTATTACACCACCAGAAAGTGTCGCTACTAAGGATCAAATTCTGGCTCGAGACTCCTTTCAGTGTTTTTCATTATTCCTCATAGTTTCGGATCTGGCCATCCACACACACTTTAAAAATGTACTCTGCGTACACACATTACAGACAAGTGAACAAGTAGCCGAGGGTGTCGTCAGCGACGTGCGGGAGATGGGTATCGCAAACACAAACAACAGTCAATAGACTAGCTATTAATAGACGAGGAGACACTCATTCATGATTGCACTGCTGGTAGATTTATCATTGTCAGCCGCACGGGTCGATCAAGGTTAAGCAACGCTTGCCGAGGTTGGTCTGTGGATGGGTGACCATCTTAACATATCGGGTTTCCTCCGTGCCTCGGAAAGCACGTAAAGCCGTTGGTCCCGGCTGTCATTTGTAGATCTTTGGCAGTCGTTACGGATTGTCAGAAGCCAGATAATCTGACACCAGTCTTGCCAAGGAGTACCGTGTTACTCAGTTAATGGGTTGTGGAGGTCTGGTAGGCAGCGGCTCCACGTAAAATACTGGTATTCAGCTGAATCCGGTTAGACTGGAAGCCGACCCCAATATAATTGGGAAAAGGCTAGGCAGATGATGAGGAGTAATTGCTTCGAAGACATACGAAGATCCAATGTCTCAATGTCCAAGGTTCGGTTGTTCGTACACTGTATAGTGCCTACATATCCTATGCCATTGATGAATACGTACTTCCAATCAATCATCGCATCGGGCGGTCTGAAAAAAACTCCAACCTGATTATACAATACATACCTTTTTTACTTCAATAAAAAACTAAATCATTACACATGTTTAGCCTTCACCCGTTTACAGTCCTTCAAAACTATTGTCGCGTAACATGTGTATTGTCGAATAGTCGCCGTGCCACTGTCTGCTGGCTGCCGGTGCCATATGTGACAGTGACGGACAAGGTCGGGGAAAACAGGCTAAACCTCCGCTTTTCATATCAGACAGCGATGTGGAAATGTATTGTAACAAGTTAACAGCTTCGGGGGAAATTATTAGTTCAAACAACTATCGATTTTTATAGCCTTGTCTGTTTGGAACTGTTTCATATAATATGAGGTATAAGATTGATTGAGGGAAGAGGTGTCCTAGATAAGTACTTGATACTTGACCATTTTGAAGTAACTAGGTAGGTACTAACTATTAGGTAGTTACTGTTGAGTCTAATAAAGTCATGTATCGATCTGAATGATTGACAACTAAACAACACGGACGACATATTAAAACCCAATTACAGATTTGATAAACTGATAGATATCAAAGACGGTTTCGAATGACAAGACACAAACAATGGAAGCTAAACAAACGAACACAATCTAGTAGGCGTGCCAGGGAACGTCTGACTATCATACTTCAGCTTACAGTACTTAGAGTACAGCAGAGCACGACAGCACACTTCTTTATTGACCAAAGTCAAAAGTCAATTCATTTATTTCAACTAGACTATTAAAAGGCACTTTTAAACGTCAAACCGACCGACTTCAAAAAAGGAGGAGGTTCTCAATTCATCGGCATTTTTTTTTATGATGTTCCCCGATTACTCAAAGATGGCTGGACCGATTTGGATTTAATTTTTTTTTGTTTGAAAGGGTATACTAGGTACAGGTCGCAAAGTCAACTAACTGTAAAGCTGCTAAAACGTGAAGTTATTTTATTAACAAGAACAAGTTGTTGAAAGAAAAAGGTTCAAGGCTCAACTCTAATTTTAAAGATTTTCAGGTTAATTTGTATTTTTGGAGTTTACTCCTTAAGAAACGATTTTCATACGTCGCCCGCGGTATGAAAATTTTATGAGGAGAAAAATCGAGCGTTAACTAAAAAGTGAGGCGTTACGTTCCTTTGCGCAACGCACTTTGCGCACCTTTTACTTCGAGATTATGTATGTGTATTTACAAAGTATAGGTACTCAGCTTATTTAAGATACTTTCAATTACCCTCTTTTTACAATAATACATAGTTCTTAAGGAGTAAACTCCAGTCGTGCGTCGGAGCTGACACACAAACTTTTTAGCTTATGTTTTATCTTTTTAGTCCACAATAGTTCCTACATTGTTTAGTACATTTACCTACCTAATTAGATTTTTCTTAATCAAAAACCACAGGCATACGGTCACACGCGCACCTCTAAACTACCGACCCATACCTAAGATTAGATGAAGAATGGAATAATGCATGCTACCTACCTACAAACATATAATATAACATATCTATAATTAAAAATCCATTGATAACGCGTTTGTTATGTATGGCAGAGGTAGTTAATAAGTCATCATTACCATTATCAAAAGTCGTTACTCTACATTCTCTGGTATTTCGTAACGATGCACTGATGCAGTAACTTCGTCTTCATGTCATCACGAAGCCTCTCACCGGTCCGTCTGGCTCTAACATTATATTCAATCATGGAGGTGTTGGTTCTTATTACGGAACCTTTCGTAAAGAACCCCGTTATTTCAAAATGCGTTTCTAAACTTCATTCTTTGAAACATACACTTAAAGAGCCTATTATCATTGTAATCTTTCGAAAGCTTTCGGTCTACAAATTCATTAAAAGCAATTTTTTTTTTTTTCGTTAAATGTCAAGGCTCTCAATATTTAAGTACTGTGATATCATCTCTATGTTTTGTTGAAAATTTGAGCTGGACGAGCGAGGTCATCGTTGCAAGTGTTGCAACGAATAGTCTAACACTACGCTTGGCGTCTGGCTCCGAATTGCCTTGGACCAACGTACCTAAATAATGGAAGTATTATTTCAAAAGAAACAAGTTTGAGATGCATATCAACCCTCGATGTTGGAGGATGGCTTAGGGAAATGAATAACAGTCTTTTGTTTCTCGTCGTAAAACTTTCACAATCATTACAAAAAAGCTCAAACGATCGCTTGGTTTAGCCCGAAACATCTCTAATCTCTGGACTCTTTCAAAATTTAAACTTTAACCGCCAGTTTCCTGCCATATTCCTCCATTTCAGTCCAGTTTTTGACAATGACCGCAAATAATTGTACCTAGCTATTAACTGGTCTAGATCCAGACAAAACACTGCGTCAACGACGACTCTAGACGGGTTAGTTAGCGCCACTTCAAAGGTAACGCGATCTGCCTCGGTCTGTGTCAATGTCAGACCGACTTATTCCGACATGCAACTAGAATAAAACCAGTTTGACTACTTCAGATCATTCGAGAAAGCAACGTGAGGAAACGTTGATTGGATTTCAATTAAACTTTTACGAATTTTAATTGATGGATTGAAAATGTCAAAGTCAATCTGTCTCTTGACTTAATTAGGCGTAGTTAATATAGCCTGTCATGGCGGGTTCTAGAGTAAGAGATAGCGTATTTGGATTGGTATGAGAGATTGACAATTTAATTGAGTTTCTCGCTGTTTTATACTTTTGCGCGCAACTTCGTACGCACGTATCCTGTTTTTTCCCGTTACCATATATCCTTCCTCATGAATTTGGTTATCATATAAATAATTTCCAAATCCGACTGGTCGTTCCACAGATTAGCACGTTCAAACAAACAAACCCTTCGGCTTTATTATATAGGTATATATAGATAGATTGACATCTACTTAAGTTCTTCTAATTTGTGTCATCGCTCCTTTTTGTTTTCAACGGTTCTTACAAGTTGTAACTCAAAGAAAACTTCAATATATCCTTATGTAGGTAGGTACCTAATGCCTGATGCTATTCCTATATTCAAACACAATGTCGATTACTTAAATAGAAAGAAAGAAGAAAGAAAGAAAACTAGTTTATTTGGCACACACACAGACACACATTGTAGATACAAATGAAACACAACTTAATTTTAAAACAAAAACATTGTATGCCCTGCGGCTGCGCCAAATAGGTCCAGTTCAGCAAAATGCCAGACAACTAGGAGTTGCCTGACACTGATTTTCAACTGAACCTTCCTTGAAGTGTACGGATGTAAATCAGTTTTGTAGGTGTGAAATGTAAATGTAGATAAATATAATTACAAATGTTAATGTGCAGTAAACGATATTATATAAGTTAGTGTAAATAACAAACAAAATAAAATAAAAGAAAGCAGTTTATGTTTTTGTGTGGTTGTATGTTGTTCACATACAAACACACAAAAACATAAATGAAACAATAAAGCGCACATACACGTGTTAACATGTCAAACATTCACTACGCATCGTAGATCGAGAACTGCATTGTTTACCTCTATAAATCTGGCAACATCGACGATGGCGCGGGATCAAAGTTGCCAGTGCACAATAAGCCGTAGCGCCGACGTCAGACCTCCACACGGCGCGGTGTGTACCGTGTGACAGTAGTTTAATCCTCGGCTAGCGGATAACGTGGAAACTGTCTGATGTTTTTCACTTTCAGTCAGTTCCGTTTGAGTGATGTAGTGCAAATTGGGACCGACATACAGGTGGAAATAATTTAACATGCTAAATAGACAAATCAGTGATGAAAATAATGTTTTAGCAAGGATAAGATTGGCAGTGACCGAGGATTGAACATAGTCTCTTGAATTGACACAATCTGACAATTATGGTTCGTCCTTATATTGCAACAGGTTGATGATACGTGTTAAAATTAAAAGAAAAAAATATAATCATGAGGGTTTCCACGGCCAATAATTCCATGCTCCTCAAGTAAATTGATCATGTACCATACTTTTTAATCTCATGCGTCAAATGCTGCACTCCAAGCCAATAAATGGAAATAGCCTTGTCGCTAGTTGGAAACCACATGCGTTTAAGCAGAAATACCACTTAGGTACACATAGTATATATTATTTTACGACATGTCATGAAACGTCTGTCCGCGATGACTTGGTAAGTACATAATTAATACAAAGTCAAAAAGAATGCTTTACTACAAGTACTTACAATTGTTTTATTGCTTATAAAACGTCGGTTTGCAAAACATAAATTCCTCCAGCGTGCAGACTATATTGTACGCTCTCACGACAGGGTATTGTGAACTTTATCGAGTTAGATTTAGTGGTGGTTTTGATTTGTGATGCGGAGAAGAGCGTTGTTCGTGCCGCCTGGGCCACGCATGATTAAATCTGGATGCATGGCGGCCTTCGCCTGAATTGGCAGGTCGCTGAGGTATTACTGAGTTTGTGGTGAGACTCCGTGAGACGCCACCTCAGTCAGAACCCGCTCACTGACGACACGCGATTCTCTGCCGAGGGGTTAACAGCCAAACAATCGATCTACGTTAAGTTACCTGTTTAACTCATTTTCATAAGGACAAAACTTCGAAGAGTTGAAAAATAATGGCTTGTAAATCTGTACCAGTTAAATAAACTTTACAAATATCTCAGTAGCACTTGACACGTCCAGATGTGACAGGTTAATTACTATATGATAAAGCTTCATGTCGCTAGCGCCTGGTGTGCCTCGTCCCCTGTCCCGGAGAGCGGCGCGCGCGCAGCCCTGACCCACATACGTGGCGCGTGCACATGGGGTTACCCCACGGGAACACCTGCTGTGGGAAGTTCGGGCACTTGATTGCTAATGTGTTGTTGAGGTGCTACGATAATTTTTACCAGATAATACAATTACAATCAGAATGTAAAGAATATTAAGCTAAGATCCTCTGGCATGTACCTATGAGCGTTAAATTAGACCAAAAGACAGACTTTTATAGACTATCAAACAGCGTGAACAGTATTTGTACTTACCTACCTACTTATTGAATGAAATAACTGCTTCAATCAGAAGGTCCTCTGTCCTCTCCACTCTACATATGTATGCGGGCTATGATAATGTATGTTTATTGGCAACAAATCTACTGACGCAGAACACTTGCTTGTTTAATACTATCTCATTGGATTACCTACCCTTAATACCTTGACCCTAAAGCAGTCGTTCGGGACACCATGGAAATCATCAACATCATTGCTTCCGTTGTTCGGAACCGTCTGCACGTATGAACTTACTTAGTTAAAGTAGATCCATTGTCCAAGTTAATATTACCGAATGTCTAGACTTCCGCGCCCTTGAGCCGCCACCTGCCTCGGACGAGAGCAAAATAGTAAATAGTCATAAATCTGAAACCGGCTTCTATGTGCTCCATACATTACTGCAACTCGATTTGAAGCTATAAAAGATTATAGTCCGCCTGAGACCTGTTTTGTTACGTTTCTTTTATCAGCGGCTGACTAGATAAATCAATATGATTTGGATGGACTTGGTTAAAAGAACGATATTATGATGGAGTTTCTGTGCGTCAATATTATTACTCATCATAGATTTATGATCTTTAACGAAGAGACGCGTCGTCTCACAGATCCTTACAGCTGGTGGAGGAAGGAGTAGGATAGTTCCAAACTAAAGACTTAACAGACATTCTGACGTACAGAGGTTTGTGGCTCTGTTGTGCTGTAGTAGAAGTTATCAAAGTTAAAAAAGATCATTTCAGACACTG
The DNA here is from genome assembly GCA_905163435.1 of Mamestra brassicae. NCBI lineage: Eukaryota > Metazoa > Arthropoda > Insecta > Lepidoptera > Noctuidae > Mamestra > Mamestra brassicae. The sequence continues at coordinate 617,042 of LR990996.1, forward strand.
CTCTGCATGGTTCTCATATAATGTATTGTGAATGTGAGGACTATGTAGATCACCCGCCATATTAGGGTTTCATTTGAGTTAGTCTGGCAGTTTGAGTTATTTATGCGGCCTACCCAAATGTCCTTACTTTAGTATTGTTCGTCAAATCGTTGAGCTCCTTAAAGTTCGTAGTTTGAGCTACACGATAACTGACAATTGCTTGCACTGTCTGGACAGGTCCACTCTAATCTGTGTGGCACTTTCCTGAAAAGGCCACCTCAGACATTAGCCTACATGGTTCTCATATGATTTGACCAGCACAGATTGTATGAACTTTAAAAGAGACGTTGACCTCTGAGTTTGTTGCGGTGTTTCTTCTCAGGGTAGTCAGCTAGGAAACACCGGCCTCATCTAGCTTAAAATTACCAAAAAAGATTGACGTGTTAAAGTGTTATGTTTAACCTACTTGCAAAATAAATATCATTTATCGCAGCTGCTCCCAAGTTTGAATGGCACGGGTGCAAAACGCCCTGAAGTAACACTTTATATTGATCACAAAGCACAGGACCCGTCGATGTGGCGACACTTGGGGAGGCCTGATGTTCAGCAGTGGACGTCTTTCGGCTGCAGTGAAGATGATGATGGACCTCAAAGGATAGAATTTCCACTTTCCACTAACGCTCAGAAACTCGCAAACCAAATAAATGAAAATCAAGTCTAGCGAGCCACGTGATAAACATAACGCTCGAGTAACAGCATCCATAGACATTTGATTATAATGCACCATGAAAGTTCTTCAGACTGAACTGTTTAACTTTCAGTTACTTGTTTATGACAGAAAGCGATGCTTCGTTTGTAGTAGCCGCCGCGTGTGCCACGTGTTATCTGCTGGCAGTTAGAAAGCCGCTTGTTTCTATGAACTGACGGGTTATTATGGATTGGAGTTGCTTTCAGGCTGTGAATAGAAAATCTGTTGTGAAGTTTCCATGAATTGACGACGTGACGGACAAGAACGAAAACTGCTCAAGAAAACATTTTTGTTTCGTCACTGGCGATGGGGGATGCGCACTAAGATCTTACTGAGTTAAAAGCGTATTTTTCAAGATAAGGATGTGTGTGATCCAGCTCAGGTGTTTATCCTAAACAAACTTATCCTGAAACATTTGCAGCAAAGTACCCCTGTGCCTATTGCAGCGAAGCTTGGCTTGAGTACTTCTAACTGATTCACAAGCCCACAAGTGCTCTACCTATCACCAAGTTGCAACAAACACTACGAATCCAGGAAACAGCAAAAATAATAAACATAATTCCCTTTGTAAAATCACAGTTCCCTTCGTATTGGGAGCTGGTTACCTGTAAGTAAGTACGTATAACAAAAATATCGGCGTCCGCGCACGCGATAAATAACAGCCGCGCGGCGCTGACTCATGGTGCCTAAATATTCTCAAAACGATGACAGGTTTACAGCATGCTGTGTTTACGTTACATACTCATATTGTTGCATGTAATCGTACCATTCTTTTAACGATTTAATATTAATCTTATGGAGGGAACTTCCTTGCAATCTTTCTTGCCTGCCTCTGGTGTCATCAGGCTCTTGAACTACCTGTTCAGGCAACAGATTTTCAAGTTATTGCTCACTAACTGGTATGGTGCCAATCATCGTGGCAATAATACTAATGTTGACTCCTCTGAAACCTCGGTAATCGATCTCTGTACTCGAATTTGTCGCTGAACTTCAAGTGCTTCAGGAATTCTTATCAGGTCATCTTAATAAACTATAGATACTAATAAATTAAATGTATTACAATTTCTATAAACTGTCACAGATTAGTTATCAATTATGTGATGTAAGATTTTCCACATTTCCTTTTAATTAAACAATGTTATCAGTATCGACTATCACCCGAGATATTGAACTTAAGAAAGATAACGCCTCACGAGATTGCTCTTTCCCAAAACTTGCTCAATAGCCCGAGCTACGTGTGATATAGCTCGAGAGCGCGATACTTACTCGAACGTGTACTATCTGCGAGCGTGTCCGGAGAAAGCGGCTTGCGGACGGACAGACGAACACGGGACGTTGCCGTTGTGAGGTAGGCTTTTTTGTGGGATAAGATAACATTAGAGAGTTGTGATGGACCGTGACAGATGGCCGTTTGATTTTTATCTATGTAAGTAACAACGGTCCACTGCCTTACTCCACCTATCATCACCGCGCCTTGCCAGGTGTCCTGCCCAGCTCCATTTTAGTTCCGCAATTCGTTTTCCGATGTCGAAAACCTTCGTACGTCTCTCGGATGTCAACGTTCGGAACTCGATCTATTAGACGTATGCCAAGCATGGAACGCTCCATGGCTCACCGTGGAACTCTGTCTGTAAACAGCATCCTGTGTAAGCGTCCATGTCTCGGCACCATAAGTCATGGTGGACAAAACACACTGGTTATAGAGGCGGGACTTCAGACATTGCGGAATTTTGGCAGACTTAAGAATGTCATCCAATTTGCTAAAAGTGACACGAGCAGTTGACTACAAACTATGTACTTGCTGTTCTACCGTACAAACAGGACGAAGGCCCCCCTAGCCGTGATGTCCGTCGTAAACAACAACCTGGAGATAGACAACTTCGATGTCTCGACGACCCAGCACAGACACGTCCGGCGAAGAATGACGAGGACAGTCGACCCAAAATAATAGGATAAGGCTATGAAAAAGGTGTTGCGGAATTTGTTCGAAAGATTTACCGCCCTGGAACGCAAAGGGTATTTGGAGGGACACGGATGGGTTTTAGGCAGTAAGAGTCTGGCACTCCCTTCGCTCCGGCCAGAGCGGAAGGAGTCGTTTGACGTTTTCCCATCCAAAAAAAGGCTATGAAATAGATAGAGAATTGAAACCTATTCTGAGTAGGCAGGTACTTGTATATGAAGGATGTTCTAATTGTTTGTTTCCAATAAAGAAAAAGGGAGTATGAGCGTCAGCCCACAGCCCACACGACCAGTCAACTCTGCTGTGTGGCGATCAAGATTTATTGGTCGGCCGTATCCGTAGTCGATGCACTTTATGTGCCATTTATATTATTATCACATCGTCTCCTTTGTGGTTTAGTACAACGTATTATTGTTTAGTGATGATTTTGTTAACTAACCAGGGGCAACTATTTGCGGTTATTTTACCTTGTTTAAGCCAATTATGAATTATACATTAAAACAAATAAATATACCTACTCATATGTATGTACAGGATAAATATCCTTCTTTATAAGGTATTGCACCATAAAACTGACGATAACGCTTAAGTCACACTTCAGTTTAAAAATAAATACATCGTTATGCACATAGAAAGATTACCTGATAATTAATGAACGCAGAACCCTGAAACTGAAAACATATGTAGGTATGTACGAGTGAAAGACTCGACCGTGTTTACTAGGAAAACTGAAAAGGCCTGCATTTCAACATCTTGCATTACTTAAAATAATAAACACTTAACACAAAAAGTTAAGTTGAGATATTTCGCCAGTTTATTTTTAGGTCTCAGGGTAATTAAGAGCGAGCCATGCCGTGCAAATATCCAGACACCGAACTGAGTAATTCCAGATGGAAAACAAAATAAAATTTCGTACGACCCGAGAATCGAACCCAATTGTCCTCCAGCTCAATAGCACGCTTGTGACCAATGAGGCATTCGAACAATGAAGACTAGGTCCGGTAGGTACCTTAGTAAGTATCAAGCAAGTGACTGTAGTAGCTGTGTCGCTTCTGCCTACCCCATGGGAAATAAGCAGCTGTGTTTTTTTTTTTATTTTTTTTTATGAGTGGCTTCTCGCAGTTCAACCTATAAGGTTGTCGACTGCTTAACCGGGCTTGCCTGTGGTGGCCTTAATATAATATTAAAGCCTCCAGCCAGGTTTTATAAAAAACTTACAAACTAAGCGACTACACGCTAAGGGCACCCCCTGCGGGGTACGGGCCTCGGCTTAGGGCGTCGCTGGGGCTCTAGAGGACAGCTAGGGACGGGCTGGATCGAACTGGAAGCTTATGCTTAAGCATGTACTTATATAATTAATTATCGCAAAAGTGTAGTAAACAAGTGCAGTTGTCCCTCATCACGTACCACTACGTCTCCGTCGTATTGTTATCGCTAACCGCAAACCGTGGCTAACTTGTGAAATCATTGCTTCATTCGGTAAACCCTACAAAGCGTCAATGTCGTCATTAATGACTATAATATTGTGCATGTGATGTCACGTAGGTATTAAGAGTAACTGTACGTGTTAAGTTTGCCGTAGTATTGTAATGATATCCAAAGTTCACGTTGACGTAGCGTAGGTAGCACACGTTGGGTCACTGGGTTCAAGAGTTCAGTCGCAATTCTTATAACATAAATAAATTAATAAACTAGCAAGACTGGTCATATTGAACCTGTTACAAACTTACTACGTAAAAAACTTTTTACAAAAAAATACAACCGACTTCCAAATAAAAACACTACAAAGTATAAAACGTTTTTTATTTTCAACTTTTTAGTGGTGATAGTCCACAACTAAATAGACATTATTCCCGTAATGAGTGGTGGTAAGAAGTTACTTTGTGTGACTTCATCGTTCAGTCCAAGTCCAGACCAGCTCATAGTTAAATATCTACTTTGCTTTGGAATTGACATAAACCTAACAATATGCCACTTTACCAGATTTTATTGATTTTAAGTTGAGGAGGTCACTGGTTTATCTTTGAAGTTTACCGTACAGTGCAAATGCATCAAGGTCGGTTAATAAACAATAAAGTTATCCCAAATAGATAACCCCAAAAACATGTTAATTCAGGTTGACTTGTTTGCATCTGCGTACCCCTTCACAGCGTACAGCGTGATGTTATGTTATGAACTGGTGTAATCAATAAACAGACATGCGATTTCAGCAATCCCGGGACATTTGCTATCATTTATTGAAGAGTTTCGTTGCCTACCTCCGAAAACCTTCATCAGATCATCACCAAATTGAAATGGAGCCAGTTTGAAAAAATACTCTTCCAAACCGAAAAATAATCATCCAAATCGGTTGACAATTGGCGAAAATATCGCTGAACAAACATTTTACCTGGGATCCCAGCATCAGATCCTGACTTATATACCTTCCAACATCAGCTCAGCAAGATGAGATGTTGATCACCAGGCACAATTATCTGATTCGCTTTAGAAATTATATGAAAAATATTGTATGTGCCTTTAAAATTTGAGGGTTGCCCTCGTATTAGCTTTTTTTTTTTTTTTTTTAGGATGGGAAATCATCAAATGACTTCTTCCGCTCTGGGTGGAGCGGAAGGGCGTGTCAGACTCTTACTGACTAAAACCCATCCGTGTTCCTTCTAAAGCCCTTTGCTTTCCAGGGCCGCGGTGACTCTTTCGAACAAATTCCGCAACCCTGGCAGGCTCTGGCCCTAGCGGGCCCCGTCCTCTATGCTGACATCTCTTTGAGGCGCGCGTGAAACACAACGCGCCATCGACCCGGGCCTGGTGGTGATCGGACAGCGAGCCACCCAACGCTCGCCGTCCGCAGGCCCGCGCCTACGGTGGCCGGGGATCGCCCTGAGACTCCCGACGCCCGGGGCGTCTTCTCCTGTTGCGGCGGTTGGGACGAAAGCCTTGCCTTTCCCTCGCGCGGTCCGCCTCCTCCTTCGCTAGCATTACTGCTTCGCAGAAGGAGGTGACCGCTTCCCAAGCCTCCTCGCTCCGGACCATGGATTCAACCAGGGCCGGACGCGAGAGGTTGCCGCCGCCGATCGCCTCGACGAGGACACGGCGGTGCTCAGCCCAAGCAGGGCAGACCTCCACCGTATGCTCCACCGTGTCCTCCGGGCGATCCTCACAGTGCTGACACCCGGGCGTTTCCTCCCGCTTAATCCGAAACAGGTACCTCCCGAAACAGCCGTGTCCGGTAAGTACCTGCGTCAGGCGGAAGGTGAGGACGCCGTGGCGCCTCTCCAGCCACTCCTCAAAGAGGGGCCTTACCGCCGCAATTGTGGCGTGCCCAGCGCTGGGCCGCGATAGTCGCAGTCTCCATACCGCCATAGTATCCTGCCGGAGCTCCGTCCGCCGCGATGCAATTTGCCGTGGCAGCGGAGTTTCGCCCCGGCGAAGCACCTCCACGCGCCACGCGTAAACGTGTGCGAGGGCTCTCGCCTCCAGATCCCATGGCGGTAATCCGGCAAGGAGGCCCGCCGCCTCGCCGGAGACCGTGCGGTATCCCCGGGCCAGCCGGATGGCCATGACCCTTTGGGACGCGTTGAGCTGGCGGGCAGGTCGCCCCTTCAACGTAAGTGCCCACACTGGGGCCCCATAAAGGGCCATGGACCGCACGATCCCCGCATAGAGCCTCCGGCAGGAGGCGTTTGGACCCCCTAGATTGGGCAGGAGCCGCTTGAAGGCAGCCCCGGCCCGCTCCAGTCTGGGAGCCAAACGTCGGAAGTGCTCCTCGAAGTTCCACCGGCTGTCGAGAACGAGCCCCAGATACCTGATCGTCGACCCGACGCCGATGTGAACCCCTCCTACCGTTAATTGGGATCCCGCTGGTGGCCTGTTCCGAGAACCATGAAAGCACATGGCTTCGGACTTGTGCAGGGCCACCTCGAGACCCAATTGCCGGATCCTTCCAGCGACTATCGCGACCCCGCGTGTCATTAAGTCGGCCGCCGCCTGGTGCGACCCCCCCTGTGCCAGAACCAGCGTGTCGTCAGCGTAGCAGACTACGCTGACGCCGCTAGGGAGGTCGGCACGCAGCACCCAATCGTAGCCGATGTCCCACAGGAGCGGCCCCAGAACCGAACCCTGTGGAACACCGCACGACATCTCTCGCCGGTTCCACTCTCCCCGGTGACCGGGGTAGATGACGGCCCTGTCCGTCAAATAGGCCTCGACCACGCGACGGAGGTAGGTCGGCATCCGGTGGTACCGGAGCGCCTCCCTAATGCAACTCCAGGGCAGGGAGTTAAAGGCATTGGCGATGTCAAGAGACACCGCCAAGACGACCCTGCCCCGTGACACCGCATCCCCCGTCGTGAGGGCTCTCACGCGCATGATGGCGTCCACCGTTGAGCGCCCCGTGCGGAAACCGAACTGGTTCTCCGCCAGATTCGGCCCCACCCTCACCAGGTGCCCGACGAGGCGGTTTGCAATTACTCTTTCAAAGAGCTTGCCCACCTCGTCGAGCAGCACGATGGGCCGGTAAGCGGACGGAGAGTCCGCAGGGCGCCCAGGTTTCTTAATGAGGACCAGTTTCCCCGTCTTCCAACGAAGTGGGAACTGGCCTCTCTCCAAGCATGCGCTTAAGAACCCCCTTAGTCGAGGCCCGAGAGCCTCCAAAGCCAGGACCCAGGCTTTCCCAGGTAAGCCGTCGGGTCCTGGGGCGGTATTTTTGACCTTCAGCCTGTTTACCGCCACTCTCAGGTCTACCTCAGTCACCTCCGGAGCGTTGTCATCGTCGTCGCCGTCGTCGGTGTGGTCCGCATCGGGCACCGCAGGTGGCGGAGCCATAGGCGGGGGAGTATGCTCCCCTCGCATAGGAAACAGAGTGCTCACCACGTCCTCCACCAGCTGGGGCCGGAGACTCTGCGTCAACGGGGGAGCCCAGGTGCGGAGTTTATCCCGCACCATTTTGTACGGGCGTCCCCACGGGTCCCCGTTCAGAGACTCCAGCATCTCCTTACGAGCCAGATCCCTGGCCCGCAGGATTCCCGCTTGGAGGGCGGCCTTCGCTACTCTGTATTCCTCGTACAGCTCCGCCTCCCTGGCCTGCGCATCCGGAAGCCGGATGCGGAGCCTGCGATGCCTGGTGTACAGGCGCCGTGCAGCAACGCATGCCTCGCGCAGCGATGCCAGCTCCCGCGACCACCAGTACACCTGGCGGCGGGCGCGTCCTGGCCGGATCCGGGGCATTGCCACGTCACATATTTCTGACATGGTCTCCCGGAACCACTCCGCCTCGTCGTTGATGTTAGCAGGCCTGTTCGGTGGTAACACCCAGGCCTGCACGATCGAAGCTTCTAGGAGGAGCTCCCGGTCCAGCTGCTTCAGCGCCCACCGCGGACCAATCGGGGCCTCTCGGACTGGCGCGGTTGAGGTCTGGGCGGAGACGTCAAACCGGATGTACCGGTGGTCCGAATACGTCTCCACCTCCTCCATGACGCGCCAGTCGACGACACGCGGTGACAGAGCAGGGCTTGCGAACGAAATATCCACCACGGACTCACCCTGCATCCGCACACACGTGGGGACAGAACCCCGGTTGAGGACGATTAGGCCTGTCTCCAGAGCCCAGTCCTCCACCATCCTGCCCCTCGTGTCCGTATATCGGGAACCCCAAGCCAAGTGCTTGGCATTGAAGTCCCCGAGAACGAGCACGGGGAGGGTGCGATACCCGGCAACGACAACAACCATCTCCCTAAGGGAGTTGTGGAACTCGGCGAGAGATCGGTTTGGAGAGAAGTAGACCCCCACTACCACAATCTCCCCAAACCGTGCTGCTACGCACCCCTGTCCTCTCCTGACACTCTCGAGGGACGGGGTACCGGCGGCGGCCGACGAAATTAGGGCCACTGAGCCGTTGAGGTCCTCCACCCAGTCATCCCTGGGCGGGACAAAGTACGGCTCAGCGACCACGGCGATGTTGATCGACCACTGCGCCATGCTCTGGAGCAACAGGTGCTGAGCGGCGGCGCAGTGGTTGATGTTCGCCTGGAGGAGGCGTAATGGGGCCGTTATTGGCATTCCATTACGGCCTCCTCCCGAGCCCTTTGTGAGGGCTCCACCGCGGCATTCGCAGTTGTAGCGGCGGCGGCGGCGGCGGCGATGGCGGTGGCGTTTGCTACGGCAGAGACGGCGGTGGCGGAGGGCTTCCTCTTGCCCCCGGCCTTGGCGGGTGGGACGCAGGCCTTGCCCCCAGCCCAGTGATCGGCCGGCTTGCCAGCTGCCGCACATACAACGCAGTGCGGCGTGGCGTTACACGAGCCGGCCTTGTGACTGGGCTGACCACAGCGGAAACAAAGATCACTGCGGTCCACCTCCGAGGTGCAGAGGGCTCCCGCATGATTGCCCACTAGGCAGCGGAAGCACCTCAGAGGCCTGGGCTCTAGCAGTTTGACCTGCGCAGAAACCCAGCCCACCAGGAGCCTTCGGCCCTCCGAAATTAACTTGGCCGCTGTTACGGGGCAGCTCACCACAACGGTTCGCATGCCCGTGTGGTCAGGACGTATGATGCCTGCCTTCACTTGCTCGACAGAGCACCCCCCTGTCCTGACGACAGCGGCCACCACCTCCTCCTCCGTGACGGAGTCGTCCAGGCCCAAAATGCGCATATCTATGCACTTGGTGGGCCTGGATACTCGGGCATCGTCCGCATTCAAGGACGCTCGTAGCCTTTCGGCCAGAGCGTCGGCGGTTGGGCCGCTGGCTGCCCCGGGGATCTCCAGCATTCGGGCCCCAGTCATGGTAACCCTTAACCGGAGGCCCCCGACGATGCCGAGCTCTCCAAGGTTCACCTCCTGCTTCGCTTTGGAGAGCACGTCACCGTACGTCACGCCCCTCTTCACCGCATCTGGCTGTAGTGTTACCACTACAGCTGCGGTCTTCGGGGCGCGGAGCCTAGCCGCTACACTTTGCGCTTTGCGCCGCCGCTTCCGCTCGCGTTTTTTGGCCGTCCTGGCTGCCTTGCCCGCCTTCTTCTTCTCCCCGGCCACTTGCCATCCGGCTTCGGCCGCAGGAGAGTTTGTAACCGGAGCCGACTGTTGCACCGCTGGCGCTGAAGCCTTCGCCACCTGTGCAGCCGCCCCTCCTTTCTTCTTCTTAGCCGGTGCTGGTTTTCCCGGTGCCGGCTCGGCCGCACTGTTAGCCTGACTGATCGGCCTCGGTTTGGCAGCCACGGCGGCCGCGTACGAAGCCGTCGTCTTGCCTAAGGCCTTCTGGCTCGCCGTTAGTTGGGGACGCAACAAAATCTTCTCAAGCGTAGAGAACCGTTCCCGGAAGGGAGCCAACTCCTGTCGCACCAGATTCAGAACCTGGTTCAGAACCTGGCTCCCCTCCGGCGCGGACGTGCTTTGCCCCTGCTTGCGCCCCTCTTGAAGCGCCTCCTCTGTGCCGACTCCACGGAGCCCGGCTAGGTCTGCTCGGAGCTTTGCATTCTCCTTTTGGAGAAGCTCCGTGGCGGCCGCTAGGCGGGCGACCTCTGCCCGCAGCTTGGACATCTCGTCCATTGCCGGAGGACCGCTGTAGCTGTAGCTGGCCTCCGCTGCCGCCAGAATGGAGGCCGACGCCGCGCTTATGGCCTTGTTTTTAGAGGCCTGGGTCCTCTTCAAAGCCACATCGCGGACAGCGGCCCCCACGACCTCCGCAAACCTAGCTTGGCGCTCCTTATCGTGGCCGCCAACCGTGTCCGGCTCACCACTGGAAGACTCCGACGGGAAAGCCCTCCGACCTGTCGCTCCAGGGTGGTGCCTCTCCTCGGCGAGCTTCACGGCTCGCTGGGCTGCCTCCTGGGATGCGAGCCCCCTCCCCTTGCCTCCGTCTCGGCCCTTGCCCCGCCTGCTGGTGGGGATTTTCCGGGCCGAGGCCATCTCACCGTTGGAGGACGACCCTCGGTCATTCTCCGGTCTGGGGCGCTTGCGGAATAACCCCGGGCCTTCTGCAACAGCCTCTCCTACCTCTCGCTCCGAGCTCGGTGAGCTGACGCTGACGCCAGATGCGGAGTCAGAGTCTGACCCTACATCGACCCCACACGTCTGCGGTCTCTTCCTCCACAATTTGGCGGGAGCTTTCGCACCACGCCCGCCCAACACCTTGTCAGGCGTACTAAAATTAAATCCGATCAAGTCTTCAAAAGACGTTTTGGATCGGGAGCCTCCTCGGCTCTTGTTGCCACTGGCAAGCGGATTACGACATTCGTTGCCCTCCCCAGAATACGAGGGGCATGACGCTCCCGAAGGGAGCGTGGTGGATTCTCCAGCTGCTGAGCAGCTGGTACCACCCTGGGGTAATATTTTTGCGTTTGTCTTCTTCATGTTGTTCCTTTTAAGGGTGCGGTCCCTATCTCCTCCACCCTTTCACAGGGTCCCTCTCTCCCTCTGCTTGCTCACTGCACTCACAGTCACGTCTGATGATCAGACGCGTACCAGAAAGCAGTGAGCAAGATACCTTCAGAAACGCACACCGTCCGAAAACCTGAAAAATTTTCAAGTCTCCGAACGGTGTGCCCCTCGTGTGTGTGTGTGTCCCTCTTTGTCTGGTCTCTCACTTGGACCTTTCCGGCATGAGTAACTCTACCGGCAGAGCTCCAAGATCACTGAGACGCACAAGCCCCACCACGACGGCAACGTGGGGACACCCTCGGTGGGGGCCCTCGTATTCCCTAGGATCCCATCATCAGTTTATGACTTGGTGCCAATGAGACCACCTCAGGAGTATAGGCTTTCGAATAGAAAAAGAATCATCAAAATCAATTCATAATTGAAGGAATGATCGCATAACAAAAAAAAACATACAGACGAATTGAGAACCTCCTCCTTTTGGAAGTCGGTTAAAAATGCATATTAACTTGCAAAATAAGTGATTGTAAGTATGTATGTATGTATAAGTAACCCATGCATTTGATCCACGGTTTTATATTACGTTACGTAGAACGTAAAACTTACTAGATGTCTGAAAATTCTGAAATGACCTAGGCTAGGTACTGTGTACCGTAAGATGACCCAGAGGGTACCATTGGTACCTACCACACACAT